>JAMJFZ010000199.1:21760000-22960000 GCA_026225945.1 Cricetomys ansorgei
TCAAGATGAAGGAAAAAAGGCTCAGGTCTTAGTTACGCCTCCCTGATTAGTTAAGAAAAGATGCTGTCATGGTAGCCTTTGCAGACAGTGTGCAGTGGCTCCAGACAGTCAGCTGGTACTATCACTTTGTCTCAGTTATAAATCACAGTCTCCTAATGGCCAACGCTGACACCATGACTTTTTCAAGAACAGTAAAAGATCTTATTTGAGTGGAAATCAATTTTTTTCACAAATCATGGGTTACTATTACAAGCCTTTTTTGTTTCTTCTTCAGCCTACATGGGATTTTCATGATCATCAAATCTTATTTGAGTTTTATATCATAACTTTTTTAGTTATAAAACCATGTTCTCACTTCAGTCTTCATTATTAATTAAGGAAAATCTTTTTTTTTTCAACTTTTTGTTTAAAGAAGTCAATATGATCCAGATTTGGTTTAACTTACTGATGGTTTTAAAATGATAGCATTTTTGTTTTATTATATATAGTTTGGGAAAGATATTGTGAAATGCCTCATGATCTGAAAATCACACTTATTATTAGCTTTTAAATATTTAATAATAAATGATACAGAATACCAAGTGTTATTTAGCTTTAGTTAAGCAGGTCTCAACCATAAAATTCTCCAAAGAGTACTTTGTTTTTGTTTGCCTGTGTAATAGTAAAGATTTTAAGTATTAAATTGTAAGTATAAAGGCCATTGATTAACAGTAAAGGGCTGTGTTGAGTAGTTCCAGGCATTAAGTTGTATCAGCATTTTAAGTATCAGCTCCAGGAACATTGAAGAAACTGTGCACTTTCCAATGTGAAAAGAAGTTTTACTTGGGACTTGTATGACATGGATGCTGGATACTTATAATATTGATTTATCATCCATATCTTCTGTACATGGAGCAGTGTTTCTCAACCTTCCTAATGCTGTGACCCTTTCACACAGTTCCTCCTGTTGTAGTGACACCAACTATAAAATTATTTTTATTGCTACTTTATAACTATAATTTTGCTACTGTTATGAGTTGTAATATAAATATCTGGTATGCAGATGGTCTTAGGTGACTCCTGTAAAAGGGTCATTCGACCCTCAAAGAGGTCACAACCTACAGATTGAGAACTGCTGACTTAGAGGAATATTAAGATCTTTAAAACCACAGAAGGGAAAAATACTTTCATAGTATTTTTCTTTGATCCTCTAAGAATGATTAAAATTGTGACTTCTTGGATATCCTAAGAACAATTTTAACTGACAGTTTGAGAATCCTCTCTTTTCTGGTTACCAAAATGTTTAGTTGTCATTTTCTTTCATCTTCATGATGAGTCCTCAAGTTTATCTGAAATTGCATTTTTAAGAGGAAATAATTCTTTATTGTTAAAAGGATCATTTTGAAAAGTCACATGGATAGGTGTAAATATATACAATAATATAGAGAAAACTTTCAGCCCTTAAAATTTTTAATCATCCTCTACTTATCTACCTATTTGTGAACAATGATATATAAAATTGAATTGTTTGCCACGTAGGTGTGGAATACCAAATGAAGATAGAATTTCCTTTTTTAAAATGAAATACTGTATTCTCATGAGAAAAATAGAAAAGCTAAGAAATAATTGTCCTCAGAATAGGATAGATCCACACAACGATATAATGCTTTGAGGTACTAGAGAAGGTATTTACTACAGTATCTAAAGAAAGTTCCAGAAATTGGGAGCATCTAGTTTATTCCCTCAAGATATGAAGGCTGGTAAGAGAGAGCTATAGGAAAGCTGGTACAATAGTAGGAGTATGCAACATATGCAAATATCCAGGAATAAGATAGGTTGTGCTATATTTCACATTGATTTTAGTTAATATATTGGTGTATTTGTTGCAAAGTTGAAAGCTGGGGTGCCTACTTAAGAGCAAACAGAAATCAGTTTGTAAAGGACCTCCAATATTCACAGAAGCAGTGTTCATGATGGGTAGAATGGGAACTGTGAATACTTGGGGGAGGATATAAGAGTCCTTATAATCCAACACTCATTTGTTTCTAGTCAATATGGCTGAAGACCTCAACTCAGAGCTTATGTCATAACTAAAGAGAATGTTTTGTGGAAATTAAATGAAATGGGATATTTTATTCCTATCCTGAAAATTCTAACTGTGTATTTAGGACAGAGAACATACAGATGTATTTTATAAAATCTCCTAGATAAATGACTAACTTTCTAACTGATCAAGAGTGGAGCCAACAGTACAGGAGTGAGAGAGTTTGAGTGGTTAATAAACATATGTGAAGACTACTGCAAATCTACTTGCAGAAAAACAATGGAGATATAAACCAACATTATCCAACCTGAACTCAACATATTCTTTGGCTTTTGTGGCTTCATATTCCCAAAAATTTTGTCTGAAATCTTGAGTGAATGCTCCTGTTTTTTATTATGGGTAAAGCAATCCAAGAATGTATGTAACACTTCCAAGAGACTGAACCTACCCAAAATTAATAAACACTAAGGCCAAGCATGTAAAACAAGAGGTCGATATGAGAAGTCCAGTGCACACACCATTGAGAGACTACAGACAGTGTAGATTGAATGGGGACATAAATTGTAGCAAATAAAATATGATTTTTTTCTTACTTATTAACAGCAGAAAAATGAGAATAACTATAGTCCTTCTTAGAACCACCCTCAGTTCCTTTTGTCCTCTTATTTCAGTCAGAAGAACTTGAATATCAGGTGTGGGGCTCTAGTTTGGACCTAAGATGTCCATCAAAAGCCCATGTTTAACACATCTTTGATGTCATTGGGACACTTCAGAACCTTTAAGAAGTAAGTCCTACTGTAATGTTCTGAAGTTCCTGGAGACTGTACTCTTGAAATGGGCAGTGGTACCCAAGCCCCTTTCTTCTATCTTTCTTGTATCCTGGATATGAGATGAGCAACTTCTCTTCATCAAATACCAATGAAATATCTTTTCACAAGTAGAAAATCAACAGGACTAATTGATTGTGAAATGGGTTAACCAAATTGAGTTAAAGTAAGCTATTTTCTCTTTGTAAAAATAAGCTATTTAGAGAAATGTTGTGGGAACAGAAAGCTGACTTACACACAGGATGTGCCTGTTACACCAAATAAAGATATCTAGGCAATGATAGAAATTCTAGAAGTGACTACTAAATGAGTTGAACACTTGAAACACATGAAAGCAGGGGTGTTGGCCGCTTCCACTTTGTGTTATTAATGACTTCATTTCTAAGGCAATCTCTAGATGATCAGCAGTCCTCAGATACATTGTTTGTTTCCATGCTGTAGAAATATAAGAAAGGAGGGAAAAGCATGGCGTGTTATTCTGAAGAAAGTATCTGAACATTTCACAGCATCTCCTACTGTGCTCTCAGAGCTTTATCATCAGGAACACGTAGTTTTGGGGTATATTACAATGAATGCAGGCTTTATTCTTAGTAGTCATTCACCATGGGAAAATCCAGAATGGTAAAAACTGAGATATTTCCTCCAAAACCCTTTTTTGTCCTTCTGATCATGACTACTTTTGAAACAGCCAATAGGGAATGAGATGAAAACAAGATACAGGGACTTTCTTATCCTAATCTTTGACTGGATTATATGTTTTGTTTGTTAAAAAAAAAAGAAAAGAAAAAGAAAAAAAATTTATTTCTTTATAATGTTATTTTATGAAAAGTATCTCATTTTGAACTCCAGTGATCTAAGTCCTAGAAGTACCAAAATCCTTCCACATACAACTAGAAATATGTTAGTATCCCAGATCGAGTTAAACCTGCTATTCTAATATCAATTCTACTAGACTTAGACCATCATAGGCCAACTTAAATTCTTATCACATTGCCTGAAGATGAACTAGTTTATTTACAAAATGCATCATTTCAGAACGATAGCAGTTGTGCATCCTATAAAATTATATGATTCAAATTCCAGATACATAGGAAAAACAAGAACTCCCTATCCTAGAGAATAAATCTTATTATCATATAATATATATTCATGTGTTCTCAATGTCTCAACCCATACATGTACACAAAATTTCATAGCTTTTGTAACTTTAAAAACACATCAAAACTGCTTGAATGAAGAGAGTGGCTATGTAAATATGAGACCAAAGGGGTCAAGAAAATTGAGGAAGTGGAACTGACAGAGCCAAGTTAAATTCTGAAGTGAAGGCTGGGAGATTTAAAGGTCGTTACCTCTCCAAATTAAAATTGTCCTATTTTTCACTTTATTAAATTGACTAATGAGATTTATTTCTTTAGTGGATGAAATGAAACAAGATAGCATTAACAAAGTATTTAAAACATCTGTTAAATTATTTTCTTGGATGTACAGAAACTACAATGAGCTCAAATCAAGCTTGATATCTTAAATGAGAAGGAAGTTTTTTGTTGTTGTTTTTTACTTTTTAGATACATTTGTCAAACTTCAGATTATAAATGTGTCATAGCAATTAATCATAAAATAA
Source organism: Cricetomys ansorgei (assembly GCA_026225945.1). Classification (NCBI taxonomy): domain Eukaryota; kingdom Metazoa; phylum Chordata; class Mammalia; order Rodentia; family Nesomyidae; genus Cricetomys; species Cricetomys ansorgei. The sequence goes on from JAMJFZ010000199.1 coordinate 21,764,472, forward strand.
AGTAAACTCATGATATAATATAGAGATACTTGTCTATCACACAGAACAACATAAAACATGGTAGGCTGAGAGTAGTGAGAAGAAACGGAAGGGGAGGAAATTGGATATTAGCATTGCTTGTTTCACTCCTAGTGGCACTACCTCTGTTGGAGGCAAACAGATGACCAATACTCAGTAGATGAATTGAGAGACATAATGAGCCATAATCCTTCCTTTGGAAAGCTGGGGAGGCCGTTTGTATGTTTGTATAATTGACAGGAAGGAAGAACTACAGAAGTATTAAAATACTCAAACCTCCCTCTAGTTATCAGACTCATAAACTTGTCCTCTGATTATCCATTTACATGGACAAAATCTTGTAAAGCTTCCCAAATCAGTAAGAAGTTTCAGTGACATACCTGAGTATAGATAGGAGATTCTGTACCATTTTAGATGATTCAAAACACTAGACAAGTGTACAGTTTAATCAGCAAGATAGTCTCCCTAATAACAATATTTCAGAGCTCAGCAGTAAGATGAGAGATGTTCCAGGAGTGGGAGACCCACACCCTGACATATATTATCAAAAGCTAATTGAGAATAGAAAGCATATGTGGCCTTAATGGGGAGAAAGTAGCAACCATATTTTAGGATCTCAAACAGTATGAGCATACAAGTCCACTTTAAAATGATAAAGTCAATGGTGATGATCATGCTCTCTGGTGTTGCTTTGCTTGTCACTTCTCAGAAGTCATAGGAAAACCTGTGAAAATTGGAAACTTTGTTTTTTTCATAAACTAGCAAAAGCCTCATGGTTCTAAATTTCTACCAAGTACTATATTCTTCCTTTCCTTGGAAACAAAAAAGTTCTTGGTCTTTAGCAACTAGCCCCTTATAGTTATTCACTCAGTCAACAAACACATTAAGCATCCTCCATATGGCAAACAGATTATTTTATACTGCCAAATTATTTTCAGCTATAATTTATTTTATTGTATTTGTTTAATGTTAATTGAACATATCAAGGCCTTTATGCTTCAGGAAGCATCTGTCTCACACAATTCTCATTTATACATTTTAGGGTTACATTTTTACGCACACGCACACACACACGCACACACACATACACACACACACCCCTCTACCCATGGATATATAAAAATATTATGATGCTAAAGAAAGGGTGCTAGTGAAGAGCTCAGGTAGGCTGTGCTCTAGGAAGTCAGGGAAAAACGTTTTAAAATCATTGATTGACAGGCTTGTGAGTAAAACGGTATGATTTCTTTATCGGTGCTCCTAATATCTTTCTTGGGAATTCAAGTAGAACAGAGAAAACAGTTAAATTTGATGTTTTGTGTCTTTCCCAAAGCTGAAATCTGTAAGCTAATCATGTATGCTAAAGCTAAAACAGGAGAGCATTTGCTTCAATAGCTCTTGCACATGCTTTTCTGAGGAAAATGCTTGTTTTTATATCCTAATTAATTTATATACATGTAGAGATCAAGAGGAAAAAAAAACTTATATTGGAAGTAGTAAGATCCATGTAATATATCTGACTCCATTATGTTAGCTGGCATCTTCTCAAGCTTTAGTAACCAGATCTCAGAAACATCTGTCTTAGAAAAGGATATTTTCTCTGGCTTCTATTTACTTGAGAAGGACTTAGGTTAAAGTCATAAGTGGTGGTTCATGAAATTAATCAGAAAATTCATTTTGTGCTAGGATGTGTGGTTTCTGTGACTTTGCCCACCGCCTCCCAACACTTAATGGTCTTTAGCCTCCTTTAATTCAAAGGAGTAATTTAAAGTAATTTGAAGGAATTTGAAATTGTACGTTTTTATATTTACATAATTTTATACTTGATATATAATTTGATGGGATAGATAAAGTGTGTTTAAAGGAAGTGACACTTTAAAGAAAATATACAGATATCATAATTTATGATATATGTTCAATTATGATATATATTCATAAATATGAATCTAATTTATTGGAAGTTTCAGGCTACATTCTTAGTCATATCTGTACTGGAAGAAACCTACTTGCCATTTTCTATTTCATTTGCATTATCACAAAATTGTCCATGAATATGAAAATGATGAATATTATTCATATCCATATTTCTTCCTTTCTTTCAATCCCAATTTGTTTATGAGTTATACATAAACATAATGCTATATATGTATATTTATACACAGCTATCTATGTAATTTGATCTTGGCACTACAACTGGATAGTGGGCTTAAATGACTATATTTTGTGTGCATGTGTCTTATTTATCATTAATGGCATTGCAATTGTCAAATAGACTGAAACCCAATAATTACAACTGCCATGTTTGAGCATGGTTTGTCTCGTTGAAAATGGTTTTAAAAATAAAGGGAGCTCATCTGAGTCCTTCTAGTGGAAATGGCAGGTACGGTTAGCATTTTCACCGAGTTGATACTGTCATGGTACTTATGAGAAGTGTCTTTTAAAACTACCATGGGCACAAAGCAATATTAATTCAAGAATTCATAAATCGAGCATCCATCTAGAAACAACTACAAAGATGAACTGACAAGAAGAAAACGACGAACATGTCAGGAATTACGTGCTCCTAATGTTTGACTCTTCTTAACTCTGTATCTTAGGAAATCGTTTCACTTGAACTTATGGGCAGAATTTACAAAGAAAAATAAATTGTCTCCTATTCTCCAGTTCACTTTCACACTTAAACATCGTTGCTTCAGTTCCAAAAACTTTTCTCTTAAAAACATCTTTGCTTCTGGGAGGCAGAAAAAACAGAATGAGAATGAGTTTTGTGGCCTGGGAACTTAATTTATGACAATGATGCTGAGTCCTATTCGGTCTGTAATTCTGGATGACATGGAGGAGGGGAGAGTGGAAGCTTATAGCCCGTTCTTTAAAATTCTTTCCCAGTAACGGTTAACAAGCGGGTTGTTTTTAAGCCCACAAGGTGTTGTAATCACATTTTTCTTTTTAGTAATTGTTACAAATATTAAAGTGAAGAGACAATGGTAGGCGTGTACACAATAACCTGATTTTCTAGACAAACTCACTTGTCTGAAATCAAATGGCTACAGCACAGTTAGGGTTACAGTCTCCTTCCTTTCCTCCTTACTCTCAACAGCACTGGAGCTTTTTCCAAGGTTGCCATGGTAACACTATATCTGGCTGCTGGCTCTGTCGTAAGTTATTGAACTGAGACTGGCTTTTGGTTTAGCAGATAATTAGGTTCTGTCTCACAGGTTCATTTTCCTGTGACTGGGACGTGAATATGACCTACAGCTGGCCTCAATTTCAGTGTCACAGACAAAACTTTAACCCTTCAGAGCTCCCCTGGCACAGTCCTGAGCCTGGCTTATGAGGTAGAGGACGCACAGTGCCACTCACCCACAGCTTGAGGAGCTTACCAAGTCCTCATATAAAACTCTATATTCGTTATAACAGTAAAGAGCATATGGTCAGGAACACATTAGGCTTTTTCAAAATTAAAAAATAAAGTCGACAATATGATGAATATTTACATATTATGTAGATAAAACACAAAATTTTCAATAGTCATTGAATTTTCCTTATTTCCTGAACAATTTTAAAGTCACACACCAAGGCGTCTTTTGTTCAGATTGATACCCACAGCAGTGATAATATTAGTGATAATATTACAGGAATATGGGCATGGTACTTTTATTGGCAGCTTTGAGAACTATTTGCTTATCCCTTCACCTTTAAATGTTATGGATTTGTGCGGGTGCTGAAAGGCCACTGTGAAGCCAAAGGTGGACCCATTTGCAGGGAACAGCAGTACTGCTTTACTGAAATGCAAAGATGGGCATTCAGGCTGCAACCGTCGTGGTCTGAAAAACTAGCCACATTTTCAGGGTATATTTGTCAGATTTTAGTTAACTATTTGCTCTTTGAACAAATAAAGAACAAAGAAAGAAGCACAACATTGAGACTAGATATTAACTTCACAGTACACGCTCCGGCAATGAGAGCTGTGGGGATTGTCTGAGTAGGTATGTCTTTACAGGTAGAAAAATGGCAGAGGTCATCAGGGAAACTTAAATTGTTAGTGTACACTGGCCCAAATTTTATCAAAAAAAGAGAAAAAAAAAGTAATAAGAGGAAGTTGAGTTCACTATAATCAAAAATGAATTAAAGAAATTCTGTAGCTTGAGTGGCTGGTGCGTCATTCAACTCTGTTAACAATGGTAAGTTGAAGTCGTGAAAGGGAAGATGAGATCATGTAACAGTGGTCTGTGTGCATGCTCCATGTAGACAGCATTCCATTCTAATCAATGTCTTCCATTCTCAAAGTCTGAATGAGAAGAATGCCAGAAAGCAAGAGCCTCAGCGATCCTGAAGGAGAAGCCAAGGTACCATATATGTTCCATATGCAGAGATTTTAAAGGACAAGGATGAGTTAGAGTAGGTAGAGGCTACATTGATTTCAAGAGGGACCTAAAGATCTTCATCTTGACAAATGCTGCCATTATTTGTCAGTGAACTGAGGTATTTTTAACCTGTCCATACAGGGCAGTAGTCGTTTCCTCACTGTTGACTAATAACAGTTTGTGAATGAATATATGACTTTTTTCCATTCTCTATGTAATAAGAAATAAGTATTTGATGAAAATTACAAGGAGGACTCAGGAAATATGCAGGATTTCCAATTTAAATAAATCTTTTCAGTCCCTTATCATGATCCCTGGTAACCCCTGAGCACTATATACACAGATTATCTCTTGTTGCACTGTTGCAATGGCCTGAAAATGGAATTATTCACTTTATTATCCACTCACGTGTGTCACACAGAAGACCATGTACTATCAAAAATACAAATTACTCTGCATTAATTTTCTCTTTACAACTTCATATTGGCTTCTGCATTATTGGAAGAGTATTACAAATACTGTGCTATGAACCCTATATAATCTTGCCCTACCCACTTCTCAACATCACCTCTCCAGTTTTCACTCCTCTTTCACTCTTACCTTCCATTTCATCCATTGGATGAGCATGTGCTCAATAGATAATGTTAGTCTTTGCTGTTCCCTCTGCAGGGATGCCTGTTTCCCTCTCTACTGTATTCTGCTATGTCCAAAAGTCATCTGCTTGCATCTGCTTCTCTGAGCATCTAGAAAATCACTCTGTTCACTTTCCAACATTTAGGACTTATTACTTCTTCATATTATAACAGAAAGAAAATAATCCAACAAGTGTATTAAGTCCCATTGACTATACATAGATCCCCATCTCTTATGACCAGGAGGCCAGATACAAGTAAGCTTTTGGTAAATACTTGTTGGATAAGTGAATTAATGAATTGAATGAGTATGGAAGTTCAAGTAGAGTATCTATCACAAGCTAGTGAGATGAAGTCATATCTATTTTTTAAGCATAATAAAATTTGTCTCTATCAAGTGAATTTGCATAAGAACGTAGGATTCAATACAAGACCTACATTTCTACACTTTTAGCACCAATTTCAAGTAAAATAGAGCTCATTAGCATTGTACTTGTCTGTGTGAAGTACATGAGCACATGCGTGTTCAGGTATGTGCACCCATGTGTACACACAGAGGCTAGAGGGGACATTGAATGCCTGTCCTATGACTTCAGGGCCTCTCCCTTGAGCTATCCTCAGTGATCCTCCTGTCTCCACCCCTACAGTGCTGGGATTACAAGCAATGGAAGTAATCCCCCAGATACTGAAAGCTTAAACTCAGTCCCTCATGCCTGTACAGCAAGTATTCCTGCAGGTTGAGCCATGTCCCCAGTCCAACATTTTATTCTTGCATGAACTAAACCCCAAACAAAATGTCATACATTAAATACAAACATATACACCCACTCTAGTCATTTATGGGTATCTTCATCTGTAAAGAACCAAGTAGTAAATAATTTTGCTTTTCTAGCCATACAGATCATGTTGCAACTACTCTGCGCTTCTGTGCAGGTATGAAGGCAGATAGACTACACATAAGCAATGGACAAGGCTGAGTCACCGAAATATATTTATTAAGTCCAGAATTGAGCAGATTTAGCCCACAGGCCATAGCTTGCTCAGAGCCAATCTTCCATGATTATTGGAAAATGCCTAAGGACCACTGCTCTCTTACCTGTGTCTAGAAAGCAGTGAAGTTTTATGGCTGGTGAGCTTCATGACATGTGTCACATAAGAGACTGATTTCATTCCTTTCCCTCTAAGTGATTAAAGGCAGTGCCTATTTTTAATTTCTCTGTAGTAGCAATAATTGAACAAGATCAGATATTTCCAATGGCAACATTCCTTCTTGGAGAATGAATGGCGGTGCATGAATTCAGTCAGTTGTTCACAAATGTTCTCTGAAGTGGAGAAAAAAATGATCTTTACTTATACCTATAGTACAAATTCACCATGGTCATTTTAAACTGCCAGTGTTACATCACCTAGTATTGAGTTGAGGAAAATAAAACTTGCCCCTGACTCCAGCATGTGTTCTGAATATGTATTTAAAATTTCCAGCAACTTCTCACAACCAATGCAAAATCTGCACGAAAGAGTGGTTAGCCAGGTAAGGCTTCCAGTAATGAAACTGGAATGCCAAAATCAAAAAATCTTTGATCTATAACCCAACCTCCGCATAGGATCTACTTAGGCAGTAGAGGGACAGAATCCCATCCAAAGGGAGGGAGCACATACCTGACAATGCAGGGCTGGAACCAGAGACTGGATAGCTAGGAGACTCTTCCTAATAATATTCTGCTATGCTCATAGATTTGTGTCTAGCCCAGTCATCATGAGAGAAGCTTCCTCCAGCAGCTGTTGGGAACAGATAAAGAGGCCGAGGGCCAAACATTGGGTGGATCTCAGGGAACTGGCTGAAGATGGAGAGGAAGGATTGTTAGAAGCATAGGGGTCAAGGACACACCCCAGGGAGTCAACCAACCAGGACTCTTAGGGGCTCATAGAGACTGCATGGGTCTGTGATAGGTCACCCACATATATCTTAAGGTTGCTAGGCTAGGTGTTCTTTTAGAACTCCTAAAAGTTGGAGTGTGTGTGTATTTGTATGTGTGGAGGGTAGGGTGTCTCTAACCCTTTTACCTGCCCTTGGAACTCTTTTTCTCCTGCTGGGTTGCCTTGTCTAGCCTCCATGTAGGGGCTCCTGCCTGATCTTGTTCCATCTTGTCCCTGTTTGAGTTATAACCCTGGGAGGCCTGCTCTTTTCTGAAGGGAAGGTAGGGGGTTGGGGGATTGTTTAAGGGTCAGGAGGAAAGGGGAGATGGGGGGATCTAGAAAGAGGGGAGGGAGGGAGGAAGACTGGAGTCAGGATGTATTTTACAAGCAAAGAAAAATAAATAAAAAAGTTGTTAGCTTTATGGAAGCAACCTTCTGGATAATCATTTGCAATACCAATTAGTTGAGAGAAAATAAATTGTTGCCTTAGATAGTGTGTTGAGTCTAATGTTTGGTTAAAATACATACTTAAAAAAGGAAGCTATTACCTTCTTATTTTAAGTAACTATAAACATTAAAATTAAATGTTTAGCTACAGACTCAATCCAATTTTAGTGCCTCTGTGTTAATAAGGCCTCTTAGCACTGAAGCAGAAAGGAAAAATGAATTTTATATACTATTCACTATTGTACCCAGCTCAAGGTCAAGATAACAACAAAATACTCCAAACAGAATGAAAAAATCTCCACTTGACTGCAGCTCTTCACAACACTTCACAAGGGTCAAGCTGTGTTGTTTCCTTTCAATGTTAAATAGAGTGCATCTTAGGAGACCAGTTCACATATGGATTGAAGAGTGGGTTCAGACCGACGATAACCCAAACAAATACACTCCAATGCATTCAAGACCCAGGATGAGCCAACAAAGGGCCAAGGTTTTGCTCAAGTCTCAGGGAAAGCATTCAGTATGCATTAGTAACATGGGTGTGTTGACATGTGGTGGCATATCATGCACTTCCAGGCCAGTGTTCTGCTACTAGTGAAAACACAGGCAAAATTCTGACAACAAGCCAGGTCACATCATGCACACTTGAGATCCTAGTGTTCAAGAAGTTTAGGCATGAGGATTACCATGTGTTCAAGGCCAGTGCCAGCTATAAAGTGAATACAAGGTCAGATAGAACTACATACTAACTAAGACACAGACACATGCACACACACAGAGAAGAGGGAGAAAGTTGAGAGAGAGAGAGAGAAAGAGAGAGAATAACCAAGTTTCAAGTGGACATTGATCTGCAAAAAATAGTGAAACAGTATATTGACTTTGTTAGAAATCAATATACATTTTTCTTCTTTATCTTTGAAAAGTGTAAGTATTTTCCTGGGAATGTATAAACGTATACAGTTATTCACAGAAGTGAAATGTATGGTTTTGCCAACCCTACATCCCTCCTTTTTGTTATTTTTATGGACAAAACCTGGAGAAGTTCGTGCTGTTTAATTTGAACTTGCTAGTGCATTATAACAGGATTGTAATCACATATTCCTCTTGTCACATATGAATAGAATATATTTTCACTATAAATTTATTTGGGTAATTAAATTATCATTAGTCTACCATTTATGTGGATGCTTTTTGTTCAGTGCTATTGTAGTTTTTATAAATACTACACTTATTCAATAATACATTACTAAAATTAGACCTCTCTCTATTTTGAAATTGTTGGTGAAGCATCTTGCCTTGACTCTGAAAGCTGTATTATAGGTTAATGAGTTCTTTTCCAGTTTGAGGTTTCTCAAATGTATTTTCATTCCATATCAGAAATTGGAAAGGTTTTTCCAAGAAGAGTTATATAAATCCACAAAATAAAATGTGGGAGTCTCTGACCTATTTCTTAGACTTCCATTAGACTTAGCTTTTGTCCCTGAATAAGAATACAGAAGGATTACTTGTTTTAACATATTGGCTTTGTTTTTTGTAATGTATTGCTGTGAACATTCTTGTGTGTGTTATATATGCCTATGTATGCTATGTATAGTTTAACATGGAGGCTAGAGGAAAGATATTAGTTGTCCTGCATTATCTCTGTGCCTAGTTTCCTTGGCATGAGTCTTTCACTGAATCTGGAGCTCACCATTTAATGGTTAGTCTAGGTGGCCAGCAAGTGTTAGCAATGTTCCTGGCTCCTGTTTATGCTCCTACAGTGCTTGGTTACAAGCCCATGTGGTCACACCTTGCCTTACATCTGGGTGAGGAGAATGAGAATTCAGATCCTCATGCTAGCAAGCACTCTTACCTACTGAACTATCTATCTCTCCAAGCCCTTTGGGGATTTTAAAACATAATTTTTCTATGTGTTAATTAGGCTCATTTGTCTAAATTGTTCATTCCAGTAATATCTAACTTGCCACTGTTGCAGACCTGAGGCAGTATAAGTTTTGGGAGCAAAAGGATGAGGTTACTATGAACATGCTCAAGGATATCCATGGGCAACTCTAATTTCCATAAAATGGCAATAATATATTCTGGGGATAGTTAGATTAGGAAATATTGTATACTTCTCAAATTGTAGGATCCTTTACTTAAAAGATTATTTTCTCATTGGAAAATTATCGAACATGAGAGCTACCCTCTTAGATTTTTCAGGTGTAAATTATATTTTGTTGACTGTTGTTGACTGTACATACATGGTAGGATCCAGATTTATAGATTATTATTCTCACTTAGCAGAACTTTATGACCAATGAATAGTATCTCCTCATGTGCCTGTCACCATGGTCTCCATTGACATTCTTTGCAAAAATTTGACTGTATTAGATGCTAATACATCACCAACATGAATCAAATGGCATCTGTTTTTCTCTGACGAGTTTATTTCACTCAGCATGACATCTTCAAGGTCTTTAATATCATTGTTTATCGATAATTTGATTTTAATGTAGAATAGCATTTGCACACATATTAAGTTTCTTTATCCATTTATCTATTAGTAGACATTAATAGTTTTTACACATTTTCTTACGTTTGTTTATTTAATTTCACATTTGTGGAGATCTGAGGACAACATAGAGGAGTAAGTTCTCTATTTCTACCATATCGGAACTGGTATAGAACTCATGTCATTGGCTTGTCAACAAGCACCTTTACTTCTTGAGCCACCTTACTTTATGAATAATTCTACAAGAAAAGTTAGACTGCTAATGTCTATTTGAGATCCTAAGTCTAATTAATTTGGATAAGAGCCACGTAAGTGGGGTTGCTGGACCAGAGTTGCTGTACTTGTAACTCTGAATGAAATCTCTGCTCTATTTTCTTAGGAATGACAGGATTCTTAATCCCATGAACAATATACAAATGTAGCATTCCCCATACCCTCATCAGGACAGTGTCTTTTATTTTTAATAGCAGTCATCCTGACTAGGTGACGTGTTACTTCACTGTAGGTTTGACCAGTGATTCCCTAATGAGCATGGCCACTGCATACTTTCCATACACCTGTTGACCGTGTGTCCTCCTTCAGAAAATATCTATTCAAGTCTTTAGTTTGTCTTTTCATCAGATTTTTTCCCTACTAAATTGGGATTTTTTTAATTTCATGTTTCATAACCCATAGAATTAACTATCTTAAAATGGTTTCTGTGTTCCTTAATCTTGCAATACTGGTTAGACTATTAACAAGACATGTAAAAGGGGAAGATTATATTGTAGAGCAGATAGGAAGGTTTGTCATGTAGCTTAGTAGGTCTTCCATTTGCCAAGTGCCCCCCCAGGACAACAATGAACTCTTCATTCTCTTGACTCCCCCTCCCAGTGCTGGTACTATTGTTGACCATCACCATGACCAGAATCATCATGTCCAACCCTGGTTAGTTTTTCTTTGATCAATAAAACACAAACTCTCAGAGTTTTACCTGGAATACAGTGAATTCATTGAAATAATAGTTACTCAGGAAGTCTCAGATGAGTTCCAGCTTTTATTGATGTGATGGCACTTGCTGGCAATTATAATATTGAAAAAGATCCATGAAACAAATTTCCTTTCTGAATGTGTAAGTATATTTTGTGTTAAATTCAGTTGTCACCAAGTGTGTAGTTTATGCTTTAGTGTGGAAATTTTTGACTATTTATGCAAGTTTATGAGTCATTTGACAGTTTTTCTCTAATTTGTTTGATTTATAACAAAGTAGCAATTCTCATGTTGCATTATTTTTGAATAGATGATGGAGCAGTATTTCAGAGAAAGATTAACTTCCATTAACATTTTTTTCTGTTTTTTCTTTTGGGCCACTGTGTAGACAGGCTGACATAAAACTCAAGATCCTCTTGCCTATACCTCCCAAAGACTGGGTTGGCAGGCACAAGCAGGGCTCCCTTCAATTATCTTCTGAAAATAAGGATTCTTTAGTTCGCCCTGATAAAGGTAAAGATGTGCATAGGAGTCTGTGAGTCATCGAATGCTGCTTGCTAGGGCACCCCTCTTTTCCTCCGCAAGTTTTTAAATTTATATTTGAACTTTTTAGTGATCTGGTATTCTGAAGCAAAACAAAATGAATACACCTTCTTCACTGAGGCCAAAATCATTTAGCAATCATAGTTGTGACACATTCTACTCTAGAGTTAAATGTTCTTTTTTTTTTTAAGTTGAAAAACTGATCACTTTGACAATGACTTCTTTGAGTCACTGTACCTTTTTAGAAATTTGTTTCTCACACAGAGCAAAATTTTGTTCCTGCAGCAGCATGTGACTGCTTTGGTGGTCAGATGGCAGTGTTCATGCTCTCCTCACAGCATAACATCAGTACACTGTAATAAAATTTCAGAAATATCTAAAGTCATGGTTTTATTAGCATGCATTTACATCAAGTGAAGATATAGTCTTCCAAACCATGAGGTCCACCTGTGACTTGTTAGGGTCTACCATGATTAGCAGACACCATTATCACTCAGCAAGTTTTCTAGTTACCTCAAAGAAAATCTCCAAAAATTTAGATTTCTTGTGATGTGGACATGATATTTTCTTGGCGAAAACATTCCAATTCTTTAAAATCAGATGAAATATTATTTTTAGGAGCCAAACATAGTTTTTTCTGTATTACTTTGGATAATCTATGTTGTTGACAGTCCAGCTTACTAGAAGAATTTTAGTGGCATATTTGGGAATAATTAGTATTTATTTTAAATGATTTCTAAATGAATTTGCTTAACAAAGTATGAAATTACTAAAAAGATACTAATTTGAAGTGCAATAGGATAACTATAACAAAATTATATCTGAAAGGAGAGGCAGATAGAATGCATGCATGGCAATAATATTTTTAAAAAAATTAGTCATAAGCTTACTTTTTTGTATTAAAAATATCTCGTTGACCTTATTGGCTTATGAGGACATTGTGTCACTGCTACATACTTAATGAACCCAAGAAACTTTGTCTTATTTCTGAAATGCATTGTGTTTTTAAGTGCATTACATATACCTTCTGTATTTAAGGGAAAAATTAGTTTATTAGACACAGTTCGAGGACTGATGAGAAGTGTAAACATAGCTCATTAATGGTTCCATCTTCTGAAGAACCCTTACACAGTCTTTGCATGACTGTTTCCAGCCCCATCCTATGCCATATCCTTTCAGAATCTCTGATGCCTCATAACTGTGGTATACAACTTTATTCCTATAATTCCTCCATTTTGAGAATATTATATTATTTGAGAAAAGTCTACTTGAGAATGACCTTTTATTCCTCTTAGCATAATTCTCAGAAGATTAACCTAAGTGATTATATTTATTTATGGACTGGATATATTATCATGTTTTATTTATTTATTTATTTATTTATTCATTTATTTTCAAGGCAGGGTTTCTCTGTTGTAACTCTGGCTGTTCTGGGAGTCACTCTTTAGACCAGGCTGGCCTCAGACTTAACAGAGTACTTCCTGCTTCTTCCTACTGATTGCTGAGATTAAAGGCACGTGCCACCATTGCCTGGCTTACCATCATTTTTTAAACTCTTTATTTATTGGTAAACACCTGGGTTAGTTTCAGATATTGCTGTTATGAGTGTAGTAACCAAAACCACTTCTGTACAGGTTTTGTTGTGATGTGTTTTCATACGTTTAGAGTAAATTTTGAAGAGTATAATTTCTAGTTTGTAGTGGGACTGCAAATTTGGATTAACAAGAAACTGAAATTCTATTCTGGAGTAGCTGAACACTTCTGGTTTTTATTGTTATGTTTAATGTGCCAAAAAAAATATCTAAATCAGTGTTTCTCAACCTGTGGGTCATGACCCCTTTCACAGTGGTCACCTAAGACCATCTGCATATTAGATATCTCCATTACAATTCATAACAATATCAAAATTATAGTTATGAAACAGCAAAAAAGACCAATTTTATTGTAGGAGTTCACCACAACATGTGGAACTGTATTAAAGTATCACAGCATTAGAAAGGTGGAGAATCACTCATTTAAACTGTCATGTGTGATTCTTCACACTTCAATTTGGATAGCGATGCTATGGGCCTGAGTGCCTAGAGGTATTCTAACTTTGGTTCCTCCCATGCGCTTTCCTTCTATCCTATGTATTCCCAATATCCCTTCACAAATGGAGATGGACTTCTGTAGCACAGTGATAAAGTGAAGAATCCAAGATCAAATGATGTGCATCTTAGCAGTTTTCCCCCATTTGTTATTTGTTATTTAGTGACATTGCTTTCTCATTTTTCTTATCTCTGATTGGATGATAACCACACTGATAACTCTAAGTTGCTGTGAAGACTGAGTTGGCATTTGTGAAGTTATTTCCTGTGGTGATACTTCTGGCCTCCTTTCCAACACATTCTTAAATTCTCATCTAGGTACTCACAACCCTGATGAAAATTTTAGTTATATGACTATGTGATGCTGCTAAAATGTAAACACCAGTGAGACAGTGATATCATCAATTCTATTCATCACAACAGTTTCAGAGCTAGCATGCATTTGGCCACAATAAGACTCTCAACACAATACTGTAGAATGAATGAATGAATGAATCAGTCATGAACTTTGCCTTCAATGTTAGCATTAAAAAGTTAAAACATTTTAAAATTTATTTTTAAGTGGTTACATATTAATCATGCTTCTTTAATTCTGAAGAGAAGACCTTTGACTGTAGGCCATGTAAGTGCATTTACAAAATGCCTTATGTACAAGCTATAAGGTAAAGATCATACAACTCCTATCTATATCAGATGTTATGGCTTGAATGTAAATGGCCCTCCTAAGCTCATGTGTTTGGACACTTGATCTACAGCTGGTGGTGTTCTTTGGAGAGGGAGTGGTCCCTTTAAGAAGTAGAGCATAGCTCTAGGAAATGGATCACTGGGTAGCAGGCATTGAGGGTTAAGGTCTTATGCTGTTTTTAACCCGGCTCTCTGTTTCCTGATCTATACACAAAGATATAACCACAAGCTCCTGGTGCCATGGACCCAGCCACTTCTATCACCATGTGTTCCATGACATAAAGAATCAAATTTCTTTAAACATACTTCTTCTGTCAAATACTCTATTGCCACAATGATAAATATAACTAATACAATAGGATAATATTTGATAATAGTTTGGGATTAAATTATTTATGTTAACTAATCCATTCTGTTTTTTTTTTTAGACAGAGTATGTCTGTTGTAACTTTGGCTGTCCTGGAACTCACTGTGTATACCAGGCTGGCCTCGAACTCACGGAGATCCACCTGCCTCTGCCTCCCAAGTGCTGGGATTAAAGGCATGTGCCACCACTGCCAGCAGCTAATCCATTCTTATGCTGAACTCCATAAGTTGCTAGAAGTCATGTTATTTAAGCATTTTGTGTGGTTTAATCAATCTTCTGAGTCCTCAAAGTATCAGTTGTTAACATTGGTATAGAAATACTTCTTTGTGCTTTTTTTGACAAATTTAGCTCAGCATCCTAGTGGTTTAATGTCTTAATAAGTTTCATAATACTTTCAAGGAAAGCAGCAAATTCTGTGACATCACAAAGATGTATATTTTTCATGTACACACTTTGTTTAATACCCAAATTGTGGATCATTCACCACTGACAACAGCACAAGCCCTTTTACTCTTCCTCTCCTGTCCTCACAATTTGTCAGCTACCTACCTTTTCCAAATCACTGCTGAAAACTGGTTGTTCTATGGTCTTTAAAGAAAACTATTATCAATTTATAGCACTCATTTCATTTTGCTATATAACAACAATAATACCTGAATACCTGGTTTAGGATGTGAGTTCCCAGATTGCTACTCCAGTTGACATGCTTCCTGCTACCAGTCTTCTCACCATTGCAAGTGAAGGAGTTTCATCCCTCTGGAACAGGAAGACCAAATAAATCTTTGCTTTGGTTATAGTGTTTTATCCCAGCAATATAAATCAACCTTGGAAAATGTATAAATGTATTGCCATATTTGGATGGTATGAGACCATGTGCTGAGTTTTAAAGAGATACATAAGCATATTAATTTTCTGCAGTTTCTTCAAATCACATCAAATACAGGTTTCATTAGACTGATGCTCTATATTAGATATGTTAAGAATTGTAATTTAAGACCACACAAATATATAGCAAAACTATGTTGTGAAACTGATTCTCAAGTTCAAACTTATTCAAGTGTCCCTTTTGTACAATGAAAAGTTAGAGCTCAGATTTACACTAAATCATATCAGCTTATAAAGGGAAGCTTACATTTGCTTCTTGACTGTTAGTTTTATTACTTAGCAGGATAAAATAATGTACACTGATATAAAACTGTTAATATTTATCAAGTACTTACTGTGTCCGTCATTATCATAAGTAACTTCCCAGATTTATTTTGTTAGTACAGCCACATAGGCAGCTACTTTCATTGTGTATGCAATACTGTTGAAGAAACACACTAAGAGAGATTAAACAAGTGTCTCATGGTCACAGAGTGAGTCATTCTTGAACCCAAAATATTAGTCTGTATTGTATATGGAGTCCACTTTTGAACAGGAATTCATTCTGATCTTATTGCAATGACTCAATTTGGTCGTTTTAGCTAATGGTGTAGGAGGTTACTGTCCCCTTTATTTTCATATTCCATATATTAGGCAGTATTTTTCATTCATCTACAATGTGGTAAAAGTGAAGTCCTATCTTTTCCCTTTTATACCTTTATATATACTGTGCTTCAATAGCCTTTATAAATAAACCAAATTATGGCAACAAACCTTTTTCTGAAGTGACTTAATAATTCTGGCTCCTTCTTTTATTCTCTGGTTGCAACTCAAGGATTTTAAGGTCCATAATAAATATCTATATGCCCAAAATATTTTGTCAGCTAACTCCAGTATTACAGATATGAAACCATAAAAGCAACATTTTAGAAAAAAAAAATTGACTCTCTTATGTGTTACTATGTCTGTATCTGTAGTTAACTGCTGGAATAGCCATAGCATATGGATTAGATTTTTCCAATTTAAAGTATTAAATCTATTTTAAAGAGTCCTGATTGTGCTCCTTCATGTACATATTACACACAAGGTAATGTTTGAAATTTGTTCAGCCCCTATCTATTATACATCTGCTATCTGCAAGTGTTTGTATTTGAAGATTGCTGCTTTATAAAAGCTCTTTGCCTTTATGTGTTGCTATTTTATTATTGCTGCACTTAATTGAAAATGCTTCTATTATATAACTAGGGAGAGTTCTCTACATTGAAGAATGAATGTCTTCTACAAATAGTACTGAGATATTTATTTATTTTCACTTTGCTAAAATATCAACTCCAGTTCATCATTATAAAAAGGCTTTGTTCTTCTTATCTGGGTGTCAACAGTAATTGGAATCCATATCCATATCCCACCTTGCAATCATGCTGCAAAAGGCCAATAAATTCCCGCTGAGTGTGTTACTTGTTAAATTTAGTGCATTACATTCAAGGTAATGAATAAAAGCAGTGGACCGTTACCGTATGGCTGACTGAGGGAGGATGGAGCAGCCAGACTCCCCTGAGGCTTTATGCTGCTTGGGAAAAAAAAAAAAAAAAAAAAAAAAAACAGTGACAGGCAGAATCAAGGGAGTCCCTAAGCATCACAGTTTGGTTTGTCTCCCCCAATTTCCTCTTCTGTTAGAGACTCAGGCTTCTGGGAGAAGAGGTAATCTTATCTATTAATTCACCACACTTTTATAAAATGCTGGATACTCTGGTTTCATTAACAACAAATGCAGTTTAGATAGATAGATTTGTATTTACATCATTTCAGGGAGATTAAAATTCAAATTAATGTAAACCAATAGCTATGCCTCTATGAGCAGTTCACCCGGTGCCCCTACATGCATCGATTGTATATTTATCTAGATTTAAAAAATGAACACAGGTAATATTATATGAATGACTAAACCAGGGAAAAGAGTTCTGTGCTTATCCGTCTATTTCTGTGTCACATTTATTGAACATACATAAGCAGTTACTGAACACACGATGCTAAATTGTTAAGAATAATTGCTCTTTCTTATGAAAAATAGCTATCTTAAAGTAAACATTTCTATATAAAATACTCTTCCTTATTTATAATATAAGTTTTCTACCTATAGTATGAATAATCAATGGCACGGAACAAACCTATTCTACATTCTCAGTTTACAGATTTCTTTTCTTCAACATAACTAAGTTATACATACCATTTCCTGCCAAGGCTAATTGATATGCCTAGTCTTTTGTATTATTTTAAATATTAATATCAATTTAAAACCAAGTAGACTCTTAAGGAAAAGAATACAAGTAATTTAAGTGAAATAACCACTTTTGCTTTCCTTGAGTGCGTTGGAAAATCTATCATTGAGTGCCCTTTACTATCCATGATAAAACAGCTGCTTCAAATAGCACGGTGTATCTCATTAGAGAGATATTAGACCTAATTATGCAACATATGAGTAAGATCATTACAGCGACATTATCTCAATGAGGTAAGTAAGGCACATGTGAAATCCAATACTCAACAGCTTGAAGGAATATTTGAAAGCAAATGTAAGAGATTGATCATTTCAGTGTATGTTGGAAAAAGGTGCAATAGTGTCGTGAACTTCCTGTAAACATATTTTCTTTTACCGCAGCCTAATTACTTCTTTATACACAGTAAGTCACATAAGCCTACCAAATCAGAGATTCTCAACTATAGAGTATAACAGCCAGGACTAGTTAAAGAAAAGATATCCGGATCCAAACCTGAGAATTTCTTATTCAGCAGTATGGGTTGAGCTCAGGACTTTACGTTTTAAGATCTTTATTGGCAGTGGACTTTAAGAACCACAGGAAGATGTAAAAGCCATAAAAAGCTTAATTTATCGTGTCTGCTTCAGTATTTTTCTGTAAGGTAAAATACAAAGGTCTCACTCTGCCTTGGATTTTTAAATCAAATGATGGTTTTACATTATAGAAATTTTATGAAGAAATTTATCTTCAAAACATTACTAAGGCTATATGACTATTGAATGCATTAAGCATATTTATGGCATGGAATTTGTAAACTGGGACCTAAACACTAAGCTAGTCAGCTGATAAATTTTGAATTTACTTGCAAAGGAAAATGCCAAAAATCTGCTTACTGTAATTGGAAGAGTTTATCTCTTTTATAGAATGTCTCAATATGTTTACTGAATTGATTAATTCTGTGCAACAAACTGTGCATAAAAAGAGCCTCAATGGAATCATGATTATTAATCATATGTAAAGTAATTATATAGGCTCCCTTTTTTGAAAAGTAAGTACCAGCCCTAGCTTGCATGGATTAGCTAGTTTATCACTTCATAGTGTGTTAAGGGAAAGGCATGTAATCAAAATGCTATTAAAAGTTCACATAGAGTGTATTATTTATTTATTTCTGTTTGTTTTTAAACTTTCTTTTCAAAATTGTATTATTTACTGTGTTGGTGCATAATGTGTATATGACAATACACATAGTATGTTACCATGAAGTAGGAAGAAGACAACCTGCAGAGGTAGGTATTCTTCCACGACATGGGTTCCAGAGGCTGACTCTGGATTCTCAGGCTTGCCTGCAAGAGCTCTTACCTGCTGAGTCACCCTGCCATTCCTCTAAATTTTCTTATCTCAAATCAGTCATCCTAATTGTTTGAGTAGGGTCCTTGAGAGTTAGCCCAGTTGGCCAGTAGGTTGCCTTGCAACCATGAGAACTTGAGTTTGATCCACAGAATCCACACTAATAATTAAAATGAAAATCTTTCCTTAAGTGTGGTTAACGACAGACCACATGCCCAGCAGTAAATGGCCAATAAAAAAAGAATCAGTGATATTCTTACAGATTTTCTGGTCATAATATTTGTCTGGGCTTTCTTTTCTTTACAGATATTTTTCTTATATATTATGGTTTCTGATTTTGTGTTTTGTGAGGTTTCTGTGTGTGCAAATGTGTATGTCTATATTTACACCGGTTCCTTGCACTTTGCTCTTTGACTCTTTTGTCTATTTTCTTTTGTCCTATTCTGGTTTGTTTTAATTTATTATTATATTTATTCATTATTTTTTTTTCTTTTTAGAAATGTGTTTTCTATTAAGAGAGAGAGAAAGGAAGGATGTGGATTTGGGTGGGGATGTGGGAAGGATCTTGGAGGGGTTGGGGGATGGGAAACCATAATCAGAATATATTTAATGAAAAATAACCTTTGTCAATAATTTTTTATTGTCAGTTAAGCTCTACTCCAAAATAATCTTGACATGACTGTACATGCTTGAAATCCCAGTACTTTGAAGTCAAAGACAGATAGATTCCTGGAGCTCACTTAGCCGGTCAGTCCTGCTTACATAGAAAATTTTGGCCAGTGAGAAACACCTTTTTAAAGATTAAGGTTGACAGTGCCCTAGGAAAAAAGTTGAGAAAGTTCTTCCTGGCCACCATGTATATGTGTGTGCAGGAGCACATGTATTCACACACATATCTGTACACACATGAAGAAACATTTGCAAACACACAAATTTTTATGGTACTAGTTGCTATTAAAAGGCTATTTTAAAAGAGAATAACTCTTTGGTTTTATAAGTAATGAACAATTAAAAATATGACTGATATTGTGAGCTCCAATATCTTAAGCTTCATAAAATCCGGAAACATCTATGTGTAGTAATTGCTAAAAATAAAATAATGTAAGACTTCAATATTAAATATAAGAACACAAGTCAAATTTGTTAAATAACCTGAATTCCTAGTTTTGAAATATTGGAATCTAACCTCTTTTTTCAAGTGGTTTCCAATAGAATGTTCTGAGAAACTCATGTCTGCTCTTACCTCATAGCAGAGCTAGACACCCCAATTCCCTGCCTGCTAGTTACAAATCATGAAACCATTATTGTATCTCTCTAAGTGCTTTTGAATCATTTTGATGTAGTCCCCCTAGTCTCAAAGAAAGCTGTTTCCCAGGCCACTTTTTCTGTAGCCAGAGAATGCCTTTCTTGTATTGAATTACTAAGGCCCATGGCCACTCTATAACGAAACTGAGGTCTCGGTCTTCCTTAACTCTCTTGTGCTCTTATTCTTGGCTCCAGTCTGTAGTCAGAAGAGGGGCTTTAGAAAATAAATCCTGGGTCTCAACCAGAGAAATCTGGGTCTAATTGGTCTGGTGAATAACCAGGTCATTAGGAGCTTAAATATATCACTTTATAACTTTACTATGTGGCAGAGTTTGTGAACAATGCTAACAATTACTTGCAGGTGAATCCACTAAAAGTGATAATAAAAAAACAATAATAACAATGATGTGAATATATGTGTTTCATTCCCTAGTAATGTTAACACGTGATAAAAAGATGACTTCCCCTCCATTAACATATATTTGTGTCATTCTCTTTGGTGGTAACATATGCTTACAAAGCAATATTTATTATGGTGGCCAAAGTTTCATTTGGTTCAGAATCTTATTTCTCATGTTTTATGGCATGGTTTCCAACCTGAATCTCTAAGAGAGCTTCCAAGCCCTGGGTAAGGCACAGGAACACAGTGGGTGCTAAAGAGAAGGAAGTTGCATGTAATCATTTGTAATATATCTATAGAATAAATGCCAATGTGAGCACTATTGAAAAAATGTATAACTGTTTAGAAGTTTCATAAATATATTTGGTATTAAAATATAAATTATATTGACAAAAATGGAAAGATATTATAGCTATGGAGTAAAAGAAGAGAAAAATTAAAAGGTACAGCAAGATTTTCCTTTTGAGTGGGAGAGATGGATGTGCTGCTTATCCCTCAGATGGCTATGCAAATACAATCAATTTATTAGATGCCACTATCAAAAAAATAAGTGGAAATAAAACATAAAATAAATATGAAATAGTACAAAATAAATAGCTACCAAATCATGGCAGATCAAATAGTTTTATAAAGGAAAAACTGTTGAGAAACATCTGTGATATTTGTACCTTATAAGTAGAAACTATATTTTTCAAGCATGTATTATTCAACCTCAAAATATGCCAAAACAAAACTAAACCCAGAAACTGTAGAAGCAGCATATGGCCATAATTTAACATTACTGAAGTATTTTTTGTATGTGTGTGAAAAAGGCTGCTCCAAAATATTTAAACAGAAACAATAAGACAAAAGCACACTAAACAGGAAAACCATTTGCCTCAATAATTATTGGAACTTGTGAGAAACTAAAACCATAGTTGTAAGCAAATTAGAAATACCATATTACATTACAGGACCACATTTCAACAGTGGCATATTGTCAATGATATTCTCCGAGACAAAATCATGTATACTAGTATTTGTTCTATTAAAACTAAGTCTTTTTTGTTTGTTTGTTTGTTTTTCAAGACAGGTTTCTCTGCTGTAACTCTGACTGTAATGGAACTCACTCTATAAATCAGACTGGTCTCAAACTCACAGAGATCTGCCTGCCTCTGCCTCCCAAGTGCTGGGATTAAAGGTGTGCACCATCGCCACAGGGTTCAAACTAAGTCTTCATCTCAAGACTTTAAATACTATAAAACTAAGAGAAAATGTCAAATGAATACAAATTTAATTTTAGATTTTAAAATCATCAAATGAATTACATGAATGACTCTTTTAAGAAAATGTTTCATTGTAAGTAAGAGCACAAAGCAAAATATTATTAATTATTTTAAAAGGCAAAATGAATACAAGGATAATTTAAAAACATAATATGGGAGTGATATTATTTAGGAGGGTAACTGTAAAGTCCTAGAAAAAATACTGACAAATGTACTTTACACAGGATGTCAAAAATAACTCCTAATATAACAATATCTCAGTTTACTTCAGAAATATGTAGATGATTTTAAAAACCTAAGTAATATTATAAAAGAAACCATGTAGTAACAACTGGAATGCATGGAAGCTAAATCCTGACCTTATCATACATGGAAACACTCTGTCTCCCCAGATATTCACATTTTTTTAAAATAGCACCCATAAATATGTGTTTTTTGGGAAAGTTTGAATGAGATTTTTTTCCATTACAGTCTTTAAAAACTTAGGAAAGTCACAAAATCCATCCAGCCTGAAACTTGTACATGAACTAGAAAGACAGTAGCTATGTGTGGGCTGTTTCTAAATTCTACACACAATATTTGACAGAGTCTGTAAAAAGTCCAGTGAACCTGCCCTGATTGACTGCATGAGAAAATACCTAGTCTTTCTGCCTTATGTGTTTTTCTGTCCCTATAGTTCCTTCATAAATCTTGCAAATCTACAGAGAACCAACTCTGCTATTAAGAAGCATTTTATGAGACTAGAGAAAGGCTCGGAGAATACTGACTGCTCTTCCAGAGAACCTGGGTTCAATTCCCAGCACCCACATGACAGTTTATTCCTGTCTGTGACTCTAGTTTCAGGGGACCTGACACCTCATAGGGACACACATGCCCGAGAAACACCAATGCACATAAAATAAAAATAAAATTAAATTTAAAAAAGAAACATCTTAAATTACAATTTGGCTCGAGTAGGGGAAAATATCTTAAAATGCTGTTGGCATTTTTTAAAATCAATATTGAGCATTCAATCACACAGATTTGGAATTTCTTGTTTATTTGCCTTAGTTTCATTTTATAAATTATCTATTAGTTCTCATTTTAGAAAATGTATCTTACCTACTAAGCTGCGTTTATTGTATCACTACTCTTTTGATTTTAACGTGATGAGTCTTGGAAAAGAAATATCTTTTTTGCACCAGTCCTTTAAGTCCTCGCCACTGGCCTACCCAATTGTGGCTCAGCCAGCTGATTAACAAGGAGAGAGTGGAGGTGACTGACAAGATCTGCATAATAGGCTGTAGTATTCGGGGACCATATCATGGGATCAGAAAGAAAGTGTTTCAAGCCTTATTCACAAAGTTTACCCAATACATACTACTCTTTGGATGTTATATTCATGGATATAAATTTTGATAGAGTACAGTAAAGAAGTCCAAATATACTTAATTTTAACAAACTTTGAAAATATTCTAAAATAAACAAGGATGCAAGATATACCACAGAGAGCAAGAACAGCACTGTAGATTTGAACTGCTAGCTGAAAAACAAATTCATACTGGTACCCAGAGATAGATTAAAATGCCTTGATTAGGAACATACTCAATATGAAGTATCATGCATAAGAACTTTGCAGTTTACTATTTCCAACACTCTATCATGTAGTTCCTACTATTCCTTTATTTCATTCATTTTTCTTTCATTGTTTCTTTGACTAAGGAAGCTAAAATTTGAAAGATCAAGAATTCATTCCTCCATGTTACAGGCAATTGACTCAAACACCAATTTTACCCCCTTTATATTTAGCACACATAGTTATAGTAGGCTTTTATATTGGTACATGTTACTCTCACTAGTTGAACCCAATACACAGTTATTTAGTGAAGTCAAATTTTGCAGTAAGGACCCTGAAGTCCTTTAAAGAAACCAAACCCAGCAATACAATTGGGACTCAGGAGCTTGGGAAGTCAGTTAATAACACTAACCAAGCATGTTTTTCATATCTGCTTCTACTAAATTCTCCACAGCATCTGCCCCTCACTGGCTATATCACCTACATTCATGTGATGGAAAGGCCAGTTACTCTGAGCTTTATTCATTTCAGTTCAAGTACCTTAAACCCAAAGGAATGTTGTTCACATTTATTTGTAAAATTAACAAATTATGGAATTAACTCAAAAGCATGGACTA
Organism: Cricetomys ansorgei; assembly: GCA_026225945.1. Taxonomy (NCBI): domain Eukaryota; kingdom Metazoa; phylum Chordata; class Mammalia; order Rodentia; family Nesomyidae; genus Cricetomys; species Cricetomys ansorgei. The sequence continues at coordinate 21,788,599 of JAMJFZ010000199.1, forward strand.
GGGTTATGCTATTCCCAGTTCTCCAATAGTCATGAAACCATTCGCTTAAGTCAAGGATATTTTGAGAATACTCTGTGCATCTGATAATTGTCTTAAGTACTATGAATATGGCAAGAAAACAATAGACAGTCCCTTACATTCTCTCAAGTAGGAAGAAGCATGCAAAAAGTTAAAATATATGATAACTATCTTATAGGCAAGTATACATAGAAGTTAAATATAGTACACAGATACACACATATAATATTCAAATACTACTAATCCAATATACAGATAATATAATAATAATATACAGAGCAAGCGATGGAGTAGCAGCGTGTAGGTCAACATTAGATAGAGATTTTGGGGTGGATTTCTGTTAAATTATACATGACTTTGGACCCAGATAATGAGAATAAGCCAGCTATCATTTTCTGTGACTTAACAAAAGTCACAGAAAGCACTAGGACATGGCTCAGTGTTAAAGCACTTGTCTAGTATGTTTAAACCGTGAGTTCAGTCTTCATCACCATCAACATATAAAGCAGAGATAATAAAAGGTCAAAAAGCGAAGATGTGAGAATATTAGACAGCCAGGGCAGCTAGAATCTAGTAAGCAAATAAGGAGATGGGTGAGTTGAAGACAGGAGAAAGGGAGCTAAAATTATGTATGAAAGGTTCTACAAGGCATCTGAATGTTATTCAAAATGGAAAAAAGTTATTGCCGGAGGGAGGATGCTATGATTTGCCATAGCTGGGCAGGGTGCCCCTTGGGTTATGTTTTAATTTGACTGATGTATCTGAAGCCAGAGGGCTGTAGAATGAAAAAGAGTGTTTCCCCCATGGGAGCCATGGTTCCAGGCAGATAAAGCAAGGCACAGTTTGTTTTCCTTCCCCAGTCTGTTCAGGCACCTCTGCTAGAAATGTTCTCAGCAGTTAGTCCCCAAGTACTGTCAATCACAGTAGTAACCATTCTTGCAAAAACCAGCCCAATTCTAACTTGTTTTCCCTATAAATTTACAACATTTTAGATGTTTATGCTCATCCTTAGAATTTTAAGGCTGTCCAAAGGGATTGGCTCACTTGGAATGTGATCCAATGTTAGTTAATTGTCTTTGTTATGCAGATTTAAGCTTTGATCACCTGGTGTTTAATACTTCCTTGAAAACTGTCTATTGCTTGGAGGCACAGGTTTCCAGTTTGATTTTAACTGAGCTTTGTGTTTTCAAATTTCCTATCTTCCAAGTTTTGTTATTTGCCATGCTTATTTTGAGCTTTCTTACCAAAAACATGATTGCATCCTGAGGGTGTTTGCTAGGTAGTTAGCAAGGAGAATCACTCAGCTATTAAACAAAGTCAAACTAGCTAGGGAAAAGGCACGATGTAGATAGAATGCCAGCAGAAAGGAGATACTTTGAGAGCAAAAAGCAAAGGGAAACTATGGTCAGATAGCAAACATCAGAAACCAAAGGAATGACCCAAAGGGTTGTGAATCGCAGCAGGAGAATTAATGAGATGGAAAATTTCTCAAGGAAAAGAGCCAAGTATGGATAAAGAAAGAAATAAACATCATAAAAGAAAAAAACTCAACATAGAGGAAGAAAAAGAATAAAAGCCCAAGAGCAAGGTGAAAGACTAAAACAATAGGCAAATGAAGAAATGGGCATTGCATTAAGGCAAATGTATTCTGCTCTCTTTTTTCTTACCGGTTACTGGCTTTGCATTTCTCGAGTAGCAAAGCCAAACTGAAAGGATAATTTTGTTTATGTACCCAATTTGCATAATTGTGCAATATAAATTACAATGCTAATTAAGGACAGCCCTTGGGCTTCTGGAACTGGGTCAAAGTGGCTCCCTAAATGCATGGAGGTTGGGGCATTGGCTCTGCCCCCTCTCCCACTGCAGGGGAGCCAAGCAAGAGAAAAGAACCTCTCTGACAGTGTGTGAAATCTTGTGAGAATTGGTGGTAGACCCAGAATTGTATGTCTCACTCTTAAACATGGCTTTGCAAATAATCTTTGTGTGATTCTAGAGTGATGTTCCTAAAAATGAAAATTTCTTCTACACGTTCTTTCTTATCTTTATATAATATTCCCTGCTTTCAGATTGGCATTTCTTTTATCCAGAGAACTAAAATATGTAATTGTGAGCAAGTGAGCATGAACCTGGCATACAATATTTTCTCATAGGACTCTTGCCAGACTGTCTGAAACCAGTGTATGGTGTACCCTGCTTAAGGCCTTGTGAGACAGAGAGCAGGCTCACTTCTGAGCTTCAGTAAATCATTATCCTTAAAGCTAACTGAACATTAGAAATTCAGCCCCGGAGTTTACTCTTTGGACCATTCCTGAGAGGGGATTATAAATTAGAGGTTTCTTAGAATGACCTGCTTGGGTCTTTCAAAGTAAGATTCTCTGAGTTAATGTAATGAAGGTTGGTATTACTTCAGTGGAAGAGCATTGGGAAAGGCCTCTCAAGAAACAGTGTTTTGCAGGCTTTTATAATCATTGAATGCTGACCTCAAGCAAAAGTTATAAGCAAAATAGAAACAAATAGATATAAATCACTTGGGAGGATACAGATGAACATTTTGTGTTATGGAGGAGGCCCAAATATCCCATCCAAGGCTTCCCTTTTCTTTCTTATCCCCCACAGTCTTAAAATGTGGACCCAATCTTAAAGGATTGCTTTCTACCTAACTTGATTAACAGTCTGATCAATAGTTAAGGACTCTGGTTGAATACACTTGGTCTCAATTTTAACATGCCAGAACTTTCTTTCTACAGGGATCATTATAGAAAAAAAATGGATAGATGCAGTGTCTTTTCTATCCTTGTATTATAGTCTTACTAGTGCTCTACTAAGTATTTTTCAAACTTGTTCATGTCCACTTCTATAAAGAAAATTATATTCATTATAAGTAACATTGGACTTATTGGTTTAGTATTTAGGTCCTTTGAAGGGTGATTAGGACACAGAATAGTGATCTCATAAATGGGATTAACACCCTTATAAAAGAGGCCCTATGTGATCCCATTGACCCTTTTGTCATGTGAGGTAGAACAAAAATATGGTTATAAATTAGAAAATAGTGCCCATCAAACACTGTACTACTGAGACCTCAATCTTGGGGCACTCAACTTCCAAAATTATGAGAAATAAACTGTTATTTTCAGATTACCTTGTCTATAGTATTTATTGGTAATGTCCTGAAGAGTCTATGTTGTAGGCCAAGTTATGGAATTAAAATTTTGCTCAAGGTTCATTATTTTAGATGAGTGGCTCTGAGAACTGGGCCAGTCTAACCTAGTTGTTCAAGACTATGAAGTTGTCAAATCATAGCATACCAGTGGATATCCAAGACCTCAGTCTGTTCATTCAGCAGTGATATTCAAGTCACAATAAGAAAGAGGCACATGATCTTGTCATGCATATTTACTTAGCTACACACACTGAATTACTCATGCATACAAAATAATTGTAAAGAAGGGTGGGATTCCTAGATATGCCCAAGCTATTGCAGGTGAAGAGAAAGAAAGTTTACCAGCAACCATACCCATTTCAGGAAGAATATACACATTGCTTTTCTGAACAGACAATAGTGATGGTTTCACAATGGAAAGAATGCAGTTAATACTACTGAATGGTTAAATACTACTTTAAATGGTTAAAATGGGAAAGATCATGTTATATCTATAATACCATAATAAAAATGTTTCAGATTTTCGAAATACATGTAGCTCAGTGGTAATGCTTAATATGTATGAAACTGGGTTCTATCTGGAGCACATGGGAAAGAAATACAATGGTTTCCAAGAAGATATGACAATTTGGGGAAATATTTCTCACTCCATCCATCTTGTTCCATTTCATGTAGGATCCACCTCTCATCACTCTTATCTGCTCCACCATAGTTTGGGTGAAACTGGCTTACTCTCGCTGTTGAAGAGGGAGCCTGATCTCCATTGACCAGGGACATTAACTCTACCACAGGTTGCAGACTTGAAGACAAATGACAATAGATTAGAGTATAAGATGTTGTTACTGTTAAGTTTCAAGAACAATGGGAAAATTTGGTCACCATTCAGTATTTTTTAACACATAGACACAACCACAAAAATCTGCAACTTTCTCCTGTTTTAGAAGATAATAGTACAAATTTGTTTAAGTTAATTTAAATTGAATATTATTTTCAACTGGAAGAATATATATATAAAACACTTCATAAAATGTACATGTAATGGATCAGTTTATAAATACTGTAGGCTCATCTTCATATATAAAGTCTGAGTCTTTACCTAATTATAGCTAATATATAGGCTTAATTACAATGTGGTCAATATGTTCTCTCTCAGTGGTTTATTAATGATAGAGCTAGTCAACAGTGGAAAGAATTGTCTGAATCCCTGTTCTTATTATTACCCTTTCATTACCTTACTGAGCAGGCCTCAGAAAAAAATTGTGCATACTCTTCTGGGAATTGATATGATTTCTGTAAACTTTCACTTTGTCTGCTGTTATTCAGACAGATTTAGTAATCCCACCATTTCTCTCTGGTATATTCTGTGTTATTCAGTGTAAAGGTACATCTTGGCATTGTGGACACTTTAGAGAACTTAACTTTTGATTGTTTTATATGTGATGAGAGCAATCATTATAGAGAATGATGATCCAAGAGTTTTTCTTAAACCAGTAGTGTTAATATCATCTGATAGTTTGTTAGTAAAGCATATCATTGGCTCACCGTCAAACTCATGGGCTCAGAAATCTGCAGATGAGCCATGGCAATCTATATTTTAAATGGTGAAAGCTCTTTTTATAATAGAGTCCTAACCAATGCTGGTTAGGTTGAAAATCTACCTTTCTTAAAGATACTTAAAAACTTATTAAATCCTCATGCCTTTAAAAAATTTTCTGTTTCACTGTAATTTTTATTTCTCATAGGAAAATTATCCTATTTTTTCCAGTTTTGAAATAAACAATTTCATGTATATTTTGTGTGAATGACAATAGTCAAGTTCCACTTTCTTTGAAAATTTCCTAAAAAAAAAAATGAAAATTCAAACTCTCTAGAATTTTACTGAATAAACTGAATTGAGACTGATCTATAATCCTAACACAAACCATCTAACTACTTACAGTGTTGAATAAGTCCTTTTTGCTTCGCTGCCTTTTTATATCTGATGCTAAGAAAACTCTCTGTAAGTTTTAGTTAATGTTCTAGCTGTTGAGACAGTACCCTAGGAGCTAGCTCAGTGGTTAAGAGCACTTTATTTTTCTTGCAAGGGAGCTGGATTTGATTCATAACACCCAACATACGTCTCACAACTCTTCATAACTCCAATTCTGAGGATCTAATGCCCTTCTGAATTCTGAGGGGCCAGGTGTAAATGCAGTGTAATCAAAACACTCGTACACATTTCTAAAAATGACAGTTTTTTAGTAAAGATGCCCACTCATAATACTCATAGTTCTCCTTCAAAACACACGTAAACACATGGTCTTTAAAAGACCATGAAAACAATTAAGGATGATTATGCCCACATTGAAAAATAAAAACAACATATAGTTCTTATAAAACAAGTGCAATGAACAATAACCCCATGTAACTTTAATTTATCTGCAGCATGACAAAGCTTAATGCATGTCCCATCCACCAAAGTCCAGGAATTTGGAGCAGCTCTGGCAAACATACTAGTCTTCTGTCTTTTCCTCATTGAGGTCCCAATGCTTCTCTAGTTCCACAGAATTAGATGATACCCTCATGTGTATAAATTGACCTGTTTGGAGTTTATTTCCATGCCTGATGACACAAATTATTATTTATGGAAATTTTCCTGAAATGTGTAAAATAGCTCATGTTTAAGGTTCCTGATATTTAGTAACCCAAAAGAAGCTCACTGTCTCTCTATAATGGGCGTGCATGTCTCTCAGGAATGTGTGACTTTCCCAGGAATACCCTGGTCACCACTAGTTTTCTGTTTGTGTATCTCACTGACAATTCTTCTAATTTTCCATTTATCATTCCATATCACACTGACTACATTAATGCTTTCATAATTACATTCATCATATGTTTCTAATCTTGAACAACCACTTACGTTATATGCATGTCTGTTGTTTGTTTATTAAAAATATTAACTACCAGGCACTGTTCAAGACATTATGGAAACAATGGTTACAAGAGTTGAGTTAATGTAAGTGAAATAAACTCTAATTTATGGAAGGAAGTGTTGAAACTTGTATTGTTTTATGGAGTTCTGGGAGCATAGTAAATATTTAATTAGCAAGTACTGAATTATTAAAGTGTTTGTTATATTTATAATAATAGAAATAGTATAGAAGGTTGAAGATTGTGTTGAAGTTCACTTTCTAATAGAACTGCTCAGTCTTTGGGTGAAAGAGAGAATTGTTCCAATGCTAAAAAGTGGTCAAAATGAATTTAAACAGTAGATAACACGTACGGATGTGTAGGGGTATTGGAAAGAGCACAAAGAACAAATAAAAAGAAAAACAGGTTTTGAGGTTTATTTTATTACCTAGTTGTTGTGTAACTAGAGAAGTTTAACATCACAAAACCCACACCAAATAGTTCTCATTTAATCTTAGAGGGCTGGTGTAAGAATTAAAATGGTGGGATGGCATTTGATAGGACTCTGATACCTTTTTCTAAATACGTAATACTTTCTAGCGGAAAGGATTTAGTTTGGAGAGAGTCCCAAGAGTTGGAAGGTGAATATGATATGTTTGCCGCATAAGTTTGATGAACTGAGTATGATCCCCAAAGTTTAAGAAAAGTTCCAGGCACGTTGAGAGACACTGTTAGAACAAACCACATAACAGCACCTATAGAATGACATCAGTCACTGACCTCTAACTTCTACCTGCACCATACAACATGCATATATCTGCCCACCTAGCTACTCATACACCATCCCTACCCCTTAATAAAGAGTATGTACTATCACATATCACAGCACGTTTTCAATTTGTACTATTATTCTATGGCGCAGGGAATTCTGAAGAAGTTAACTCATTCTCAAATACCTGTGGCAGAAACAAATAGGAGTTTTGTTAAGATCAACATGGAAAACAGCATTTTTAAAGAACAACAACTTCTTAGAACCACAGTTTGCTGTTTGTTTTTTTAGCAGGCATAAACATATTGTTGATGTTCTATATCTATGAAACTCATAACAAACTGTGAAGAGATAACAGAATGCATTTTGTGTGAGCTGAAACAGTAGATCAAATATTTCATTAAAATTAAGACTCATATTTTGAGTCCTATTCTTATTTATGAATAAGCTTAAATACTATTGAAAACATTTTTCTCACTAACAATTATCATGCTACTGTATAACTCGTGTAACACTATTTTGGTAAATGAGAGTTCACATATGTGATAGTGTGCATCATATAACTTAGGTGTATAAATATACCATATCATGTGAGTCTGTGGAAGCAGTCTCTGTGATAGTCACACAATGACAAATCACATGACAAACTATTTTTCAGTGTGTCTGTCATTAAGTAATGCAGAGATATATAACATTATTTGTTATTTATAATTATCGTTTTTCTCTTTTTATTTAGAGAGAAGAAAATAGACTAGAAAAGAGTAAACATGGGGAATCAATCCTGGTTTTAACTCACAAAACTTGAGTATAATTATTTGACCTTCTTACATCCTCTCCAATTGCTTCTTCTATCATGTAATGCTCTAATTTGAGTGTATCTTCTTAATTTTAATGTGTACTCACCTGCCTATGTTTTTATCAGTAAATGAATCATTTGGTTTCACTCTTGACATCTTTAGCACTACCCTAATACGCAGCGATGACGGTTAATAAACTGATGAAAATATATTAAACTGAATTGATACTTAAACTTTATTAGTTCTATAAAAATGGTGCACAGCTAGTTAAAACTCATAACAAATCTTTAGAATTTCAAGTAAGATTAAGCATTTATAAGAACATCAAAAATGTTGAATGCTTACTTAGAGGCATAGAAAACCAAGAACATAATGCTTGTGTTGTTATGTCCTCAAAGGAAAGACTATTGAGATTGCTCATAGAAGCTGAATGCAAATTAGCACATTTTAGCATGTATAGAACTTGTAGAGTAGATGGAAAGTTATGCCATGTGTGTGACTGTTACTAGCAACAACATGAACTGTGGTACTTGCTCAGTACACACAATTCTTTGGTTAGTGGCTGTGTCAATCTTGTAGAACTGTAGCCACCACACACCTTGTTTCCATAGCCTTTAGTGGAAATGAATTTAGTCATTATGACCCAATCCTTGCCTATAATAAAAACAGTGGAATTCTCCAGATATGCATCCTAAGGAAGCTTTATCTTGAAAAAGATATACTTAAGAGATAGTACCTTAGTACCATTGCCTTCAGCCCAGATGGATGGATGTCTGGAGGAGCAATCACCTCGCAATCATGAGATATGTGAAACACACACAAGAAATCAAGACCTTGCTTCTGAATTTCAGCAGTAAGCCAGTCTTCTTAACCATGTCACAAGAAGATCCTTACTTTTGTTTCCTTTATTTTATTTTATTTATTTATTCTTTGTGTGTGTGTGTGTGTGTGTGTGTGTGTGTTTGGTGTGTTTGTACTCATGTGTTTACACTATGATGTACATGTGGAGGTCAGAGAACAACCTACGGGAGTCTGTTCTCTCACCCCAGCATGTGAGTTGAGTAGCTCAAAATCATATCATCAGCATGAGGCTTATCAGTGAGCACTTAGTCCTTTCCGTGAGCCATCTTTGCAGCCCCAACTTTTATTGTTTTATATTTGTTGTCTGCTATGTTTTCATGAAATCAAGCACAAAATTAATACATCTGTCCTTTCAGGAAAAGGGAAGCTGACTTTGCCAGTCTGTGAGATCCATGGGTGACTCTCATCCTACTGAAGCCACCACATCTCAGCCATGGTACAAAAGGATTGCCCTGACTGACATATGGTATCTGAAATGTGTTATTTTTGTTATTTTGTTTTCAAATCTTTCCTGAAATGTAGGTGTAGAGTTCAGAAAAAGTAGTCTTAAATTTAGAAATACATCTTTATGGACACTTCCTGATAAACTTAATGATTTGTGCCTCTAGCTTTGGCAAACGCTGAACATCTCTCCTCAAAAACATCTCTCCTCAATACTGATTCAATTAAAACTTTTTTCTCCCTGGGCATGATTCATATTGCAGGCAAATCAAGGAACATTGACAACTTGCTTAAATCTTGCTCTTTGTCCTATTTATATAATTTATTGTTCCAGTGTTTCTGAAGTGGTGGCTCCTGTACCTCCTCATCCCTGAACACTTCCCACATGTGCTGAAAATTCCACACTAATTTGTGTATTTCATTCCATTCTTTTGTAATTAAGTGCACATGGTTTTGACTAGAAGGAAAAAAAAAGCTATTAAATCCCAGAGATTTTTTTGGCCTTGAGAATAATTGATTCATGTCTTTCTCAACTCCACCCCTGTTATTCAAATAGATATTATGAAAGAAACCCCTCTTTGTAAATTTTGCTGATCCAGAAATGGGAAAGGACAATTCACTACTCTCAAGATTTCTTCAGGATCTGTGTACAATTCAGTCTCTTAATTTTTTTTCTGTGAAGCACTGAGGTCAGTTCACACATCTTCCTTTATAAAATATCTGTTTCCCCAGGTTGCACTTTTGTTTTGCTTTTAATGATGAAGTTGCAAAATTATGTAATTTGAAAATTCTTTATCATTCATATGTATTTCAAGTGTTACCTTTCAGTTTGTAACTTGAATTTTCATAGTTTTGCATTATCTGTTGAAGTCAATTTTTATGATCATTGATATCCACTGAATCTATTTTCTTACTTTGGTTAGTGTTTTGTAAGCTACATCCGAAAGTACCACATTGTTTAACTAAAATCAATAATAAAGTCTATAATTCTAGTTTTCCATTTATAACTTTGATATATTCTTTAATTTTTCTACCAATTGAAATGAAAGTCAATCTTTGATATCTTTGTTTATAGGTACTTTAGAATTTTCAGGGCAATTTGTTGAAAGATCCTCTATTTTTTATTGATTTTGCTTTTTTTAAACTTTTATATCTAAAATAAAATGACCATAGATGCATGTCTTTCTTTCTTCTTCTTTTTTTTTTTTTTTTGGTTTTTCAAGACAGGATTTTCTGTGTATCCTTTGCTGTCCTGGAACTAACTCTGTAGACCAGGCTGGCCAAAAATACTCCTGACTCCAGAATACTGGGATTAAGGGCATGAACAACCACTGTACAGTACATGGCTTATTTTTAACTATTGTGTTAATTATTGTAGATTTATAGAAAACCTTGGAAATAAATTCAAGAACTCCAACACAATTCTCTTATCCACTTGTTCAGCTTATTCTAGGCATTTAGATTTCCTAAATATTATAAAGATTAGATGGATAATTTTCCTCAAAAAATGTTGCCTGCAGAAATTTTGATTAGGTTTTTATCAAATCTATCAATTTCTAACTGAAAACCACTGCTATAGTCTACCATATTCCTGGACAGTATATCTAGTTTAGTTCTGAGTCTAAGAACATATTACCTCCATTTTTTAGATTCTTCTTTATTTCTCACAGTGCTTTAGAGATTTCACTGTACAGATACTATAATTTCTTAAGCTATGGGTCTTTCACAGTGTCGCTTGTAATTGTGAATACTTAAACTTTTTCTATTGCTTGTTGCTAGTACTTATTGCTAGAAATACAATTCAGCTTGTATCTATTTTGTACATTTGTGTTGGGGTTGGTTATAAACTTAAGTAGCTTTTTGTGACTTCATTAGTAACTTTTATATATATTAGCATGTGGCTTGGCAATTAGTTTCTTCTTAATCTCATATCTGTGTTTTTTGATTTTCTTCACAAGCATCAATGAGTAGTGCTCAGTGTTAAGGATATTTACGATATTCCTAATGTTGGTCTTTTAACTAACTCTGATCTTAGAAACTGGTCTTTTTTGTCCCTAGATAACTGATGCACTTTACTATGATGCATGTTGAATTTTCTCAAATTCTATCTCTGAAATGCTTTGATGGCTTCTCCATTTTGTCATGTTAATGTAAGTTGTACCATGATTGGAATTCGAAAGATAAATCATGAATTCTTGGAAAAGCTCCTTGTGGTTATTATATTTACTTGGTTTGCAGGATTAACTTGCTAATATTTGTTACTTATTTTTGTACTAATTTTCATGAAAAAAAAGTGTATGCTTTTCTTGTACCATTTTCACTAATCAAAGCCCTAACACCATGACCTGACTAAAGGAATATTTCTTTCTCTTCAGTTTCCTCAAATAGTTTGCATAAGACTGGTGATATTTTCCTTAAATGTGTGATCAGATTCACAGATAAAGCCATCTGATCTACATATTTCTTTCTGGAATCATATTTAAGATATAATTCCAAGTTTTTAATTGATGTAGGTTTATTCAAGTATTCTACTTCTTTTTTAGGGAGTTGGATAAGTTTCACATCTTAAGAAATTTGATCAATTTTAAGGTAATAGTTTGAAAGTATTACACTACTCTCTTCTGTAGGGAGAATTTAATGGAGGGAGAATTTAAATTGATACTTATGTTTTCATTCTTAAAAAATTTTATTACATTCACTTACCTTATGTATGTGTATGTGGTATGTGTGTGAATCTGTGGCAGAGATAGATGATATAGATAGATAGATAGATAGATAGATAGATAGATAGATAGATAGATGATAGATAGATAGATAGATAGGATGGGAGAGATCCCTGTGCTACAGTCTATGCATAGAGATTGTTTTTCTGCATAAATCCCTCCTCTCAAAACTCTAATTTACATCTTCTTAGATTTCCTGAATTCCAGTCTCTCTATTCAAATTGTAGAGACAGTTATAATAAATGGAAACTCTTGCCCTGACTACCCCTGGCTTTGGAATGGAACTCTACCCAGAAATCTAGGACCATTGTGAAGTTCATTTCATTTGCTTCTCTTTCCTCTGTACTATTTTCCAATGTATATTTTTTAAAATAGATGTCTTTTTTCCAGGCTTCAGAAGTTAAAGGCAATTATTTTATTTAATCATGAAATCAAACACTTATGCCTATTTCTCCTCATCTTACACCTTCTTCAGTTCTTTCTTCTCTTCTTCCTTCTTTTATTTCCACCACTGCTACTCCTGGCAAGAAGACTTCCGGAGCCCCTGGTGCTTTCAAGTATTCCATTAGTGCTTTAATGGGTTTTGAGATTTGGCCACTGTTGAGAACTCTCCAGAGCAATGAAATAAAATGGATAGAAAAGCAGAGGAGGAAAGGGGTAAGAAAAAGAGAGTTGGAGAGGAGAGGGGAGAAAAGAAAAGAAGACTGATGAATAGAATTATGAGGGGATATATCAGATTCACTTTCATGATAAGAGGCTGAATGGTTCGATGGTGGCTGTCGGCAGGCTTCAGATCTCAGGAAACCAGCCCTACTCAGTCAAAGAAACTGGACTTATCAGAAGAACAACTACTTTGAAGCATCTACAGTCCAAGTCAAGAGGCTAAAAGACTTTTAGAGAGTCCTTAGTACCAGCCCATGTTCAGAGTAGGGAGAACCTGGAGCTGATGGTCACAGGTATTGGAAGTAACAGAAAAGAAGCTGCTGGAAGAAGAGTAGGATGTATTTGAAGTTTTCCCTTCTCTCACTTTGTGTTTCATTCCTGCTCTCAGCCTGTTCCACCATCCTAACCACACTAGGGATGAATCTCTCTTATAGACGTTACTGATGCACATGCTGATCTCTAAAAACACCATCACAGGATTGTGCTTTGCCAACTTAGCTCAAATATCTCCAGATTAACCCTCACGTCTAGACAAAGGACACTTACTTTGTGTGTGCATGTGTGTGCGTGTATGTGTGTGTGTGTGTGTGTACATGTAACACATCAGTTACAATATACATAGGCATCTGAATCTCTAGATAATGCTGAAAAGATAAGTTATCACTGTTATTTTAATAAATCTCATTTATATTTGGCTATATTGTAAAAAGGGAAATTTATAATATCCATGATTCTCCAAACTTCCTCAGAGAACACTACCATAGACTGAATATTTATGTCTCAACAAAATTTAGATATGGATATTCTTACCCAGAAAACAATTATCAGGTGATAACAGCTAAACATTCATGAATTGGATTAGTGCTCATATAAAAGATCTAAGAGGCCTCTTACTGCATTCACAATGTGGAGGCCAGCAGTTCATAACCATTTATGTCTGGTACACAGGCCTTCAACAGAGATCAACTCTGCTGCCATCTTGATTTTGACTTTTCAGCCCTACTATTAATGAGTTCTTATTTATAAGTCACTCAATTGATGGCATTTTGGAATGGCACTCTGAGAAGACTAAGAGATAACAAGAGTTTGTTTTTTAAAATATAATTATGGCTGACCACTTAGGATTATATAGGCTATCAGTGAGCTCCTCTCCGGAGAAAACTGATTCTTCCTCTGTTAGTTGCCATTGATTGCCTGTAGCTCTTCATCGAAGACGAAGATTAACTATCACAGAGATGAATTATGATTATACAAAAACATTAACTTGCTCCAAGACCAAATTAAAAGATCTCTGAAGGTAGTAATCAAAGGTTTATAAACCAGTCAAATAAAGTCAGAGAAAGGAAGTTTGAGGTCTCTTTTTAATTGGAAAGCTTTCATAAATGTTTGAGAAGTAGGTTGGATCATAAGGGACAGAATAAAAAAAAAATTCCAGAGAGGAACATGAGGAGACAAATCAGAAGAATCTAATTGTCAGAATAAACATGAGCCTAGTGTTGACAAGAAAGAGGTGGTCAGTTTGTAACAAGATAGAAGACATGAATTCAATGCAGGATTGTGTTAGCCCTTTGTTTCCCAGGAAACACACTCCACTGGTTACCAGAACAGGGAATGTGAATAAGGTTTGTTTTTTTGTTTGTTTATTTGTTTGTTTTTTTAACCTCCCCACGCTCATCATCTTTCCACATCGCTCCAAGATAGCTTTTCAAAATTCAACTCTGAATATTTGAGTCTTCGCTGAAATCATTTGCATTTATTCATCTCTTCCCTCAAACTTCTTTTGCTCTTCCCTCTTTCCTAAAAAAACATCTCTGAAAATTAACACAGGCTCTGTACTGTAATTTAGATGTTTGTGCTTACAAGTAGCCATTGCACTGTAATACTGCCTGATCAGCATTCTCTTTCACTTCAGACTTAGATTTTATTTAGATTTTGATTGTACTTGAATATTGTTTGATTAATGGTTAATAGAGTTATATTATGTTTCATATAAACTCAATCTGATTGTAATGAAATGCAAAGCATGCTAAGTTTATATTTAGAAGAGATCTGTTAAAAATGTGAATGAAATATCTGAGTAGGATTCACACTGTGCAAAACCATAGCTTATCTCTGGTAATTCTGTAGTGCATTTTGACTACTTTGACTAATTTGTAATAGATACTCAAAGGTGGAATAGGCATAAAGTGGGTAGTGACCAGAACAACTATTCTGCTAAGCATATATTCATCAAGCATCCATTATGGAGTAATATCCTCAGAAGTCTTTTCATTCACAGGAAAACACTACCAGATCCAGAAATAATTACTACATACAAGATACCTTAATTGTTTTTCTTTTAGATTTATTTTATTTTGTGATATGAATGTTTTCACGGTATGATGTATGTGCATCTCATGCATGCCTGGTGCCTGCAAGGGTATGACAAGGTCATTGAGTCCTCTTAAACTGGAATTAGGAATGATTGGGAACCATCTCGTGAGTGTTTGTTAGGAATAGAACCCAGATCCTTTTCAGGGACAACAAATCCTTTAAACCGCTGTGCCATCTCTCCAGCCTCAAAGATACCTTCAATATTGCATCTATTCTCAATATTTCTAATATAGTTATTTCTACAAATGAACACAAATGAGAATTACAAACTTGTCACCTCATCTCCACATCATTTATTTCTAATGCACTGAGAGCAGTTTAATGGCATAATATGCCATAGTCTGTGTTTGAATGTACTCTTTAGCATTCTGAGTCTCATAAACATGCTTTTTCAAGCTTTACTCATTTAATTGGAGCTTTTAACAACATTTTGTAGCAAACAGCCTTCAGAGAAATATAATAACAGTGACTAGTGGCAATAGGAAAGCAATTCTGGATTGATGATAACTAGAAAGAACAAACAAATGAAATTAAAAATTTATAGGTCTGCTAAGAGAACATTTTCTGAAGGTTTTTTTCCATTTTAATCAACAACAATAACAAAAAGAGTGGAGAAAGAAGAATGAACAAGCACAAATTCTGCCAAGAACACTTTAAGTTATTATTTCCATCACAGGATCATCTGCTTCTCTTCATTGATAGACCTTCCCCAAAGGTAAATTCACTTACTCGGAAAGAACAAGCTGGCTCCTTGCAACCACTGTGCCCTGCAGTATTTTCAGAGTCCAAGGAAAAAACTTACAGCAAAAAGTAAAGGATGTTTAAGATTGCTGCAACTATAGACAGATACAATAAACACAGGTGTAAATATGGCCTTTAGATAAGAGGGGTCAAGCTTCTTAGTCTCCTGGGAATAAGGGTGGTCTCTAAATCAATTCTGTGCCTGGCATGGATTTTAAAGAATCAGACACTATTGCCAAATGTGGCTAGTGCTATTGTATTAATCTGGTGCAATAAGTGGAATAAAGGATGAAATATGGGAGTTTAAATATTTCCAGATGTCAGTTTAAAAAAGGAATTGTCCGCATGTTTCTGTAAAGAGACAGAGAAAATAACTTAGGCTCTAGGGGCTATGATCTCTCTGAAGTATAGAAGTCCATTGTTGGGGCAGCAGCAATAGTTCATATGTAAAATAATGGGTGAGGTTGTGCTCTTGAGGATCATCGGTTACCAACTCATGCTTTAAGTTATATGCAGCCTGAATGTGTCAGCACATCCATGTACTATCTATACTTGGGAGGCTGAGGCAGGACAATAACTGAGAATTTATTTGAAGACAGCCTGGGCTACAAAATGAAACTGTCTTTAAATTATATGAAATAAGCAAACACATAAGTAAATTACTGATATAGATCACCAGAGTTGAGCCAAAGCATGGAATTCAGTGACTGGGCATAGAAGTGACTGCTGTTTACATTTATTGTCAAATGGGAAGCCCCAGTTTGAACCTAGATGCCTTGTACTAACTCTCAACTCTCTAATGAAAATTTTAACTTCCAGTGCAATGCAATGGAAGCAGCTATACAAACTTCATAGGCCTGCTAACTCAATGCCTACCCTTCAAATCTTCCTCCACAGCAATTTTACTATTTTCACAGTACAGGAAGGCATAGAGAATGCTCACCAAACATAGATGATTTATGTATTTTTTTCTTAAATCTTGACTACTGAATACAAATCCAATCAAAGTACTCCATCATAGTCAACAAAATGGAATTCTGATACTTGCAGTAGATTAGTGGTTTTCAAGTGTGGTTAAATTTGCTCCTTAAAGGCTGTTTAAAATGTGAAGAAAATTTTTGGCCATTAAAACTGGGGAAGTATTGATTTTGGCATCTGTTGGGTAGAAACAAGGAATATTCCTGGAAGTACCACAACATAGGACAATCTTTTACACAAAACTGAAAATATCAACAGTGCAGAAGTTGGAAAAACCTTCACTAGAGCTTATTTACTTTAGCAAAATAATTTCAGGACAAAATATGAATCTTTCTTTGGATGATCCCAGGGAGACATAAATGCAGAAAGAAAAAATTCTCAGAATCAAAATTTTCCAGGTAGTTTTCACAAGGAATTACTTTGAAATTTTGAAAATATTTTGCTTTTCTGAAAAATTAATGCAGGAAGTTAAGCATGTTTTATAGTTTGAGATCTAAATTAAGTGACTCTCAGAATAGCATTTGAAATCCCTGCTTGGGAGACAGTTATTTTTAATTCAAGATGATCTTTCCATTTAATTTTTCTAACACCAAAACAGGATATGAAATACAAAATACAGGCACATTTAGGTTTTCTATTACTGGCATGCTATAGCCTGAAAGGACATCAAGGCTGAACAGTTACTTACCTGGTAATGCCAAAGATTGGGACTTTGGAAGAAGTAGGCATAGAGCATGTGATAAAATAGAAGCAACACTCTTATGGAGTTGGATAGAGATTAGTGAGACCTTGGAACAGCCTGGGAACTGAGTGCTTTTCTGTCAAGAAAGCAGGAGCTAAGATGCAGTAGAGGTTGGGCTGACAGAATCAGGTCAAAGTGTTCTCTATTTTGATGTGTTTTAATATGGAGTTTCTTGGATGAAGTTAAATCTATACAGCTCTGAGTCTGGTGGGGGTAGCACTTCAATATGCACATGCACATGCATGCACACGTGCGCACACACACACACACACACACACAAACACACGGAGTTTCTCCAAGTAACTAACTTTAAGTGTAAATGTTAACTCATCCAAATGACCAGTAGCTATGGAAACTTCTAGACACTTTCAAATTATTCAGTGACTGTTGAGATAGAAAGTATGAGTACAGCAGTCAAATCCTCCAATGAAAAAAATTAAATCCAAGGAGACTAGTTATTTTCAGCAATAAAAGTAAAGTTCTCGCTACTGATCAGTTGGTATATTGTTACGCAAAATTGAACCAGTAGAGTTGTTATGCAGAATTGAACCATTAGGTTTACAGAACCCTTACATAGATAATGCGGAGTTCCAATGCATACCAATTTCCTCTAATAATATTTCATATTATATGATTGATACACTCATAAGGTACATTTCTGAACCAACACAATAATTAGTTTTATGATTTATATTTTTATTGTTTGACAATTTCATATATATATATATATATATATATATATATATATATATATATATATATATATATATATATATATGATATAGTGTGATTTGGTCAAGTTCACCCTCTCCACTCCTTTCCCTCCCCATACCACCTGCCACTATTCCCTCCCAATTTCATGTGTTCTTAAAAAAATAAATAAATAATCCCATTGATTAGCTGCCTGTAGTTCTTTATCAAGGGGGTAGGAAGTAATTAGTCTCTCCTATAAATTAGCTGCTTTATTTATTATTCATTGCTGAGTGGTCAGCCCTGAACAATATACATGCAAACAACAAGAGAGACACAACAAACTGTATTTATATATTTGTGTGCTCAAATATATATGTATATGACAATAAAAAAAAAAAAAGTCTAGTAACTTGAAGGGCAGCCTGGGAGGAACTGGATGGAAGAAATGAGAGGGGAAAGTAATATAATTGTATTTCAATTATAATTTTTTTTAAGTATCACTGAGATTATGTTGGTTTTGTAAAGTGATGTGGATTCTCCTACAAGATCCATAACTTCACTAGCACTAAGTATGTGTCTAGGTTTCCAGTACCAGGCTGAGATTTCCTCTTGTTGAGTAGGTTTTAAGTCCCATTAGAGAAATGTTGTACAGAAATAGTCTTCTCTAGAGAAGAACACAATTTGGTTGTCCAATATCAAGTTGCAAGTCCTGAAAACACACATATGAGTATCATTACAGAGACTGAGCAGGTTATATTTAGAAATATATATATATATATATATATATATATATATATATATATATATATATATATATATATACATGTAATCACAATTAATGAAACAGGAACCCATGAATCTGAAGGAGAGACATGACTTGAAGGAGAGAAATGAGGTGTATATGGGAAGGTTTGAAGATGGAAACAGAATGGAGAAATAGGGTAAATATAATATCAAAAGAAAAGAAAAAATTCATTGAGTTTAATTTGTACTGCCAGTATATATATGGGTATAGGGTCCTCTAGAAAAAACTTATTCTTCCTTCCCTAACAGCTATCAATTGCCAATAATTCCTTAGTGTGGTGGATCTTTATGATCACCTTTCTACTCCATGCTGGGATTTTGTAAGGCTTGATCTTGGTCAAGTCTTTTTCATGCTGTCCCAACCAGTGTAAGTTCATATGTACAATAACCCACTATACGCAAAACACAGTTTTTCTGTGGTTATCCACTGCTTCTGGCTCTTACAATCTTTATGGTCTCTCTTCCTCTATGACTCCTAAACCTTGGGAGGAGGAGGTGTGATATAGATGCCACTATTGCACCATTGAGGATATCTTGTTAGGCCTATCGTTATTGAAGCTCAAAGGGCTCAACCTGGGTAAGACTAATGATTACTTTTCCCCTTCAATATAATGAATAGAACCTTGCAGCACTATAAACTGTCCATTTGATTAACTATTCATAATGATTAAGCTTCCAGGTTGGTTCCAGTTTGATTTCTCCATGTTCTATGACTCAAGTGTGTGGTATCTTACCATCAAGTTCTGGAGAGTAGCAAGAACAATGGAAATAGCCTATAATATTTGGAGTAAATGGAACACCACTGACCAAGATTTCCAAAAAAGCCAATCAGTTCCTGACACTGGGTTTCACATTTGCTAACCTATGACATCAAAGAGAGGATCATTCCTATGTTGGTTGGTAACTCTATTTAAACTCTTTTTGGGTATGTCTATAATTTAGAGAGCTTCCACAATATTAGTTTCCATATGCGCTTTTTAAAATAATAAAATAAAATACAGTAAGATAAAACAACAGCTAACACATCGTAATTGGACAAAACAGAAGGAAGAGAATTCAAGAGAAGGCAAAAGAAACAGAAACCCACTCATTCTCCATGTGTATTTAAATGTCTTCAGTGTTAGTTATTCTTTCCTTATTGCCTCCTCTACCCTATACTTCCATGCCCCATCCTCAATCCTGTTGTTCTATGATTTCCCCGTTCCTCCTTCATAGACATTATTACTAATTAAGATACAAATCGTGTTATTCATTTTTTCCTCATGTCTTTTTTTCTTTCTTTTTCAGAACTCCATGCAAGATACTACCTTGGTTTCTCTTGGCTGCTACAGTTTTTGTTATTGTTTGTTTTTTAGAATCACATATTTTGGATTTTGTCCCTTAGTTCAAGTTTTCTGATATCTCTGTCACAATTAGACTGGAATTGTGTGTTTTGTGAGGAATTCCATTGAAATAAATTTTAGTACACCATATCAAAGTAACATGCTATCAACATGATATATTTTGATTTTATTTTGATTGTTTTCCTGATGTAGTACACTTAATTCTATTTTAATTTAAGTTTCATTTGTCTTTTAAATGTCATGTTCTATATAAGTGGTTTCCAAAAACATTAAAGGAGCATTCTCCATGTTCCCTTTGTAAATACCATGTTTGTTTCTTTTGTCCTGAAAAGAAGCTATATGTCCTCAATAAATGTGTGTCCTTAGAAATGTACATCAGTCAGTCTCACCCTTGTGATATCATAATGGAATACACATGCATAAAAATGAGATGTACAAGGATAGTTACTGATGGTATAACATATTTTTTGCAGTAAATGTAAATCTGTCCCTAATTTTAAATATAAATATCAGAAAAAAATACACCACATTGATCACAAATAAATACAAACCTGAATCAAATAATTATAGAAAAACAGAACTAAGGCAAAACAAACATATTTTATTTTTAAAATATAGATAAGTCTCATTTACTAAATAGTTTCACTTGGATTATTATTAATATACTTTCATGTAGTACATACAAGAGATTCTTATAAAATAAATGTACTTTGAGTTTTAATAATTAATGGAAATAATAAAGCAGACAAATAAAAAGTAAAATTAATTAGTAAACACTCTCTTTGCAGCAGACAAGGAAAATTCAAAGGAAAACATCACGAGCCACACCAGTTTATTCTGGCTGCTGTAGCAAACTACACTAGACTGAGTATCTTAACAAAATAGAAATTCACTGTAGTTTTAAAGGCTAGAATTCAAAATCAAGGCTCAGATTCATTACTAGGTAGGAGTGGGTGGGTGCCCTGAGTCATGGATGACGCTTTCTCTCGGGTGCAAAGAGATAATAAGATCCCTTGGGACTCTTTTTTAAGAACACTAATTCCATTTATTTGGGCTCTGCCCTCATGATCTAATTACTTCCCAAAGGTCCAATCTCCTAGGACTATTAGGAAGTCCGTCTAAGAACGATGGAGTGAATATAAACATTTAGATAATAGCAGTGAGTGTGGATAAAATTCACACAGAATAAAAAGCAGATGAATTTTTATATATCAAAGAACAAAGCATCAACAGCTATATAGTAAAAAAAAAAAAAAAGTAACAGATTATTGATAACGTGTGTTCAGTGACAGTAAGTTTCACTTATTTTGCCTTTCAAATACACGAAATCCTCTTGAAATAAGTAATACATGGAGGAATAAAGTTTAGCAATGAGGTAGGACTAATTGATAGTCATTTATTCCCTGGGTATAAAGCACACGGCTAATTTCTAGTACCCACTGTTCTCATTGGGAAACACAGACACACACACACACACACACACACACACACACACACACAGCCTAATACCCTTCTTGGGCTAAAAACAATTAGACAGTAGAAGCTATGAAGGCAAATATTGTTGTCAGAATCTGAATTATAGAAAAATTTGTAATCATCTTTTGTGGGTTTTTCCATGGCCCATTGCCAACCTTGAGAGTTATACATAGGCTTGAAATATACAAGGTACAACTGTAAACTCTATCAATGTCATTTTAAATAAGCATACAAATATGTGCAATCATATAGGAACTCACCTGGTCTGGGTACAGGCCTGAGTGGTAAAAATTATATTTAGTGGACATAAGTTTAAGTCCAACTCATTAATTTATAAGACATTTCTTTTTCTAATTTTCTTTTTTTATTTTAATTTCAACATTATTCATTTCCTTTCTTCTCTCCAAATCCACCCAGATAAACCTCCTTTCTCTCTTTCAAATTCATAGTCTTTTTTTAGTGTGTGTGTGTTTGTGTCTGTGTGTGTGTGTGTGTGTGTGTGTGTGCGTGTGTATTTCTAAATATATGCCCTGCTCAGTCTGTATGATATTATTTGTATATATATATTTTAGGGCTGACTATTCGGTATTGGACAACCAACTGGTGTACTCTTTCTTGCAGAAGAATATTTCTCCTGCTCTCAGCATTCCTTAGTTTCCAATTGTTCTTTGTGGAGGTTTGAGGCCTCATCAGAAACTTTCAAATTGATAATTTAAATTGCAAGTTAATTTTAAGTTCAAATTGTTAATGTGCTTTGGTACTACTAGAGGCAACCTCAATATTTTTCTGGGAATTCTTACTCTACTAACACAGCCTTTTCATAAATTAAAGCATCAAACAAGTGTTTATTAACAAGTGTCAAATATACACAAAGTTAATTCACCATAATCAATTAAAAAAATGAACCAACATTAGGGGTGTACATCAGAAAATAGAACTACAGAAGAGAATAAAAAGTAAAGATTTACATAAAATATTTAGTGAAAGAAAACTGATTTAGGAAAATGATCAACTCTCAAGTGACTACGATAATTAAAACACAAGAAGTTCTGGAAGGGTTGGGATAATGGCTCAGTGGAAAAAAGTGCTTGCCACATAAACCTGATATGCTAAACTAGATGTCTAGAAAGCATATGTTAGCTAATCTCAGTTGCCAACTTGACTAGATCTAAAATCACCTGGAATACAAATGCCTAGGCACATCTTTGAGAGAATCTCTTAATCAGATTATCTGAAACAGGAAAACTTATCCTAAATGTGGCTGGCACTTTCTGGTGGCAGTCCAAATGAAATGGCATGGAGACAGACTTTTGTGCTCGGCCCACTTGTCTTCATTCTGGTAGCAGTCTGATCTTTCCTTTGCTGTGGCATTTTCCAGGAATTTACAGGCCATGAGTGTCAGATTGAGATTGCTGAGATATCCATCTTCATGGACTGAGCATCATTGGACTGCACAGACAATATCACGTAAGCCACTCAAAAAAATCCCCCTTTAATATACAATAATGCTATCACTTCAGTTCCTTTAGAGAGCCATGATTAATCCAATCATGTAAATCTGGGCACACATCTGTAATCCTAACACCCCTGTGATGAGACGACAGGCAGAAACCAGAGAATAAATAGGAAAGCCCTGAACTAGATAGCCTGTACTATACAGTGTAGTGACAAAACACCAAAAGAAATCTTGCTTCCTCGAGGTAGAAGGCAAAAACCTACCAATTTTCAAAAGTTGTCCTTTAACCTCCATACAGGTACACACACACACACACACACACACACACACACACACACACACACACACACACAATGTAAAGAAAAACTATTGATAACTAGTACAAGTTTGTGAGTATTAGATTTGTGTAAATGGTAAATTTCAGATGTTTCTTCCATTAGGAAAATCTCAGCACATTAAATGATGAAGCCCAATCTGCAGTCTCTATGAAATAGATTGTGTGTGGAAAGAAATGAAAACAAAGTCTTGCCCTTCTACTCTCATTAGACAAACTTCCAATCCTACTTTTCTTATCAAAGGAACTGGAAAGCATTTCTCTTGGAGAATGATCATTTGTAGTTACTGTCTAAGTGCTAGCCTTGGCTCAGTCTCAGCAAATCCCAGCTGAGCATCTTTTAAAGGTCATTTTAACATTACTAAAAAGACAAATGCTAGATGTTGTTCACTCTTGGCTATAGCCATAGATCCTATTGCCTAGAGACTTATTTTAAGCTTTTAATAATGTTTTATGAGTGTATTTTCTGTCCAACTATTACATGCATCTGTTAGCAACTGTATAAACTTTACAGTTAGTAAAAACAAGAGAAGAAGAAAAGAAAACTTTAAAATAGGCTTTTGTGCTCTGAGATCACATAGAAGAGTAAACAATGCTAGCTGTTGTCTTCTGGTCATCCCTTCCCCATTTCATTCCTCCTACTAGTTTGAGCAGTGATCCAAACTCTGCCAACTTTCACCTAATGTGTAATAACCATTTAGCAAAGAACCTAATAAAAGAATGTCCACAGGCTTACAAACAACAACACAAATTGCTCAAAAGGAAAACATATAATTTAAAAGCACAGCCCGTATAACTCTCAACTCTTTCACAAGATCTTTGAGAGTGTTTCATACACACATGTAATACACTAACATCATAATATTGAATGATACCCCCAGAGGTTAAACTTCAACTATATTTTAAAACCACAAGTGTTTAGATTGCCTTTTCTTGAGATACTCATTATTAAATGTCAGCCATGTCATTTTACTCTAGATATTCTAATGCTCCCTTTTTCCTAGAAATAACAATCACAGATTTCCAATAATTCTGAGATTTACACTCTGGATGGCATAATCAAGAACTAGCTGTACAGTTGTGAATATATCAAACATATAGTCTTGCCTGTGCTGACAAAATCCATGAATACAACAACAATGTTGGGGTTCATGTCCACCAGATTAATCTCAGGAAGCTGTTTTCCTGCTGTCTTCTCCTTTCTTTTTATCCACATATTTGTTGATCTCATGTACTCTTCAGCTTAATAAATGTTCTTTTAGTCTACACTTTTTACCTCATACTGGAGTCAGTATTTGTTATTTTCCTAGCCAGTAACTCAACTAAATGTAAAGCATCGATTTTAAGAAAGGAGTATATCATTCAATCATTTGTTCCATGCTGCTATGACTGGATATAGTTTGTCTTAGCCCTCCAGAAGGTCATATTTTGGGTCCCTGATCTCTAATATAGCCATGATGAGATGATGTAGAACATTTGAGAGGTAGAGCCTGGGTGATCAACTAAACTGGTACTGATCTTTCAGCGTGAATTAGATCCTGTGACAAGAGGTTGGTACAAAACGACAAGGCTAGTCATACTGTACTGTCTGGCTTCTTGTGTAACCATGTGATCTGCCCTCTAACATGTTTCCCCCAAGATTATATTTGCTATGATGTCATGTGCCCAGGGAGGGCCTTGCTGAAGCCTGTACAATATGATTTTGACTTTTAGCCTAAATTGTAAGCTAAATTAATTTTTTTCTTTATAAAGTACACAGTCTCAGGTATTTTATTTTAACAGTGTAATATGGGCTAATTCACATGTCATATGGCATCATTTTTGTCTGCAGAAACCATTTTCCTTCATCACTCCTTTCTCATTTCTAAATTTGGATATTAACAAGGAAATGTAAAATTAAATGATTAATAAGTTCTTTATGTTTTTGTTTGTGTTGTTTGTTGCAAAAGTCAGGGTAGAATGGGATGATATTACTTTTTAGGCTTAAATCATTTTCCAGTGTTTGGTGAACACATTTCTCTGGGGGGTAGGGGTGGGGAACAAGTAGCAATGTGCTACAATCTTTTACTCTCAATTTAGGGAAAGAAAAAGGAAAGATAAAATGAAATCTTTACCACTTTTATAAGTGGCCTTGATATAGAATGAGAGAAAGGTAGAAATCTTCATAGCATGTTTTAAGCTGTCCTCAGCTTGAAAAGGACTAGCTGACAGTGAGTCAGACTAGCTTCTCAGCTCACAATCTATAAACTCAATCTCTCCAACCTTTGTTCTTTTAAGAATTAACACACTAACTACTACAATCCAACCAATGAACCACCAACCAAAATCCACCCTGACTTCAGGGCATCAGATTTTTTATAACCTAAGCCAAAAGTTCCCGTAAATCCATGTGGCACCCAATCCTAAAAATAAGCTACAGGTGCCAGAATGAATGACTGCACCTAACCAAATTGTAGCCAACTGCATCAAGCATTCCAAATCCAACTCATAAACAACTATACCATAGCTCGTATGGGAACACAAACCTAATCCAAACACCATTTTGTGTTTTTAAAGAAATCAAAATAATAAAACCTTCTTCCAAGTGTTCCACTACAGGGGGCAACATATCTTAGTTAGGATTACTATTGCTGTGATGAAACATGACCAAAATCTAGGGAGAAAGGGGTTTATTTTGCTCACAGTTCCTTTAACAGTTCATCATCAAAATCAGTGCGGGCAAAACCTCAAACAGGACAGGAAACCAGAGGCAGGAGCTACAGCGAGGGCCATGGAGGGGTGCAACTTACTGGCTTGTTCCCATGGCTTGCTCTACCTGTTTACTTATAGAACCCAGGACCACCAGCCCAGGGATAACACCACCCACAATGGGTTGGGCCCTCCCCATCAATCACTAATTAAGAAAATGAATTACAGGCTTGTGTACAACTCAATCTTAATGGAGGCATTTTCTTATCAAGGTTCCCTCCTCTCAAATGGCTTTAGCTTGTGTCAAGATGACATAAAACTAGCCAGCACAGGAGACATTTGAAATTCTGTAGTTATTTCATTATGACATCAGCTGCCTATTCATTGCAGAGTATATTAGACATATTTCACCTCAAAGTCATTATTCTTGAGTGTCAGAATTGACAGTCAAAAGTCATGGACATATGTCATTATTAAATACAATATTGTTATTGTCTAGGTTAAATCAATATCTAAAGGCGATTTTAAATACTTCCTTAAATACACTGTGGTCCTAAGTTATGAGTTGGCTCAGATCCTCTCTGTAAAAAAACTGCCTCTTATTAGAGACCACATCTGACCCAGACAGTTCTTGTAAGCACAAAAGATCAAGTTAAGGCTCAGGAAAGAGCTTGTGTGAGAATCACTTTAAAGCCATACATTTTAGTTTATTTTTCTAAGTTTCAAATAAATTGATATTGCTCTTCTCCTACTCTCAAACATTAGGGTTTGTATCAAAGACATCATTTAGAAGATGAGGTAAAGAACAGGAACAAAAGGAGATAAATAACTGAGACATTGACTCAAAAAGCATTTCCCTATTTAGAATATATTTAAGCATATTGCTTTAATTCACATTTAAAACCAAATAACTTTTAAAATTAAACATAAGCAAAATATATTGTGAGATAAAATTTAAATTAAAAAAAACAATATATCACTTCACCCAACAAAATAATTAGGTATATTATACTCACAGTTCAGTTTCTAGTAAGCAAATACATTTATAAGATTTCCTCCTAGAGTCACAAAAATTTGGTACTTGGATCTTAAAAGATTTAGACATATAATATAGAGACATACTGTGTAAATCTGTGACTTACTAACAGTATGTAAGGAAGATGCTGGGTTGAAGTTAAACTATTTTTAGGAGTTAGGGCAAATAGTTAAATTTTGTGACAGAAATCTTTAAATTCCAAGCAACTCATGAGGACTAAATGCATTCAAAGTCGCCATAAATGAGTCTCCCTTTGTTCTTTCTAGGATGTCTTCAAAGCTTTATTCTCTTAGTACAGTACACACAAGGTGACATTTGTCAGCAGGATGACTTTTCAATTACGGATCTCTTGGAAAGCTAATGATGTCTATATGTTAATACTGCCAAGACCGTGTCAGCCCATTAAAGAATCTGTGATATTAAATATACTGGTGTAAAATTATATGTTATTTCTGCTCAGCCATGTGCAAACAATCTGGCTGAAGTGCTAGAATTATAGGGAAATCCTCCCCAGAGACAAAAGCACAATGGAATTCTGTTGAGAGCAGTTAAAATGTTCCCTTATTTTAAGTGGCTTCCTGAAGTATAGAGATGGAAGTTCCAGAATTTAATTACATAGGATCTCTCACACAAGACTTCTGGTTAAAGTTATAATAATTTTACAGTGTTATTCTTACTTTGGGTAGGTTGAAAAATGAAAGCATCATTAGACATCATTAATGTAATCATTCTGAGTTTTACAAAATCCATACATATTGGATACTGAAGTGAAATGATTGATGATATTTAAGGTTCCAAGAGCACAGCAATGGAGATTTTGTCAGGCAGCTGATTTTAGAAGGATCTGAAACCAAATATTTTCCATCCCATAATTACTATAACAAAGCTAGGGTCATATTCCTAATGGTTGTTCTTCACAGCAAACTCACATTTATTGGTTATGAACCCTGACAATTGTTCAGTGAGATGGGTTCCAGATGTATAAATACACCAACTCACTGATAAAATGAAGTATATCAAACAGAATAACAAAAAGCACATTCATCTCATAAGTAAAATGAATAATATAATAAATGTGATATTTAATCACATATTTAAGATACTACTCTTCCAAATTCTTTTGTCATATTTATTCTTAGTTCCATGCCTTTTGGTTAATTCATCTTTTTCAGGCAATAGATTTGAGTAGTGGTTTTATTTCTTGTATATAAATATGCCTGTGTGATATTCTCAGAGGATGGAAACTTATATAATGAGAACAAATAATAATAAGGGAGAAATGTTTTATAATAATAGCCAAGAGAGAAAGGGAGAGGGCATTTTAGAAAAATTTAGTTTTGTTTGTTCCTTCACTCATAAAATTTATATAGTTCATCCCATCCTAACCCCCTCCTCTCCTCCCTCCACCCCTCAAATATCCCAATTTCTCCTCTCTCCCAGATCTACCCCCCTCTCAACATTCACAAACATCTCTCCCTCACTTGTCCCCAGAAAAGAACAGTCCCCACCTTCGGGTAACTGCTCAAACAGGGCAAGGCCAGGCAATATGGAACAAAGCCAGGTACCAATCCCTAATACATAGAACGTTCCTGATATTTTAATAGCATTTTGGCAGTAATTTAGACATAACCTTGTAGAGTATGTATTAGAATATTATTCCAATGATAATCACTATAACAATAATGCAGCATATATTCTTTTAAGTTATTACTCAATAGAATTTTGTTACATTTCATTAAATATCTTCAATTACACTACAGAACAGAAATATTTAATATTTCTTTTCATTTTAAAAATAAATTTCATTATATATACATTTTTAGGAATTGATGACATGAACATCCCCATATATAATTTTCATAAAATAATAATTGTCATGATAAATATTTATAAAACAAAAAAGCAGAAATTTAAAAAGGCCACACATGCATTTTTGTTTTTAAATTCATTATTAGTGTGTGAGACAGAGATGGATATATATATATATATTAGAAAGAGAGAGAGAGAGAGGGTATGCACATGCACTCAGGCCCATGGGATAGAGATCAGAGCATACATTTCATCAGGCAGTTATCGCCTTTCTTTCTTGGTTTCAGTCATTAAGATCAAGTGTTTGGGCTTTCATGTCAAGCAGTAACCTGCACAGTCATCTCGCCAGCCTGAGGTCATACCAGTTTTGACAGAAATATTTTCAAAGAAATGGTTGGGATAGTGAGTGACATATGCATTGACACGTTTTGTAATCTGCGATATTGAAGATTATACAATTGTAGAGCTAGTCAAAATGCCAGGTGATAATTGAATAACCCAAGGAAATGTCTTGTTACATTGTGTTTTTAATGAATGATGAGGCTCATTTTTGCATGACTCATAACCAGTCACTAAAAATATTAATGGCTCTTATATCAAGTTATTATATACAGTGAATTTGTCCTTGAATGATATGTCTCCCTGGAATAGCTTTGCTTTAGCTGTGTTGTAACTTCCACAAATTTAGCAGCATCAGACAGCATCTTTTTATTAGTTCATGGGTTTGGAGCTCTAGCTAAGGACATGGCATCACTGGGTCCTGGGCTGAGATTTCACAGGTGAAGCAAGGTGTCATCTGGGCTGCATCCCTGTGGACCTCCCAGGAGCAGTCTGCAGTTTAGCCTTCTGTTGTCCTCTATGTGCCACTAAATTGTGACCTTGTTGAGAAAGGAATGTTCTAAAGTTATTTCCTTATCTCACTGTTGTATTTCTGCTGCCAATCTAGTGTTCATGGCCAGAAATTCAGTTTAATCCATGACATTTTGACCTTTTTCTAATTATGTAATCAATGTCTCTAAAGCACAAATATTTTGAATATTCTTTATCCTGGATCTTTATTTAATGAATCAGACAATCATAATCAAGTATAAGTTTAACTCTTATAGAACTAATTCAACGATCAAATAGATAAGCATTAAATGAGGTAAATAGTGAAAATTATTAAAGTATTAGTGTAACTAGGCAACTGACATTGTTTTTAAATAAAATGTTATACTATCTTGGCTATGCTTTATAATTTAATTTGTATTTTTTCTATGTTATTCATGTTTTCATAAAGCATCCAAGATAATTCTTATGAGGAACTATTGCTTTACATCTGCTAACCACACAAAATTATATGTATAGTATTTTCTTTCATTCACCCAGACTATATGACCATTCTACCATCAATACCTTTTTACCTGTTTTCTATTTTAACCACTTTGTATTTCTTTTAGTGAATATCAAACAAAGAAACTTTGAATATTTCATGAGTTACATGCTAATCGTTCTACTTATAGATATTTTGTCATTTATTGAGGTGCTAATATTAATTTTGATCATAAAAAAATATATATCTGGCAATGGAGATTACAGAATTATACATTATTTTTTAAGAAAACAAGCTGTTAGAGAAATAAAATCCCCATTATCAAATCACACAGACATGCACACATATGCACACATGCATGCACACAGACACACACAAACATTCACTCACACCCCATTCATGTGGAAAAACAGTTTAAGAAAAACTTTGTGTTTGTACTAAAGAATAAGAGCATGGCTCTGTTAATCATTTTGAGTGTAAGAACTTGGATTTGTTTTGAATATGAAAAATATTAAACAGTTATAAGTATAAATTAAGTTATAAGAAATAATGCAAGTGTTTATACAACATGTCAATAATCTACAGTACCAGAACCATCTAAAGCAATTGCCCAAGTGTGGAAACGCATTTAACAGCTTACACCTGGAGTCCCAGGAATGCTTCAACTCTTTCATTAAGAGGAAAAATAACTGTGTACCTTTCACCGTGAAGCATGTCATGCTCTTTAAATAGATATGTCTTGCCTACATTTGCACATTTTAAAAAATTGACAGTTTGCACTAGTTGTCAAGAATTTGTGTTTAACAAATCCTAAATAGAATAAACATTTATAGATGGCTTTTAAATGTCTGAAAACATTTATTTAAGAACAGATCACATTTTTTTGAGAAAATATTAAGTCAATCAAAATGTGCCTTTTCTTCTTCTGTGATTTTTGTTTATGAATAATGAAGGTGTCCCAAGGACCATCTCAATTGTCATAACTGTAGCAAAACTAATTTTCTTTTATTATAGCTCCTATTATTTGCTGCCTTCTAATAGAATAGCTTCAACCTTGAGTGTTACCCTTTCACAATGAGGATGTGATGACTACTCTTCGAGAGCATCATATGTGATTATTACTCTGTCTTCATTCAAACACAATGAACTAAGTCCATTTCAAGGTTCATTGGTGCAGTAGCATTGTTTCAGTGTGATAAACTTTATAAACATACAAGTGTATTGATTTTCTGATCCAGGGAGATGTAGAGCACTTTGGTGGTGGGGAGCTTAGGGGCTTGGAACCTCTTGCTATACCTTGGGTCAACTGCACCAAAGTTAAGTGTGAGAACCTTTCACTAGAGTCTTAAGTTTTCCTAAATGTTTCTACAAACACATACAAACATGATTAGGAACAAAAACTCTAAGATAACATCTTTCATTCTACTATACATTAGATTTATCTATGGAGCATAGAAAATTCTTTAAAAAAAAAAATCAAAGCCACAGACCATATCAAAAACAAAAGATAGATGAAGCTCAAGGATAAGCATTTAAAATATATATTTCAGTTTATTCCAGCATTCAACCATACTCAATTACATGTACTTTAAAATGGAAATAAGTTTTGACTCTAAGTCAACATGCTGTTCTGGTTTGGTGACACAAAGAAATATTGGGGGAAGTGTTAGGAACCAAACAAAAATTGTAATTTATTTTTTTAAAATCTATCTTGTTAATCATGTTACATAAAGTCAAGCACATTAACAAATCCATTTTCATGAAAATAAAGTGGAAGTGTTTAATGGCAGACTCCCTGAGAACCTAAAGCAGTGTGTGAAGTAATCCACCCATATGTTTTCCACAGAGAAAATATAGCATACTGAATAAAAATTACAAACTAAAACAACAGCTATAATATGTTTATTTCACTTATGTCTCATTGAGTTTTCTATTGAAAAACTAAATTGATAAAGGTGTTTTGATTGTTTTGCTTTCATCTCCTGAATTTCTGTAAGGTGTACACAGTTCAAAATGTGTTCCAACACTTTAATCTGTATTATACTTGGACTTCATCATGTTTTATTACCAGACAAGTTAAGTTTCAATTTAAGTTTTAAAATGTAACAGTTCATGCCCTTTCCAGCAGACATTCCAAAGAATAGTTACCATCAAGTCAATGTCTTAAAATGCATTAGAATGAAAAGCCATTATTAGGTCTGCTGGCTGTAGTAACACATGCCTTTACTCCCAGTACTCAGGAGGCAGAAGCAGGTGGATCTCTGTGAGTTTGAGGCCAGCCTTTCTACATAGTGAGTTCCATGGCAATCAGAGACATATAGTGAGGCCTAGCCTTGAAAAAAAAACATTATTAGAATTGAAGTGTGTGTGTGTGTGTGTGTGTGTGTGTGTGTGTAAATGTATGATGTATATATACACATGTGTATACTTCAAAAAGTGCATATTCACATAAATGCGTATGTCCATAGAAGCATACTTTTCAGTTAGCCTATCATCCTATCATGATTCTAGTCATGGCAATATTTACAAATTTTTTATTCTTCATATTGTTTTAATTTCTTGAGATTATAACTACATAATTTTCCTCTTCTAAAAATTCCCATATTCCCCTTCCTTGCTCTCTTTCAAATTAACAACTATCTTTTTCACTAATTGTTATTACATACTATTATATACTTACATGTATATGTATAGAAAGGATGCACGAAAATGAAATTATAAACAATCTTTGTTTCTGTGAAGATACATTTTGCATATTAAGTGAGAAGACAAAGATTTCTTTGACCAAATTATAAATGAAAACAGTATTAGATATAAACTTTAAGACGTTTTATATAGCTATTTCCAAATACGTGGCATGATCTTCAGATAGCACGTTCTTACTATAAAATGCTGTGGGGGCTGAAAAAGAAATAAATACAAATAAAACAAAAAAGCCCATTAGAGTAAAGAACATTTTTACTCTATATTCACTGTGATTGGCCTGATACATGCCCCCAAAATATTTGAGTTAGTTAGTTCAAAGCTGATTAGGGCAAAATAAGCAGACACGCTTATTATTGTCATTCTTTGTTTTACATTCTTTGTTAAAACCCATTAATTCAAAATAATAGAATGATTTTTAATATCTAAAACATGTAATAAATTAACTCTTTAAAATATCTTTTAAGTGTTCTCATTTTTTAAATTTTATATATGCATACAATGAAATATGATCATATCTCTCCCATAATTCCCATCTCCAATTCTCTCCATATCCTCCCAACACGTTTCCCATCTCTACATGCTTGTGTGTACACTGTGTGTGTCTGTGTGTTTGTGTGTGTGTGTTTGCATGCATATGTATGTGTGTATTTTTTGATAACCCAGACATCCAGTTAATGCTACCCTGTGTGCAGGGAGTGGGGTCCTTCAATAGAATATAGGAAATACAAAGGGGCCACATCTTCACTAAAGAATGATTCTCCTCAACCAGTAGCTATCCACTGCCAATAGCCCTTCAGTGTTGGGTGGAGCCTGGAGATCATCTACCACATCTAATCTAGGATTATAGCTGGATTGATTCCTGTGTGTGTAACTACAACTGCTGTAAAATCATGATTACAATACCTATGACAAGTCCAGAAGACAGCATTTCAAGCACTCATCCCATACTCTGTCTCTCACATTCTTTCCATTTCCTTTTATGCAATCTTCCCTGAACCTTGGTGGTGGTGGAGGAGTTAAAATAGTTGTCCTGTTTAATTCCTTCTTCTCAGAACTCAATTCATTATGCAGTTATGCATCTCTCCATTTTCTTATTGTACACTGCAGAAAAGAGAGAAAGAAAGAAAGAAAGAAAGAAAGAAAGAAAGAAAGAAAGAAAGAAAGAAAGAAAGAAAGAAAGAAAGAAAGAAAAAGGAGAGAAGGAAGGAAGAAAGGAAGGAAGGATAGAAGGAAAGAAAGGAAGGAGGGAGGGAAGGAAGGAAGGAAGACTACAAACATAAATATTTAGAAGGCTACTTGACAGCATGACCAATAATAGGAAATCCTATCTTACCCCTTTGCATTTTTCTAACTGTGAGCTTTTGATCAGGATTACAGTATGGGCATGAAATTCCCACCTGTGGAGAAGGCCTCAGGTCTAGAAAGAAATTTATTTATTTATACTCAAGAAAGTAATTTATTACCCTGTGATAGTGCTGCCTCTACTGAACCAGTAGCTACATCTTGCTTGATACTGCAGTATGAAAGCCCAGTACTGTGCAATGGAGTGCACATCAAAGTCAGAAAACAAAAGAGGCTTTTTTAGTTGAAAAGAGCATGTTAAAAGAGGGTAGATAGTAGATTTTAGGTAGAATCAAGGCAATGAGGTGGAATACTGAGAACATAAATGCTTAAACGAGGAAGGCTATGGTAGTATGGGGAAATTTAGGGCCTGAGGGGGAGGGCTAATCTAAGAATGGGCATTTAAAAAAGAAATATGGAAGCCTATTTTTCACATTTCAACTTGAGAAAATAATTGGAGGGATAATAGGATATGTGAGAAGAAAGAAGAGAGGAGAATACTGAGGGCTAAAGGATTAAGCTAGGGTAGAAGTGGTGGGATGGGTATAACATATAACAAGATAACAAGGTAGTGGGTGATAACCACTAACGATGTATGAACATGCCTTGTGGAAACCTACTAGTTAGAAAGCTAAATTCTAAATAAAACTTAAAAGAAAAAGACCATAAACAGAATTATCCTGTGTGGATGGGCAATGTTACTCCTAGAAGACATGGATTGATAAGTAAAAATCACAGTATAAGTCATAAGATATTTCCTACGAATTATTGGCCAGGAAGGCCCTAAGTTCTCCAAAATAACATGGATTATTGCATTGCCTTTGGTTATCCACCATAACTACATGGTAAGACCATATTGCTGAAGACACTACACACTTTGTCTGTGGGCAGAGACAAATCAATTTTAAATTAAGCTGGAAACTTCCTACTGGTTAGCTTTTCATAGTACCTATGCGGGTTAGTGGGGAAAAAAGACAACGATTCTGTTTTCTTTTTCTATGGTGAGAAAGACTGTGAAAATTGTTTACAGAAACTTGAAACAAAAGCAAGAATTTTCTTAAATAAGTGAATTTTGTTCTTAAATTTTTATTTCTACATATGACATGATATCAGAATTTAACCCCTAAAGGGGCTCTGAACTGCATCACTTCTCTCCTCTCTCTCTTTCCTCCCTCCATAATATTGCTGTTTTTTAATTCACATATAAACTTTACTCAAAGTGATGGAATAACCTGACTTGATACATATACATATATATGCATACATATATATGTGTGTGTGTATGTGTAATCACATTGTAACCATAAACAATATTTATATACAATGATCATGTTAATTAAAAACATAAAAGTGATAGCCTAATATTATATTCTCAAGAATACAAAGCTTCAAAAGTCTATGAATGAATTTTAGCTCATGATCATTCAATTTCACAATTTTTATCTTCCTTTCTTTCTTTGGGGGAGGGGTTTTGATTTTCAAGGTAGCACTTCTTTGTGTAGCTCTGGTTGTTCTAGAACTCACTCCGTAGATCAGGCTGGTCTTGAATTAAGGGATCCACCTGTTTCTGCCTCTGGAATGTTGTGATTAAAGCATGGGCCAACATGTTCCGACAATTTCACAATTTCTTAATAAGCTTTTGGCTACTGGACTTTGAAATCACTGAAGGGATTATCAGCTTGCTTACTTGATTTTTTAACCATACTTCAAATGATCATATCTTTTATGAATGGTAATAAGGAACTGTAGTTTAGTCAAGCTCATTTTGTTTTCTGGAGTGATTATTTGTATTAAGGGCAAAAACATAGCTTGAAATTCATGAGATAGATGTAACATTGTGAGACAACACTTGACCAAAATTCCATTTTATATGCCCCAAACTGTCTGCACTCTGACTTCTGGTGACAATTGGTACTTACACTCCTGGCGTAAGTTGGAATTGTTTTCTGAAGGTAACTTCTTCCCATTGATTCCTTATGTGAGTCAATGAATTGAGAGACATTCTTGCAGTTAGTAAAACTACCTTTATCGACAACGGAAGTGCAGGTCATGGCTTTTAACCCTAATGTTGCATTTGGAACCTTACTGGTTCCTTTGCTCAGCTGTTAGAAATATTGATTGTTATTAAATTAAACTTCATAATGACGAACCATTAAAGAGCTCTTTGAACTAATGGATCGCTAACTCTAAATTTTACTTTCTGAGCCTCACTCTTTAGAAAGACAATAACCATCAAAAACTAAGTTATATATAGTAATACCTGGAACATAGATTTATGCACTCATAGTCTGACTCAGTTCAACCAGAAAAAAAATCATTTCTCAGTAGAAAGTGAGATTTGTTCGTGATTTTCCAGGCATAGGTTTGAACTCTATTCCTGGCTAGCTCTCTGATGACAGCCACATTGTATAATATCATCATTTTGTATCATAATCATTACAAATTACAAATAATAAAACTACCCAAGACTGTAGTTCACAACATCACTAAAAAGGTAAATTGCATGTGAGGCACCAAAATAATGTGATTTTTTTCTGCTAAGTGTGAGGTAAATAAATGATTCTGAAAATAGACTTCCTTGAAGAGTGCTGAAGTAAATAATAGCATGGTGGTAAAAATAATAACAACAAGAATCTTGGATAAGGTAACTTTGCAAAGTTTCCCTCAAAATTGCCTTTCCTTCTCTTCCTTGGTTCACTTGTCTTTGTTTTTCTGACTGGGATAATGTATATGATTTTCCCAGTCCAGTCAGTACACTTCCACAGACAGACACTTTGACAGTTAGGCCTGAAAATGTTCTGTGCTGAATTATTAGTTTTAGATCAAAACATGCACATAAACATTTATGAATGATCTTGCTTCTTAGAATGCCTTTTTGCCTCTAGCAGCAGTCACAAGTGTGTGGTAAGTTAAGAAAATTAAGAATAAACCCCACATCAATACTCAAATTAAAGACAACAAATTATTAATGATTTGACCATAGACTTTTCCTTACTTTTGAAATTTTCTATCTTGTTTTGCAAAAATAGGTATAAGAAAGAAATATTTCTAAACAAATTACCCAACGATTATGTTTACTTAAGTGATAATTAATTTAATTAAGTGATAAGACCTTATGATAACGGAAAAAAAAAAAAAAACTAAGCGCAGAGAAAAAATTCAAAACAGTGAGACACCTCCCCCAATCTTTCAGGAACATATATCAATTAAATGCCCTGTGGTGGTGAAAGTGAACTGAATGTTGTATA
This sequence comes from Cricetomys ansorgei, assembly GCA_026225945.1. Taxonomy (NCBI): domain Eukaryota; kingdom Metazoa; phylum Chordata; class Mammalia; order Rodentia; family Nesomyidae; genus Cricetomys; species Cricetomys ansorgei. The sequence goes on from JAMJFZ010000199.1 coordinate 21,826,003, forward strand.
TGTAGCAACTAGCTACCTGTTGCTAATGAGCATAGAAGCTATGACTAGTGTAGCTGAAAAAATGAATATTTTAATTTATTCTTTTTAAATTATGTTGAGTTCAAATACTCAACTTGTGTGTTTAATAGCCAGTGCTGTTAGTGTGTGAATGTAACCGAAAAGTCAATGCAAAGTTAGGTTACTATTTCACATTAGTTCTGTCAGAACAGGGCTTGGGTAAGTGCAAGATCTTATGCTTATGAAGCCTTCAGTAGTGCTATGGCCTTCAGCCACTGCTCTCATCTATCCTGCCTTCACATATCCTGTTATTTGAGACAAAGCCTTGTTTTTGTTGCTTGTTTGTCTGTTGAAGCGAATTCTTATAACATATCCCAGTTGACCTCCAACATGTTATCTTCTTCTACCCACCAGGTACTGCAGTTACAGGTGTGAATCACCATGTCTAGCTCTAATTCTTTTTTTATATGAGCACACTTAAGTTTTCATATGAAATAAATATTCAAATTTACTCTTCTTATTTAGTTTATTCATTCAGTGATTCATTCATTCAAGTGTGTGCATGTGAGTGTGTGCCTCGGTGAATGTGAGGAGATCAGATCACTTTTGGGAGTCAGTTTGTTTTTCCTCCATGTGGGTCCTTAGAATCAAATTTTGATTGTCAGGCTTGGCAGCTAGTTTCTTTATCCATCAAGCCATCTTGTCAGCTTTTAATATTCTCCTTAAGTGCTTTATTTTATTTTATTTTTTTAGTTTAAATGTGATAAATAGAGAAGAAAAGTCACACTTGTAAAGGAGAAACCACAATGTGGAGAACTGAACTTGGAATGTCTGTGGTTTTCAGATCTTATTTTCAGTAAAGTGTGGAGATTCCCATTTGGCATAACTTTTATTTTTATATTAGTGTTTTGGCACCCAGAGTTCTTTGACTGAAGACTTGACCTCTTAGAGAAAGGGTATCTATATTAATCCACTTTTTCATTACTTTAATGAAATACCTGAAGTTGGGCAATGTTATAATTTATAAGTTGGTTCATTTTTAGAGAAATCATATAACGTTTACATTTATTATCTCTTAAAAGTTCTTCCATTCCTTGGGCTCTATCCTTATATCTTAAACACTTGTTTTTGTTTCAGCTGCTTACTCCAATATTTTATTTCCCTGATGACAGAGTACCTGAGAGAGAACCACTGATTTCTCTACTATCGATTGCAAGAAATCCTTTGTATATATGTGCACAGACTTCTCTGCAGTGCATGTAATGCCATGCCCCTGAGGTTGAATTCTCCACATGTACACCTGACCCTACTTCCTCCTCTCCTCTGATTCAAATGAAAGAAAACAAAGGATATAGGCAAAGATACAGGCAGATGGAGTCCAAACCTCATCATTATTAAGTTAGAACACTTATATGGATAACAAGTTTCTAAATACTGAACCCCAGAATTATCCAGACTTGTTTTATACTCAGCATGGGTAAATAGAAACTCTCCTCTTAGTATCTGAGCCTTCACAAGTTACACAAAGAAATTCATGAAGACTATAGGCATCTGCAGCCATCTAAGTCGACATCCAGTTATTACTGGGAAAAAAAAATGTCCCTGTAATTCAGTGCTCCTTCCTTTGGGAGGATGTGAGAGATGTACTGGCGAAAGGCCAAGAGTTTTATACTGAAGTATGCATTTTACATGGAAACATAAAGAGAACTATATGAAGGGTTCTCTCAAAATAGGTTTCAAATTATGAACAACAGAATTATACTTCTGGCCTCTGAGCCCTAGAGATCCAGTAGGGACTTGACTAACCTTCCTGTTGTAAAATGAGTGCTAAGCATAAGTACTTTAATATCAGTAACAGGAAAGCGAGAAATGGCAGTGGTTACCAATGGAATGTTTATGATTATGTGACATAGCCATACTGTCTTTTGGAAGATGTTTCATCCCAGCTACTCACTGTTAACCATATTACTATAATAATATACTATAGAATAAACAAACCCCAAATCATCACGGCAATCCACAGTAATTTTTCATTGTGTATTCACCTGAAATAAAGGTGAGATTTCCTGACATTGAGTATTTTCTCAGATACTTGGCATTCACTTAACAATATGCAGAGATGGCCAGTCTTCTGCTTGTATGATCACAGCAAGCTGACACTTGTTATAGACCATGTATTCTGTTGAATTAAGCTAATTCTGATATAGGAAACAACTCATTTTTAATAATGCAAAATATATATTTCGACTTGGTCTCACTTTCTAACATACTATTTCTAAAATCCCTAGATATCTCCTATTGATTGTGGCAAGGTTATTTTGTTTTGTTTTGTTCCTGGTGTCTTCTTGGCTTGACTGGTGACTGGCACTCCCTATGAAGTTTCAGGATGGAGACTTGACCCAGTCACCACCAAGAACAAGGCAGGATGAAAAGGTTGTATTTCCAGCCACAATGTCCACCCTCCAGGTAATGAAAGAAAGCTGATGACTAAGTTCACCATTAATGGTTCATGATTGGATCAGTCATTTGTAAGTAATGAAATCTCCATTAAAATGTAATGGAGATTTTGCAATGCAGAGTTTGCAAGCATTTGAACACATGGGGTTCCTGAATAGCATACACCTGAAGAGAATATACAAACTCCATGCCTCCCCAATCCTTGCATTATGCATCATTTTAGCTGCAATACTTTGTAAGAGCCTTTACAAAAAACCAATAAAGTTGGTATTTCTCAGAGTTTTCAGACACAGAGGGAGCTGTGGGAACCTCCATTTATATAAGCACACCTTGGAGAGATTGGTTCCAGATCATCCTATTAAAGCAAATCTCATTAAATGGGTCAAGAATCTTTTGCTTTCCTAATGCACATAAATGTCATCAGAGTGCACAATCTCAGAGCTGTTTTAGGCTGCCCTTGGAGTTTTCAGTCTCTTGTTATTGTGGCTGTTTGTTTATTTAATTTTGCTACTGATTATTTGAATCACTCAGATCTATCATGGTGGTTATCATCAGTACCATCTAATCTCTTTTATTGTCAATATTTTCATCCTCATCATGAATTTTTCCAATACTATCTGGTGTGACAAATCTTTTCTAGAAAATCATCAATGTACTTTGCACAGATCCATTGGATCCGGCACCATATCCAAACAGCTTCTATAAAATGATATCTCTTAAATACTGTCTTGATAGTCAATATTACTCCTTGATCCATGAACTGTCATTTGAATTTTGCATTAGCAAGAAAAAATAATGTTATTATCATTATATATCTCCACCTGAACTGTGGGTGTCCAGGAACACTGTCATGGAACAGTAGTATTTAGAAATCTCTCTCTCTCTTTTTTTTTAAGTTGGCTTGAAATATTCAGTGATCCATGTTGTGAAGAGATGTGGTGTCATTCGTCTTTTTCATTATATTTACACAGCACAAAAAGAGTAGGTTTAATAAAATTTTGAAAGGCAAAAGGATTTATCAGGATAGTAAATGGACTTCAATTTAAAATTAATAGTTGCATTAGATTCTAACAAGTTACACCCCTGTCTTCAAAGCTTTGAAGTCAGCACTGACTTCTCTCCAGTTATGAAAGTCCAATGCAGCCTTTTCTTTCAGTAGAAGGCTGTGTCATGTATATTGAAAAGCCTATTGTTTATTGTAACCACCATCATTAATGGCCTTAGGTAGATTTTCTGAGTATCTTGATGTTTCACTCTGCACTTCTGTTGTATGCACCTACATAGTGCCTTTAGACATGAAACAAGCTGATAAATTTGCATTCATTTTGATGACTTCCTCACTCAGCTTCCATAGGAATTAAAAAAAAACACTTAGAATTGTGTTTTGAATTGGCCACTAAACTTAGAGTTTGCTCTATCTGGTTTTATATTTTATCTAAACAACTGAAGATGTACATCAGCAATAAGGTTGTTTTGCTTTCTTACCATTTGTGTTTTTAGTGTGGTATCATTTTTATTTTCTCTCAAGAAATTTACTTTACAATCACCACCTGGCCCTTTAGAAGAGGCTAAGCCCTTCCACACCTTTCTCGAATCTTGCTCATTAAGATTATTCATTTCCTGCTTTTGTGTAAAGTTAGAGCACATGATATATTTCTTACTTGAACATGTAGAACCAATCTAAGTTTTAATTTACAGCTTAATTTACAACATATCTGTATAATTGAGAAATAAGGAAACCAGAACAAAAGATCAGAAATTGTAGGGTGGACAGTGGAGCAGCCAAAATACATACACACACACCAATTTATTGTTGGTTGTCTTGAATGGATGACACACTTTGTGAAGCCTCAAGACAAGCACCGTAGTGACATCCAAGACTCCTGGTCACAGACAACCAAAAGAAAAATACAATGATAACAAAAAGGTTTGAGGATACTAAAGGAATATCCAAAAATGTGACAGACACACACATTGCTTTCATGAAAAAGTCATTGGTACACTTGCCTAATGAATGGTCTTTACATACTGGATTTCAAACAAAAAAAGTGTATTATCCAAAACAATAAATAAAAAAATGAAGTCTGTCTACTGCCAGTTGTCTAGAAGCACGGGGAAATCTAACTGAAGGTTGTGAATGGTAAGTCATCTATGGCAAGGAAGTCTTTAGGTTGTATCTTCCACCTGTGAGATTTGATCATGTGTCAGAGTAATTTTGAAAGTGAATTAAGTAGATAAGTACTAAACTAATGTCCACTGCAGAATTGAACACATACTTGCCAGTGTTGAGAAATGCTCCCACCTTTTGAAGTCACAGGAGTCTTCTATATTATAAGGTGAGAGAGCAGATAAAAACTGATTTTGAATTGGCATTGAAACATGTAAGGCTTTTTCACGACTGAAAAAGGTCTGAATCATTCTATGAAGCAAATAAGGCACATGATGACATTTGGTATGAAGAGCTAGGGAAATACATTCCTTCCCTTCCATGGAAAGTTTTTCAAGGCTTCAGGAGAAAAAGCATGAATGCAGTAGAGGCAGGGCAGGACCACCGGGACCATTATTACAATCTATCTCAATGTAAGTTTGAAGCAGAAAGGACATTTCTAAACTCTAGTTAACACCAGGAAGAAAGGTCCACAGACAGCTAAAAAATCAGTGAATTCCCCCTTACTTCTATGCAGCCTGTATATGCAGGATGCACTGATAGAAATTACTTGACATTGTAATCTTCAGCATCATGACTATGATTTAACCTGGACATAAACAATGTTGTCTAGAACAACACATTTTTAAAGTTATAACAATATGGCACCTCATGGCTATCTACTCTAAGACAAAAAAAAATGCCAAACAATGTGACAAGAACCCCAAATTCATGGTGATTCCAAATGAAGAGTTCATATGTAGAGCAACCATATTCAGTGAATTCATTAAGTCAGGAAATCCATCACAGATGATAGAGGTGAGTCACAGGATAAAGTGCTTTAAGAAACTACAAATTCTAGTTGTCTGTCTCAGCTGAGAGGAGATGTGAAGCTGCAATCACAGACTGAGGTTTACATATGGAAAACCAGGGACTTTCTATGCTTAGGAGAAATGGAAGAAATGGAAAAGCATGTGCTAGTCTACTTCCCACACACCGTACTCACAAGTTATTAATCCCTCCTCTTCCAGCTTTCTGGGGTTTCCTAAACAGTCCTTACATAAAACCTGCAGGTAAGTTCCACTTAGAGCTCAAGTAAGTCACAGTTAAGTAGAACATGAGCTGTTTCCTTCACATTTATAAAAATAGAATGCTACACCGGCCTCCCATCATCTAACTGTTTTCTATGGATTGCAATAGGGAGAGAAAATGATGGTTTGGGTTTCAAGCAAGTGTGGTTTGCCTGAGGTTGGTGTTGAAGTGAGTCTTTTATAGAAATAATGTATACATTATCTATTCCTTTAGTTAGTTCCAATAAATATGCTTCAGATCAATGAATATGCATTGCATGTATATCAAGAGAGTATATTATGCTTGTGATATTGCAATATGGATATTCAACACAGTACTGCAACATCAGTTGTTTAAAGTAAAGCTTCCTTGTTTTATCCAAATGAAGTTTAATTGAAACTATCAAAAAAGAAAATCCAGGGCCTTTGAATTTGCATGGATGAGTGATAATGAGACAAAGTATAGCCTTTTTTCCTCTATCAGCAATATTTACTCTGAATAATATAGCTACTTTCTACATAATATAGCTGCTTTCCATATCATAAATAGAAGAAAAAAGCTAGATTAACAATTTAAGCTAGAGAGTGTAATTGAATTCTTTAGTATTCTCTGTCTAGTCTTCATCATCCAATTCACTTTCATCTTAGAAGAAAATTACTTGGGTCAAAAGTCATTGCTTTAAGTCTCTAGGTATATTATGAGAAGCAGAATACTAAGCTGAAAAGCCATTATCAGGTTTCTGATAAGGGCTTTAGTGATAGGAATTCTAATTTTTGTGTGGCTATAGTTATTAATGAACACTGGAGGTTTAGATTCTGGCAGCAGGCTACACTAGATAATTCAGTGAGACTGTATGAAAGTCATCTCACTCTGGCAATGGACTTGAACGTTTTCCCGGTAACATTAGTTTGACATAGTCTGTGTAGAGAACATACTTGCACATTGCCTCCCAAGAAAGCCAATGTGCTTCCTCATTCAGATGTTTCCCAGAAAATGTTTGCTGCTGAATAAAAGTAAATCCTAGCTTTTATATATGAATTACACCTAATATCCAAAAATCATCCACCTCCCAGTGAATTATTTCAGGTTGGTATTTCAAATTAATAACCCTCACTTTCTAGTAAGTTTGGCACTACTTATAAATTACTATTAAAATGAATTTTGGCAGGACCTATTATCAATTTATTTTTCATAGATGTTTAGAAAAGTATGATGACAAGGTATCCTTATGTGACCCAAATTCTTTTAATTCTTTTGGGCAGTTATTGATAATTAACATGTAAATTTTCCACTCTTGTTAATTTTTTGAGCTTACTGTTTCATAACAGGTGGTTTGGATAAGTACAAAAAGAAGATGGAACTTTTCAAATAGAGGGGAAAGTTTTCACAATGAAAATGAACAATTGAATCTGTGATTGGTTGTACGAGATAAAGACTCATTTTGGGAGTTTTCTCAAGCTAACACAGTGAGGTTCTGTAGAAGATGAGACAGACTTTGTTCTATGTTGATATACCTCACATCTTGTTTTATATCTCAACTATGTATCTAGGATTATGCTAATTTGTAGAATTAAGGTGATATGTCTCTTTACCCTAATGCCCTACACAAAACCCTGTGTGGATATTATAGGATTATATTACCTCTTTCTTTTTGTGATCTTTGGCTGTCCTATGCTTAATACTACAGTATTCCTAAAGAAACTGAACTTTTGGAAATTTTCAGCTACAATTCATGTGTAATGTTAGAGTACCCAATTGAGATTGTCCAGTCACCAGAGGCTGAAAGAAATACTCGTGAGGCCCACTGTAATTTTTCATCAGAGTAAATTACTGAGAAGTGGCAAATTGCTGCAACTGAGTGCTTGGGGGAGGTTTTCTTTTGTCTGAACTGACACCTTAAATTGGAGCTAGTTTTTATTTATATTTATTTTTATTTTTATTTTGCAAGACAGGATCTACTAAGGTAGTCATATAGTGAGATTCAATAAGTGCTGGAACATCTATCCTGGTCCCAAATAACCATTATCACAGTGGGTCTATCACATCTCTTACACTGATGTGAAAACATCTGCCTTCAGAGAGAAACTTGTCTTTTAAAAATAAAAGTATTTGATAAGGGTGTGAAAACATGAATGGAGAAGAAGGGAGGGGGAATAAGAAAGAACAATAGAAAGGTGAGTAATAGCATACATTATATTCATTCATGCTAATATAATAAAATTCCTTACAATTTACAAATTGATATGCACTTATAAAAATAAAAGTACTCCAGAAAGGACATATGTTTATCTTACATTTACCGTTTATACAATTATAATTTGTCAAGTAGATTTAAAAAGAGAATAAAAGACAGAAGCAAATAACTTAAGGGATCACTTCAAAAATTTATGCGAAATTGGACACTGAACACTAGGTGTGCAGATTAGTGTGTTTTGTTAAAGTAAGTGCTGTGCTCTAACCAAGGTAATTCGTATAGAATAGAATACAGAATTCAAATAGAAACTTTTCTTCACCCCAAGAGTTATCTCTTGGCCCCAGTAGGTCAACATCTTATCTCCACATTGGTTTATTTGTTGTTCCTGAGGCATGACGTCAGAAGTCCATGTAAATCGAAAGATATAAAGTGGGGCTTCTTTCACTCAGTGTGATGAGTAGGTTTCATCCATTGTGTTGACAAGGGGTGATATCAGTGCCTTTTTTATAATACTTTCATTAACAGTTTGAGTTTCATAAAATATATCTCAATAACACCCTCTTCCCTTTTATACCAAGAAAGAAAGACAGACAGAAAGACAGAAAGAAAGAAAATTAAGTGAGCGTGTGTGGCAAGAGCATGCATTGCAGGCATCATCATGGTCTTTGGAGGAAGAAGGCTCTTCTGATCATGGACATTCACCTGGACCAAACTAGCCTGAGACAAAGAATGACGGAGTTTATTCCACAGGGACCAGGGCCTTCCCCAGGCAACAGGTCATCCTTCAGGAACTCGGATATCATGTAGGCACCTGGGAATACAGCAGCTGCCCAGGCATTACACAGACACCCAGCCAACCCACAGACACCTGGACATCAGGAAGGCATCCAGTCTTCCCACAGGCACCTATGGGCACCTGGTCATCCCACAGGATCCTGGACATCACCAAGGTACCCAGCCATCCTTCAGGCACCTGGACATCCTTGTCTTCTGGTCCTCATGCAGGTATTTGGCCTTCCCTGTCTTGCATCTTGCCATCCTGAAGGTTCCATGGAATCATGCAGGCATTGGGCATCCTACAAGCACTCAATAACCACACTGACAAACACACTTCAGATAGGCACGAGGTGAATACTGCAATCCAGAATTATGGTGGCAGCAATCCGGAGAGACCTCTAACCATCTTGTTCTACAAAGTGATCCCAAAATAAAGATGCTGGAACCTCATCTATGGAACATTCTTAGGCTGGAACATGTTGCTATTATTGCTCAGAACCAGCGTGCTCCTGAAATTTGGCAGCATATTCCAGGATCAGAGCCAGCTAAGACTCTAAGCTGCTGAAGCCCACCCCCACGCCATCACTGTCTATCCGTCATGCTACCTTGTTCCCTGTGCCTGCAGACCTCTGGCATTGCTGCAGTCTGTACCCTACCCAACACCATCAGAGAGAGGGCACCAGGAGCAGCAGCAATAGCCACAGAAACAGCTGCTTGGCTCTGGTATGGCAGGCAGTGACCAGGCGGGTCCAGTGGTAGCTGGATGGCTGGTCCCTTGTGTAGAGACCTCACCCAGATGACACATTTTTTTAACTGGGATGCCTTGCCAATTTCTCTGGTTCAGAGTGATCCCTGAAGTTTGGCAGCTTGTCCTCTGGCAGGACCCGCTCAGACTCCGGGTTTTGGACCCACCCTGCCCTCAACACTGTTTGATCTGCTTCCCCAGGCCTTACACCTGCAGCTCAAATTTCACAGTCAAAGTTTCAGTCCACGTTCTCCCCATTCCATCAAGGAGGATGCTACCAGCAGCAGTGGCTGCAACATACATCAGGTGGTGAAGCAACCACACATGTCTTGTGGCAGCCTATTCAGAGACCTTACTGAGATGATGAGACATTCCCCAGCTGGGATATCTTGCAGATTGCTCTGATTCAGGATGATCCTGTGGTTTGGCAACTTGCTGGTGGGCAAGACCCACTCTGACTCCAAGTTAAATGGTCCCCACCCTGCCTTCAGCCCTGTTTGTCTAGCAGGCAGTGCTGCAGTCTCTGCTTTCCCCAACCCATAAGGGTTCTTAGCAGTGCATTGTTCCCCTGCCTAAAGAGCCCCCATCTCTGTGTAACTTTGCTTGGAATTCCTTTTTCTGCTATCTTGGTCACTCCAGAGCCATGATTATGCTTCCAGTTCACGTTTTTTTTGCCTGTGGCAGGGCATATGGAGATGGAGATGTACCCTGCCTCCCAAGGGGACTCCTAGCATCTGATCCCTGCCTGGACACTAGCTCCATATCTCCTCTGTATACCCTACTGCATCCTGCCACCTTTCCTCTCTTCCCCACAGGTTGTCCAGGTTTGTTGTCTTTCCAATCACAATTAATTCTCAAATTTTTCTCTGCTGACTTGGTGACAGAATAGTTTCTCTATGTCTACAAAGTAAGGGGCCAAAGGTGAACATATTGGTGGGGCAGTGGGGCAATGGGCCAGAGGCCAGAGTCTCATCGGACTCAGCCATCTGCCCCGTGGCCATCTTCTCAGTGTCTTATTTAACCATTTATATTTCAATGATACATCTTTTTTTGTTCAGATTGTTGACTGTTATAAATAAAACTGCTTGCAAATAAATTCTTCTATAAATATGTGTTCTTGATAATTTAATTTCTCATGAGAAACACAATGAATTAGGATCACTGGGCCATACAGAAACTGCCTGTTCAAAGTCATAGGATTCTATCAAACTCGTTTGTGTTTCACCATGACTACAATTTTATATTGCCAACAGTATACAGTTTCAATTGTGTTGTTCCCCTGTCCCTGGCATTGTCAGTCTTTATTTCTTCTATTCTAATGGGTAAGTAAATGATATCTAATAAAGGAATATCTAATTCCCCTTTCCTTTTTTTTCGGGGGGAGGGCTTGGTTTTTGTTTTTTGTTTTTGTTTTAGTTTGTTTGTTTGTTTTTTGAGACAGGGTTTCTCTGCTGCTCCCCTCTCTTACCCTGACAAATCCTAGCCAGCTCATATGCTACCTGCCTTCACAGCAGGGCACTACTTCTTCAAAGATATGCAACTTGGTTTAAGTTTACCTGCCCTGCTGACTGGAAGGACCCTGGGCCAGGCTTTCTTCTCCCTATATGACATTATAAGTTCTCTTTCTCTGGTCTCTGTGAGGCCTCTGTCTAGCATCAGAGGCTCTCCCAGGACTTATAGAGTTTTATTTCTAGCCATGTGATGTCACACAAGGAAGGTATAGTTTCGTTTGTTTCTAGATTACTTTTCTAGTTAACTATAAAATTCTCTCTATATTTCACTTAAAAGTATGTTATAAACCACATCTTAAGAGAGGGAGTCACATATAATGTTTTCATAGCCTACTAATGAACTTATAAAAGAAAATTTTGCTTTCTTTTTAATAAAATATATGACATAATTTTTATTCAATAAGTGCCATTGATGGCAATCATTTACCATGAATAATGAGATTGGATAATATAATTAAATTGAAAACACCCTTGCAAGTTAAAAACAAGTAGAAAACACAAAAATCTTTCTATATATAGTGCGAAATATATAAACATCTAGTATAATGCTAAACTGTAATGTGTGTGTGTGTGTGTATGTGTGGTGTGAGTGTGTGTGTGTGTGGTGTGTGTGTGTGTGTGTGTGCATATCAGTTAAAGAAAAAAAAATGCCAGAGGCTATGAATTTGAGAGAGAGAAGGGTAGAGTACATAAGAGTAGGTGAATGGAGGAAAGGGAAAGGGGAAAATGGTGTAGTTACATTTTAATTTAAAAAATAAAAAAACTTCAGAATCATTCATTGGACTTTTTTAACACATGATCTCAAATTAAGGGCAAGGTTAACTTTCATTTGTGTTAATTTACTTATATAAGTGATTTAAATATGTTATAGTAAATGCTTTTGATATACTATATTGGACAACTATATAATATTTTAAATTATTCCTTCCCTTCCTTCTCATTTAAAGTTTGACATTCCATTTTTTGCCTTCCCACAATGATGAGCTTTGCATTTGCGATAGCATTTGCTACAGATTCTGACAGTGAATTAGGGAAAGGAGTGGGGGAAAGGAGGAGACAAAATTCAGCTCAGAAATCACCTAGTTATAATGAGGTTTTCATTCTTGCTCAGATTTTGCACATCATTCATGTAAAGTGGTAGACTTTCCAGATTCTTTTAAAAGAATGGTTTCTAAATATATAGCAAATGCTTTTCTTGCTACATCCTTTTCAAGGAAATTTCTTGTTTAAATGAAGAAATTCTTCCTCATTTTAGTTCTAACTTTTCCTGTTGCTAATTAGATATTAATTTTAGAAACAACTGGTTATGCTTTTTTTGTTGCTTTATTTTTATTTGATGGACACATTTGTTCTTTATTCATGCTTTAATGACACAATTGTCCATTTCAGCTGTTTCATTGAAGCCTTATTCTAAAGCCAAATTTGGATCTATGTCCCCAAGATCATCGCAAGTGATGTCGGTTTATAAATCATGGGATATGTGATGGTTATAGCTGATTCTCCACTTGACAGCATCTGGAATAAGCCAAGAGAGAAGCATCTAGAAGCACTTGTAAGGATTTATTTAGATTAGGTTGGCTTCTGATTAAGCCTGTGAGGGATTGTCTTGACAAGTTTAATTGAGATGAGAAGGCCCACCCTAAGAGAAGATGGCACCATTCCCTAGGCTTGAGGCAAAAGGAGGACTCTAGCCAAACACTCATGTCTATTTCTAGGAATATAATCTCACTAACTACTTCAAAATCTTGCTACCTTGACTTCTCTGCAATGATGGGTTGTACCCTAGAAGAATGGGCCAAAATAAAACCCTTTTTTCCCTAAGTTGTCTTCTTGAGGGTACTTTGTCACAGCAGCAGGAAAGTAAGGCTGTATGCTTACAATAACTGCTTTTAACAGTCTGCCACATAATTCTTTTTTTGTGTCAAAAAAATCTCAGAACTGGGAAAAAAGTCCCCCAAACTAATATACTTGATATTGTAAGATGTCTATAACTAGAGTGGATATATTTTAACCCCAAAGAGATAGCTCTTCATAGTTGGCCAATGGGGATAAAATTCCCACTATGTAGGCTATATTTTGTAACAATACATGCACTGTTGGACTTACTACTGCAGAGCAGGCCAGGAACTAGAGACTGAAAAGCCAGGAAATTATTTCTAATGATATCCTGCTCTAATCATAGACCGGTACCTATTTCATTCTTCATCAGAGAGGTTTTCTCCAGCAGCTGATGGGAGCAGATGTAGAGACCCATGGCCAGGGCCAACCATCATGCAGAGCTTGGCGAATCCAGAGAAAGAAGGGGAAGGAGGGATTGTGGGCACCAGAGGAGTCTAGATACCAGAAGAGCAAGCCCCATGGAACCAAATAACCAGTACTCTTAGGAGCTCACAGAGACTGAATTGGCAGACACAGAACCTGCAGGGTCCCCTAATTAGCTTATAGCTGTCTGGCTTGGAGTTCCTGCAAAATTCCTATAGGCTGGAGTGGAGGAGTCTCTAACCCTTTTATCTGCCCTTGGGACCCTTTTCCTTCTACTGGATTGCCTAGTCCATCCTTGACGTAAGGATTTGTGCCCCGCCTTATTCCATCTTTTTATACCCTGTTTGAGCAGTAACATTGGAAGGACGGCTCTTTTCTGGGGAGAAGCAGGGATGGGGTTGGCAGGCCAGAGAGATAGATCTGGGGGAGAGTAGAGATGGAGGAATATGGGAGGAGGGGAAAGAGAAGACGAGTGAGTCATGATAAATTGTGTGAAAAGGGAAAAATTTTAAAAATTTTATAAAAACCTAATATACTAGTTAATTGAATGTGTCTAAATATATATTTTTTATGTATTTATGTTATTTATTTATGTATATAAATATATGACTTTTTAGATTGTTTCAGTAAAAAGGTTGCTATAACTCTCTCATATGATTAATAAATTAATTAACAATTAATTAATTAATACATGGAAATTATCAAAATGTAGCTAAAAGTATTTTGAAATTCACAATAAAAAACAAAATATGTGAAAACATATAATACGGCAACCTAATATGATAAATAAATTTATATTAATATGTAATGTAAAATAATAGGAAGGATGTCTGAAATAGATATATTTCATTCTAGAGCAGTGATTGTCAACCTTCTTAATGCTGCAAACCTTTAATACAGTTCCTCATGTTCTAGTGACCCCCAACCATAAAAATTATTTTCATTGCTACTTCATAACTGTAATTTTGCTGCTGTTATGAATTGCAGTGTATATATCTGATATTCAGGTGGTCCTAGGTGACCTCTATGAAAGATCTGTTCAACTCCCAATGTGGTCATGACCCACACAGATAGAGAACCACAGTCCTAGAACAACTTAGAATGTATAATGATTAGGTGTTTTTCTCTCATTTGGATTTTATTCAAATAAAAAGACTTTTTACATGTCTCAAGGAATAAAACAAACACTATCTAAAGACCTTCTGGATAACCAGGCTTTTCTTGAGTGAAAAGATTTAGCAGACAGAAAATTACCATTTCTGTTTCATCATCTTCTTAGGGTTCATCCATGGTGGAGGACCTATAGTGGTTTTGAATAACATAAACTCCTATAAAATTTGATAGTGTTTAGTAAGTTTGTTTTTTTTTTCTAGAATGTACTGTTTGACAAATATTGCCATGAGATTTTTTTATTTGTGTGTGTATATAACATGTGCATATGGAGACAAGAAAAGGGTGTTAGATCCACTGGAGCTGTAGTTCATACACAATTGTGAATTGCCCATCATGAGCGCTGGGAACTTCATTCAGCTCCTCTGGAGGAGCAGAAAAGGCTGTTAACTTGTGAACCATCTCATCAAACCCTTGTCATGAGATTTTAAAACCCGGTTCAGTTATAAAATTGATCCTTAAAAATAAAAATCCACAGTCATATCCACATCTACATTTTCATTATCCATTTGCAGGCTGAATGACATTTAGGTTGTTTCCACTTAGGAGCTATTATAAATAGAGCTGCAATGAGCATGGCCGAGCAATGCTCGGAGTAGGATTTTGAAAGACTAACCTTACTGTCTCTCATCTGAAGCTCCTAGCTCCAAATCTTCAGATATGAGTACATACTCTGGAATAACTGCAGAAACCATGAAAGTGAGAGGAATCATTTCTAGAGTGAAGGGTAGGGGAGCAATAGAGACTGGAAAGCCAGGTACAAATGATCTGACCAAGGAAATGGGAAAAACAGAGGGAAGTAGAGAAAGATAAATACAGAAAAATGAAAGGAAGGTAAAATAATAGGAAGGATGTCTCAAAAGGTCATAAGGAATCATAGTATTAACCATACCTATAATCACCTATAATAAACGTAATTCTCTGTGTAAATATGCAATATAGTTTAAAGAAAATTTTCTCATCTGGCATGACAATAGTTAATCTAATATCCAAAAACTATCTATCAAATGCCCCAACATCAGTCATAAGAGGTCCTCTTTTGAGTTGTTGGTCAGAGCTGTCCAAGAGAACCCCCAAAGCATTGCAGGCTATTGATATTGTTGCCTTATATTGCCTCTCACAGGTAAAAGGTAAGTCCCTATTGCCAAAGACACCATTCACTTCAGATGCAGGGTCCAGTGGCCCCTAATCTGGAATTGACCTGAATGTTTCCTTACTGAGAACTAGCTTTTGTGGTACCAGAAGTTTCCATTCAAGCTTCCAAAGGAGGACGCAACCAAAAGCTTTACCTAGCTATGACACCTATGAACCACAACAAGGACCAGCAAGGCATGATAATGCTAGGGGAGTAGCAGTGGCACACACACATTGACAGAAACCAACAGGCCTCTCTAATTGAACTTAAGATCTACTTAAAAAGAAAGAAATCTTGCCTTGTACTAGGAAGCAAGAGAACACTCAGGGCTTAGTAAAGTCTTGAACCTTGAAGAAGAGTCTTCTGCTGCTATTTTACTAAACCAGAATAATCTCTAACTACATTAAGTAGTTGTCCTTATACCCACAGCTAAGTATAATCCTTGCCCCTCAGCGAGGAAATGTCACATTGAAACAGAAGAGACCACCTTAGAGAACACAACCAAGCAAAATGCTTAGTTGTAGATCTCAGTACCAACAGATAAATCTACAAAACAAGTCCCTCACTTACGGCTCAGAAATACTTTCAGAAGAGGGGGTAGAAAGATTGTAAGACTCAAAAAGACTAGGGAGTTTGATGTGAGATTATGTTTCCAAGTAATGTTAGAAGATACACGCCATGAGGTTCATCAATATGACTGCCTAAATAAGCACAATAGGGAAAATAATACACCGTACTAAAGTGTATGAAGAAAAGACCAGGAGACTTCAACCTTAAAGGAAGAACTACAGGCAATTAAAGTATGTCTAGAACAGGAGAACTAGTCCTCCTCAGCAAACCAGCTGCTTACCCAATACCAAACAGGCAGAACTTAAATATACATACAAGTAACAGTATAGACCCTGAGCAGGGTATATTTCTTTATACACACACACACACACACACACACACACACACACACACATAGATGTGTGTATAACAACATTTAGTGAAAAAAGGAGGCCATGAATATGATATAGAGCAAAGAGGGGCATATGAGATGGTTTGGAGGGAGAAAAAGTAACTGAAAATGAGGTAATTGAATTGTAATCTCAAAAAATAAAAGAAATAATTACAAAAGAAATGATAGCAAATGCTGGCATGGAGGGAGGAGGAGTTTAACACTTGTTTACTGCTGGTGGAATTGCAAATGGGCAGAGCCACTATAGAGATCTATGTGGAGATCCCTCACAAAGCTAGAGATAAATCTACCTGAGATCCAGACATAGCACTCTTGAGCTTATACCTCAAACACTCTAGATCTTACCTACACAGACACTTGCTCATCCATGTGCAATTTGTTATATTCACAAAAAATAAATAATTGAAACAGCCTAGATATCCATCAATAGATGAATGGACAATAAAATTGTGGTTCATTTACACAACGGAATATTGTTCATTTGTTTAAAAGGTAAAATATGAAAGTTACAAGTCAATAGATGGATCTAGAAACAACTACTTGGAGTGAAGTAACCTAGATATTGAAGGACAAATACTGTGTTTTCTCTCACCTGTGGATGTTACAACTGGATTTTCAGATATGTATTTCTCATGCTTGGAGTACCCACATAGATCAGGAAATTAGTAAAGGGCCATATAGAGTGTGGTTATTAAGGGAGGGGAGATAGGACAATGTGATATAAACATTAAAGAAGATTAATAGAGCATAAAGGTTAAAACTGAGGTAAAAAGGGGAATAATAATATAGATGAGAGAATACAGGAATACTACTAAAGATCTTTCAAAAATAGTCATATGAAAGCCTATCATTGTAGATGCTTTCTACATGTGTGCATATGTATATGCATAAATATTTACACATGAATTATAAGAGTTAAAAATGATACTTCTATAATGGGGGTGATAATGTAGCCTACTACACACCGAAGGCTAACAACAACAACCAAAATAACCCAGTGTCAGGAATGGGCTACCTGTATTGGAGTTGTTGGTTGGTGAGTTCTCAAAGACTCCCAAATATTATAAGTTACTGCCATGGCTCTTGGTTTTTATTCATAACATGAAGGTAAGTTTCTATAGTCACAGAACACGAATCAAAGAAACATGAGCCTGTAGAGTAAAGCTAGCCTGTGAGGTAAGTGGTGAGAGAAATATTCACAAAGCCAAATAGGAAACATTTGCCCGGAATATGTTGATTTGGGAACTTTGTATAAACACAGAGAGTAATTCTTAGAGAGGGGTCTGCAAGAAGACCACAGGTCACATTGTTTTCTGTTGTAAATGAAAGCAAGAAGCTTTATAACAGTGTGAAGAACTTGTGAGTTTAGTTTCAATTCTGGATAGGAGTAGTTTCCTGGAAGTACTCTCAGATACTTGCCCTTGTCAGCTCAACTGGTCATTTGCCCAGAATGGGCTGTGTTTATAAATTTTGAAATGATTCTTCCATGATTTTAGAGTTCTAAATTCATGGGATTTATGTGTGTAAA
The DNA here is from genome assembly GCA_026225945.1 of Cricetomys ansorgei. Lineage (NCBI taxonomy): Eukaryota > Metazoa > Chordata > Mammalia > Rodentia > Nesomyidae > Cricetomys > Cricetomys ansorgei. Next base: position 21,843,957 of record JAMJFZ010000199.1, read on the forward strand.
TCTCATCCAATTTAATCACATCCTTAAAAAATTTATAACCATCTTAAAACATCTTTAAGAAAGTGAGATCTGAACATGCTGTCAGGCTTAGTGGGAAAGCTATGAAAGAGCAGAGCAATTCTAAATTGTATTTAAAGGTGTGATACCAAAAAATGTACTAAAATGGAAATTTCCATATACACCACCAAGTGGTAAGAGCTGTTTCAGTCACAGCTAAAGTAGAAAGAATCATTACTGACCTCTTAAAACAGAAACAAATTTCTTCATTCCAACTGTGAACGAACATTAAAACCAAAGCTTCCAGAGATACCAAACATAGAAAAAGTGATTAATTGTAGAAATGGCGTTGTTCAAATGAAATCACCACACTTCAGATTCAAGACAATTAGTCTTAAAGAGCTAGTATAGCATTTACATGAGTGTTTTGCTTTGCTTTTTTATTATATATTTCTCATAATGTGTTTGTTATTTCTTGATTCTATACTTTTATGTGGCTTTACGACATAGAGATTGAATTAAAGAAAATATTGTAGTATTATACAATATTATCTGTAGTATTAAATACTATATATAATACAATACTGTATTGTAGTATTGTTCAATATCATTAACAAATATACCTCAGTATATGTGATAGAAAAGTACAACGTAATTTTTGTACCCTTAGTAGATTAAGGAAGCTGCTGATTTTTACATGGAGGCTCTCATCAGGTAATTCAGGAATTTGCATATCATTCATCTGTGACTGACTGCCAATCCATCAGTAAGGCTTTTGATTTTCTTGTCTTTGTGCTATAGACTTCTCTTTTGTGCTGATAAATCCTAAAGCTCCCAGGTACACATTTTAAGAATATATACACAACTCAGACATGGCGGCAGATGCCTTAATCTCAGCACTAGATATGCAGAGGCAGGAGGATCTCTGTGAGTTTGAAGCCAGCCTCATCTACATAATGAGTTCCAGACCAATGAGGGCTACACTGTGTGACCATGTCTCAACAAGAAAATAATAATATAATAATACATTAAAATATTTGGAGTTAGAAGGAAAAGCAATTACACTGTATTATATATATGTGTGTGTGTGTGTGTATTAGTATATATATATATATATATATGTACGTATATATGCATATATATGTATACATATGTATATACACATATATACATATATATGCATATATGTATATACAATATAATTATATATATTAGTAATATATTTACATATATTAGTAATAAATACTCAATTATAGCAGCATATTCTGACAACTACAAATCTATGCAGTGATGAATATAAGCAATGTTTTTAAAGTCTCTAGAGCACAAAACCAAGAGGCACTGACCACCCTACACAATCAAAGAAATGTTAAACTTCACAGGAAGTTAAAAATAAAGATGTACTTTGTTTCAACCCACACCTATGAACTTCCTGATTTCTACCCACAATACTCCAAGGGCTAAGAATTTCATCCTTCTTGGCTCCAAACAATCAGGAAGGAAAAGTAAACATGAAAGGAGGCCCTGCACTGGCATAAGCCTTGTCCTCAATATAATGCCATTTTGTACCGAGAGGACAATATGGGCTTGGATTAGCAGAAAGCAAACAGGAATGGGATACAGTAGCTTTTGACTGAGTAGATGAATTTAACACAAAGTAAGTATATACCTAGGTGCTGAGGATAATGAGTTTAAATGGCATGTAAGACAGGTTTTTTTGATTACTGAGATAGAGGGAAAAATGATGATAAATTTTCAAACGAGGAACAATATAGCAAGCCATATCTTTGACAGATATAATCTGATGTCAAGGTATATGTGCTTCAGTTTCTTGCATCTGACCTTTGTATGTTTCAACGACATGCTACATATGAAGTAGGCCACAATTATTGAAAATGTGATCTTGGTTTTAGGAGTGGAAAGAGCTGAGACTAAACAAAGCCACCTAATTCTTACATATAGACCTGATCTATGGCAGCAGGAATGGGAGCATCAGGTTTAAGAAAAATATCTTTTTATACTATAGATGATTTACAGACATGGAAAAGGAAGTCTAGTTTAGGTCATATTGAATCTGCTGTGATTTTAAGAGTAAGCTATCCTTGCTCTTTAAAATTGTCCTTTCTGTACACTGTTTTTAGTTTCCCTTTTGGATATCTTAACAACATGTGAGATTAAAATTATAGCTATCATGCAGTATATTGGATCAAACATTATTTTCAGCCTCATAAACCGATACTGTTAAAGCAAACAATCAGGGTTTGAGGAGAAGACTTGGTCTCAGGGTAGTGCCTGACATGGCACTGTGAGGGCTTGAATTCAGGACCCCAGCACTGATGTGAAAAAAAATAAAAATAGAAAAACTTGGCAAGGCAAGTGTGCACCAGTAAACCTGGTGCTGGACAGGAAAAGAAAGGAGGATACTGAGTCTTGAGACCCAATTATTCTAGATGAATTGGAAAGCTTCAGGTTCAGTGAAAGATCCCGACTCAAACAAATAAGTGGTAGAAAGGAATTGAAGAAAACATCCAGTTTTGACCTCTGGCCTCCACAAACAAGTGTACACACATGAAGGTATACATGAACACTCAAACAACACAAACAAGAAATCACACATTAGTAAGTTATGTTCCATGTGAAATTTGGGGGTGCGGGGGTGGGGAGTAGCATAGAAGATGGTTGTCTGAAAGAACCCAAATGGATCCTGGATCCTGGTTTTGTAGAAGAGAAGGGGATGACTGTAAATGCCAGAAAAACAAAACAAAACAAACAAAATCCTCAATGAGACGGAACTGTCGTAAGGATTTTAGGAATGGATGGTATTTCAGCAGGTGCACACCTATGGAAACAGTAACCCAGAGAACATTATGAACAAAGGAAAGAAGGAAGACATGCCCTGGAAACATTGAATGCACTAGACTGTCTATAGTACAGAATATTTAGGGAGAATAAAACAGGGGTCAAGCATGGAAAAATCCCAACATATTCTGATCATAGACATGCTTGATGTTCAGCCAAGCTTTTGGTGCTTACACACATCCATCATTCCTTGTAAGGAAATAACTTGGTGGTAGGATTAGGCAGAGGGATCATCTAGGTGGCTATTACAATGCTAAGAGTGATGTTTCTGAGAAAGAGGAAATGTCTACAGAGAAGGAAATAAGTGCACTAACTAGAGAGATAATTTATGTTTAGGTAACAGATCATTGTAGTCAGTCAGCTTCAGATATAAATGAATAGGCTGGGGCACAGGCTTTGATGCATTGAGCTAGATGTCAGAGTTTCAAGGCTGTGTAAAACCATGGTAGAAAACAGGGAAGGAAAGAGGATAGCAGTCTCAGTGGGAGATATTTTAGGTTCGCTGTCTGAGTAAAGTATGCATTTGATACTCCCAAGCATAGTTGATGGTTTAAATATGAAACTTCAGAAAGGGCCAAGGCTTGAGTCCCATCCTCTGGGGACCATTTGGAACGTGTGAGTAAAATCAGTTAAGAAAGGAATGTCACAGAGGACATCAATCAACACAATCACCTAGAAAAGTGTTCCATTGAGCAATCATGACGTTCACAGACTAGCTAAAAATTTTTTAAAGATTAACTAAATGACAGATAAGAAAAAAGAAACATCAGAAGGTTCATTAGGTTGTAGATTTTTTAAAATATGTATGCCCTGTTGCTTTTTTGGAGACTAGAATAAAAGTCAGGTTTTATTATCTCTTTTTTGCATTTATATATTTTTTTCAGATGAGGACAAATATGTTATCAGTACTTAGGCTTTAAGAATATAAGATTATAAGGAAAGACACTGTTTGAGGGGGTCACTGGTGAGAGATGTAGAGTTTTGATTTATGCCTGTAGATGCATTAATAAAATAGTGTGAATAACAACTGATTCATACTTTTCACACTTCTCTGAAAACACAATCTTCTATGAATGTTTTACTTCTGCTGTTAGGAATTTCTTTCTTTCTACTAGTATGTCATTGGCTTACAAATATTCTAGTTGTAGTTGAGTTAGGGAAAAAAAAGCATGTTTGTGTGGTCCAACTTCCTTAAAGCATGTCTTACTTATTCTTTACGAAGTGCATACATATACACACTATATTTTGATGATATTCAGACCCTCTATTCCTCCTAGACCTCCCTCACAACATAGCCCTCCCAAGTCCATGTCAGATTTTTTTTAAGTTAACCCACTGAGACCAGGAATGCTGTCGATATACAGAGTGGTATAAATCCATCTAGTGAAGCATATAAAACCTAATAGGCTACACTCCCACAGAAAATGGACTCTCTCTCCTCTAGAAATCCTTAACTGCCAAGAGCTCCTCAGCTATGGTCTAATGAACCCCTCTCCAGCCATGTTGGAAATTTTACTGGCTTGATCTTGTGCAGGCCTTGTGCATGCAGCTGCAGCTACTGTGAGTTCATGAGTGCAATGGGCATGCTATTTCTAGAGCAGAATGCTTCTCAGCAGTACTATAGAATCTGGTCTTTAAAACCTCAACTTCATAAGAGAAGCTCCCAATGTTGTCTTTGTGGTTTTAAAGTTTGACACAATTAGTTCCCTAAAGCTAACTTCCATGATCTTGTTAACATTTCCATTCTTTTCCCTTGGGAAGCGAGTTCAATTTCACCAACTTGTGACTGTTTTTAAGGTTTCCTTCTAGTATTAGGAGCCCATCTAATTTTTCCCTACTAACACAAATCAAATCTGATGTCTGCCTTGGGGAATCTTAGCTTTATCTTAGCAGGCTGTACACAAGAGCTTCCTGTTTCAGAACTGCTCTGTCAGGAAAATTCTCACTTTGATATGTGCCTGTCACCACTTACCCATCTACAAATCTAAAATTACTTTTATTTGACTAAAGAAAATCTTATTATCCTTCTTCTCTTGGTTTAATGGCTCATGATTTAAATTAGATTTAAACTATGGTATTTTATGCGTTCTTAGCATGAAAATTTAACTCAATTTTCTTCCCAATTTCTCTTATCATAATACTTTCAAAATGGAAGTATGAAAATGTTAAGTTTACCAACAATTATGAAATGATTTTTTGTTTCCTAAACCATTCGCCTAGTTCCATCTGCTGATTCAGACATTGTCAGGGGTTTGCATAGCATTTTAACTATGGTACTGGCATTATACCTACAGATTCTCTTGATTCATTTCATCGCTCAAAAGGCACATTAGAGCATTTCTACAATGAAACATGATTAATGTCCCACAGAGGTATATAATACCTCCGAGTAAGATGATTAAAATGTACTATGTAAGTATCATTGAAAACTATATGTGTAAATGTTCTTAGTGAACAATTTTATGAAATAAAAACATTACAGAGAGTAAGTAAATCAAGATAATCAAAACTTAAAAGATCCTAAATTTGTCTGAATATTAAAAACATGATTAATGATTTGGTGAAAACATTTGGAGATAGGTAAGCTTTAAATAGACTATGCAGAAAGATATGGGATGAGTAAACTGATAAGAAAATGATTAATATTTTTATTCTTTAGTTTTAATTTTAAGGAAAAACAGCTGGTCAGTTTGTTCACTCAATGAAGGCCCCTGATGATCTATTTTGATCCCTGGGACCAGCGTGGTGGAAGGAGGGAAATGACTCCCAAAAAATATGTCCACTGCTCTCCACATGCATACCATGGTACTTACACACATGCAATCACATATGCACACACACACACACACATACACACACACACACACTCATACACACACATACGCACTCATGCACACACACACACACACACAATAAAAGTAAAAGTAATTTGTATAATTTTTAAAAGACTAAAGAAAAATGTTGACCATCTGAAAAATACCTACTATGAAATGGATTTTCTTTCTTAAAAAAAAATACAACTACACAATATGTTTTACCTATCAAGTGAAAATGTATATTAGACACAGATAGAAAACACATGAAATAAGCTGTTATTCTTCTACAGTTCAAAGTGCCTTAAATGATGTTTAATTAATATATCTGATTGTTAAAATGTGTACATATAGAGAATGTGGAATTTTGGCCTGGCATTCTTCCCCATAAACAAGAATCTAGATTGCAAATGAAGAATAGATCATCAAGACCATCAAAGGATTTGAAGGCTTCTGCTTTCTTCCATTGTTTACATGTCTATAGAAGAAATTATGGGTATTTAATGTGAATTTTCTGCATATTTTAAATGGGAAAAATGGATATTTTCTTTTAGGATATTTTACCTGCTCATTTTGCTGGTAGTGAAAAACACTGAATGATACTTTCACTTGTTTTAGTATGCCCAAAGTCTTCTTCTGACTACTGAGGTAATCAGCAACATCAATGGTGAGCACCAACATGGACGCAGAGAATTAAAAGCATTCAGCTAAATATGGGAGTTATTTTAAATTAATATTCAAAAATTGAAAATTGGCCTAATGTATCAAGTATATACAAAAGTGGAGATTTGTTATTATAGCATGTTTCCAAACTAGATGAAATATTTTCAAAGACCTTGAAATAATTTTTAGGCGAATATTCAATGCTTTTGTAAGCAAGAATAATATAGAATCATTTTATGTATTTATAGGACTATAAATTAAATATAGAACATTATCATTTTAATGTATTTATAGGACTATTTACAACAGTGGTTATTTGTGGATCGTAAGAATCTTCATTCTCTTCTTTTTTACATTTATTAAATTGTTCACAAAAACATATTATTCTTGTAACTAAAGAGCTCATATGAAAAACATTCTATTTTATTATGTACATTATTTAATGCCATTGTAAAGAAACCTAGAGACTTTATGTACTACAGATTCATTACATAGTCCTTTCTCAGCTGCATATTCAAGTACCAGCAAGGTCAATTAAAAACTTGAGCATGATGTGGTGATGTAGCCTCAGATCAAGTTTCTCCTTCCTCTCTCATTAATGGAGCTTATAAAACAAAACCCTGTGGATGGAGAGCATCAGAAGATTCAATGTTGATAAAAACAGCGTCACATAATTCAGTAATTCCCCTTCATTCTGTCAATAGAAACCCCAGAGCCAGAAATGAAACAAAAAAATGTGTTGAAAGAAAAAAATGAAACAGTTAGTCAACTTATTTTGCATGGAGACCAGAGGTACTTTAAGGCCAAAGGTAACCTTGAGAAAATATACATTTCATAGGAAGGTTTTATGTACAATGAGAACAAAAATGGAAAAACAAGCCAACAGCAGATGGTTGACTGAGTGGGAACAACTGGTTCAGAAAACAGACAACCTACATCAAAGCTGAAAGAAGCAAAATGCCAGTTACAACCTGCTGAGAAAGTAACAATGACAGGAAAGAGAAAATAATTTTTCATGGTCTACTTGTGAATTGTATGGCTTTTCTTAAGCAGAATTCAGACTGATGTTTGCAAACTCAAGGATTAAAAAAAATAGATTAGAATTAGAGTCAGACTAAAAATACAACCTAAACATTATCCTTTAATTACTGAGAAAATAGAAAATTATGCTTATCTGGTAAAAGATTCCTTTCCTCTGACATGTTTTATTGAATGTACAAAAAGTTGACATATCACTAAATCACCACTGCACATGTCAGGTATTTTTTAAAGTTTCCATCATCAATTGTTTGTGTGGATAATCTATCATAACAAAGAATTTTATTTAATTAGGTGCCATTTAAAAACCTTGTTCTTTTCATACACACAGAGTATTTTTTTAGTCCTTATTATCAATTAATTATATCCAGCCACTAATTTTACATATCTGCAAATAGAATAATTAGCTTTGCAAAGTTTTTGTTATTAAGGATTTGTCAAACATTCCTAAGATAGAACAAATACTGGTTCAAAATATAACATCACACTATAATATGTAAATACAAAGTCTAGAAAGAGGTATTAATATAATGTTGAAGAGTTACTTGTGTTCCTAGACCTCTTTACCGCCTGGAACTCTACTTCTCTTATTTGTATTAAAATGCCTTTTATTACAAACGTTAATGGCAGCCACATTTCCTGTTTTGGTATCATTAGATCAGTTCCTTAACATTGGCTTTTCATCAATACCCTCGTCTTGAAGTAAGTATAATAATAATAATCCATCATCTGTTGTTTTTCTTTTTTTTAACCTAAAAAAGCTAAAAACCTAAAAGCTAAAAAAAGCTTACATATATGTAATGCTACACATAGTTCGTATATGTCAATCAATATATGTAACAATCATCATGCATTAGGTATTAAAGAAGTGTTGGAAATATGGCTGTAAAATAAATACTACTGATGAGGATAGGAGACATTTCTGGGGACATAATGTCAGGAAAGATTCTAAGGATAATTTGGAATCAGTAAGAATAAAGAATAAAGATAACAAACTATGTGGAAGAAGTCATTTGTAAACAAAAAATATATACACATATAATAAGACATAAAAAATATGAAAATACTCTTGATGGGTGGGGTGAATATTTGTGGACAGGTCAATATTATTTTGCATTATAAATAGTAATGTGCATTGGAGTTGGTTCCCTTGGACTGGGAAAGTCTATAGAACAGATGGATCAATGCTCTCTTGCTCTATTTGTACCATGAATTTCCACTCTGCTTATTTTCCAAACTTCAGATTTAGTTAATCAACTCAATCTGATCTGTGCACTCTCTCAGTTATCTGACCATGATACAAAAAAAAAAAAAAGTTAATGGATTTACTTCTAAAAGTGGTTACTAAAGATCCATTTATATTCTAGGAGATACAACCTTTTATTAAATTCCAGAGAATTTGTCAAAAGAAATTCAAATAAAGCTTATTAGATTGCAATCTCCTTGAGGGCATAATCATGTGCCCCTTGTCCCTTGTTTTAGTAACTAGTTCAACCAGCCTCCATATTGCAAGGGTTACTGTATTAATGCATTTTCGTGAAACTGTTGCCAACTGAAACTAAGCAGGCATTAAGAGTGTAACATCACACTACTGTTCTGACTTACCTTCATGTACAACAGTGTCTCACTGTTATTGTAATTCTTTGACTATTTCCAGGTATGTTTGTGGTTATGAGAACTGTATATGGAACACTAAATTATTAAAAAAAATTATTTTGAAACCATAGCCCATGATTACACATGTCATTAATAGAAAAGTCTGTTGACTGGTACTTACCTTAAGGTCAGTCTTATCACTGACAAAGAAAATACCAATACAGAAACTTCATATTTTTGGACAGCCTAATTTGGCTGCCATTTGTGCCTGTATAATTTGTGTTTTCCCATACTCTTGAAGTATTTCAGTAGCCTAATGGATACCACAAGTTATTCTAATGAACTCCACGGGTAATTATTGTGCCATACTCTATGGAATATTAACATTTTCATAATTAACCAAAGCCTATGGATTTAGTTCTCGCTTAGTATTTTGGTTAATACTGTATTCCTAAATGTGATTAAAAAGCACATTTAAACACTCAGCTACATTTGCCAGAAGCCATGATCCCTAAATTATATGATTTTTAAGCATTTGTTGTGACTGGAAGGAATTGTTTCCATAAAATCATGGATTTGGGAACAGATGAATATTCTGTATAGCACTATCTTCTTGGTGCGGAGTTCCCTCACCTTTGCATATTTGACTCTTTCTACCTTTTCAATTGCAATTCAACTATTAACTCCAAGGAACTTTTACTGAAGGATCTATATAATGTTTGCTGGAACTATATCTACCTTAAATCATTTTATATATAGATATAATATTTATATCTACATAATAATAATAGTAATAATAATATTTATCATATGTGATATCTAATAATAAGCTTTAACATTAATTTTCTTAGATAGAAATAAACAGTTATATAAAACTTATGTAAATAGTTACATGAAAACGTCATGATTTTTACTCTTGGCAGGCAACTCAATTAATTGCCAACTAAAGTTTTGAAGTTATTCTTTTTCTTGACACTATAGAATACTATAAAAAATAAATATGGAAGGTAAAAAAGCTTAGATAGTTGTTGCATGTAACTAGTCCAGAAAGGGTTTAATAGAAATAAGGATCCATTTGCATATATACAAGCCTGTCAAATCTCAGTGGAGGGAAAAGGATGTCATGGCAAGCACCATCTTCAACTGCAGATGCTGACGACATTGTCCTCAGGACTTTATTAAACCTGAGCTCTTCCTTACTTATCCAAAGGTCTATATGCATGATGGAAGAAATTACATAGCTTGACTCATCCACAGCTCTTCAGCAGCCAACCATTATGATAGGGGAGCTCATCAAAGCCTAATGGGAATGATTAACTTCCATTGTTGCCTGAGGTTGCAATGAATGCCACAAGACTTCTTCCATATAAACTTTGCTTTTAACATGTCAGTTACTCTGTTTGTGAGCTTTGGACAGGTATAGGAAGCCGTCCTTTAGCATAAAGCAGTCCTTTCAGCTATAGAAATCACATATCCTGCTAGCAAATCCAGGCTGCTGGCATGATGATTATCTTACATAAAAAGTACAGGGATATACAGATATGTTCAAATGTTCTCCAACAGATAGCTTAAATGTACATAATTATATATTAATGTATACAGGCTTTTCAAGGTTAAAAAAAATCTTCAGTGATCACATAGTAGGAATTTTAAAACATTTCTTTTAGTCTTTGAGATTAAGAAGTTATTGCATCATTCCCCCCTTTCCTTTCCACCCTCCATCAAACCTTTCCATAAATCATTCCTTGTTCTCTTTCAAATTCACAGCCTATTTTTTCATTGTTTCACACACACACATATGTATATATAGAAAGAATAAATATATATATATACACACACACAGTATATATAGTGTACGTATATACATATACACTACACACACACAAATACACATATATATGTATCTTTAAATACATAAATACAACCTGCTCAGTCTATATAATGTTCCTTGTATGCATTTTTGGCTTTGTTTTTATCTCAACTACTCTTGCAAATGAACCTTTCTCCAATGAAAGATACAATGTTTCGGCTTACCACTCTGCTATAGAATTTTTATTTTTGCTTTTTGTCACATAGACTTTTAAAATTTTGCATGCTCAAAATTAAATGTTTCCCAATCTCCATCACCAACGACACTTCTTATAATAGGCCTTGTATTGACTATTCTCATTGCTTTGTAATATTCCTAAATCAATGTCAAAGAATAGTGAGGAATCTTTATTGGGCTACAGTCATGTAGCTTACTCCCAAATCAGTGTATATACACAGATGTGTATACACATATGTAGGTACATTTAGTTTTGCAATAACTATCTATATCAATAACCCGATATCTATTTCTCTGCATGACTATACTGTTCCTTGATTAAATTCAAATCAGTTTCTTCTTTTTATTTCATTCCCTTGATAGATTCAGGCTATTTCTTAAATCAGACCTTTGAATCAATCTCTAGTAGCCAGCTCTCACTCTTATCTTCGGCCATCAATGAGTGATTTTTTTCTTCCTCTCTTTTCTTCCTAAAATTCTTCTATAGTTCAATAATGTTTTTGCATAAAAACAGAATACAAATATTTCCATTTGAAAATGTGAAGCATTCTTGAATGAATGTTTCTCTCTATGTGTTGGGAGTTCTGTGTATCCATAGTAGATTCTGAAATGTTCTTAGTGCTTCTTATCTCAGTGAACTACTATATATCCTTCCAAACAGTGAAGTTTTCATTTATATAAAATGAACTATCAAACCATGTTTCTTGTTATTGCTTTCTATTTCTATAGTTTTGAAATGCTTTATAGTATTTACTCCTCTGTATGCATTGTTCTAATTCATTGTCTTTTCCTATGACTTAGGCTATGAGCACATCTTTAAAGATTTAGTTTCTTTATATAAACCTCTGATACATCACTTAGTGTATGTCTCAAAATTTGCATACAACATATTTAGATTAAGCAAATACTAGTCAGGCAGCAAAGAACTTAGGTCTCTACCTGAAGAAATTATATCATTAGAAATCGGCAATATAAAGGTCAGGGGCACATATTCTCTTATTCTAGTTTTGCTTCTAGATATCAAGAATTATTACATATGTTTTTCATATATAAATACACTGGGTCATTTCAATAATTCTAAGAAATAAGGACTCATGTTCATTTTCCATACGAGGAGACTGGCACACAGAGAAGTTTATACTTAATATTAAGAGTTTTCTTAACCTAAGTTCCTCAGTAAAGTCTGGGGTAACAGTCTATTTGCAATAGAAATTTAGTTAGAAGTACACTTCAAGGAATCAATAGATCAGAAAATTAATTGAGTTTTGAAAAGAAGGAAACTTTTCTAAGATGAATTGGACTTTGTACCAACTGTAATCAATCTGTATTTTACTTTTTAAGATACTTTTAAGATACTTTGTAATAAATCTGTCTCAGAGACTGTAATATCAACCTGCTATTGGAGAAGAAAGGGAAATAATAATTCATGAGCTTTTATGTTATATTGGCCTATTTCTTTTCAATTTTTTTATTGGACCATCACAGCTGTTTACAGGATTTTTTGGCATTTATGCTCTGTTGTTAAAAAAGTGTATTTGAGTGATGGTCCTGAGATCTGGGAATCCTAAAAGATATTCCAAACTGTTTCCTGTTTTAATGTCCTGACAATCTAGTGTAAAACCCTGGTCCCAGCCTTCCCAATAAAGTCTTCATTTAAACACAATCAAATGACTTAACCCCAGGACAACAAAATATCTTCACTGAGAGACATGCATGAAATCTATCACAGATCTTCAACATTTCAAAAAGGAGTTAGACCTCAACCAACCAAAATGCAGATGTGGAGTTCAGTCCTAATGGATACATCTACAAAATACCCCATCACCCCAAGATTCAGCGAATATCAAAGAAAAGGAACATGAAAGATTATTAGAGCCAGAGGATAAAGGTATTTGCTATGGGACTGTGTCTCCTAGCAATGTCAAAAGCTGTAAGTGTAATCTCACCAACATGACCACCTAAACATGAGCTAAACAAGGATGACACCAACAAACATGTCATACTGCAATGGAAAAAGCTTACAAGGCTTCAACCCTACACAACGGATCACATCCAACTAAGTAAAGCCGGCAGTGGGAGAGGTGGCCCTCCATAGGCAGGAGCACACCAATTGGCTGTTCAGTGCCAAATGATCAGCCCTATAAAACAACATACTTTGTATATATTGTATATACAAATACATATAAGCATGTAATAGCAATTGATAAAAAGAGGTTCTTAATTTAAAGAATAGTAGGAGAAGTATGTGGGAAAGTTTGAATGAAGGAAAGTGAAGGAAGAAATGTCATTAAAATATATTCTTAAAATTAAACGCTAACAATAACAAACAAAAGGAGATATGAGGAACCAAGAAAACTGCAGATGAATATTGTTAATTGTGTCTCATGATGGTCACAAGGCCCCTTTTGGTCAAGTGTCCTTGAAACAATAGAACAGCATCACCACTACATCCAAAACTATATCAACAAGGTATTTTCTTACACATGTTCACTAATGAAGGGTATGCAGCCTCAAAATTCTTCAATTTTATTATAATATTTGTACTGTGATTTGGGACTTATCTAGAGCATCATGAAAATAAGTACCCTAAATTGGAGACTTAGGCAACTGTGATCCCAGAAGAAAGAACAATTATTTTACTCTTTGAATATGCCACCCACCTCATGAATATTTATAAAACTGTCTTAAAAATTCACAGCATGGAACTTACAATGTTGCCAACCAGCCAATGAGTACTCTAATCTCTCTTTTGAGGGCTTTCTTTGCTTTGCTCAACAAATTTCTGCTTCATGTTTATGTGCCCATTAAGTTCTTTCTTTTATGAAGACAAGAACTTAGAGTCTATGAGGCTGTCATTCCACACTGGACCACTAGAGCAGGAGGCATTGGGTGCAGTGCATGTAAGGTTGAGTTGATTGGCTACTTTCTCAACCTCTTTAAAATTCATGCATATCTTTTTGCTGTGGCAATGGCTTGGGTAGAACAAAGCCAAAATCTTTGGAAAAGATGTGATTAAAATCTCTGGAGAGGTGCATAAGAAGAGACTATTACAATCATCTGATGAGTAGTGACAATCCTAGTCCTGTAGAGAGAGCCCACTTCTTCAGCATAGGCATAGCAGCCTTGTCTAGTTATTTGGTAGAATGCATGCTAAATTAAAATTAATTTAATTTTAAATTAATTTTAAAATTAATAAAGAACACATGGATACCTCTGGCTCCGATGCAGTAGAACCGACAAGCCCATCATCTGTTCTCTTGATGATAAACAACTTACTCTATGCAAATGCATACTGATATCTCTTTCTGTCTCCTATATACAAAGCCAAGATTGAGATTCCTTGGACTAGTGACACAGAAGATGCACATGATTCATGTGTGTGTGTGTGTGTGTGTGTGTGTGTGTGTGTGTGTAGGGATGTGATCAGCCAAAAGCCGACTTAAGAGAACAAAGGAGCTTCTCAAACCATCCTCTCAAATGTAAATGTCTAGGGGAAATTTGCATCATTTCATACTTGTTCTAATCCATCCTCTGAAGATGTTCATTAAAGAGCATGGCATCTGCAAATAGAAATACATATGACATAAGGATTATTATGATGATATCAATTCCCCAAGGCCATCCAAATGACCTCTGACTATTAAATTTTTGAATGGTTTTATTTTGTAATGTGACAGTACAATTAAATTAGTCTTTAATTAAATTTATTTATCCAGCTATTTAAATAATCTAGACTTAAAATTACTCATAGTCATTTAAATTAATATAAGTTGCTCAATTTTAGCTGATAATTATTTGAGGAATGTAGATTTCTGAAGCACATTTAAAAGACATTTTCATTTCATTTTATTTTTATATTTGTCTGAATACATATTTATCAGAAAAAATAATTAAGTATTATAAACTAAGAAGATAATAAAATGATAACTTAATTTTTGTATTACACCATTACAATTTTATTTGAATAAAAACTGATAATGGCACAGCTATGATTTTTAAAAACAAGATATAAGCATATTTAATACCCATATAATAATTCATGTATTATATATGCTAATTTTTGTTTTTTGTTTTTTGAGACAAGGTTTACCTATTATAATTCTGACTGTCCTAAAATTCATTCTCTAGACTAGGCAGGCCTTGAGCTCACAGAGATCCACCTGCCTATGCCTCCCAGATGCTGGAATTAAAGGTATGAACACCCATCACCCTGCTTATATATGTTAATTTTATGTAGACACCTTAGCACATCAGCAAGATACCCACCTGAAATAATAATTTTCTTTAATTATCTTTGATACTTCAATAATACAATTACTCCATCATAGATTTAATGATATGTCCAATGTTGTTATGTTTTAGTTATATATGGTAAAATGTTGTGTTTCACAATTATTATCCAGAAACGTAACTTGTCAACATTGAGATATACATTCTTCGTGTCCACTCTTGACTCAGTCCTCAGGAATATTAAGTATGGTTTCTACAATCTTTACAGTAAGAATCTATTTTCCTCTTGACTCTACTTCATGCTGCATAGAGCACACTTTACTCCAACTCATCCTACACACTCCATTCTCTGCTGCTCTTGCTACTACATGTCATTATACCTCATCTGCACTCCACTATCTACTTCACCCCTGTTTCAAGATTTTCTCATGAGCAATTCACTCCAATTAGGTAGCTGCCTCTGAATCTGTAAAATCATCCCTGTAGTCCACTGAAATTGCTTGGAGCATATTTAACTACCAATACACAGATGTAGAAACTACAGACAGTAAGGAATAAATAGTTCAAACTCCAATAGGCTGTACAATGATGACTTTAGTTCTTAAGAGAATCTCCATGAAAATACCAGCCCCCTTCTTAAGCCTTGTAATTGTATGCCACTGTGGTAGTTCAGGAAGAGAGACTAGGAGGCATTTTCATGGTTGCAAACTGCCAGATCTCAGCAGAGGGAACCACCATCATGGCTAGTGCCATCCTCGATAGTGGAACCCCGAGCGTCTGAGCTCAGGTGCTTAATTGGTTCAGAACTCCCCAGGTGCAGATCATAAGCAATTAAACAACCCCCACAGAAATCCAACACCTGCAAACAATACAAAATGCCCTAGACAGCCCTTTACCCAACAGTACAAAAAACAATTACTTTATATTTAACTAAAGACAAAGTTCTGGAACATTTCCCCTTTTCTGTATAAGCCAATCCAAAAAAAAAAAAGCTTTTTATCTCTACAATACAATTTAACACTATATCAGCAAAACTATTGACAAGAGGAACAATCACGAGGGTTGTTAATGCACAGGACCAAATAAAAGCAAACATCTACCAAGTTTTCACAATGTCTTTGGACAGCAGAAAAGAATTATCAATGTCCAATTATCTGGAATTCACTCACAATCTTCTGGGCTCCTCCAAAGAGCTTGGATCACTCTGTCCACTGCAGCACACACAGCTTGTCTTCCAGACTCTAGCTGGCTCCCCTCCACTGCTGCTACTCTTTTTAGTGGTATATAACTAAAAACAAACTTCTACAACAAAGCCTCTGATGGGATTTCATTTATATCATCTACGTTAACCCTCCTGAAGCAGAAACTTGTTTCAGCCCTTCTCCAACTAAACGAATACTTCAAGTACATTGGCCATTTCTATGAATTTCATAAAACATTTATTTATTAAATGTTTTCCTAACTTCTAAAAATCTTATAGTGATAAAATGATTTGAAAGAAAAAACCTTTCAGATATATATTCATTCTTTTGAGTGAATTGCCAAAATGAAACTTGGAAGGGAAAAAAGATAATAAAGAATCAGACCATTTTTCTTAAATGTAATCCCACCTCTGTTGAAGTCATGGACTCTGGGCAGTACTTTTAAAAGGACATGTTAATTTGATACTTAGCTATTGCTTTTATGTGTTCCTCCAGTTTATAGTGTTTTCTATGTTCTATTCACTAAATGTTCCATCTTAATCCTTCTGTGAAGACCAGAGGGGAAAATACTGCCACACTAAGGGCATCTTAAGAGAATATCCATATTTATAATGGACCCATTTTAAACTCAGATTAGCAGTTTTGTTTTTCCTGACAACTATATTTTCATGTCCAGATTCCTCACAGAAATCTCTCCTAACATAAAATCAGAAATTCTGTGTTCCTGTTTGACAGAACTCTTATTTTATGTTTAACAATCTGCATCTGAAAACTAAAGCAAATTCAATCCATTTCCTCTGCTTGAATCTTGTGAAACATTCAAAAAAATCTCCATTTTCAGATAAATATTATGAATTTATTGTATCAAGAGCTCAGTTATATTCAAATTCCTGTCTTTTGTATTTTCCCTGAAGCTTATTTTTGTAAAAGTCTATTTCTGTAGAATAGTGAGTTTACCTACAGGCTAAAGTGTGTTAATCCAGAGCACCAACAAAGTAACACAAACAATTTGGCATATATCCTTAAATATTTTAAACAACAATTTCTGTGTTGTGCGGAGATGTGGATATGTACTTGATACTAAATCTTTATGTTTGAGGGAAACCAGGCTGTCCAGCCAAGATCGATTTTTCAGTGCCAACAGCATTATAGCTCTGAAATATGTTCTCATTGTGATTGACCTAACCCAGCCAGAATCAGCTGGGAGAAACAAAACACACTGGTGAGGGCAGAGTGTCTCTCACCCTTTGAGCTGAGTTAGTTCTACAATGTGAATATACTACTCCAATTATCTGAATACTAAATAAGCAGTCATGACACCGTGACAACTAGTTTTGTGTAAGTTCCTTGCTCTTATGAAAGAACTACATAAATTCTTGCTCCAAAAGAGATTGATACTCTCATAGCCCTGATCATCACTGACACTCACTTGACCTCTACAAGCTACAAATATTCAGGATATTGGGCTGAAAACTAAAAATTTTAATACTAAGTTAAATGATGTATTTGTACAGCTTGGGAGGTATTAAAAATCTTGTGTGTGTCTATTATTGTTGTTATTATTATATACTTCTACTTTCTTTTGGGACTG
Source organism: Cricetomys ansorgei (assembly GCA_026225945.1). Taxonomy (NCBI): domain Eukaryota; kingdom Metazoa; phylum Chordata; class Mammalia; order Rodentia; family Nesomyidae; genus Cricetomys; species Cricetomys ansorgei. The sequence continues at coordinate 21,861,993 of JAMJFZ010000199.1, forward strand.
TAAAGTTAATGTTAATACTATTTACCTTAATGGGTAGCATTGCAGTGGTATAGAATGACCTCTCTCTGTGTGGGGAAAATGTCTATGAATGGACTATGGTTATATGGTTACATGTACTAAAAAGAAGTCATTCATTACAGAAACACATTTTTGAGGGCTGGCAATCTCTTATAAAGGTCAAATAATTTTAAAGTCAAGTGGTGGCATTAAATGACTAAGAAATATTTGGAATGCAAGTTGCTGCTTAGAAATTTGCTGATGGAAAATTTTAGGATAAATAGGTAAATAAAATTTTTTTTGTTGAACTTAGAATTAAAAGAGCAGGCAATATAAAGTGTAAAACATTTGAAGTGATGTGACTCTCGAGCCAAAGGCCAGTTGTATTTGACATCTTTCTCAACTATAATTAAATTATTTGAAGTAGGATTTTAAGCATATAATAAATCCAAAGTATTTTATACTTCAAAATAAATGAAACATTTCAAAATCTCTGACTATCCCATCAAATATGAGGTTAGGTTGCACAGAAAGTATTTTTATTTTTCAAGTATCTTACTCTGTAACTTCATGATTTGTAATAACCAAACCCCTAGACTGTGTGCCTTTTCCTCTTTTGTTTTAGTCTGGAAAGTTCCTTCCACAAGAATCAATGCCAATATCACAATTGTTTGAAAAGAATCTTTGCCTCCAGACAGAGGCTGTTCAACAGAACTATTCCCTTGCTTCGGTTATTAAACTGTACTTTGTTACAATTTTGGAAAACTCAGCTATCAGTTGTAAGCTATGGGTTCCAAGACTGTAGAAAGCATTTGTGTTCATTGCTCTATCCTCCAAATTTCACAGCACATTTGTACACAGTAAATATTTTAAATGCATTTAGTGCATCAATGGTTAGAGAGACAATACTTATGCTTATTTTCTACTAAGGTACTGTGTGTGTGTGATAGTCTTCTCCTCTCTAGACTTTTATATCTTTATCTTCATGCATACCACCAATGATTGTGACCTTTAGTTTAGTGAATCACAAATGAAAAGTAAATGCTTTAATTTTTATGGCAACTCAATACTCCTTTTGAAGTTTAGACTTCAGAAAATGTAATCTTTTGCAAAGTGTTGCTATTTTTTTCTAGGGCAATGTTTAAGCTCCAGTCAACTTGAGTGGTGAAGCCTTGAGATGGTCAAAGAAAATCTGTGTTGTTTTCAATATTTCTACCAGTGTTAGCATCCACTGAAAAGTCAGATGTTCTATCCAGTCGTTGGTTCTCAATATCATAGGCCAGTGATGATTTGCCCCTTTTTCCATTTGGTGTGGACACAGAACTCTAGCCTGTCTCAGTTACATCTACAACATTTTGTAAAACTTGCACTTTATCGATCCACTTCTGTGTCACCTATAATAATGGAGGACTAATGGAAATTTAATTCTTCATCACTCTCTTTGCTCTAGGAGCAAGACACCATTCTGCCATTCCCTGCCTCTTTCTAGTGAAGGGAAATGTGTTAAACCTGCTCTATAATTGTCATCTAGAAATGAATTGCAAGGTCAAGATTTTGGGGTTGGATGCTTTTGGTTTTGTCTATTTACAGTGTTGTCCACAAGTAGTTAGAATTATAAATGAGAGAGAAGAGCCTTGTTTTATTTGTTTTGAATAACAAAGAATACCTAACCCAGCATAGGTCTTGCTACCAGTAATTTTTACTATCTCTTTAAAAATCAAACTCTAATATAGCTTTCCTGAAATAATTATGTGAAGCTTTTTGCTTACTACTATTGTTTAACAAAATGCTAGTGACCTTAGGTGTATGGTCAATTTTATGTTATATATTGTCCAGAGCACATGGTAACAATTTCTCCTAGTTTTTGTGATCAAATACATCTATCTAAATGCTCACCTATTAAATATAAAGAAAACTTAAACTTAACATGCTTAAATAAGTTACACGGCATCATCATATACTGTAGTAGATGTGGACTACAAATCCCATTTCTCAGCCAATTTGCCCTCTGAAGTTACATATTTCATTCCATCCATTAAACAAATAATATGTATATCCACAGCATCAAATATCCAGATTTAAAATTTCTTCAATTTTTTTTAAGATTGAACATAAAATCTAAAAATTTCAATGTGTTTGTGAACTCGTAGTTACCACAATCCAATATAATTTTTACAGAAATAACAATTCCTTTAATCTAGTAAGGTTATACTGTATTAAATCTTTGTAACAACATAGCTCAGGAGGTTGGTGCTTTCTAGTCATATCAGTTGTCAGGTGCGTGATCTTTAATAAGGACTGCATGAGGCTGGCGCCAGAATGGATTTGGGAACAAAGTTAGGAGTTGTAGCATAGCACCATACACACAAGTCATGGGCCCCTTTCACCTAGCTACTCAAATGCAAAGAGCCCAAAATACAATAGTGTTAGGTATTTCTTTCCTGGAGGATAAATACCAGTGGTCTGGCTATAAAACCCTATGATACCATGCAATATTTAAAGGAATAAAGTCATAATAAAATAAAATTTTTAAATACTAAAACTCACTCTTAGACATCTTTCTAAGATACAAAACGGCTGGTGAATAAGGAATAGTTTATGTACTTTGCTCCTGTCAGATATGTTTAATATTGGATTATAGAGGAATATTTAATCGTTTAATCCAGCAACATGGCTGCTCGGGGAAAACATTACATCCAGGGGTCTATATGAAGGGATCATATTCAGGAATCTATATGTAAGGATCACATCAAGGGATCACATTTAGAGGCCTGTGCAGTCTGGATGGAATGTAGAAAGAATATTAGTACATAGCTTTAATCCAAGTATTCAGAAGGCAGTGGTGGCGCATATCATTAATCCCAGCACTTGGGAGACAGGAAGCAGAGCTCAGAAGGAGTCAGTATCTGACAAGAAGTGACATCTGAGATGAGTTAGAGTGAAAGGCAGGCAAAGTATAGAATCAGAGGAAAAGTTGGCAGAATGAATCAGAGTGAGGACACACCTAACTCCCATTATAGAAAAGCAAGCTCTTAGCTAAGAGGCAGGAGAGACACAGAGAATGATACAGAGACATTCTGAGGCAGTAACAGAGGTAGGCTGAGGATTCTGAGATAGCCTGAGGCAGTTCGGCAGAAGAAGTCAGTATCAGATGGGAAGGGTGAGTCAGTTTGAAGGCGAATAGAACTGTTCAGTCAATGAAGTTGGTGGGAATCAGCCAGAGTCTGCCAGAGTCAGAAGACTGGTCAGAAAATGTCAGCTAGCTCAGGAGGTCAGTTTGAACCAGCACTTGGAGAATAGTTTGAGTCAGAAGAACTAGTGAGTTGAGTTCAGTATAGCTCTAAGTTCAGAAAGAGCTAGTTGGAGTGTCTCATTCAACAGTAAATCATAGAAGTTTACACATTATAGATTATACAGATGATGACGCTGAATTCTTCCAGTTCTAGGCTTAAGATAAGATTGTGTGGAGGCTGAAAAGCTTCAAGGCTCCAGAAATAAGGACAGCTGAATGAATTAGGCCAAATAATAAGCAACATTTTCCGCTAAATCTATGACCACAATGTGTTCTGTTCTGACAATTCAATTACCAGGCTAGTTTGACCATCTCTGTCTTAATAGATATTGCACTTACTTACTTATTATGTGTTTGTGCATGTATGTGTCAGAAGAGGTGGATATGGGTGTGCAGATGGAGGTCAGAAGACAGCTTTGCGGAGTCAGTCCTCTCCTCGCATGTTGTTGGTGCCAGGCATTCAACTTAGGTCTTTAGTCGGAAGAAAGTGCCTTTGCTAGCTGACTCATCTTGCCAAACCTAAGCAAATGTTTTAGTAAGCTTTGTCCTTGAATTTATGACTGTGACTGTCGTGTATTATACCCTGATGCAATTAACAATCAAATGAAAATACTTTGAAAGTCATTCAGTTAAATGATTCTACACTAAAGTACCTTTGGGAATATTTAATGTGTTAATGTAGTTTTCCAGAAGAATGTATCACCTAAATCAGCTCTATTGTTTTTGGCAATACAGATTTATTTCTGTGAATTACAGTTGAGGAAATGGGAGTATATAGAATATAACTCTGAGCTAGAGTAAAAACTGGCTTAAATAATCACTCCTTCTAAAGTCTGTGCCTGAGTTGATGATACTATTCCTGCCTATTGCATGAACAGGGTTAAGAAGACCACAAAACTTGAAAAGCTGAGACCTCATGTCCATCATTTCATGCCAATCACCAAACACAATGTGAGTGTGTGACAGATACTTAATAAAAACTTTCTCAAATATTTTAACCAAATTGTGTATTTATAGATGCATTATAGTGAATAATTATGATATAATTTACAAACGTAAGAAAGAATTTCATAATAGAACTCACTTAACTTGAATTTATTATAAATTATTTTGCCATTATAATTTTGATAACTAAAGATTTGTTTTCTTCTGTATAAAGACATACAATTAGCTACTCCTAATAAATAAAAGCTATGATTTTGAAAGAAGATAGTAGAATATCAAAAGAAAAGCAAAAGCAGAGAATGAAGAATAGACACATAAGTGGATTTCACATAATAGAACATTAGTGGCATTATTTTGTTAAGTTTGAGCTTCATAAAATTGCTGCATATGATGAAGCAGGAATGACTGCAAGGTAAAGCCAGCCTGGTATATACTTTTCTGGGCATAGTGACACATGCCTGCAATCTTAGCATGTGGGAGGAGGAACAGGAGGATTATTAAGAGTTGGAGGCCAGTTAGGATTTCAGTCATAATATCCTGTTGTGAAAATAGAAGATGAAAAGGCAAATAAATTGTTTAAATCTTTGTTTGGCTCAAAAAAGATGATCACAAAACCCCAAACAAAACTTTCTGTTTCATGATATATTATTGTCAGTGTCATAATGATTTTAAGATACAGAGGATAACTGTTAGATTTATCAAGCAGTATTTATATTAATGTCTTGACTGAACTCAATTTGATGATTTTTGTATTTTGAGAAGCATGTTTGAGGTAATTAGAAGGTTTTTCTTACAGAAACATCCTTTCAACAGGTAAAACTGCCTGTCAAGCTCTGTTTATGACTCCAATTGTATGCCAATCATTGACTGTATATTAACCAGTTCAGGTGCAGCATGGGTTTCCTTCAGATATAAATCCTTGAAAAAAATCATCCCTGAGTCCATTATACTCACGTGAATGTTATGGACAGATAACATACAGAAGGTCAAACAATAAATGATTTTGAAAGGAAGAATACAAACACATCTGATTCTGGAAATACAGCTCTATTTCATTACACCAAACAAATCATACTTCATGAGAATAGAAATTGAATATTACACAGGAGCAAAAATATGATCACCATGTTTTCCCTGGGCAAAATTCTGAGCAGTATTGTGCAGCTGAGAATGGAAGTTTTGAAAAAAAAAAAAAAAAAGTCTTTGAAGACTATCAATAGGCATGATTCTATCACTCATCTTAATATTAAAGACAGGTCAGTTTTTACAAAATTATAAAGAGAAATAAGAAAAACCTAAAAGAAATTTGTCTGGGGTCATAGATAACCTGACTTTGCCCTTTAGGAGCTGACTCTGTTTCATGTCAGAGACAAGCTCAACAAGGGGCGGTGAAAGGGGAAGGTGATGAGGGTGTTCCTGTCTGGCCCATCAGTCATTCCTAGCTAAGCTTACTCCACTGCAAGTACTTCAAAAAGAAACCACAATATGAATATTGTCAGGAAGAGATTTGGAAAATGTGCCACATCAGTTACTCCCCCCTGCCCCATGTACCCCGCATGCCTGTACTCTCTTTTAAAGTAATATCACAGCTTCTTACCAAGATCCTGAGAGGAAATGCACTGACAAGTTAGGAGTCACCTTTTGGCTTCATTGTTCCCTTGGTGGATGGCATGGAGCATTTTCTCAGGAATCATTTGAAGAGAAACTTGAATGCAATGTTATAACTCCAGGAAGAATTATACGGAATTTTAAGTACAGGTTCTTTACCTACAAGATTTAGGGTATTTGTAGGATATTTTTTTGATATTCAAAAATCGGTAAGAACAGTAGGAAACAAACATCAATTGTTAGTGATGTTAAAATTCAGAGAGGAAAGAGGGGCAACACCATTTTTTCCACAGAACAGTGTATTACACTGATGGGAAACGTTACTGCTGTTTCCACCAGAGCTTCGGTTCTTTCTGCACTGTAGTTATTTTCCTCTGTAGTAGCACAGACATTGGAAGTTTGCCAGGTGCTTTGTTCTTTTGAAAAACATATATTAAGTTGTTATTTTCTTGTTACATACACTATACTTTGATCATCTTATTTCTCTGCCTGCAAATCCTCCCAGATCCTTCCCACCACAAATTCCCTAGCCACCTAACTTTACGTTCTCTCTCTCTCTTTTTCTCAAAAAAGAAAAAGAAAAAGAAAAAGAAAAAGAAAAAGAAAAAGAAAAAGAAAAAGAAAAAGAAGAACAAACAAAATAAAGGTCAAAACAAGCAAAATCCAATAGAACAAAATTACAAAAAAAAAACCTAAAAAAATGAACAGAGAGAGAGAGAGAGAACAGGAAGCCTGTTTTGTGTTAGCCAACTAATTTTGGGCATGAAAATACATGTGGTTGATACACTCCAGTGGCACTCCATTGGAGAAAACTGATTTTTCCCTTTCCTAGCAGGTATCAATTACAAATAACTTCTTTGTTGGGGAAGGCAATTAGTGTTCACTTCTTCTTAGTCCTGGAATTTTGTCTGGGTCTTGTATATGCTGTCACACTCTTTGTAGATTCATCTGTGTACCTGCATTGCAGTTCCTGGATGATACTGGTTCCTTTGAGTCATCCATTGCCTCTGGTCGAAGGCAATCTTTCTGCCTTCCAACAAATCCCTGAGCCCTGAAGGGAGGGGCTTGATAAAGATGTCCCATTTAAGACTGAATGCTCTCTACACACTGAATAGTTGTGGGTGTCTGTGTTAATTATCATATACTGCAAAAAGAAGCTTCTCTGATGAGGGCTGAGTGATGTACTGATCTATAGGTGTAACTATGTCATTCAGAGTCATTTCATTGTTACTCTCTTTTAGTATATTATAATAATAGTAATAGTTTTTGCCTTAAGGTCCATTACATATGTAGTCTCAAATTCTAGGCTACTTTAGCAATGTTAGATATGGCTTACATCTCATGGAACAGGCTGGTCATTTTTAGAGGTCACAGGGCTTGTATCTCTATGATACTGATGATTACTTTAATCCTCAAGTAGTGTGATAAATATATTCCAGTATTACGAACAGTAGTCTGTAATGATGAAGCTTCTAGATAGGCATGTGGTTCATTCATTGAACTATAAATTTAAATAAATTATTTCATATTGTCTTAGGGCATCTATTGCTGTGATGAAACACCATAACCAAAAGCAATCCTTTTGAAAGGAAAGGGATGTTTTTTTGGCTTATAATTCTACTTCACAGTCTAACCAGAAGGAAGTCTAAATAGGAATTTTAGGCAAGGATGTGGAGGCAGGAACTGAAGCTGAAACCATAGATATTCTGCTTACTGGTCTCCTTACTCCTGGCTTGCTCAGCTTGCTTTCTTATAACTCAGGACCGCCTACACAGGAGTAACAGTGAGCTGGGCCTTCCCGTATCAATTATCAATCAAGAAAAGGCCCCACAGGCTGCCCATAGGCTAATCTGGTGGGAGTACTTTCTCAAAAGAGGCCCCATTTCTCTAAATGATCTAGTTTGTGTCAAGTTGATATAAAACTTGCCAAAACAAATATATATAGCAATAACAGTCTTTCAGTTCTTCTTTCCATTATGTTTACTGATATGATCATATCTGGTATGTATACATGGTATATGTGTAGAGTATAATCAATAATATTAGGAAAAGCAATGATTCATAAATAAAATTACAAATAATGTTGCCATTTATGAATAGTCTATATTCTTTCCACATTGTATTGGGTCTTATATCTAACTTAGAGGCAGTTTAGGATACAGAAGACATAGGTTAGAAACAAATATTGTGGCATTTTATACAAGCACATTTTCGACTCTGTATGTGTGTATGTGTGTTTGTGTGTTTGTGTGTATGTGTGTGTGTGTGTGTGTGTGTTCCAAATAATTCTATCCTTTCTAATGAGATGATATGTCATATGAAAACTACCAATTACACACTCTTCTATTCTCTTTCTCATTTGATTGTGGCCCAGATACCTCTCCAAAACAAATATTTCTAAAACCCAAACTTCCGTTGCTTCATTGCCTGAGGAAAAACCAGCCTGCAAAGGGCTCTCACTTCTTAGTAGATCCTATTCATATATTTGACTACTTGTCTCTGCACAAACAACAGAGCCATTACTAATGCCATTCCTCTAGTCATGAGATTCTTCCTTGAAGGACTGATTACTCCCCCTTCACTACAACCTTTTGCCTTTATTGGTTATATTTATTCTTATTCTTGCAAGTTTTACTTTTTTCTACTGTGATCAAGCTAACTAATTCTGTTTTGTTTTGTAGAATACAGAAATATAACTATAATTAATAGTGTGTCTTTTGGGTTTCTGCTGTTTTTGTTGCTGCTGCTGCTGCTGTTGTTTGAGACAGAGTTTCTCTGTGTAACAGCCCTGGCTATCCTGGAACTCATTCTCTGGACCAGGCTGGCCTCAGACTTACACATGCCTCTGCCTCCAGAGTGCTGGTATTAAAGAGCATGTGCCACCACACCCAGTATAAACTGTCTTTTCTATAAAAGATTTCTCTGGATGTTCTGAGAACAGATAAGAGTCACAAGATATGACAAAGACTCACTGTGGCACATTGGTTCATTACTCAGAACTTATCTCAGGCTGCAACAAAAACCAATACAAGTGAAAGCAGCCATCCTTAAAATTAACTGGCCTCTCTCCTGATAAGTAAATAAGAATCTCCTAAATAAATAAGTAAAAGAATGAAAAAATGATGACATAAAAAATGCTAGATCGAATTTAGAAAATATTAGTACTTATTAGTACAAATAAGATATTGCACTTTTAATACTCAATTCAAAACTATCCTTTAAATGAGTTTAGTAGGCTCCATTTAATTAAGTAAGGCAGAAATATTTTTAAGGCATGTAAAAATATCAATACCTATATGATTGGCTTCTTTGTTTCTGCTTTTCAAAGCAGAAAAATAATAACAAAGCAATGAGACGAAGGAAAAAAAAATAAACAAGAAAGATTCACATTCAGGTAAATGGAGGATGAAAGTACATCAAGTTATCCATCAAATCTCTAATGTGTGCCATTATTTCCATTATGGTATTTTGTACTGAGAAAAAAAATAAGATATTTCTTAGAAGGAGGAGGTTTGCCATTCTAATTCAATGGCACAGAAGCTAGCATCCCTGAGGTAAGGTTCAGCGGGAGCTCATAGTCAGCGTGGAGACGCAGACACTGCAGATATCATCCATCTCTCTGACACACGCAGGGCCTCATTGTGGGGCTGCCAGACATAGTCGGCTAGATGAGAATGTCGCAGAATACAGAAGAGGAAGCAACGAGCTGGGATCGTTACTGTTCCTATATAGGAACAGTGCCACAGAGTGGTTCAGGGATAATTATTCTGCAATGAAGAGGTAGAAATTCCACCTATGGCTATCCTGATCAACACAGGCGGTTAAGGAGTTAAGGGAGTGTAGAAACTGTAGCAGCCCAGGCAATATTTTTTAGTTTAGGTACTGAGTCATCTTTTCTCTCAAGATTGATGATATTCCACCATCTCCCTTTCCTCAAATTCTAAACAAACAAACACAAAACACAAAACAACAAAATAGAACAAACAATCAACAACCAAGAACAACGAAAGGCAGCAAAGCCTGATTAATAGCTGTGATATCATTGGGAAAGACAATGAAAATGCACTGTGGAGGTAGACGTAGACCCAGTGTAGCACATAGACTGATTCAGTTCCAGTTTCATGCCTGAGGCTTCCCCGCTGAAAGGACAACAACAAAGAGGAAATATAAGCAATCCGGAACAGACTTTCCCCATAAGGACTAATGGGTTACACAGATAAACACAGCCAAATGCAAGGAACATTGTATGGTCATTTGAGACTCTATGGCATGAAAAAGGATTTTGGCTAGCTACAAATGAGGAGCATTTGCAATTAACCCTTGCATTCCTTACCTCACCTCATAGTCACTTATAAGAATCACATGGTTTACTGTTACACTTTGGGACCTGTGATTTGATCTGTGACCTTGAAACCTATATAATGTTGTTACTTCTTTCTAAAAAGAGCCCATACTCAACAAAGACTCTCATTCACACTCCCCCCCACACACACACACACTCCTTGTCTTTTAATTTAAACAGAACTTCTTTGGGAGGAAAAGACAATTAGTGCAAAAATCCATCAGAAGGTGTCTCAACCTGTCCTTTAGTCTCTAGCCAGGAACTCTCTGGAAGACGGCCATTTAACTCTCATTATTTCTTAGGCCATGGCCTATTTTTCCAAGCTCTTGTATAAGGCAAATCCATTACTTAATTTCTCAGAGCCTCTCTACAAAAGACAAAAGCAGACAAATCTTCCCAAACTCAGACAGAATATTGTGCATAGCCAAGAGGGCTGAAAGTAGGCTGCCAAGTTGGCCAGCACAGCTCCAAGCATCACTCTCTTTCCAGAGCACCAGCAACAACAAAGAGGCTGACCCCAACAAATGGAAGGGTGGGCTTATATGCTTCATTTTCGATAGAACCATGACTCTCTAAAACAGGGAAGAGATGTTTCCAGAGATTGTCCTCTTCCTGTGTGTCACAGTACAGTCTGGAAAACAACATTTACAAATAAATAATCTGAGCCAGAACAACTTCATATTGAGGAGACATAAACTGAAATGACTGATCTGAACCAGAGCAACTTCATGTTGAGGAGACATCAACTGAATTAGCTGAAATCACTGACACACACACACACACACACACACACACACACGCACATCTTTTATACTCACAAGGGTATCTTGGGTCACACTCTGCAGACTGCTCAAGATTTATCTGTGTCCCTCACAAGCATTTGGGATCATTATACTAACAAAGAATAGCTCCTTTTTTGAATGTTTACCAAGTTTCTGGCATTGTTACAAGTGTTGCACATGGATCATCTACTTCTCACTATAATTCTGAAATCCCTCTGAATCGACAGTGGATCATTCTGAAGTTCGATGTTCAGACACTTATTCTAGTTAATGGTGATAAACATAATCAGTACTTTCTCTCAAAAGAGGGTTGTTTACATGGCTCCAATTATAACATTGCCTCCTCATGATTTCATTGCCTTCAAAATGGTTAATCACAGACATTCCAGCCTCATTTCTTTCACCCACTGTTAACATGCATAGAGCAATGAACTTCTGCTCTCAAAGAATTTTTAAAATATTATTTGTTAGCTTCAACATTATTAGAGCAGAATGCCCCCATAGAAGAAATTTATCTTTTTCTAGTGGCACTCATCCCTTCTAGAAGTTAATTCTCTGTCTCTATCTCTTTCTCTCTCTCTCCCATCTCTCCATCCCTCCACTTCTCCATCTCCTTCCTTCCTGCCCTTCCTCTTTCAGTCCCTCTCCGACTCTCTTCCTCCACCCCTTTCCTCGATCCCTACTTGTGAGATCACAGTGCCCCTTATTCTATGCAGCATAATATGAAGGCTGACTCCCATCTGCCCTTTTTTCTCATGGACCAATAACAAAGCACTCAGACCATGGGGACCACATTTTTAATGGTTGCAAAAGCTCTGGTGGTGGTCAGGAGTTTGAAAAAGCTACAGTCTCAAAGCACTCCTTAAAGTCATTCACCCAGTGGCATTTCACATAATGCTACATGATTAAAGACCACGAAGGTTAAACATTCTAATCACACACATATGCCTAACAGTGGTCTTTTGAAAAGCTCAATTCTAAGGAACCATCTGGACATTCCAGGTGATCTCCATGTCTACTGATGGGAACTTATTCTGTTACACATAACAGTGAGGGCATTTCAGCAGAAAGTGCATTTCACAGCCTCTTTTGTTCTGGATTCTTTAAGATGGGCCAAAGGTTGACTTCACTTCCATCAAAAGAATATTAAGCTATACAAGCATAAGAGCCTGGCTGTAAAAGTAGAATTTAGATCTTGCTCCTGAACACTTTGCAGGTGAAGATTTTCACTAAGACACAGGACAGAAGTGGAAGTTACAGGTAAATCGGGTTCAGAGGGTTTCAAAGGAAAACCTTCCTAACAGCAAGAGGACTACGGCATTTGCAAGAGTTCTCGTGATCTGAGTAAGATATTCATAAAATCAGAGTTGAGAAGCTCTTATTGCTTATCTGTCTGGAACACTTTTATCACAACAGGAAAAGGTTCAGATGTGAGGCTGAAAACTTGAAAGGAGACCTACAAGTCCCAGACTTCTGACTCTCAGGGTAGAGCATTTTCCTAACTCCTGGATACGTTCAAACAGGCCTATGGTTGGCAATGTTGCAGCTATGTTTCAATGTTTGGATGGGAGAAAGTGGTCAAGTATTATTTCTTATCATAATAATTTATAATAGTGATGCATGTACCTCTTATAAACAACTTTAGTGTTAAGTAACCATACACTGTGTACCCCAAAGATTTCTTTCCCATCCTAACAATAATAATGCACATGGACAAAAGCCATCTATAGTAAAGAAAAAAATTATTCAACATACAGACATTAAACATCACTTCAATAAACACTACAAGTTCGTATATATGTGTGTATGTGTGTATTTGTGTGCATTTGTATTTTTGTATGTATTTGTGTGTACATTCATCTATATGTATGTATATATGTACATGTGTGTCTGTATGTTGTGTGCATGGATGTAGGTGGATATGTACATATGGGCATATGTGTATGGATATGCATATGTGTTATTAAATACTTGTGAATATTGAAGCAAAGTAGTTCTATCCAGAGAACATCATCACAGTATCTAAACAGACCTTTTACAACTATAAGTGGTGTATCACCTTTAAGGAAGTTAATATTTTTTAACAAATTACCACTTGCTACGTATTATGTAATCTTCCAAAGAATATTTAATTGGTTGCAAGCTGATTTTTGCTATGGAAATGGATTTTCATTAAATATCTGTGTAACATAGTACCATAGTATTTTACAGTGGATCCTAGCATCCACTGATCACATATTTGAGGTTGAAACACATCGAAATAAATTTTGGAAGCCCAGGACATTTTGTTTTTTATAGTATTGCAGAGGCACATACTCAAGGTCAACCTGTGTGGAAAAAAAAACATCTAAGTAGATAATGATATTGCTCAACAAACATGTTCCTATGGATCAAGTGAATTCAGCCAAGAGTTTTCAAGCTTTTATACTTTGACCTTATCATGTACACAGTTGTTATCACTAAGCCTCAAAAGACTCACTCTAACAATCTGGCAATGTATTCTATTTATGTGAACAATCTTACATATTATCAGGAGTCACGTATTTTAAGTTTCTTGAAAAAGACCTTGTACAATAGCAAGACTGATGCTAATGTTTTAGCATTTAGCATTTAGCATTGAATAGTATAAAATTGCCAGGGTTTTTGGTATTCCATTTGAAAGTGCATATCACACTTTACAGCCCCTTACTTGTAATTTCTGTTACCTTATGTACACATATAATGCTTTGGACTAGAAAACCACTGCAAGTAACTAGATTTACCTGAAGCTAACTCTTTATGTCACTAAAAATATCTAAAATTAATATGCTGTTACCTATTTCTAATAAAATATGTTCCATAGTTAGATGTTTTGATTGTCTTATCCCTAGCCAGAATTAACAGATTTTAAACAGGAACACCTCAAGTTGAGATGATAAGCAGTAATAGATTCATAGATTTGGAGCCTGAAATGTCTGAATTATTCTGTTTTCTCATTTTTTATTAGTTGTTTCTGTTTTGATCATATCTTCTGCCCCCCTTCTGTTCCTTCCAGATATATCATACCTTCCCTGCCCAGCCAAACTTGTGTCCTCCTATAAAAAAAAATCAAATAAAGTTTATGCTGCCCCTAATCTCTTGGATGTATGGCCTTTCACTGGAGCATGGTCCAATGATGAGGGGATGTACCCTTAAAGAAGACTGATGTTCTCTTTCCCAGAACCTATCAATTGCCTGTAGTTCCTTATCTAGGACTGGAACTTCATTCTTACTTCTTTCCATGCTGGAATTTTGTCTGAGTTCATCTTTATTTTTTTTTCTAAATGCTTTTATTTGTTAGTATTGAAATAACTTTATTTTCCCATTTGTCCTACAAATTTGGCCCATTCTCATTATTTTAATTCCTTCCTCTATTTTCTTATACAATGTCAAGAGACAGTATAAACTACATCATGCACAAACAAACAAAAAAAAAAACAAAAAATATCATCCCTACTGAAAACCACAATCTCTACCACAAATAGCATGTCTAAAACAGCCCAGAGCTTTCTCTATACATTGAAGAGTTTACATAAACATGAAAACAGTGTTGATTTATTATAGTTTATAACCCTAAAGATTAAGTCATCTTTATTGCTTTATATCTATGCAGCATCGTTTGCAAAACTTAACAACATGCTTTAATGAATTTGCCTGGGATTCTCTTATTGATCTTTCCATTGTTAAATATGAGAAGTAAGTAGTAAGGATCATTATTTGGCTTAACCTCTTATGTTTAATATTATAGCTTTGAACTTGATTTAAAATAACAACTATGCCCTTGCTGTTATTAGGTGATGAGTTTTGGTCACATAGTCATTTCCCCAAGTGTTTTCTTTGTTTTGAAAATAAAAAGGCAAGTTCAAGTTAAATTAATTTTGTTTTGGTTTTTGATATTTCAAATAACTGTATAGAGAAGGACTCAAAATGGTTAATTTAATTGAAATGTCTAAGCTACTAGACCTTTCAGAAGTGGGTGGCTTCTACAGACATGCAGATAATAGTTTAATAATATGTATTATCTACTTCAATGTTGTTAGACTTGCATAAACAATGGTTCCAAAGCTATCAGCCAAACCCAAAGTGTGCTGTTGTAAGAATGCTGAAAGCTTCCATTATGCATTATTTTAGCCAGGGTAATGAATATTGGATGATCCCTTAATGTCGAGGTAGTTTTGTGCTATTTTGGTGTCTATTATTCTTAGAGGAACCTTAAGTAATGTAATGGAGCTAAGCTTAAATGCCATTTTGCTGTTTGGGTCATTATTTTCCACTTTTTGCCTGCACTTCAGATTATATGAAATCCTGCTAAAGTAGGAAGACATTTTTAAAGGTACAATAGAGGTGATGTTAACGCAGAGCTAAACTTCCCTGGAAGACACAAAAGGCATTTCATACTTGATTTCTAATTACACTGTAGGTGTGTCAAGCTTACAGAGTACTTGATTCCTGGAAGAAAGAAAATAGGTAAGATTTTTTTTTTTATAAAAAGAAATGTAGAGACCAAAGAATTATGTGCCTTCACAATATGTGTTTATATAGTCACAGCAGTACCCCTCACAAATTCTTTATCTGTGTGTTCCGCCCACTAAAATATTACTTAAAATGTCTGTATTCAGTATGTGCAGACAACAACTACTCACTCAGTATTTACTGTATATTAATTATTGTAAATAATCTAGAGGTTTAAAGTATATATTAGTAGATGTGTATAACTATGCAAACATTATGCCATTTGGGAAAGGGACTGAGGATTATGTATCTGTCAAAGGCTCCTAGAACCAGTCACCACCAGATAACAAAGGATGACTGAATATAATAAAAAAGAGTGGACATTGAATGCCCGATACAAGTCACAAGACTTGATACCTCATACTGATCTCATAAACATACATACCAACTATTCAAAAACAGTATGATCTTACAAAACATGGAATCATGGCTACCAAACCTGTTCAACCATCTTGTTTCCCACTATTCCTCATGTACTCAGCTGCTGTCCCTGCCAACCCGAGAAACTCTTGGAAATGCACCTGCTTTTGCTATTTTTATGTCTTACCAGGGAGCCCAATGTCCTTCTGGGGCTCACTGTGCTATTCAGCCGTTCTGAGGTCCATGATGTGGGAGAGTCCCCTCCTCTCTTCTTCTCCAATCCTCAGTGGGTATTTCCACATTGTTTCCTTTGTCCCTGTCACATATGTCATCAGCTGCACAAAACATGTTCAACTATATAATTTATGTCATGAGTGAATCTAACAAGTTCCGTAATGCTCATTTGGGAAATTCATCTTAAAGAATAGAAAATCCATGCCTGTCCATCATCTTCTTCCAAAAATCATAGCTGAGCCCTATCCCTACATGGTGATTGCCTGGCTACCATGGCGGTCCTTCTCTCCTGGCTTGATCTTGTACATTTCCTGTAATTGTGCTAGTTGGTCTCTTTCTCCAGTAACCATTTTTTATTTATGTGAATGCAGATCAGCATATTGATATTGTATATATGCTAATCAATATAATTTTATAAAGGTATGCCTTTATGATACTGCATTCTTGCACATTCTGAAATAACTATGTCCAAATCTCATTATAGTCACTCTTCTTTATACTACAACCTCACATGATTGGCGGTCGCTTTCCTGACCACTTTGATTATTCTGTGTGTGTGACTTTTTTAAATTTATTTTTCTTCTTTTGTATAAAACATATCAATACCCCTCCTACCCTCCCTCCATTCCTCCCAGCTCCCCCTTCCTCCCTCTCCTCCTATTATATATTCTCCCCATCCCTACCCACACATCCTCACCAAGCCCATGCTTCTCCTCCTAAAAGAGAGCAGTCCTCCCAGTGTCAGTGCTCAAATAGGGCACAAAAATGGACAAGGCCAGGCACCAGTCCCCACAATGAGGGTGGGTCAGGCAATCTAGCTAGAGAGATGGGTCCCAAGGGCATGCAAAAGCATCAGAGGACACCCACATACACTCTAGCCTGCAGGCTAGAACCCCCAAGTCAGACAACCACATAACATATCTAGGAGACCCTTCAGGTTCCCTGTCTTCTGCTTCAGACTCTGAGGGACTCCAGGAGTGCTGGTCCATTGACTCTGTGGAGCCTGGTCTCCTGATGTCGCCGACAGCTTTGGTCTCCAAAATGCCTCCTTCCCCTTCTCTGAAGGTTTCCCAGAGCTCTGCATGATGTTGATCTCTTGGCATCTGCATCTGTTTCCATCAGCCACTGGCAGTCTAGTCTCTCTGAAGGAGATTAGACTAGGTACCAAACTATGAGTAGAGCACGATATGATTAGAAATCGTCTCCTGGCTATCCAGTTTCTAGTTCCTGGCCTACCGTGCAGAATCAGGCATAGGTTTTCTCCTTTGGTATGAGGTTCTGCCTTGCCATTGTCCCAGTGGGTCCTATAGGGAGGATGGATTATAGGTTGAAGGTTTTGTAACTGGGGTAGTGTCCCAGTCCCTCCAATGGGAACCATGCTAGCTACACGAGATGGCTTGTGCAGGTTCCGCATCGTCCATTGCTAGAGATTCTCGCCAAGGTCTCCATCGTGGGCTCCAGTAAGTTTCCACTGCCTTTGGTCTCCAGATCCTCCCTCAATGTCCCCCAGTTCTAGCTGTCCCTTAGTATACTCCCTCCATCCCTCTTCTAACTCCTGGCAGACCTTCCTTCCATACCCATCTTCCCTGATACTACCCACACAGTCTGTTCTACCTCCCCCCACGACCACCAGGGAGTTCTCCACATTACAATCAAATCCCTCCTTGCTGTTCAGTTTCTCTGGGCCTATGGATTGTGGTGCCTTTGTCCTTTGCTTAACAGTTAATAACCACTTATGAGTGAGTAAGTGCTGAGTTTGTATTTCTAGGACTGGGTTACCTCACTCAGAGTGATTTTTTTCTAGTTCCATCCATTTGCCTGAAAAATTCTTGTAGACATTTTTTAATAGCTGAGTAGTACTCCATTGTGTAAATGTACCAAATTTTTTTATCCATCCTTCAGTTGAGGGGCATCTAGGCTGTTTCCAATTTCTTGCTATTATGAGCAAAACAACTATGGCCATCTTACCAAAAGCAATCTACAGATTCAATGCAATCCCTGTCAAAATTCCAACAGATCTTGAAAGGACAATATTCAACTTCACACGGAAAAACAAAAAACCCAGGATAGCTGAAATAATCCTGAAAAATAAAAGAATTTCTGGAGGTATCGCCATTCCTGATCTCAAGCTGTATCACAGAGCTACAGTAATAAAAACCACATGGTATTGAATAAAAACAGATACGCTGATCAATGGAACTGAAAAGAAAATCCAGACATAAATACACACACTTATGGACACCTAATCTTTGATAAAGAAGCCAGAAATACACACTGGAAAAAAAGACAGCATCTTCGACAAATGGTAGTAGTCAAACTGGATATCTGCATGTAGAAGAATACAAATAGACCCACATTTGTCACCCTACACAAAACTCAAGTCCAAGTGGATCAAAGACCTAAACATAAAACCAAATACACTAAACCTGATAGAAGAGAAAGTGTAAAATAACCTTGAATGCATTGGCACAGGAGACAACTTCCTTAACAGAGCACTGATAGCTCAGGCATTAAGGTCAACAGTTAACAAATGAAACTGCAAAGCCTCTGTATGGCAAATGACAACTTTGATTTTTAACAATTGAGTCAAAACTTCAGAAAAAGTTACCTCTCTCTTGTCAAAACCAAACTTTCGATGTTCAGTTTGTCACCATGCAATCTCTGTTATCTATACAATCACTTGTACTGAAAAGAACTCATTCATTTTTTCATGAGAGAGAAGTGCTGAATGATGAACTGGTATCTTGTTCTTCTTTTGTAATGCTGCAGACAACTTTACTTCATTTTCAGTGTATTTTTAAACAGGAATGTAACAAAGAAAGCAGTGACTCAAGGAAGGTTGTTTGAGATCAGAAAAGCATGCAAATGAATGCCAGTAATCACATACTAAATATTAACAGGGCAGTCCTTTCCCAGAACTTTCTCAGGACAGACCAATTCAAACACAATTTGCTTGCACATGCTATAGATTGTATCTGGGAAAGCATGAAGCAAGGCAGTGGCCCATATAAAGATTCAGGGTACACTGAGGACAGCAATCAGTATATCCTTTTACTAGATTTGGTATCTTGTTCTTTATGGCTCATTCTGAAGACTGTGGTTTAGTTGGTGACAGTTTGGATTTTTTTTTAATACCTTTAAAAATTGAGTTAGTTCTTGATGGTTTCTTCCAAGTGCATGATGCATGGTGATGACATGTTCCATCACCTCTTTTTATCCCCCTCTCACCCTGTCAACCCCTACTTTCCCTACCTGTCTCTATCCCAGTTATGACTTTTAGTTTGGCTCTGTGATCCATTGAGTTTAATGAAGGCCATCAGAATGAGCCCTGAATTGGACTGTCCATTAAAGCCTGGTAGGGAAATGTTTTCTTTTTCTTTTTCAATTGTGTTCACTTTTTTGTTTGATATCCATTTTTAAAGTCATGAATTTCATTTTCTCTAGTTATTTCTTTTAATTTTCTAATATTTTAGAATTCAATTCCCGTCTTTTTTATCTCATTGGTTTTCTCTTTCTACCTCTCATATTCCATGTCACTCTAAGGAATATATTTCTGTGTTTTTTTAAATTTTAGTATTTTATGTGTATGGATATTTTGCCTGCATATATGCCTGTATACCAGGTGTGTACTGTCCAAAAATATTGGAAGAGGGTGTTGGATGGAACTGGAGTTACAGTAAGCTGTGCTCTGCCATATAGATGCTGAGAATCAAATCCAGGTCCCCTGGAAAAGCTGTCAGTATTCTTAGTCACTCCTTGTCCTTGTCCTTGTCCTCTGTCCTGGAACTCATTCTGTAGACCAGATTGGCCTTGAACTCATAGAGATCCACATGCCTTTCCTTCCTGAGTGCTTGAATTAAAGGTGTGCACCATCACCATCCAGCTAGAACTTTTTAATATTTTATTATAGGATTAGATTTTACTCAGATTACACAGTAACTTTATACCTCACTACTCACTTCCATCTCTTTCCCTTATTGTATCCCAGTCTAATTTTATTGAAATGGTCATATTTACTAAGAATAATAATTAGATCAGGAGGTACGGGAGAGTCAGCTTTTACTGAGTAGATTACACATATCATCCCTTTGTGGCTCATGACTGAAGCAGTAGAATATAACTCATGGGTTTAAACATCAAGATAATAATTATGTGTAAGGGGAAGTACCAAAATTATACTGGTTCAGATGAATCTTCTAGCAATCATTATGTTTGTAGACAGAAGCTCACTGGAAAAAAAAGTGTATGCATATAACAAAGACACACAAATATAAATTACATTAGATAATATAAATTATTTTTCAAATTATCTTCAATAATTTTTTCTGCCATCATTTATTACTTCTTCGCAGTAGGTTCCAGGGTGAAGATTTAATGCTTTAGAGGATACATTTGATACCTCTGATTTGATTAAAATTATAAAGCTAAAATCCAATCTATTGAGTTTAAATAATATCTAGGAAGGAATAAGCCAGGCAGTTAGAAAGGAACCATCCTAAGATCATATAAACAATGTTTTTTAAAGAACAATATAACTTTAGCATATTACAATTATAAAGTCATCATTTCATTATATTTTCCAGTCTTCCATTCAATGAAAATAATCTTCACACATTTAACAAGGTCTCAGACAGCTCTTTTCAAATAATTCAAGAAAACTCAAAAAGTCTCTGTTACTTTCATTTCATAATAAGCTTCTGTCACAGACATGACCTAGACACTAAGGGAACTCCCCTTCTGATTTTAGTTGTTAATGGTTAATTTCACTTTAGCAAAATAACTTCATGTTAATAAAAATAATACAGCCTAAATACAAAGTTAGCAATGTCAGATACATTGCTCTGAGGTTTACTCCAATAATCTAATATTCGCCAGCACCCCGCGAAATGTGTTCTTGATTCCCCGTTATGAAGAAAGTGGGGACAGAGAAACTGCATAGCAGATTCCATGGCTGTGTCAGCTGTTCTGGAACTGACTAAGCATCGATTTCAGTCTACTCTGACTGCAAATTTGTAAATACAGATTCAGTGCAACCTAACTTCTCTCATTTCTTCTACCCTTTAGTAACTATGAGCCCATTAGTCACCTATGTGATAGTGTCTCCTAGATGGCATAATCTATACAAATTTCTCTCTTTCAGAATACCTCAAGAGAATAAATTTCTTAAGTTTCTGTTATTACTTCCAATGACTTCAAAATAAAAGTTCATTTTCTTCTAATTAATAAAAAGAACTAAATCTACAAGTAGTATCTATTTTCTTTAGCATATGCACAGTGAGTTTAAAAGCATTAAATGGCCATAAGTAAATATTAGCTAATAATAACTTTATGTCTGGATTCTTTTTTCTCAACTAAATCAGCTAATAGGGGGAAATCTCAGGAGGCCTCAACCTACAAAAAGAACTATGGGCAGCTAAGGAATACTAAGAGCAAAGCAATCTACCCTGGAGAAGGACACATCAATTGGTCATCCAATATTGAATGGTCAGCCCTGAAAACATACATAGAAGTAACATTAAACAGACTGAACAGGTTGTATCTGTGTATTTAGGAATATACATGTATATACATGTACATAAATGTATGTAATATGTATGTTTAAAAAGGCCATCGGTTTGAAAGGAAGCAAGGAGGGATACATGGACCTGTTTGAAGGAAGAAAAAGCAAGGAGGAAATGATATAAATAAATCATGATCTCAAAAAATAAAAGCAATAATTTTAAAAAATTAAATTTGGAGCCAGGCAGTGGTGGCACTTGCCTTTAATTCCAGCACTAGGGAGGCAGAGGCAGTTGGATCACTATGAGTTCGAGACTAGCCTGGTCTACAGAGTGAGTTCCAGGGAAGCCAGAGTTACAACAGAGAAACCCTGCCTCGAAAACGAAAACAAACAAACAAAATGGAAAAAACAATTAAATTTGGGCATTTATTTCCTGTCTTTTAGTTTAAGACTGAGCTTCCTGGTGTGTAAGACAGAAAAGATACTAGCAGAAAAGGAGATGGCACTCTACTGTCTGTCTACTGAGCGCAGGGTATTGATGAGGGATTTAAAGCATGCTCTCAGGTATGTTGATGTTTTAATTTTTAGCCATAGGAATAGGTGGTGACTGTGTTGGATGAAGTTTAATGTTGCTGCATTTCAAATGCTTGGTAGAAGGCAAGCTGTGATCTACAACTGGAAGGAAACCTGTTAGCACTTGCTGTTGGCTGGGAATCCCCACAGAGGTTTCAGTTGTGGTTTCAAACCATGGATATCTCATCAGGTCGCCAGCAATTTGGTTCCTGGAAAAATGAACTATATATCTTAACATTTTCAGCTTGCCACTGACATATACATTTGAACTTTATTATTCATAAACCACAAGAAAGAACTGTATTTTATAACTGTCTAGATAAATAAGTTTAATGTGTAAACTTTATCCAAAGTAAAAGTAACAGACCCTTCCTTAGCCAATGAATTCTTTCAACATTTGGACTCAGAGAGAACAGGAAAATGTTTAATCCATAATTATGTTCAAAGCTTGCCAACCATCTGTCCCTTTGATCACTCCAAAGAGAAATACATCCTTGTCTGCCTGAAAGAGAACCAGATATAATGTACTTTGGCTACAGGACCTATGGCCAGTCACAAGTGTCCTCAAGTTGTGTAAGATTTTTGAAAAGAATGAGAGGTGGAAAATGTATTGGAAATTTAAAGAATAGTAGTTGAAAGGGGGATAAAAGAAAAATTATTACAGATGCATGTTGCCTACCAGAAACAATATATTTGTGACTCAGAAAATGTTGGTTTTCAGATGTATTGTATGTGATGTTTTCTCTTGCCAACAGGGAAAAAAATAGGCACAACTGCTTAAGGAAATGCTTTCATATGAATGAGGGAAAAAAAATTACACTACCAAGGCAAGATAATCCTGTATATGTTGGTCTTCACTGATAGTCATGAGGAAACTCAGTTTGGACTCAAACCACATGATGCTTAAAGACACCTGACTCCCACAAATAGACAGACACAAGGACACATATCTTCAATCTGAAATCTTACTTCTTCAGTAAAACTGCATGGAAAATTGTCAACTTAACAAGGTTTTTAACCTTTTGACTTTGGAGTCTACAAGTAGACTCTAGTTGTCCATGATATAAATAAATAAATAAAGCTTTAGAATAACTCTTTTTTCACATAGGCCTGCAAAACTCATATACAAAATAAAAATACACTTTGAATTGGGAGGCAATAGCCTGCAGATGGACTCCTGAGGAAGAAACATAGTCTAGAGGCTTTCTTCTATACATTTGATGGTCTCTGGCTTTCATCTCCTTTCTTCAGCTTCTCTATTCTTTCTCCAAATAGGTACTTTCACAAACTGTTTACTCAGATGTGTCTATAAAGCAAAGCTTAACTGAATTTGGAAACTGAAAACCTGTAACATGACTGACACAGTAAGATTTTGGGAAATATTTCCTACTTTGGAAAAAGAAATAACAGAACTAAGTCAAAATATTCTTTCACTAACTTAGTGAGTCCTTCCCAATAGGGTTTGGTAAGTTTTGGTGAGATAAGACCTAAACAAGGATTAGAAATTTGAGTTCAGTTCTGAACAATATTTTCTGTTAGGTTCCTGACAACTACTGCTGCTTATCCAACTGCCTGAACATGTGTGTTGCATAACAATCTTGAAATTCATACAGAGTCTCTAGATGAACTTGGAAGTTACTAGTTTTCAGCTAGACAGGTAGCCATCCAAACCTAGTTATTCTTCTTTTTCCAACCCCTCTGCCAAAGCTGGAATTATAGGCTTGAGGCTGTGCCTGGCTTTTAAGAAAATATTGTCTTTATTTTTAGAGATAATAACATAATTACATGATTCCCCTTTCCATTTCCTCTCTCTAAACTCTCCCTTACATCTCTCTCCTTACTCTCTTTCAAATTGATGGGTTTTGTTTTCACTAATTGTTGTTGTATAAGGTGTTCATATCTCAGGACCCCATGCTTGTGCAAATGGCATGTTACTTGTTACACATGGAGCCATCTTCCCAGACTACAAGTATTTCCTGAATGTCTACTATGTAACAGGCATATGTTGAGCTAGATTTTGAACCCCAACAACAAAATTACCCCAAGGAATACTTTTAAGAACAAAACAACATGATAAGAGAGGCAATCACTGAAAAGACCAACTCAATGATAAAACATCATTTTGTGAGTCACAGGGAAGTTAACTTATCTAGGTGGTTACTTAGATATGGAAGAAAAAGATATAATAAATTGTTTTAATGAGTCAAATGGAGAAACATGTTTATTCCAAGAAGGGAGAATGACATCCAAAAGAGGTGTCTATACCAGAGCAAGTTTATCACATTCATTAGCTAAACAAGACAGCATGGCTGAGAATTGAGAGCCTAGAGAACAGGAAGTTACTTTTTCCTCCCACCATCTCTCCCTTCCTTCCTTTGTTCCTCTCTCCTTTCTTATGTTTTCAACGCAAAAAGAGGTTGTGATAAACCATGAAGATTGATGGAAATATAAAGAAATGAGCATGCTTTAGCTTATACTAATATTTACATAGTGTATTGTATTTTATGGCATAAGGAAAGTAGTAGATTCAGGGTGGTATAGTATGAATGGAGATAGTTGGAATTAAAAACACTGCTGATTGATCAAGTATGGGAAAGAATGGGATTAAAATGAAGCACTGCGTGTTACCAATTTTCATCACTTCCTTCATTAATAATATACATTTAATCCAAAGCATGCGAGTATATCAAACAAGGTTCTAAAAACTCTGTAAAAGTGTATTCTCACAATGTAGATGGGGTTAAGCACTTTCTATATGTCAAATCTTGTTCACAGTAAGCAAAACATGCCTAAGATCACAATCAATGAAGCAGAGATTTGAAGTGAGAAGGTCCATCCCAGGAGTCTTCTGCTATCCTAACCCCAAATGATGCTGACTATTCTGATTTTAGATACACATTTTGCTTACCATTAGAGATTACATTTCTCAGATTACAGCTTCATTGCAAGTTACATGTTCTGTAGGCAGTGGCATGTGAGTAGGAATTATATATGTTACTTATGTCACTCCACCCCTTTCTGTTGGATGATGGGCATTAGAAAAACTTTCTTAAATCTAGGAAGAAATGTCATGTACTAAAGAGTGAAGGGTTGGCTGTTTCAAAATCCACAACTGTTTATTGAGAAAGTGAGGAAAAAAAGTATGCTTTTGAGTTACTTAATTTATTGTTAAGGACAATTTGTTATAGAAACTAATATCACTTTTCTTAATCAAAGGTTCATACATAGTAAGTACCTAAGTTTCTGGAGCACAGGATGGGAACATGAAGGTTCTTTTCACTGAGAGAAAACACATTAAGAAAGACATGTTTGGAAAAAAGAAAATCGGGCTAATTATGAAATGTGAGAGGAATTTGAGGCATTTGAGCAACATGTTAAATAGAAAGTTAAACACATAAGTGTAGAACATAACAAAGAAAAAAACTAAAACTGTGTTCAAAGTATCTCATTGGGATAGTTTTAAAAACAGTGAAGAAAAATACTGAATTAACTTGGAACACTCTCGGTTGCTAAAATGTGTGCCCCTTTCCATTTTATTAATACATACAGCAAAATGCATTTAAAATATGGAAATTTAAAATAAGCAATTACCCATAAAGTCAAGGGGAAAACATTTGTTGGACAACTCAATTTATTTGTCTTATAGAGAGAAGTTTTCTTGATTTAAAGATATCTGGTAATTGGGAATTCTGCTAATTACTACTGAATCATAACAAATTATTTCAAAAATGTAATAGCTTTTGAAAAATATCTATTACACTTAATATAACTCAGAAATCTGTTCAAACTTCATTTGGTGTCTATGGTTCAAGAATTATCAGTAGGTTGTCATCAGCTGATTGTCATATCTCAAGACTCAACTACAGACATACAGATTTGCTTCTGAGTTCACTGGAATGCTAGTCCTTAATTCAATGCAGCAGGTTGAATTAAGAGGTCACTTCTTGTGGCGCATCCTCACCAGGAGGCAGACAATGTGGCAGCTTGCTTCCCTGAGGCATAAGTAATTAGGGGAAGGCAAGGAGAAACCCTGCAGAAGGAAGGCACAGGTTTTACAAACATATCTGTGAAAGTGTCATCCATCACTGCTGTGATGTTCTGTTCATTCAACTGAATGAGAAGTTCTAGTTCTCACAAGGAGAAAGGATTGAGCAAAGTTGTAGATAATTGGATATAGGACTATAGGGGGCCATGATAGAGGATGCTTTGTCTAAAAATCAAGAGTGATCCTAATAATCTCTGTTTTAAAGATTTATTTATGTGTATGGGTGTTTTGCTTGCATGAATCTCTGTGCATAATGTCTGTAAAGTGCCCACAGAGGCACTGGAGTTATGGACAGGTGTATGCCCACAGAGGCACTGGAGTTATGGACAGGTATATGTCCACAGGGTACTGGGAACCCGACACAGGTCCTCTAGAGGAGTAGCCAGTGCTCAAAGACCCCGAGGCATTTCTTCAGTAGCAGATTAAATTATCTTAGTGTAGACTAAAGAAGCATTTCAATGTTCTCACTTCTATTTTGAAGAAGTTATAACTAATACTAAAATAATATGCATACTCAAACATCAAGGTAAACATCATATTAAATACAAATGAAAATAAATTGTGTGTCTGAAGTCTAACATCTCCTACTAGACATTTGAATTATGATTTCACAGTTTGAAATTTGTAGTTTTAGATCTTGGCTATAGAAAGATAGCATATAGATAGATAGATAGATAGATAGATAGATAGATAGATAGATGATATAAAACATGTGGATTTAGATATGGACAAATATAAATAAGAGTTTATGTGTATATTTTCCATATGACAAGTTGAGGCCTGAGAAAATACCGTATTTCCCAAAACAAAGATGAATGTTTCCACATTTGATATTTTAATATTCCATAAATCACAAACATTAATAACTATACTTAAGAAATTAAGCTTTTACCAACAAATGTTTTACTACAAAAAGATTTAATTCTTAAGAAGGTAGAATTTAATTTCTCCTTAAAATTAAATAGGTGAAAAATGTAAGATGATTTCTATTTCTTATATGTTATAAGAAAATATAAAGTGGAAATTGTGATAAACCTTTGCAAAGCTTCTTAAGAAATTTGTTGCAGATGCTATCCCATTTGTTAAGTACTAAGATTAATAAAATAACAAATTAAGATAATTAATACAAAATACCATATTCATGCTCAGTAGGGCTACTCGTACTGGGTAATAATTGAGATTGATGTCTTTTAAAAAGGCATACTAACCAAGAGCTTTTATTTCATCTTGAGATTACATAACACTATAAACCCAAAGATTAGATCTTGCAATTATACAAATTGACTTTCTAATATCATGTCAGTATGAATGTTATGAAAAGATAAGTAATGAAGCAAAAGAGGTTTTTTTTTTTCCACTCAATCATTTTACTGCTGTGGAAATAGTTTATAGAGAGGATATACTGTGTCTTCTGCTAAGAAAATATTACAGTTTCCATCCATTAAGTCCATGGTGGGAATCTTATTTTTTATCTTAATTTTTTTCTCATGCATAATTCATCTCTACTCCCCACCCTCCAGCTTCTCCCATCTTCCTCTCCATCTTTCACACACACACACACACACACACACACACACACACACACACACACCCTTCTTCCCCTCAGAAAGTAGCAGGCCTCCGGGATTTATCAATCAACAGGGCATAACAAGATGGAACAAGACTGGGCACAGGCCCCTACATCAAGTCTGAATGAGGCAACCTAGATGGCAAAGAAGAGTTCCAAGGGCAGGTAAAAGGGTTAGTGACCCAGCCACACTCCAACTTTTAGGAGTTTTATAAGAACACCAACCAGACAACCTTAAGATATATGGTGGGGACCTATGGCAGATCCATGCAGGCTCTGTGTCTGCCCCTTCAATCTGTTAGACCCTGAGGCAATAGAAGGGCAGGACCCCACCCAAAAGGACGGAGGGCATTGCAAGGCTGACCAGGAATCTGAGACTGGAGAGCTAGTAGACGATTCCTAATGATATTCTGCTATGCTCATAGATCTGTACCTAGCCCCTTCATCATGATGGGAATACGTTGAAGTAGGTGAAAAGAATAGATAAATTAAAATGCTGCTAATAAATCCACTATATAATTCTCTTATTCAGATAGAAAAGATTGTTATACCATTGTTTCAATTTTTTCTTTACATTGAATTACATGATGAGGTTTATAGCATTACTTTCAAATTGTATTTAAAATATTTTTCTCCCCATTTAGCAAAAATCAGTTCAAAAGTAAATGAGGAGTAAATATATAGGAATTCATTGATTTTGTGTTGTTTTGTATCATGTATGTTTTTTGTATGCTTTCCTTAATTATGAAAGAAAGATCTTGGTGGGTAAAGTTCTCATGTTTTGTCTAAATATCAAAATAATTTTATCACTGTTTTGATACATAGTATTTATTCATCTACTGGATTGAAAAAAATTGTTAATCCCTTATTATATAACAAATGTTGCAGAGAGCACTCTAAGGAATATAAGGATAAATAAAATAAATATAAAGATACAGTAAGAAGTGATTCAGGAAACGCATGACTGATAATGTCACAAAACCTAAATTCATGTAATGGAATAAACACATCAGATACTTATGTCAAAACTTACATTACTTTTTGAGCTCCAGTAAGAACTACCTAGGGTAGTTCTTTGCCTATGCCCATACATTTCTTTTCACAATTTTAGGAATCATGCTAAAAGCACAATGAGAATAAACTCAACTTTAACTGCATTGTCTTCTTTTATTATTAGTGAACTTTATCATCAAAAAATTGCAAGTAAATACAACTTCACAAACAAAAATTAACCATGTACACACTTCATTTTCAATAGGATTCACAAATGAAATGTATGTATGCATCGATGATATATTGATCAGAAGGTGTTTGAGATTAATGATATAGCTCTAAATAATAGAAATATAAAATGTACCCAGTAGAAGCAACTGTCACAATGTCAGTAAAAGTATACTTCCTAAAGGCAAATGGCCAACTCTGAACTGTGAAATAATATCCCTTTGCATAAACATTTGATGGCACCAACTGCGGCACTTTGGATAGAAGAGCCAGAGATAGGAGAGTCTCTCTCTTGCTCTGTCTGCCTGTCTGTCTCTCTCTTTCTGTGTTTGTGTGTGTGTCACATACATATATACATGCATACACACACGCACACACACACACACATCTCAGAATTATTTTGACAATAAGTAGTCTATAAAGGAGTCTAGAAAGAAAAACACAGGAAGAAAGCATTTAGATTTTGAAGTCTAGAAGGCACTACAGAATACCTAAACCCTCCTGCAAATCCTAACTGTTGCTTGATTCTTTACTTCGTATTTTGTTTTTCTAATATTTTACGATGAGTGTGGGATTCTTTTGTAGTCTATCTGGCCTTAGTTTGCCCAAATGACTTCTGGGTGACAAACTGCCTTTGAATTGCTTATGTTCCTTGAGTAAGTAATCCAAATAAATTCAATCATTCACCAAGTTGAACTGTGGTAGAATTATTTCTTTGATCTGCCAATATCCTCTATATCTGAAGTGAATAATCTCCCCCAAAAAAGTCACATAACCCTTGTTCAGGAAAAATCTCAGCTCATTTATTGATGAGGAAAAGAAGAAGTTGAACATAATGCAGTATGTCATTGACTGAACATATTCCCATAGTGCCTATGAAAATTGTGAGCAAAAACCATAACCTCATAAAACAACCTCATGAGCCTGTGTGACATTAGATTAGAAACACAAAGAACACAGCTAAAAGATATCAAGAAAATATGTGAGCTTGAATACAGCCTGATATGCCTTAGAAACTAAGTACAACAATGATCACAAAAATAGAGGTGTGGTGGTTAGGATATGAATGGCCCCCATAGGCTCATATATTTAAATGTGTGGTCATTAGGGAATGGCACTACTAAGAGAGATTAGGAAGTCACCTTGTTGGAGGAAGTATATCATTGAGACTGGGCTTTGGAGTTTCATATACTTAAGCCAGGCCCAGTGTCACTTTCTTCTTACTGCCTGCTGATCCAGATGTAGAACTCTTGGCTCTTTCTCCAGCACCATGCCTGCCTGTACACTTCCATGATTCCTGCCATGATGATAATGAACTAAACCTCCGAAGCTGTAAACTAGCCCCACTTAAATGTCTTCCTTTATAAGAGTTGCCATAGTCATAGTGTCGCTGCACAGCAATAGAAACCCTAACTAAGATCACAGGAAACCATGAAATCATTAAAAAAATCATCACTAAAGTGAGGCAATTGAAGTAATAGCAGAGTCAAAACTGAAAGCCAAAGATTTTAAAATAACAAAATGTTGACTAACCAAGAGTAATTGCTTATGTGTATGTATTTGAAGCCCCTGAAGAAAACAGAAAAATAAATTAAAAGAAAAACATAAAGGTATAATTTTTGAAAACTTATGAGATATTGCATAAGGACAATTATCAAATAACTCCTGTTAGGTAGTACAGTTAATGAGTTAAAGTTATGGGCACAGAAAGAATAATTAAAACATAAACATGAAAGGCTGAGGGAAACAGAAAATGAGGACTTGTATAGTGGGAATACAGTTTCAGCTAGAAAGTTGGTTATATTCTGGTGAGGGATGCTGGTAATAACAGGGCAATGGCATGCAAGTACTTAATGCTGTTGTTCTGTGCAATTAAAATGATTAGAACAGGAGGTTTCATGCTGTATGCATTTGGTTACCAAAATTCATGATAAAAGACAACTACTTTGCATAGCAATAAGAATATCTTGGACCATAGCAACTTGATCAAGACAAAGTGAAAGACAGTATTGGACATTGAGGATGAATAGGCATAAATCATGACATGTGTGAAAAACAACACAAATCAAGCTTGTCTCAAAAGTCTCAACTGAAATGTTTAATACCAGTATTCAGTGAGCCAATAAATAAAAGGTACTTACATACAGAAAGCATGAACCAAGTATATTATATGCAGACAAGTCATACTGAAATATAAATGCATAGATAATTCTTTCACACATGCTGGAAACTAGACTTTCATTCCCGAAAGACCTTCTAAATTATTATAAAAGTAAGGTACTTCAGGAAACTAAATAAGCCTGGTGAAAACATAAAAACAGAGCTGGAAAAAGTTATAAAATATATCTAACTGCAAAATAAATATGACACGGGTATGTCAGTGAAGTGGAAACAGCATTTTCTGATAATAATTTTAAAAAGTATCAAAAAATTGGAAAAAGAAATAGGAAAATGAAATGAAACTAAGATTATGATGCATAAGGAAGCAAAGAATATCAAATATGGAATTCAAAATGCAAATATATAAAAGAATCCATAATATACATTACAATCCTCTTGCTATCTATGGGAAGCTGGTTCCTGAAATACTAAGAGATATCAAAATCTGTGACTTCTCAAGTCTCTTGTTTAAATGACACAGTATTTGGTTATTTGTACCCACCCTTACAAATTCTACAAATCATCTCTAGATCACCTACAGTGCCTAAAACAATGTAAATGTTACATAAATATTGAGAGAAATAAACTTTTGTTTTTAAATACTTTTCAATGATACATAAAACAAAAATTTTTCATACCACTGAAATTCTATATAAGGTTTAGCTATATGTACACACTGTCTAAAGTTTAAATAAAGTTAAACACATGCCTCTCGCTTAGCATTTGCCATTAAAATTCCTTGTCACTTTTTTGAAAACTGCAGTAGGTGATTCTTATCTACAGTAATTGTTACTTCACTATAGTACATAAGAGGAATTTAGCTCTAAATCTATATTTTTTAGTATGGTTTACAACTAAATTTGCTTAATAATTGGTAGAAAAATTACAGACATTAGTGACATACCATATGATGTTTCTACTCATATTTCTATGCATTACAAACATTTTTCTTTTAAAATACCATCTTTATGACAAAAGAAACTTTCAAAGTCCTTTCTTCTAGTTTGTGAAATGTATAGGGCTTCTTACTACTAAGTCACTGTCATTTAGTATAATTTAATCAGCCATTCTCCATCCTTACTTTCCTCCCGCCCTTCCCAGCCCTAGTAGCTACTCTGTTACTCTTAGCTTCTACATCAGCTTTTCAGATTTCACTTAGCACTTCTTGTCTGAGCTCCCAAAAGTCACAAGTTTGAAGTTTAGAAATAACCTTAATGTGGTGTTTATATCACTTGAGGTTAGGTTGCATGACATTATCTGCCGTATGTTTCATGCACCATTTCTTATTTTATTCTTGCATATATCCTATATACATGTGTCCTACAGAATGTTTATGCTGCCCTCATTGCATGGTAATTGCTTAATAAAGTTTTTATATTACAAAGATAAAAGTCTAGTGGGTATTATATATCAAAGCAATGATGCAATTATTCTGCCAATTTTAAATAGTATATGAGAAATTTTATAAAGTTTTCGGCTTATGGTCAACTCCTTTGTGGCTGGTTGTCATATCACAGTGGAGAACACATTACAGAACAGAGTTTCTAATTCATGCTGTGTTGGGGAAAGGGGTGGGAATAGATCTCAGGGTGACAGACTAAATGTACTAATAGCTAAAAGTTCCCTTGTCTGTTTGAATTAACTCAATTAGAAAATATATATTATTTTAAGAATGAAGTGTTTAAAGTACAGAATGCAAAGCAGTTACAAGAAGGAGTATATAAAAAATTTTTACATATGTCTTCTATAAAATTTTGGACTGTAGTGCCTAATCTAAAATTTAAAACAATAAAAGAATTTATGCTACTTAGAAAATAAGAATTAGTCCACTTAAACAAACCAGGCCTCAAGAAAGGAAATTTGGATTTCGGTTCAGGTTCAGTTGTTAACTTTCACTATGCATGAGCCAGTTAATATCCGCAGCTCGGGTTCCCAGTCTGTGAAATGATGGGGCTAGACTCAGGGATCTTCAAGTTTCTTCCTCTGTTAATATTCTGTGGGTCATGGTTTAATACAGTGTTCACCAAACTGTAGCCTAGGAAAATAGTTTTGGAGGCCAGCCATTTTCCACCGTTTTATCAGCATGCCTGCTTCCTGCTCCTTTGACTCACAAAAAGAAGAAACAACTAACTGCCTTGCCAATCCCAACATTACAGAACTCAAACCATGTAAAGAATAAATCTTAGAAAAATTCAAGATAACACACTTCTAAAAGGAGTCAAATCAAAACGAGTACAAGAAAATTTGCTAAAATTGGAATACCAAGGTACCATTTGAGGCATCATAGAAATAATAAAATTATAACATATCTTCACTTACTAATGTAATGTAAATCTACAAGAATCTCTGTTATTTTTTTTTAGATTATGATATTGCTTTTGCAGAAACTCAAAATTTTTCTGATCATCGTAAGATTAAATTCAATTAAAACACTACTTTCCATTATGCTGTATAGTAACTTGTGATGTAACAGGGCCTATATTATTCTTCTTGTGGTTATAAATTCAAATCAGTGTTTTAGCTCTGTATCTTATGGAATTAATTTATTGAAGTGAGTTCTTACATACTCAACAATATTCATAACCCTACAACAGTGTGGTTTTTAGTACATGCTAAAATATGAAGTTACATTGACTAATTTATTTAAGATATGAGATGGTAGGCAGGGGCATCGATCTTGGAAAATGGCTTGTAAAATTTCCTGCTTTTACGATGAGTCAATCAGAAAATTAAACCTGGAATTTTCCATATAGCAAGCCGCCGTACACAAAGATTAAAATCATTCACCCTAGCAATAGAACAGTTTGCACAGTGAAATTTGCACAGTCACAAAATAGGATTAGTTTGCTGTCCAAACAAAGGAAAACTCGACACTCCAGTGTTTCCTTTACTAGCCCAAGATGTATAACTGTGACATGTACACATAGCCTTTGTCTCAAAATGCAGAGTGAAGGCACTCCTTGAGGACAAGACTGCAACATTCACTGCCGCCTCCACTCATCCCCTGGAAACAGTGAAATCGCCGGCATGCCACTGCTGGTAGGATGTCTGACTATACATTTCTTTGCTCATTAACTAGATGGGCTCTTTGTTTTCCACTGGGACATTCCTGAAATTGTTGATTTCTCCTTTGGGAAAATGATTTAACTACTTCAAATCTGTACTACTCCTAGAGTCAGCAATCCCTGTGGAAATCACCCCATATGCTCCCACTCTAGCAGGTTTATCCATTACCCTTGTTCTTCACACATGAAGATTATGTATATATATATATATATATATATATATATATATATATATATTCTTAAAATCTAACTTCAGAATTGTACACTTTTCAATAAACATTTATGATAACAAAAGCAAGATTCTGTGATGGCAATAGAAACTACAACTAAAGTCTCCCTCACTCAGTCTGAGAAAGCTGCTTTATCCAAACCAACATTTTGGGCATTTCTACTGTGAGAAATTCTTTCCTAATTACTCTCAATTATGATGGCAATCAACTGTTTAATTTTTAAAAATCTATTTCTGTGTCTGTGCATAAACAAATGTGTACCCATGCCAGGGCCCACACATTGAAGTCAGAGGACAGCTCTTGCCTTTCTTCTTTTGAGGCAGAACCTATTGTTTTAACCACTGTGCTTCATACTCCTGGCTCCTGAGCTTCCAGCCCGTTTTCTTGTCTCTGTGGATCTCACTGTAGGAGTGGTAGGATTACAGCCTACAATCTGGCTTTTTAGAAGGGTTCTGGAGATGGGGTCACTGGACTTGCATGGTAAAACTGAGCCACCTCCCTGGTCTCTGTTTTAATTTTTTACTCTTATTCTTTCATCAATTGCCCATAATATAATTTACTTGTATTTCATTTAGCACATTTATGATAT
This sequence comes from Cricetomys ansorgei, assembly GCA_026225945.1. NCBI lineage: Eukaryota > Metazoa > Chordata > Mammalia > Rodentia > Nesomyidae > Cricetomys > Cricetomys ansorgei. Next base: position 21,897,033 of record JAMJFZ010000199.1, read on the forward strand.
GCAAAATGTATCTGAAATTCTCATTTTCTTGTCTTCTCTGTTCTTTTTGTTGTATTGTCACATTATTCTTAGGTAAAAACCTATTATGATAATATATAAACTAAAACATTATTATAAAATATTCAAAAGAGCATCATACTAGGTTTTAAAATGTTATTTACTCTTTCTAATTTATGAAACACCTTTATGGAGATGAAATAAAAGATAAAACTCTCAATTTGTTCAATTATGTATCTTGCCTTTTCCTTGCCTTCAGAAAGAAGTTCAGTGTGTTATAAAAATTGAAGTATGAATAATCTAATTACTTGTTCTTTGGAAACTCAAATCCTGACAGCAAAAAAATAAAATAAAATATTAAATAAATAAATAAATAAATAACTGCTCTCAAGTGCTATTGGAACTGGTCAGGGGTGAACAAAAGAAATGAAACCAGTTATTTTCTATGGGAGACCAAAGATGAACAGAAGAAAATTTAACTGGGTATGAAATAATAAAAATATGGCTCTCGGCTCCTCCCCATTCAGAGAGAGCCACCTCTTCTCATGCAAAGTTAACATCAACCCTGAGATACCATGGTGAAGTTTGGAGTAAATGGATTTGGCCATATTGGGTGCCTAGTTACCAGGACTGCCTTCATGTCTAGCAAAGCATTGCCACCAATGACCCCTTCATTGACCTCAACTACATGGGCTACATGTTCCAGTATGGTTCTATCTATGGCACATTCAATAGTACATTCGAGGCTGAGAACAAAACTCATCATCAACGGGAAGATCATTACCATCTTCCAGGCACCTACCAATATCAAATAGGGTAATAGTGGTACAGAGCACGTTATGCAATCTACTGCTGTCTTCACCATCAGGGAAAAGGCAGGGTCGCACTTGAATTCTAGGGCCAGAAGGGTCATCATCTCTGCTTCTTCTCCTAATACCCCCATATTTGTGATGGGTGTCAACCACGAGAAGTATAACAACTCACTCAATCAAGATGGTCAGCAATGCTTGCTACACCACCTACTGCTTAGTGACCCTGGCCAAGGTCATCCACGACATCTTTGGTGTTGTGAAAGCAGTTATGACCACAGTCCATGCCATCATTGCTACCCAGAAGACTGTGGATGGTCCCTCTTGGAAGCTGTGGCTTGATGGCTATGCAGCTTCTAGAACATCATCCCTAAATCCACTGGCACTGCCTAAGCTGTGGAAAAGATCATCCTAGAGCTAAGTTCACTAGAAGTTCACTGGCATGGCCTTTCATGTTCACACTCCCAGTATGTCCGTGGATCTTACATGCTGCCTGCCAAGTATGATGACATCAAGAAGATGGTGAAGTGAGCATTAGAAGGCCCACTAAGGGGCATATTAGGCTACACTGAGAACCAGGTTGTCTTCCCCGACTTTAACAGTGACACTCGTTCTTCCACCTTTGATGTTGAGGCTGGAATTTCTCTCAATGATAACTTTGTAAAGCCCATTTCCTGGCATGACAATGAAAATGGTCACAGCAACAGGGTGGTTGTAAATTTATTTCATAATCTACATAGCTTCCAAGGAGTAAGAAGCCCTGAACCATCCACTCAGCAAGAAAAGAGAGCAAGAGAGCAGCCTGGCTATTGAGGAGTCTTTGTCCCAATGCAGCCTCCAACACAGAGCATCTCCCCCCCACAGTTACCATCCCAGATCCCCAAAAGAAAGGGAGGGGCTTAGGGAGCCAAATTCTCTGAAATACCATAATAAAGTTCATTGTACTCGCCACCAAAAAAAGTACATAATAAATAAATTAATTAAATAAAAGTATTAGATTCATAAATTAATCATAATTCTAACCTGGATAGACTAAATATAAAAGAATTATTGTGTTGGATATATTCATAATATATGTTCATTTTCTACCTATAAAATTTTCCAGTATTACCATTTCAATATCAAACTGTCCTTCCTAGCTTTGTTACTTAATTACTTTGTTACATAGTTATTTTGTTACTTAATTGTTACTTAATATTTATGCATAGTATGCTCAAATAATATTTTTTTCTTTTCAGTTTAAACATACTGTTATTTGCAAGAGCTATCTAACTTTTGAGAAACTTTTACATTCATGTTTTTATCCCTTAAATCTGCCTACTACTTCTAAGTATCTTGGATACAGGCTGGCTTAGCAATCATTACTGTTCACCAAGCTGTTTGTATTTCATGTAAGGACCTTTAAGTTAGCAAACACCTTCTGGGAGTTCCACATTACCAGAAAGCAGGTCCAGAAATATCTTCACTCCAACCTTCAAGTTAACCAGAACAGAAAATACTTGAATCTTTCCTATACTGATGGTAGAAAAAATTCTGCTTGGACCAGAGGTACCACTCCAGCTGTCGATAAGAACAATTTTAAAACATGTGCAGCCTTCCTCCACCTTTATTCACTCCTTTGTCTACTGCTCAGTGGTAGACTGATGGGTTGTGTACAACCAAGGCAAACAGGAGAAAAAGAACAGATCTGTCTTAAACATCTAAAACAGTCTACGGGCAGAGGAAATAAATTTACATTACATGCATCTACACAAACAATTAAGCCAACTCAGTCAATCTGTAGCATTCTTAATCTTATTGGACAAACTATGGATTTATTATTCATTGTTTTTATTTTGTAACTACACACCTTCCCTCTCTGAGACCAACTCTGAGAAAACTTTTGAAACTTTCCTTCTGTTTTTTTTTTTTTCCTACTATCCTTATTTGTCATGCTTTAATAAAGAAACAAATATTGCTCTCTCCCTCAATAGCTCTGCCTGGTTTCTCTCATCTCTTACCTTTTTCCAAATGCATTTCTTATGTGAATGTCTGATCCTTATCAATAACATCAAAGCAAAACTTCATCTAACTCCTGGTTACCTTTTCTCTTAGTTCTCAATCTTCTGTTCCAATGCAATAGAATTCTAGTTATTTGAACTACGCAATTGCCCTCAAAATGTATTCAAACAAGAGCTTTTGACAGTCATCTATCCACACTGCTTTATAATAATTCACTGCATTCTGTGCTTCACTAGATCTCTTATTTATCCTTCATTCTCAATTTAAGTATCTTCTCCTTTGTGATATTTCATTATGCCCTGTATAGCAATATAATCAGTTATGTATAAGTAAATTATCTATAGTTATACAAGCACATTTCAGCATGAGAGTCTGTTTCTCACCACTAGTTTGTAGAGTTTGGTCGTTGTTACTGTTGTTATTATCTGTTTGTTTTAGATAAGATCTCATATAACTCAGGCTTTGCTCAAAATCTCTATGTAGTTGAGGATAACTTTGAACTTCTGATTTTCCCGGTTTATACCACCATGCCTAGTTTTATGCTGCTGCTGGGGAATGAACCCCAGACTTCATATAGGCTAACCAAGCACCCTACCAACTGAGCTACATCTTGTGATCAGCGTAGTTTGTGGACCTCATGACCATAGTAACAATGTTTTTAAAGTTCCATCTTCAAATCTCCAGTTCTTAGTATGCCCTAATTCTGGCATACAGTAAAATTTTAATACACATTATATTAAAATGTACTTACATTATAACAACATAAGAAAGTGTATGGAAAGTGCTATAAGTAAGATATGGATGAGTTGGGAAAAAATATATCAAGCTGAGAATATGAGGAAGGTATCCGTAATGGAAGTTGTATTTAAACTTTGTCAGAACTCACTGATGGGTAAGTCACAATCCCATCAGGAGAATCTATTGATGCTTTGCTTAATGGTCATATTGTCAAAATGTCTTCTAAATATTTATGTTTATAACTATAAAATAATGCTACTTTTAACCTTTGTCAGATAAGCTTCAGTGGGTAATGGTTAATACAGAGGCTCAGGATCATTCAGGTGCTGAAAATAAGTGGCAGTCATAAAGGGAACTTACATACACCAACCTCATCCCTGAAGTCTCAGAGAACACTGCAGAAGAGATGATGGAAAGAATATAAAAGATAGAGAATACGAGAATGTCAGTACATGACTCATGAATGGAGTTGCCAACTAGAACAGTAAAGGAAAAAAATGCCACAAAATGCCATCTTCTGAACATGACATGACTGTCGCACCCATGAACTTAGCACAGCTGTGGGTATTTGCACAAGACCCACATAAAGTCAAACTAGTTAAAAGCTCCAGCATGGCACAGGGACCCTGAAGTGTCATGTACCAGATAAATAACTGCTGGCAGTCTATGGTTTCTGGACAAGGAATAGTCATTTTTCCTTAGGACTAGCTACATGGAGGTTGCCCATACTCCAGTGGATGACACACCTATTTACATATGAGCAGTCTCAACTGGACTCCCAGTGTTATAAAAAATCAAAAGAAAGATATGAAGTTAGAATGGAGACATATTGGAAGGGGTCCTGGGAGGGGAGGTTGGAAGGATGGAATGGATATGGCCATAATCAAGTTATATTGCATATATGTACAAAATTTTCAAATGAAGTTTTTTTAAAGAATTGGTGTAAAAAAGTAACTATAATAAAGGAGAAAAGTTATCTTGAGAATATATTGATAGAGATCATAAATATCCCAATAAAGAGTATAAATTAATTTTTGAATCTGTAGCAAATAAAATGTAACTACACTAATAGATTGGTTTTTCACTTTATTAAGTAAAGGAACCATAATGAATCAAATAGAAAAGTCAGTTAGGAAAAATATCATGGTAATTCACATACAACTGTGTTTTTTTCCACATAAAGAATGGATATACTAAAGGACAGTAGATGTTATGTACCGATGAGATTGAAATAGAAATAGTGACAGAGAGGCATGGAGAAAGAGATAGGTGTAGACACTGACCTCCTGACAAATTTAAGATCATAAAATTTAAGCCCAGAATAGAAGAGTGATTTTGACAAATACCTTAAATCAACACAGTTCTGACTATGTAACATTTTAGAAAGAAAAATATAATTGATATCTGGCTAGAGACAATGGAATAACAAGCATTAGAAAAAGAAAAGTGGATATGAAGCAATGAGCCTACAGTTTGGGAAACTTTTATTTATTTTTTTTATCTGTATTATTTGTTTCCTTTTCCACATGGAAAGATTGGTTTACTGAAAAAATAGCCATTCATTATCCACCTGAAACCCCACCACCCAAGAACAGTGTGGTTCATTTTGTATAGATGACAATGGATTGCTCTACATCACTGGTTCCTCGTTGATGAGACTAGAGTAACCAATTAGACTTAACATGTTTATTGCCATGTTGTATGTGTCAGTCTGTGGGTTACCTAATGAAATCTGGTTGCAAATCAAGTGTGTGCAATGTGTCTTTTGAAGACAGAGGTACTGAGGCTTCAATGCATCTCTGTGTTTAGTAGTTGCTATGTTTTCATCATATCAGACATGGAAAAGAGGGAAGGACCAGCTTGAATAATCATCACCTCTTGTCACCGTTCCACACATTGCTTTAGACTAGACATACTGACTACATGTTTGATGACAAACCATTCCCAGTAAAAGTAGCAACAATTGTATATCTATATTAAAAATGTATTTTTCAATGAATGAAATATAAATTAAGAAAACAAAAACACTAAACCTGAGATTTTATGTCTATTACTAGTTTTATTTTTTGTAGGAAACAAACTGTGTCACATAGAGTAATAACCACAGGAAAAAATAATACAAAAATATTATTACAATATTATTCCATGGTAGCAACCACTGAACGGATGCACTATTACTCTGCCAGCTGCTTTTCTTTCCAAATTCTTTTATTGTAATTTAGATCTATAGAGAAATTACCTCTGGAATGCACTAACCTTGACTATTACCTGTTACATAAAGATAGCTATAGCTTTTAAGAAATCCTTGTAATTTCAAAAGAGATGTGTTTTAAAACAACTATTTTAATCTTTTTCTCCTCTGTTTCCTCCACAAATTCTAAAATAATTGGATAGCTTAAGCCAATAAGTATCTTATTTGAATTTTTAAAATATCAAAGCCTGTAGGGAATTCTTTTTAGGTGATACAGGGCGTTAAAGGGAAACTTGTTAATCATTACACTTCTTTTCTGTGTCAATACATGACAGGATCTACTGTTCCTACAGCCGGTTCAGTCAAAGAAACCAGTTGGCCTGAATGTCCGACCCAATGACCAGTGGATTGACTGAATTCCCAGCCATCAGCTCTGCTCTGCCCATGCGTGTCCATGTGCTTTGTCTGCTCGCTGGCAGTTCCTGCATAGAGAACACACAGCATATGCCAGGTGGCCATGTGTCTGAGGCAGACAGGAGAGAACAAAGAAAAAAGAAAGATTTCATTTGGACGGAGATGCTTTCAGCCCTCCAACTGCCACTAACAGAGAAGAAAATGCAATGATGCTTGAATATACTCAACAGCAAACAGCTTCTAGCCCAAGATTCAGATCACAAATCTCGCTCTGCTGCTGCTGACAGTCTCAGCATTCACATGGCATCAGGAGACAAAGAAATCTCCTCAGGAAGGCAAATACTGAAGAAGAACCTCACCCTGACTACACTCTACCTCAGGTGGCAGTTTTAGGATCTGTTAGATCATAAACGTGTTCTTAGGTCAGAAATTTGTTTTGCTAAAGGACAGCATATAACAAAAGAAATCAGAAGTTGCTTTGTGTCCATGTCTTTCTGATTTTCCTTAGTACTTAATGTACTGCTCGCTTTCTCCTTGCTCACAAATGACAGAACACAGAGGTCAAAAGCTAATGCCATCTCAGAAGTGCAGGGGACTATTAAAATATCATTTGATACAGAAGCAAGAGTGTGTGGCTTCTTTAAGAAGAGAAGTGGACAATTCCTCTTACAAATATGGTGTGGCTTATTGTTAAGATTGAACACACGTTCTTCTCTGTAGTTATTATTTAGAACTGTTATAGGTAGGTGAGGAACTACCTCACTTCTAGTCCTGACTCTTCACAGCAATGCTACTAAGCTTATTGTCACTCATCTTATACAGGAAAAACCAGGCATTCAGAACTGTTGGTTGATCAGTCCAAGTTTACTCAACTGTATGAGAAACTTTAGTCCAAGATGTTCTGATTCCAAAGCCTGCCCTAACATCACAGCAATCTATGCCTTCCTTTATCAATAAGCCAGTTTGCAGAAATTTCTCCAGTATAGTGTACTTCTTCCTACAACGGTGCTATTTAACTAATTCAATGCAAGTGTTCTGAGTTTCATTCTAGATGTTTCCATGTATTAGGATATGAAATCTTTTGGCAGAAACCTGATCTTCCCAGGCTATGTCAAAATTCAAATGAATCTGCTTCTCCCTCCACTCCAATCCCTCCTCATATAAATGTTTGTTCATAAGTCTTGTTGAACTGAACTAATGATAGTCTCATGTTAATGTGAGCATTTGTTACTTTGAGGAATTTTTATCTATTTATATTAAGTCTGACAAATTCTTTCCATTTATTTTCCCCAAATCTACCTTTGCTGTACGTGATTAATTAAAAAAGGCAGAACTAATCACTTCTTCCCTGATGTTTGGTGGACACAGTCCTCAAACATATAACAAGGCTTTTCCTCCACGCAGCACACTGGATGACTCATCTATGGGTTTGGCTCCAGGCTATTTCTGATCACTCAGAGAACAAATTAATTTTTTTTTTGTTTTCTTTTGAACTTCCACCCAGGTCAGTCTCTTGTCATAGCAGACAGATGAACAACATTTGTTGTGAGAGTGTATAATTGGGTACTGAAATCAAAAGAAACTCTCAGAAAAACATAGCTTAATGCAGGTGTGTGTGTTCACAAACTCATGGAAGATGGATAAAATTGCTCTTACAGTGAAGGAACAAAGTCCAATTGTCACTTATCTGGCTTTAAAAGGTGATTTTGTTGAGCTAAAAATCCTATATTCCTAGAAAAGCCTTGCCTAAGGTGCCAGGATCATCTATGATTATTAAAAGAAGGATTTTAAAGATCTAATTTACTTTTTGTCATGCACTGCTTGCTATTTGCATTCCACTCTGGCTGAACATTGAAATGAGACAAGCCTTTATCACCTTTGTGTCTGGTCACGTCTCCTCCCTAGTCTCCCTATGCTGGTGCAGCACTGCAAACACACTGCAAACAGCAGCAAAACGTTTAGGGGGCGGGGAGGGAGTGGAGAAACGAATGGGAGAAAAACAATCTGCTCCAGTTCCTAAGCTGATGAAAACGTATTTAATGAAAACTCTTGTATCAGTAGCAAGCTCTACTTTCATAAAAATCTTTCTTTTATAATTTCCTAAACTGCAGACACTTAGCCTTAAATACCACATGGCTGTAATATTGGCAACCAGATGAGTACAGCTTGCAGGAAAAAGAAAACATAATGGGAGATCACTGTTATTTTACAGGTATTGTAAAAATGAGGGAATCACACAACCTGCGTGAAAATTCCAGATAGTGGATCTGCCCATAGAGAAACCAGGCAGACATTTTCAGTTCTGAGGTTGATTTTAGGAATGTATTTGAATTTTTATTTTAGTTTACTCAGACATAACTACAGACTCATCTTGGCAAACAGATGTGTTGAAGGTGAACTTTATGTCTGTTTATTGGCAAAGGAAGCAGATTTGAGAATTTGAACTAATTTCCATTTTTATTATGTAGTATGACTTTTGCTTCTTTGTTCTCTCATAATCAACTTCAGTCCTCATGAAAATACCCTAGCCGATCGTGTCTAACAGGGTTGGATTCTGTGCACTGAATGCAGAATTGTTTATGAGTGCTGTATCCACATGCGCACCTGACAGACTTTCTCTCAGTGGAGGAACAAATTGGATTTTTCAAGAGCAGGAGAGAACTACAAGCTCTTTCTAATAAAGTAAATATGATTCCACTTGTATAGGACTGAATTTTTAAATGGATTTAAAAGTGAATCTTTGGGTCATGAGGCGTAAGAAAACAGCTTCTACAACTTTGTTAAAGAAGATGCTGAACTACACTATCATTATCTGACTGATAAGGACCATGTCTGCAAACCTTCTGATCTACTTTTGTCAATGGAACCAATTTTCATTCTCTCTTTGTGCTTTCAGAGACAACTGCTGTGTGCTACATGTCATACGGGCTGACCTTCAGTTATGTTTGTCTAAGTGTACATAGAGAGTAAGCAGGCACACCAATCTATTCTGACTATCCCTTTCCTCCTGACTTGATGTCACAAAACTGACAGTGAGTGTGCCCCTCTGTGACTGTTTTGATGAGCATCTTTCACAATGGTCCTCACTCTAGTGGTCCAGAATGACTATATTTTCCCTGTGTTCTTTTGGCTTTCAGAGGAGTCACACTTATTCTGACTATAGTAGATGGGTGTTATATCAAATCTTATTTGATACTATTTGATCTTTTCTTCTTGCTCGTGCTGCATGTGTTATTCCACTTTTCTTGTTGCTGTGGTAGAACACACTGATGAAAGCAATTTAAAAAATATGAGGTTTAATTTCTCTCACAGTTCTAAGATACAGTTGGTTGTGGCATGTAAGTCACCTCAGCAGTGGCTTGAGGCAGCTAGACACATTGAGTCCACAAGTAAAATGGAGACAATAATAAATGTTTGCACTCAGATGACTTTCTCCTTATTCAGTCCAGAGCCAAAGCCCGCAGGATGATGTTGCCATGTTTAGGGTGAGTTTTCTTCTCACCTTGCCTTAATCAAGAACATTCCCACAGACATGTCCAGAGTCTAATCTAATCTAGTCACTCTCAGACCCATGTTCCTAGGTGATTCTAGATTCTGTCATTCAATAGTCAGTATTAACCTTCACAAGTAGTACAGTTCTCCATGTGCATCATCTTAGACAAATGGAGTCCTTCTGGAAAGATTTTTTATGGTAACTACAGATACCCCCTCTTTCTCCCTTCTTTTTATTTCTTCTCTCCTCTCCTGCTTTCATGAGGCACAGTTTTATCCTGTTGCTAACTGCTAGCCTGAAACTCAGTGTCCAGACTCATCTTGAACTTATGGTCCTCCTGTGTTAGCCTCCTAATGACTAAAATTGTAAGCAAGTGCTACTGTACTTCACCTTTTTTTTCTAACAAATAGTCACTTTAGTAAAATAATCCACTGGATAGTTACAGATTTACTCTAATCAACCTATACTACAAAGCCCATTATGACCAAGGCCGTCTTACCACCTTGTCCTTAACCTCCATGGCACAAACTGGAAGATTTGGGAGAGATTGCAGTACTCACCATCTCAATAAACTAAAGAATCTATTAGACAAAATAGACATGATTTCATGTTGATGGAATGGAGATCTTTTTCCATGGAGAGCATGGAGAGGAGATTTGTGATTCTCCTGACTGAAGCATACTGAAGTCGGGGAAAAGGGGGATAGGCAAGATTCAACACATTCATCTTCTATTTAAAGTATCAAGAAAGACTCATTTCAGGATACGGAGTCAAAAAAAAAAAAAAAAGACTATAGAGAATATCTTTTCGTCCAGTGAAGGAGCAACTCAGAAAGAGTTGGAATGTGCCAGGTAGAAATAAAACATAAAGGGCTTCCTACTGGCTAAATATGGTCATTTTGGGCTCAAAATATCCAATGATACGTAAGAATAAATCATTGAATAAATGAGGGTTTCTGAGCTCACCCAGAATTAGAGAGATACAGAGGAAAACAGAGAGAATGAAAGAAAGAAAAAATAAAACAAATTAGTTCTTCCTTACAGTAAAACGCAAACTGATCATAGAATAGAGGTAATTACCTATCATTAATAATCAGTGGATCATTCACTCCCATGTGGTAAAAATTGATGAGTACGAGAACAACAAAGAATCTTAAAAATTCACCCCTAAAATAGGTTCTTATTTACTATGAGAAAATAACATTACCATGGCAAATCCTTTCTGATACTACCCAAAATTTGTGACATCAAGACCTGCTAATTTGATACAAGGATGATTTGGAGTTGAAGAAACTTTTAAAGCAGAGAGGAGAAGGGAAAGACATAGAAATAATGCTGTGACTTTCCCCCTCCCTTTCCCTGAAAGTTGGAGAAAAATAACAATCACATGAATAATGGTTTCCATAATCCAAGGGAAAGGTAACCCCCTATCATGACAGACAGAGATCTGAGACCAAGAAAATTCTACAAAGTCCCCATTCAAATAAGTCTTACATTTCTTTTCTCTTCCCTCATAGTTAAGTTACTTTTCCACAATTTTATCTCTTTGTTCAACCTAATGTAAAAGTACTTTAGGCTTTGCCTCTTTTTTGATTCTTCATTTCTGGTATCACATAAAACTTAGATTAAATACATTCCTTTGTTTTGGTCCTTACAATCTGTTTCAGGTCCATTGTGTCCTGAAGCCTATCCACCCGACTCCCTCCAAAAAAATTCTCTAACAGGAAAAATAGAAAAGTTTGCATACCCTTGCCCTTTGTCTCCCTAGTTAAAGGATCAAAGTTAAACTCCCTGCCATAGAAAACAAAACAAAACCCTACTATGTGCCTCCTGATAAAGGGTGCTGAAAATATTATTCTATTTTCCCAGGGTTGTTGATGTGAAGATAGTAGCCACATGTTTATATCGTCCACCCAACAAAACATTCAATTTCATGTAATAGAGGGTAGACATTACTGGAAGGGTGTATCAGAGAGACTCTTCATAGCCTGCTGGCATTGCAAAGCACAGTGCTTAAGGGCAGGAGAAGAAAGCTAAAGTTGTGAACAGAATGTCACTAGCAGACAGTGCTTAGGAGACAACAATGAAGGAGGGTACAATCTAAAGGTCAGCAGACTAGGGACCTGACAAAACTCCAGGTCTCCTATTCTTTTAATATTTTTCTGTTTGCTATGATTATTAAAATTCTAGATCTTCTCTTCAAAAATAATAACCGACTTCCTTTAGAATATATGAAAAGTTTATTAAACATTTTCTTTATCCTATTTTTCTTCTTTCTATCACAGTATTAAATATGTTCTAGCATATATGTTTTTGAATTGTGTTAGATGCTCACTGTTAACTTACTCATAATTTCTTTATTATTACTCAATCAATGCTTCATTTAGTTCCACATCTCAGTGTTTCCTGAGATCACTTCTTATCTCAGTGTTGATAGTAGATGTTGAAGAAGATGCTACATTGTGTTTCTTCTATTTCTCCTCTTCACTTGTTTTAACATATTATTCATTATTTCTGTGGTTTGGATGTCTGTTGTATACCCAAACTTGCCACAATAAATTCCAGAATGCTTGAATTTGGATCTAAAAAAAATCTATGAGAAACATGTTTTAGATATCAGTTTGAGATAATAAGATCTTTCAGATGTTTAAAGGAAATAGCAAAGTATTTTTTGCCTGTAGCATCCAGCATAGACCCTTTTTCTAGTACTATGAAAGTTAACCATTAAGGAGAATTTCCTAATCAGTTAAGGGTTTGTTTCTCTGTATTTTACAGTCAACCTACATGGCATGTTTAGGAATAGGGTATTACCATCTAGTTACGGTGGGCAATCAAGAACAATGGGAATAGCCCATATTGCTTGGGTGCCTCAGGGGCCTCTCTGACAAATAACTAGTAGAGAGGTAACATTGTGGTTCTCTCTCATAAGAGGTTCTCTTTAATATGAGGGCCCTAGCTTTACTTCTTTAGTTTTGCATGTTTAACATGGAATACACACGAAGCTAGGAAGCTGGAAACGGGCCATTGATGGGAGGAATGCCTTTAGGGCGAGGGGTAGTAGAATAGGAGTGAAATAAAGTAAGGAGGGGTACTGCTGAGGCAAGAAGGGTTCGAACAGGTAGTGAAGTGATGAGGACGGGAAAGTGAGCGATTAGTGAAAGGCTTAGTAAAACTCAAGTGTTCATGAAGAACCTACTTGGAAATATCGTCTTGCAAATAAAATTAAGAAATATAATAAGAGAGGAGAGCAAATGAATGTGAAATAACAGGGGAGAATACTGAGCACTAAAGGTTTAATTTGGGGATGGGGCAAGGCAGTGCAGGGCATGTATTAATTAAAACTGAGTGTGTATGAAGAATACTTAGGAAACCCCACCTGTTTGTAAGCTAACTTAAAATATATTAAGTAGTTTAAACTGACATACACCGCATTAATCAACCAGGTTGTTCCCAGAAGATATGGGTTATTGAATAGAAGCAATTTTGGAGCTAAGATTCTCATATCTTATATTAAGTGTTGTCCCCTTACAAAAAGTTAAATTAGAAAGACATCAAATATCCCCTATAAGAAAGTAGTTATATTCTTCGTTGCATATGCCACAGTCTGCCTTTGTTGATCTCTGTCTCAGTGGGGTTGACATAAAGCTCTAAAGCAAAATGCTATGGTTACCTAAGTGACTCACCAGGCACTATAATTATTTTTTCTTGATTTCAACAATATAGGCTAACTATATCAACTTTGTTTTCATGCTACTATATTATTCATTAATTAAAAATATACTCAAAATACTTTAATGTCTTTTTATTGTGAAGGCAAAATAATTGTATAGATTTGTGTATATATTCTAGAGGATCCTTTTTTTTTTTCAATTCTTCATTTCCCTCCCCAAAGCTTTATGAAGTCTCTATGTAAATTTTGACATTGGTTTCCAGCCAGATCTTTACCAAATAGTTGTCAAAGTATTTCCTCAACTTATTATAGTAGACTTTCTTGCTGTTCCTTAATATATATATATGTATGTATGTATTTCATCTAGTGTTCGTTTCCTTACTCGGGTTCAGGTTTATTCTGTGCAGCCAACCTCAGCAAGTAGAAAAGCCAGAAGTGGATTTCAGACTTTCCCAACTGACAGTTTTGTACTCAAACAAACTAGTCATTGCTGTCCCTCAGAAGGAAAGCTGCCTCTCACATATAAAGAATCTTTGCCTTGGAAGGTTCTGTATCTTCAAAGGTTGTTTTGAAATGTTGATGTACTATATAAGTAAAAAAACTCTCCAGGCAGATTAAATGCATATATAAATATATAATAGCCCACTGACTCCAGTTGGCAAAGTTATAGCTTTAGGATAAGAGGCAAAACACTTTCCAAAGAAGTTGGAGACTCTTTTCTGTCCTGCTGCCAAGTCCTCCCCACTGAATCTTACATGCTAACTAGTGCATATGCTTGTATTATAAGATTCTAGGCAATGGTCTTCACCAGGGCTAGAGGTAAGAGGACTTTCCAGCCAGCTAGGTCCTCTGAATTTCTGCCCTGTTTTGTCCACTGTTACACTCCTAAGGTCCTCCTTGTTGCATGTGCATCCCCATTAGCAAATGGATATCTTGAAGCCTTGAATTCACATTCAATAACATTAAATATAAAATATATTTTATAATTACCAAACATTGTGTGTTGTAACACATGTACATATTCTTTAAAAATAAGTGGTAGAGATATATAGTACCTATTTATCAGTTGTTTTAATCTTCTTACACCAACAAAATTCTTACCGAGGATCTCTTTTCATTTAACAATCAGTATAGATAATGTCGTCTTTGCTCCCCTCTGTATTAATGAAACCTTAGATCTCTGAAATTTCCTCCTATTCCTCCTTAATAACCTCCAACATCTGCCAAGTCATTTGTACCTTCTACTGTAGCAATTTTCACTATCATTGTCATTCACTACTGTGAAAATTTCCATTATATAAAGTACAATGTATTTATTTATTATACTGATTATGAATAGTTGAGCTGTTTTTGCTTAAAAATATTAAAGCAAAGTTACTGGGGAAATGAACTCTGCTGTGCATGGTTTTTGTTGCTACAAACTTTAATTCATATAATTTATGTAAATATGAGCAGATGGATCATGTTCATGGTTAGCTTTTGATAATATTGCTAATTATTTTTCTAACAACAATTACTGAATTAATTTGATTATTGAATCAACTTACCACTTAATTAATTTATATACTTCTTGAGCTATCTATGTAAGTCATGCCTTTACTCACACTTAGTATTTTCAGCCTTTTAAAATTAGGGTTAAGTCACCAAGATGACATAGCTGGTAAAAGCACTTGCTGCTTCAAATTAGGTTTCCCTGACTCCCCATAATGACAAATGGGGAGAACCATCTCCATAAAATGTTCTAACTCCCACATATGCACTGTGGTACATGTGCCCATACAAATCGTGTGTGCACATATATAACACAATAAATAAAATATTTAAAAATTCAAATATATTAAAAATAAAATTGATGTTATTCTTCTACAATAGGGATACAATGTTGTATTCAGTGGGTTAAGTTTATGCTGAATTGAAGAAAAATGAATCTGATCAAGCTTTCATATGTCTACTGGACACTTGGTACTTGCTGTGCTTAAGTGCTCATTAATATTTTGTTCAATTATTATTAGTAGTTATTATTGTCTTGATTAATTCATTGGTATTGTTTATATGTCTTGCTGATGAGTACATATAATATATAAATATATATGAATTAATATTGTGCATATGTATATACCAACATAAATATTACATTATATAATATTCCATAATACATTATTTAATTTTCCTGCTTCCTGTTTGGATCTATTTTATTTATTTCCTTTTTACCTTTTTTTGAGATTGTATTTCAGTTACAACATTTCTTCCATCTCTTTCCTCTCTCCAAACCCTCTGATACAGCCGTCCCTGAATTCCCTCAAATTCATGAATTCATGGCCTCTGTTTTCATCAATTGCTGTGCATCCAGGAAAATTTCCTTCACATCTGTTTTGTTGCAGTCAGAATTCATTTCTGAGTGAAGAAGCATTGGGGCTCTAAACTCACAGCTTCTAAACACTGCTAAGAGAATTAAGCATGTTTAAGAAAATTATAGTAAGTTTAATTTATGAAAAAAATGAATGACAATAAAAACATATGTGTACAGCAGTGATAATCTTATGGGACAAATTAATGGGGCTCTGGAGAAGAAAATTTTCCTTACTAAATACTTGTTGATTGTTTTAAAAAAACACACTATATTTAGATTTAAAGTCCCTACTAATTTCTTAATTTTCTTTTAAGGTGGATTTTTTAAAAATAAAGTGTACTGTTGTTTGCACTGGGAATGGGTGGCTCTGGTCTTATAAGGTTGTCCTCTTACCTCGCTACCAGTGTAAGCAAGAAATGACCCGTTGAACATGAATGAAGAAGCAGTCCACAACCCTGTCCAAGGATACCTCCAGTTGTAGGCTATTAACTTGTTATGTTAGAATCAAGAACGCAAGTTCGTACATTTGTGACTCTTGATAAAATTAAAATCACGGAGTTTTAATTCATTAGAACTGTTTTAGAGCACATACACGCTAATTAATGCAATTAATTCTCTGTGATTTGAAAAAAAAAAAGAAAGTATCCACTTCAGATACTACTCATATCCAAAGAAGCTAGTTAATTCACTTGGCTCGATTTTGCTCTAATGATTAATAAAAGACCAGCGTAGTACTGAAAATTTCCACACAAGAAAGACTTCACAACTGAGTTCATATCTAAGCTGTTAAAATTTGCTTTACTGGGGAAATATTTATTAACATTTCAATAATATTTTATATGTCTTTTTAAATTTTTCCATAGGTAAAATGGTGATATGTCTCTTTAGCCGTGAAATTTTAAAACAAGACCCTTTGTCTTGTTGCTGTGGAATTTGACTTCACAAATATTGTCCTTGAAACCTTACTGAAATCTTTTCATTACCTGTAGAGGCAGATGTGACTTGTCTCACCTGTACTTCCAGGATTTCTGTAAGAAACCACTGCCATTTGTACTGTACGCCAATGACAAGCTGGATGTTTGCATGAAAGCCTGTATGTTCTCACACTACTTTCTGAAACAAGTAATAATCAGTCTGTCATCAGTGTCGTGCTACAATCAGACTTTGACAAGGTTGGCAAATAACTTGAAAGGAACTACTCATTGCTGAATAGTGCAGATCAAAACCAGACCTGAACAAAAACTCCAAGTCTGCTAAATGTCAGCTGTGCAGGCTTAAGGACATGCTATGCATAGGCACAAGGAACATCAGAGAGAACAAGCCCTACCTTCCCTCCCTACTGTTAAGTGTAAAGCAAGACTCTCTCTCTCTCTCTCTCTCTCTCTCTCTCTCTTTCTCCTCAAGCAATGACTTTCTCAACTACCAATCTAGCAAGGAAAAACTATGATAAACTACCTGAAATGCCCGCTAATTGGGAGTACTACCTGTGCTATGTCTGAAGGCCATAGGAAGCAAAAGGCAAGCACATGCCTGTCCCTACTGAAGTTTGTTTTCTCAGCCCACAGGCTGAGACAGTCAGGATTTCTAACCTATTCAAACATTTGCATGTAAGAAGTTGTGGGCAAAAAGTGTTGTATTTTTTTTTCTCCCCTTCATCTCAGTCCTTGTGACTACAGGAAGGAACTGCTACTTATGGCACATTTTAATCTATAGACATTCCCAGCTTTAAGAAACCAGTTAAAGATATATCTACTAGTTTGAGAAGGTTCTTTGAAAGAAAAAAAAATGTTTGTTTGCTTTTTTGAGCATCAAATATTAACAGTACTTTTTAAAAAAGTATCAGCGTACTTTTGTAGTTTATGTCCTCATAAACATCTGTTTATAAAGTAAACAGTCATTTCACATATAGACTTAAGTATTCATGACAAATGCCTAAGACTCAATCCAGACAGAACTCTGGAGAGGAATGGTGAGCCCTAAGTCCTGAATCTACCAGAGAAGCTATTGACAACCTGTAGCTGCTGAGAGAAGGATAGGTAGTTTTCTTCAAGAATGTATACTCTGGCATATCAACCATGACCAAAGGAAGACTGCACATACAAGAATTTGGCCTGGTAGGTTGAAAAGAAAATGTGGATACAAAATTGAGTGGGTAAAGAAGGGAAAGATGGAATGGGCAAGGAAGGATTTGGAGGATGGGAAATAATTTGGTCAAAATGCTTTGTATAAAACATTAGTTCATGCCTACAACATGAAAACAGATTTGAGTATAGATTTAATTGTTGATTTTTGTCTTAGCATAAGAAAATAATTTAACTCATAGCTATTGCAGTATAAGAGAATTTAAATCAAAGCTATTGTAGCTTAGAAGAAACCTTGACCATCCATCAACTATTTAGAGGCATAAGTCATTTGAAGTAAATATACCACCAAGAGTAAAAGTAAACCTATCTTCAGGTCACTTTGAGGTAAAGATAGATTTATTATTCCAAAAATAAAATAGATAAAAATGCATTGAAGAACCCATTACACATCATGGCAACTATATGACACTATGGGCCACATAATACTAAAATAAATGTTCAACAAAATATTCACTTTATAAATATATGCTGAGTATTACACTGTGGACCCTGGACCATGTTGAATAGGAGAGATAAGTATAGTAAACCCGAATTAATTCCTGTTTTTGAGTCTAACATCTGGTTAGGGAGAAGATGATCATGTACTTGAACATGTAGTGGTTTGAATAAGAAGGGCCCACATAGGCTCATATATTTAAGTGCTTGGTCATCAAGGAGTGGCATTATTAATAGGACTAGAAGGTGTGGTCTTTTCAGAGGAAGTGTGTCACTGAAGGTGGACTTTGAGGTTTCAAAAGCTCTTGCCAGGTTCAGAGTCTCCCTCTTCCTGCTGCCTATGGATCCAGATGCAGAGCTTTCAGCTCTTTCTCCAGCATCATGTCTGCATGCATGCTGCTATGCTTCCTACCATGATGATAATGGACTAAAGCTCCAATTAAATGCTTTCTTTTTAAGAGTTGCCATGGTTTTGGTGTCTCTTCAAAACATCAGAACACTCACTGAAACAATCAAATAGCAGTAACTCTATGAAAGCAGTTTACTTGAGATTGTATGTGGTTTAGCACACTAATCAGAAGGCTTAATGACTTCATTAAGGAATGAAAACGCAGAAGAGAATATAAAGCTGGCTGTAAAGTAGCAGACCTCTGAAAATATGTCAGTTGTGCTTTCTCTCTGTTCCAAGACCACTCTGTCTTCTGTAATCCAACACCCATCTTTCACAACTACTAAACCCCCTTTCTCTAAATTAGTCACTGTAAATCTCCTGAACAGTTAATATGGAAGAATCTTAGAAACATGGGGCTACTCAGAAAGAAACCAGACTTATATATAACTGATAGAGCCCTTTGAACACCTCTCAAACCAAACATGTTCTAGAGGATCAGCTCTGGTCCTTTGGGTTTGAACTTGAATGCACTTGAGAGGAAAACAAAGAATAATCTAGTAGCAGAACTATATAGACCCTGACACAAGTAATAGCAAAACCATCACAGTGCATTCACCCAAGGACTGTGACCTTCCCAGCTACATTTACAGCAATACAGCTCCTTCTGTGGAGTGAGTCTGAAACCATTCTGAAAACAGATCATTACTCCTGGAACTATCATGCTGCAATTGCACCAGTGGGCACATCTTGTTTGGTATGTTGTATTACACTTCTTAAATGCATAAGAAATGTCTCAACATCAAAAAAAAACTCCAATTAAAATGAAAAGATAAAATATTTCAAAACTCTGTTACTAAAAATTCCCAAGTTTTATAGAATACAAGGAGAAAATGATTGAGAAAAGGACATTTTAATTTTGAGTATACATGGCTGCATTGGTATGCTAAGAAATATGGCAAAATTTTGCATATAGAAAAATGACATTTCATTGACATTATAAATGGAGATATTGCTTATTAGTCTAATCTTTTCTTTAAAAAAAGTTCTTACAAAACAGAATATACATTATAATTCTGAACATTCTTCATTTGAAACATTAGTTTCATTCTATAAATACAACATATGTAACTATAGCCATAATACAAAAAGAAATCATTAGGTTTAAATATGATATTATCAATAAAACAGGATTAAGTTAAAAACAGTTGACTGTGGTGTTTGTATAATACGCAAAAGATACTTAAATATTTTGTTTGTTTATGTTTAAAATAACCTTTGAAGGAGCAGGAGAGATGTTTTCAATGCACATTTCTTTTTGTTGTTTTAAGATTTGGAATTAAGTAAATATACTATCCTTTTAAATATTCAATTTTAATAATGTATTAAAATATTCATATTTAATATTTTAAGACACACCTTTTGGTAAAGATAAAATTCCCAGTTGAATCTATTATAAGGCCCTCATTATCACCTTCATAATTTGTACATTTTAACAAGATAGTTCTTGAAATATTCATTGATTATGTCAAATTCAACTATAAAAATATACATCAGAATCTAATGGCTTCAAGGTACTATACTCTTGAGATACACAATTAAAATAAATACCTGTACCCAGTGGGAAATATATATAACATAAAATCAGATATTTTTATATTAAAAATTAATATCATTATTAGAACCAACCTGTAATACATTTCCAAAATTATTTCAGCATTCCAAGGAAATTACTGGATTTACATAATTAATAAAATTCTTCAAGCATCTTATTTATAAACTCAAACTTATTTTATCCAATAAAATAAACTATTTTATAAGATAAAACTATTTTATCTGAAGAAACTGCCACTAAACACATTAAACACTTATAAATAAACTTATCACTTATTTATATTGTATCTATTTATTACACCAAATCTTCCATGCCACAGAAATTTGAAATATATCTGATAAGTCATACAGAATAACCTCCAAATCATCATGTCACCATCGGGTCAATTATTTTAGAGTAACTCTTAGAAAGGTACAGAGGTGGGAGGGAAGAAAGGAGAGAGAAGGGATGGGGAGGGGTGTGGAGGGAAAAGGAGAAGAAGAAAGGGAAGGGAAGAGCACAGAATGGATGGAGGAAAGGAAAGGAAGGAAAAAGTAGAGAAAGAGCCTGTGGGAGGAGAAAGAGAGGTAGAAGAAGGAAGGGAAGAAAATTAAAGGCAGAGATAGGAGAGAAAAACCTCAAGTACCTCCCTTTCCTATTATCTGCTACCTCATCAGTTAATATTATTGCTGTCTTTTAATGAATTCTGAATATTTTTGTTACAGCTATTCAGATATGCATCAGTCTAAATGGATAGAGAACTAAACTACTCCCTCAAATGAATGGAAGAAAAATCAAACATAAAATTTCAAGATAGGAGTGCAAAGTTGAAGGTCTGGATGCCACAAAGAGAACAAAATCAACATGTGATCCGGTGTGTTTGTACTTCCCTATGTCTTCAGAGTGGACCTAGAATCTGCAGAGATTCTAGCCTCCTTGGGGACTCATAGGAGGGGATGCAAGCAACGTAACTGCTGTTCTAGGCTCAGGGCCTGAAAAGCAGCTCTTCTAGAAAAGGCTCCTGAACTTGAGAGTGCTTCCTTCATGCTCACACTTTTTTTAGTAAGAACATTTCCCTAAACCTCATTATCTCATTTAGGCTGAATACTTATTTGGGATGCAAGAAGGACACACATCTCAATAGAGGCATAAGTAATTGAAAATTTTTTCCAGTCCAATATTTGTACTACAATCCCATGTACTAGATTTTTTTCTGTATTTGAAAAAAGTAAAATAAAATATGTCATTTCTGGTTCACTAGATCAGAAAACAACTTTTCATAGTATCTGGCAATGAAATTTGCACAGCCTTAGCCTACAAATAACAATCAACAATTTTATTCATACCCCACACACGATAGTAGTTGAGAGAATTATTTCTCCTATCATAGGGCATTTGTTAGTAAGAGAGCATGCAGCTCTTTCTCATAGATAAACTCCCCTTCCATTCAGTCTGACTGTAGAGATACACTGAATTCCCCTGATAGTAAGATGTAGTCATGTATAAGTCTTCTCCTTTTCATCATGCCAGGGGTAAAAACCAGCTATGGCTAATTCTGGTAATGATGTTATCTTACTCTCAAAACAGGGAAAATAATGGGAAGAGAGGAGGCAGGAGTTCTGAGAAGCATCCCCTGGCTATTGTTGCTAGGGTAACTGCTGCTTGGCATCCTCCAAATAGTCATTGTCTGTCACACTGGGGGTATAATTCACAGACAGGCAGCACATTTGAGTGGATCTCTAAAAAATAAGGGGAGGCTAAGAATTCATGTAAATAAATGAGATAATTTAAACAGACACAAACAAAACTACATGGCTTATATTAATCTAGAAAGACAGATGGGCATAAATTGAATATATTCTTATAAGTGTCACTGCTAAATATTACTATGCTTCATACTACACAAATTAGTCCCTACTAAATCTCAGTAATTGTCTACCCATTTGCTTTTTACAATGGTTCACAATCTGTGGATTGCAACCCCTTTAGAGATCAAATGACTCTTTCACAGGAGTCACCTAAGATCACCTGCATATCAGATATTTACACTACTCATAATAGTATCGAAACTACAGTCATGGAGTAGCAACAAAAATGATATTATGGTTGGGGGGTTACCACGGCATGAGGAACCGTATTAAAGAGTCACAGCATTAGGAAGGATGAGAACCACTGTTGAACGTAAGTCCTTTCGTACTTCAATTTTATGCCTTTATAATGAAGTTAAGACTAAGTTTTACTTACAGCAAAAAATAAAGCAAAAAATTTAGATGGCATTTTCCTTTCACAATCCTTCAATTCAAAAAGGATATTTGACAGTACTTCGGTATTTTATAGTACTTGGGATTCAGCCTGACTTATTTTATTATTCAATCATTGACAGAAACAGGAACCCTCAAATACCACTGGCTAAATTTAAGTTAGATACTACATTTTTTTCTTGTGATTTCCTTTCTCAGAGCCAGTGTGTGTGAAATCTTTGCAATCACTCTCTGTTTGTTTTAATATCATAGAAAAGTTGTTTTACAGATTTTTTGAAACAAGGCACTGCTGTTTCAATCACAAAGTAAAATGGAAGCCTTCAAGATGCACGTCATCAGTGCATAAAGTCTCACTTCAGCATTGCTCATGCCAGCATCAAAAGGTCCTGTACATGGATACAAACAAACACACCACATTTGGAAAATGGATTTAATGGCAAATGCATTTGTGGTGTTGCTGGGGATAAAAATAAAGAATTTAAAATAAACTGTAGTAAATGGCTGTAGAAAAGTATAATACATTGAAGAAGAAGGCATACAATTTGCAAAAGGCAATGTGTTGATAATTACATCCAAACTTTTGCTTGTCGTTCAAACTTTTAAAGTCATCTGAGAGTCAAGTACATAGTTCCATATAACCAAGATAATACAATAGGCACCAACGTCAATAAGTAAAAACACTGCCTTAATTATTAGGTGTACAACTGCAGATTGGTCCAGTTAAGTCACTTTCACTGTTGAACTGTTTGACATGTTGTTTTAATGGAATCAGCCAAATTTGTAAACCAAATATTTGGTACCTGGAACTCAGGGAAGGATGATAACTTAATGATATCCATGATGAAAAGGATGAATGTTTTTTGCCTAACATTTTTCATATGCTAGTCACACCATACACACGTTGTATAGATGAACTCATTTAATGTTCACTTCATAAGCTACTTAATTAAGTTATTTCTATTGTATACAATAAGTAATTAAGACATGTGGAAGTCGTGTAACAGCCTCAAAGTTGCATGACAAGGAAATGTCAGTTCCAGAACAGAACCTCCAGACTCATACCTCATGTTGTGTCCTGTGGAATTTGGTTGGACATCCACTGTCCACTTGGATGTTACCTTGTTCTCAGGAATAGCTCTTTTAGTTTGGGAAGGAATTTCCTCATCAGGGCCCTACATTTTATATGGCAGATGTTTTTGTTTGTCTTTCTTTTGTATGCTTCATTCTTATTTTAGATCTCATTTTAGACCCTTTCAGAACTTAACGGCATGGAGCCAATCTGGGAGGATCCTTGATTTCTTTGTCTTTAAGTATTCTCTGCTGTCAGAATCTCACCTACATAAATGGCTACCTCCTAGTAATTATTTCTATGACTTAACTTTTTTTGTTTTAGTTTAAATACTTTGGGTGTTTGGGGATGTTTGAAACCTTTTTATTTTTTAGGAGACAGGATACAGTTTAACACATGAAAGCTAATCAGTGTTTTCATTCCTGTGCTGCAACTGATGAAATGCAAAATGCTTATTTTCAACTCAACACAGGCTTTCCCTCCCCATCCCTCTACTCCACTCCTCTCCTTTTATTATATTGAAAATAGATTTTCCTCGCACTATATATTCTGATTATGGTTTCACCTCTCACTAATACTCCCAGTCATCCCCCCTCCTACTCAGGTCCACACTCTTTTTTTTCTCTCATTAATAAACAAATAGGCATCTAAGGAATAATATTTAAATTAAATAAGATAAATCAAAAGCAATCAAATCAGAATATAACAAAACAACAGAACAAGAAAAAGAGCCAAAGGAAAAGCACAAGAAATGCATATAGATGCAGAAACACATGTTTGCACACTCAGGAATCCCATAAAAAAAAAATTAGCACTAGCATTGTAAGACAGAGAACCTGCAAAATTTATACAAAAATGCTGTTGAATTTGTTTTGTGTAGATGATCTTAAAGGTTGGACATAGGGCCAACTTTTAAGAGTAATTTGCTGTCTCAGTGAAATACTCTAGCAGAAAATTAATTTTTCATTTGCAAGCAGCTATCAATTGGAGATAATTCCTGGGATTAAAAAAAATGGGTGCTTATCCATATCTTTCAGTTCTAGGGTACCATATGGTTCAGACCTGTGCAGGCTCTGTTCATAGTGCCTCAGTCTCTGTGAGCTCATATGATGTGCATCAGAACTGTTGTTCCAAGAAGGCCTTGTTTCCTTAGTGTCCTCCATCCTGACTCTTGTAACCGTTTTTTCTCTTCTGCAGAGTTCCCTGAGCCCTGAGCCCTAAAGAGAAGGATGATAAAGAAATCCCGTTTATGACTGAGTGGTCCAAGGAATCTCACTTTTTGCACATTGTTCAGCCATGTGTCTCTGTATTTGTTCCCATCTACTGAAGGAAGGAGCTTCTCCCATGATGGCTGAGCAAACATAGCAGAATGCTGTTAATAGAACACTAACTAGTATTTGACTTTTCCTTAGAACTCTGGATTATCTAGTTTCAGGTTCTTGGCCACCCAAGAAATGTTGGGTATAAATTTGCTCTCATAGGATGGGTCTCAGTTCAAATAACATATTGGTTGGTTACTCCCAGAAGCTTTGTGCTGCTATTACACTAGTGTAATCTGCAAGCTGGTCATTCTTGTAGATTGAAGGTTTAGCATTTGGGTGAGCATCTACCTTTCTCCTTTTGTGGTGTGCAGAGTACCTTCCCGTACTATAAATACTAGTCTGGGTAACTTTTTTGCACTCAATGAGTTGTGTAAGTGTTGTCTTCAGCAAATAGGTCCTTATCATACCATCATTTGTGGACAGCCACGAATAGCTTTGGCAATAGTCTGAGTGGCTTGAGGGTTCCTATGGAAAACAAATCAATTAGGTGTAACCCATTTCCAGTACTGGAAGCTTCATTTGGTAAGGAGAGAAGTCTAGGTGGAGCATCCTGCAGGCCCAGGGCACCATGCCCAGCCACCACACCTACAAGTACATCACAAAGGATCCAGACTGCCCTCCAGAGTCAGTGCCTCATGATGCCAGGGTCCAGCTCCAGGCATACTCTGGTGATGTCAGTAATGCAGATGGAACTCTAACTAGTCCACATGAGCATTCCAAGGCCTTCAAAGAACCTCCCCAAAGTAGGAGGCTCAATTATATCTATGCAAAATTCTTCAGCTGGAACATCTTGCTGTTGCTTAGAATCAGGGTGTTCCTGAGGTTTAGCAGTATGTTTCTAGGGTCAGGGTCCCCTGAGACGCTAGGCAGCTAGGCCCCACCCCCACGCCAGCACCATCCATCCATTCTGCCACCTCTGTCTCTGCACCTGCAGCCCTCTGACATCACTGCAGTCTTTGCCCTCTCCTACACCATCAGAGAGGACACCAGGAGCAGCAGCAGCAGCCACAGCAGCAGCGGCTTGGCTCCTATATGTAAGATGGTAACGTGGCCAGGCAGGTCCAGTGGTGACCTATTTGGAAACTTTGCCCAGAAGATGAGAAATTCTCCAGCTGGAACATCTTGCCAATCATTCTGGTTCAGGGTGATCCTGTGATTTGGCAGTGCCTGCAGGGAGGACCCTCTTAGATTCCAGGTTGATGGGCCCCACCCTGACCTCAGCACTGTTTGTCCTGCTACCTCAGGCCTTGTGCCTACAGTCCACAGCCAGCAGGCATTGCTGCAGTCTATGCTTTCCCCAGCCCATCAGGGAGGCCGCGAACAGCTACAGCCCCAGCAACAGAAGGAGTGACTCCTGTCTGGTGGTCACTGGAGGACTGGTCCCCTGTCCAGTCTGGGTGCACCCCCATGCATATTAGCAGGGCTTGTCATTGTTCCTCTGCCTGCAGAGCTCTGTGTCACTTTGCCCTGAGTTCCTTTTTTTTTTTTTTTTTTTTGCCATCTTGGTATTGCCAGTGCTGTGACTGTGCTTCCAATTCATATTCTCTCTGCCTGCAGCAAGGCCAGCAGGGAGGTAGCAGTGGCTCCTGCCACCCAGCAGGACCCTTGCACTCTGATCCCACCAGGATTCTAGCACCACATCTCTGCTGCTCACCCTGCTGCATTCCGGCCTCTTTTCTCTCTGCCCTCATGGTCTGTGGGTCTTATGGTGCTGTTGTCCTTCCTACCCCATTCAACACTCAACATCTCTGCCGAACTTGGTGGAGGTGTAGCAGTGGCCCTTGCCTCCCAGGAAGACCCCACATCTGATACTGCCAAGACTCTAGCTCCACATCTCTGCAGTGTGCCTTGCTGCATTTTACCATCTTTTCTCTTTCCCCTCATTGGCATTTGGTTTTCCACATCTGTTGTTTTACCAATCACATTTAATTCTCAAAATTTTCTCCGCTGATCTTGGAGACAATAGTTTCTCCGTGTCTACAAAGCAATGGGGGACAGAGGCAACTCGGTACGGCAGTAGTGCAGATAGCCAGAGCCTCATCAGACTCTGCCATCTGATCTGCTGCCATCTTGGAATCCCATGACCTTTTATAAGTTTGACAATTATGTGTACTCATAATCTGTTGAACCTGTTGTGATAATTAATCTTGATTGTTAAATTGATAGAATTTTAAAATCATCATTGCTCAAAACTCTATGCATATCTATGAAGAAGTTTGTCAATTAGGAGTGGTTTAAGATTGGAAGGCCCACTGTAAGTGTGGGTGGGTATCATCATTTATACAGTGGATTCTTAGACTGAATAAAAGGAAAATAAAAAAACAAGTTGGTAAGGCGAGCACCAGTGTCCATCTCTCTTTACATTCAGAACTTGGATACAATGTGACCAGCTGCTTCTTATCATGTCACCAAAAAAATGATAAGCTATATGCGCAAATCTTGAAAAGGTTTATAAAAAATAAACCTGCCTGCCCTTAAATTGCCTACTCTGGTATTTTGTAAAAGCAATAAAAACAGTAACATACAACTGTGAAAGTTTAATTTCCTAGTATCTCTTCTACTGCATATTTATTAAATGATCAAAAATAAAATTCTTTTAAAAAAACACACTATGAAAAAACAAACAAACAAGATTTTCCTCCTTCCTCCCCAGACATTTCCAAGTAAACCATTGAAATAACTTACAGTATTGGTAGTGTCTCAGGTCTAATCAGTATCAGTAAGACAGGGCGATTTATCTCTTTTTCTCTTCCTACCATTATGACTGCTAATTTGTTTCATGATATTTTAAGAAAGACAACAGGGCCTGGAGGCATAGCTCAGCAGCTTAAAGCACAAGTTCTTACAGAGGACTCAGGTTTGAGTCTCAGCACTGACATGGTGGCTCATGACCATCCATAACCTTAATTCCAAGGAATCCAATGCTTTCTTCTGAGCCCTAGGGGCACCAGACATGAATGCAGTGCAGGTAAAATGTTCATACAAATAAATATAATTAAAGAGGGAAAATACAGTAAATAAAATGCTTTAAAATGAGTAAACCTCAATATAGAGGGATGTATTTCTTTTTACAGAAGAAACAAATTATATTTTTTCCACGATGAAAAAATAGTTATTTAATTTACTCTCTCACCATTAATAGCTACAAGATGGTGACATCATTCATAGAAAGTGCACAGCTGTTATCCTTAAACCAGTAAAATATGACAAGTTAATTCACAATATATTGGTCTGTTTTCTTCTGGGCATATCCCTGAAACTGAGTCACAGAGAAGTAGACAAAAATCCACAGCAATATCACTGAAGACACTGTCTGAAATGAGAAGGATTTTGGACTGCTGATGTTGCAAAAATTTATGATAGAAAATTAAGGAGGACTATTACATAATAAAAAAAGGAAGCCCAGAATCTGTATGGGTCCCTTTTGGTTTTTAATAAATAGTAGTTGTGCTTACATTGGATATTTTGGAGCCTAAAAAAGAAATGAATAGACACTGAATGCCAACTGGATGAAAAAACCTGAAGATATTGCAGGGTTGAGACTATTAAAGTTATAATCATTTAGATTAGATGATCTAATTGAAAGTCATACTCTCCCTGTTTTAATATATATTTAATTAAAATGTAATTATATCGGCTTTATTTAGATCTCAGGAGAGCATACTTTGGAATAGAGCTGTTCTAGGTCCTGTTTATGATCACTTTTTTGGACCCATTCTCTGGATTCTCACAGAAGTGACACCTGCAAACATTTTTAGAGATCTAAACCAACACATTAATATATATGAGAGGAAGGCAACATAAGAGAGGAAGGGTTTATTTTGGCTTATAATACAAGGAGATAAAGTCATAGTCATAGTCATAGTCAGTGGAAGGCATGCCAGCAGGGATTTTTGATAACTGATCAGAGTCCATCCACAGTCAGAAAGCACAGATAAATGAATGTCTGAGCTTGGCTTTCCTTCTCCGTTTTAGTCACTCTGGGATCCCAGCTCATCGAATGTACTGCCTACATTTAAGTTGGATCTTCTCAACTCAATTAAAATAGTCTAGAAAATCTCTCCTATGCATGTCCTGAGATTTGATTCTCGTTCTGACACAATTGCAATTAAGATTAAGCATCACAAACTTCACAGAAAGAACCCAGTGAGAACAGGAATCACTTACATAAAGGGGTAATTGTCTTTTATTATCAGTGGTCTGCAACTCAAGTTGCTTTGACAAACTTCAGCTGTGGAAGGAGGATCTTCAGAGTCTTCATAAACATTTCTGCAGAAAGACTATGAACTAAGAACCTCCAGTGACTCAAGCTTGACACACAGAGATACAGTCCAGTGAAGCCCAGCACCCTAGCACCTGATCCCTTTAATACTGAAGGACTTATCCCCTAGATCTAGGAAAGCTAGCCTTGACTCTCAGGTGTGAGTTATTTGCACAAACTGGCCTCAGATCAATTCACCTGAGACTATGTCTCCTAGTGCAATCAGCAATTGTAATGCAGTACAATAGCATGAAGTCCAGACATTTTGACCCAACTTCAGAATTTAAAGGGATGTCTTAGATGTTAAATTTCCCATGAATTCAATGAATAGTTTTGTTGTAATGACTATCAGACCAATATCCCTCTGTTAGGCGTACCACTACAGTAACTGTCACCATAGGTAAGTAATTGCCTCAAGAGAACAATCTGCAATGCTTAGCCTACAAGATAGTCTACCTTGTATTGTGATATGCAACATGAAGAGAGAGAGCACTATACAAGCCTCTCTGAAATTTAATTAAGAAGTACCCAAGTAAATGGGAAGGGATAGTAAAAAGTATGAAGTTCAATATTGGTAAAGTACTAAATATCCCTCAAGTGTCCTTTACATTAATTATATTTATCCAATTTTGATGTTTTTGTAGAGTTTTTGACAGGCAGATTATACATTATTTATGGAAACAAGTTTCTGGCTTATCTAAAATAAGTTTGACATTGATGAATTTGCAGGATTTAATCAACTTGTGACAGAACAAGATCATTAATCCAAATAATTTAAGATGGTTTGAGGAAAAATAGATTTGGTATAAATATAGAGTTGAGAGATGGAGCTAAAATGTACAATCAATTAATTCTTAGAAAAAGCACTAAGTTGTATCTACTAGAAACACAAATGTTCCCACCAAATGATGCCAAAAATAAACAATCATAGGGAAGCAAGATCAGCACTGACCTCTGTCAATACATACAATGCAGTCAAGATAGATCTTAAATCAAAATGTGAACATCAGGATCATGAAACTTTCGTTAAGAAATTTTTCAAGAGCACTTACCAATGTTTGGAGGTTCCTAGATCACCAGGATGCATCAACTACCAAAAAGGGTTAAAATAGAAAGAATAAAAAACCAAAGAAGGTTAGATCCAACTTAAAACTAAAATAGTTCATCCTCAACTATGTGATATTTGTTGATAGTCATTATTTCTTTTTTTATTTCCGTGAAAAGTCATATTCACAATCATTTAATCTGATACAAAGGTTATCATCAGGACATATAAAGATTTTTTACAACTTAGTAAAATGACATAACCAAAATTATTTAAATACACTTACTATTTGTATGGACAAAGGAAAATATGGAGCTGGGTGGTGGTGGCATATTCCTTTAATCCCAGCACTCAAGAGGCAGAGGTAGGTGGATCTCTGTGAGTTCAAGACCAGCCTGGTCTACAGAGTGAGTTACAGCTGAGTTCCAGGACAGCCAGAGTTACAACAGAGAAACCCTGTCTCAAAAAACAAACAAAAACAAAGGAAAATATGCAAAAGATAAGTAAACCTGACAGAAATTAGCATGTATCATTAGTGACTAAGGAAATGCAAATTGAGGCACAATGAGCTATCACCTCAAACTCATTAAGTAGAATGGTTATATCTAAACTATTTAACACCTGCAACTGTGGTTACTTGAAGTGCTATAGCTCGAAATTTGTGTCTCCCTACAATGTGTATTTTGAGGCATAATCACCAATGTAATATGTATTTTTTTTCATTATTTCACAGGTAAATATATGACTAAAAGTATGTTCAATAGTGAATGTATAAAATCCAATGTGAAGCTTCTCAACTTCAAAATGGCTA
Organism: Cricetomys ansorgei; assembly: GCA_026225945.1. NCBI lineage: Eukaryota > Metazoa > Chordata > Mammalia > Rodentia > Nesomyidae > Cricetomys > Cricetomys ansorgei. Next base: position 21,928,025 of record JAMJFZ010000199.1, read on the forward strand.
TTCTAACTGTACAGAGAGAAAGCTCAGTAAGATATGTAGGTGGGGTGAATTTTGGTGGCTGACATGATATCTGCAAATTTTTAAATAATAATTATTATTAATTATTATTCTTTAATAAATATTATTCTTGAATAGTAATATTATTTAATAATAATAATAATAATGTTTGTATATGTGTTCATTACGTGTGGGCATTCCTGTGTATGTATTTTCATTTGTATGCACACAGGCATGAGTGTTCCAAGCACATGTAGGAGGTTGGAAGACAACCCACATTCTAGTCTTCAGCTTCCACCTTGTTTGAGTGAATATCTCAACAAACAGAGTGCATATCTCTGTTTGTTGCTATGTACACCAGGCTAGCTGGTCTGTGAACTTCCGGGATTTCCACTTCTCTCACTTCCATCTCCTTGTTTGGATATTAGGATTACATACACATTACAATGTCTGGCTTTACAAGGCTTCTCGGTATTAGAACAAGAAAATCAATTAGCTTCACATTCTCTTTCATAACTCATGTCCATTACCTTCAATGACTTTCCTCATCCTCTGTTATTTATGCTTTCTTGTTCTTTTTGCATGCTATAATACACCCAACAAAGTTTTTTTTTAAGAATCAAGTATTAATAAATGTGAAACATGGATGATTCAAGAAATATCCCATTTATATAAATCCATAGAATAAAATTATGCAAATTGTCTTGCCAACAATCAGTAGTTGCTTTTAGCAGAAAAACGGATGTGGAAGGAATAGAAAAAAATCTTGGGTGATATAAATGTTCTTCCTTCATACTGTGTAGGTAACCCAAATGTATGTGTTTACACTCTAGAGCACATGTGTTTGTCACAGACACTATATTTATGAGTTAATGTATTACATCATATAACAATAATATCACAAAAGCACGAAGTTGCTTGTTAAGGCAACTACAAGGCAACATATGGCAACATTTTGAAGTGGTCATACCAAACCATATGCTAATTGTAGTTTTCGCAAGCTTAAATGTGTATTCTTTTCCTCTTTCTCTTGCCAGTCCAAAGATTAATGTTTAATGAGCATCTGCTATATAATGGGAGTGCAGACTTCGGTTTCTTATACTTATTTTGCTATGGCACCTAATTGGCCAGCTAATTTATAATCTCAATTTAATGTTGTCCTTATCATTTATGCCATTATCGTTGGGAAACTAATTTGAAAATGTCAGCTATTGGAATATGTTCACTAGGGAGAGATCTTTGGCATGAGCAGGCTGGATGCTTGGGCTCTCTGGGCTCAGTCCTTGTCCATGCTCAAAGAGCTTCACTGAAACACTGAAACAAAACAAAACAAGCCTAATATAGAGTAGGATTTTACCTCACTATGTCTTGCCACATTCCTTGCTGTTGGATAAGCACTTTGAATAATGGAAAATTATGCAAATTCTGGCTCTTTTTATAGACTCTGTGTGGTAAGACCATATCAACAGATTCTTAAAATATTATTGTAGAGAGCCAGGTTCTAGAAATAAATATACAAAAACACAATGGGGCGATGAGGAAGGCCTATGGAGGAGATCTCCATGGGTAAAACTAGATAGCTACATAATTTCCCTGCCCAGGGCTTGTATTTTCTTCTTTATTCTCTTAATTTTTCTCTTTCTACAGCTTTTATACCATTGTCCCATGCCACAAACCCTAGAACTGGACAAGACCCAAAATCTTTTCCGCATCTTGACTGTTCCTTGACAAGAAAAGCTAAAATATGAGAAAGAAAAATAGCTAGTAAGGACTGAGAAGAAAGTAGGAAAAATACATAATTAGAAAAGACTTACCCTAATAAAATACAGATTTCTGAGCCAAACACAGCTAAATTTAAACCACAAGCTAACAGGTCCAATTTACTGACAATCAAACGAGACTTTTACTCAACTATATTGAACACACTCTACTGATTAGAAGGGGATCAGGACTTTCAGGGGGTAGAAGCTCCTGAAACCTACAAATTACTCCTTAGGGAGGTTAAATCTACTATACATTCATATCTAATGTGATAATGTTTTCTTAATACAAACCTGAGTTAATGGTAGGTGCCTTGGGGATAGAAGAGCTGTAAAACAAACACTGGAGGAAGAAACATAGCAAAAGAGACAAAGCTAGTCTTCAGTTTAAACAACTGCTTTGCCAGCCCAGCTGCAGATCTAAAATTCTCTTTGCAAACAACTGCCCCTTCTTATTTCACTTCTGCTCTGAGAGCACCACCTTTGAGAACCCTCCTTTTCCTCTGGCTTTTCATTCTCTGTTCACAGTACTCTCTGAACAGTGATACAATTGGCCTGTCTGTGACTTGGCTACAATATACTTTGCTTTGAAGTTCCTTTCATTTGATGTGAAAGGTGTCTGGTGTCTTCCCTAATCTTGACCTAGACTCCAAAATTGCTGCTCCTCAGGCCAACTTGCATTGGCTGGGCTCCTTCTTGTCTGGAAGTTGACATCATGTACATTAGGGCTGAGTTACAGAACTCTAGGTAATCAGGTGCATTTCCAGTGTATTGGAAATGTGAAGGTTGTGTGTCAGATCCTCAGTTGAAAAGAAATAGAAGAAAACTGTGTGGGATCCTTACTTGAAAAGGAATAGAGAAAAGCCAAGTGGCCGATGGTTTTTGTGTGGCCTTGGCAGTTCCATGTGTGCACAATATTTTTGAATCATTTTCTTTTCTTTGTTAATGAGTTTTGACCCTAGAGAAATTTAAGTCATCTTAGTACTCTGTGTACCTCACTATTCTTCCTCTTACCTTCAGTAGAATTTCCTTTTTGGCCTTTTGCTCACTAAGTAATACAAAATTATCTATCATTTTGCAAATTTAAAAATTCTGTCTTTGTGATCTTTTCGTTACAACTCTGCAGTTTATGCTGAGCATTCTATTTCTATTTCCTGTTCTCCTTGAAAATAAGCATCATGATGCAACTGTGAAGAGTTGTCTTCCTGTTGCTGACAGAATTTATGACAAGATTATTCAAAAGACTTTACATTGAAAGCATGTGCTTTCTTTCTTGATCCCTGCCCCTAGTCTCTTCCCACTGCTTTATGGTTTCTGTTCATGCTATATCTCCATCAGCTACATCAACATTCTCTTTTGAGTCTTTTTGCTCCATTAAAAAATATGATGCCTATTTTCTTGGTGACCATGAAATTCTGTGAGTATGCTTACCTTCTTTTTGTTTTGTTTAAACCAGGTAGGAAATGAGTGTATTGTAAAAAATAAAATAGTAGTATCAATAACTCAAGGCACAAACTAATATAGTTGCCCCTTCCAATTAATATTGATAAGGTTTTGAGATGGCACAATGAACTTTTAAAGTCTTGGGCTCTCTATTTGCAAAAACAGGAAGAAAATAATTCTTGGATTGGTAGAATAATTGCTGGAATAATTGAATTCATGAAGAGAATTCAAAAAATTGAAGTTAGAGAATTATTTGAATTTGAGTTTTAAACTACATCTGCATAGACTAATAGGAGTAATCCTATTTTCTGCAAAGCCAAAGAATTTGCCTATTGTGAATTACCCCTGAAAAGAGACATCATGTTTTAGTCATCCTACTTGAGTGTTTTGTGTGTGTGTGTGTGTGTGTGTGTGTGTGTGTGTGTGTGTGTGTGTGTGTTCATGGGTTACTGGGCAGGTGCACAAGTAGAGGGTATCCATCCTTATGTGTGCACATGGAAGCCAGAAACCAAGGCTGCAGCTCATTTTCTAGCATGTTCCTAGCTTATTTCCAATACAGGCACGTCACTCAACCTGAAGTTCACTGATTGGCTGGACTGGTTACCAGCAATCAACAAGGATCCTCCCACCTCTAACTCTGCAGTCTTGAGATTACGGGCTTTGTGCACGGATCCCAGCATTGTGCTCAGTTCTTCATGTTTGTACAGCAAATGCTTTACTAGCAACACCATTCCTCCAGACCTACTGATGCAGCTCTTTCGACCACTTTATCGTCCATTTCTTAATTCTTCCTTGTAAAACCAATCACTAGATTTCTTACATCTGTGTACTACACTGCTAATGCTTCTCGTGGAATTAGTTTACTATCTTAATTTTGCTTTCTAAGTCTGTGTAAGAATGGTATAGTATCACCAATGTCAGAAAGTCAAAAGTTAAGGTGAAAATAATTATAAAACACAAAGTAGGGTATTTTATGCGAGAAGAATAATGTTCTACTCCTGAATAATATTTAACCAATTTAAAAAGTTAACCCAACAAGAAGAGAAATGAGAATTTTTTACAATTGTATATAAAAAATTTCCAATACTTTTTCCAGAGACTCATATAACATAAGCCACAACAAAGCAAGACAAAAGAGGATTTGAATAATGTGAACGATAAACAATTCTAATTTCAAAAGTTGGTAAATATTAAGTAGAAACAAACAGACAATATTTATAAAACATAGCCAAACACAGTATCATAAATGAAGGTCTCAAGAAATAAAAAATGAACAAAATTATAACAAATTCAAAAGCAAAATTCACTAATTAAAAAAAAACAGTGAAATTTGATAATAACCCAGAGAAAAAAGACAAAACAAAATGAATCGCATGAAATATGTGAAAACCTCCTGGCAAACAAAAAAATTAAATCCCTTAGTGAATATCATAAATCAAACAGGCAATGAAAAACGATTATGTACATTTCTAATAGAGAAAAAAAGCAAGATTATATTTTTATTACAAATGTCATCTGTCTCTATAATAGAAATCTTAGTATATATAGTAGCAAAGAAGATTAGATTGAAAAGAGATAATGTAAATATAACAAATATTTGTGAGGCTAGAAACTATCTTTTGTTATAGAACTGATAAATGAACATTAGCTATGCAGTAGGATTAGTTATAGATATGCATGTATGTATATACATATATGTCAATAGGTTTCTAATCTTGCCACAATAAGACAGAAACAATAACTTACATGGAAATAACAAGAAATACAAAGTACTTAAGGCTGTGGCTGGAGAGATTGCTCAGTAAGGTTAAATGCACACTGCTCTTGCAGGGGACAGGAATTCAATTCCAAGCACACAAACCAGATTGCTCAAAACTGCCTGTAACTACAACTCAAGGGGGATGTGATGCCACTGGCCTCCAATGGCACCTGGACTCATGTTAGATATATACATAATTGACAATAAAAGTTAACAATTAAAAGAAAACTACTTAGGCACATATCTTATAAAAATAAATTAGAATGACGAGGAAAGTGTTCAACTTATTTCAGCATAAAAATCATATAGGATTATCAGGAAAAAAATTCAAAAGTGTTAATACACATAAGTGAGAAACGAAAGACAACTAAAATAACATCTGGGCAAAGATTAAGACAGTTAAGGAGGCATGGGGGAGAAAGCTTCACAGAGGGGTGAACTTTGAGCATCAGAGCCATCTCATCTCTCCCTGTGGGTAAAATGTGTTAACCCTGATTCCTGCTCCAGTCACCAAGCCATGCCTTCCCTGCCATGATGGATTATCTCTCTAGAATCATGAGCTGAAATAAACCCTTTCTTCCTTAAGTTGCTGTTTTGGTCAAGGTATTTTATCAAAGTCATAGTGGTAATGAATACAATTGGCAAAGTAGTTCAATAAGTTAGCTCTTACCTTATGAAAATGTAATTCTATATGATCTTAAGAAACGTTGAAAATATTCTGGTGTTAGAAGAACACATAAAGGAACGATTTAGTGTGATATACATTAGAAAAAATAGGCAAAGCATTGAAAATAATAAAGCACTTGTATGTAATAAACTCAAATACATAGTGAAAGAATGTATCATTAATAAAGTTAAATGATATACTAAGAAAAAGACTAGGTTTTTTCATATTTTAGAAATAGTGAATGCAGTACTTCTCAAATGCTTTAAGGTGAGGACCGGTTTTTTTTTATTTTAATTTTTATGAGTCTACATAATTATTAAATTTATTAAGAAATTAATTAACAGGAAAATAAAATTAGGATATATAAAACTTCAGTACATTTCTTACATGAGGTTTTATAGTCATAAAATTACTCAGTCCATTTCCTTTCAGTTCTCTATTTAATTGTGGGCTAGTAATAAACTATCAGAGCAATGTCCCTAGTCCATAGACCATGCCCTGACAGGACAGATCTTAATATGTCCTGAAGATTAATATTAACACAAATGGGTCAAGTATGTTAACAGTGGATCACACAAAAGAATAAGAATTCAGCAAACACATGAAGTTGTGCTAGTACATCTTTATAGGGTAGATAATGCGTATTAATTGAATAGACCCTTAAAATGTCTGAGAGCATCATGTCCTAGGAAAAGTGCAGACAAATAAGCTGATGATCCATATTGTGCTTATGAGAGTTTAGGCTGGGAAAAAAACAATTTGATACTACCCCCTTAAAAGAAGTTAAATATTACCAATCCAAATGTCTGTAGAATGTAACTTTTACTCCATTCTATATTTTTGGAGGGTGGCATATTTCTATCAATAAAAATATATAGATATAATTTTTTATTGTTTATATGAGCTGTAAGTTGAATGACAAAGAAGGCAAACCTGAAGGTCTATAATAGACCTATAACAACAAACATCAATACTATATATAGAGCAAAACAGAATTAAAACCCTTGTTAGATCCATGTTGTTGTTTGAATGTGAAGTCTTTACACAACAATGTATTTGTACACATAGTCCTCAGCCAGTGGCTCTGCCTTTGGATTTTGCAGAAACTTTAGTAGGTATAAGATATAGACTATCACTGGCACAAACTTCTAAATGACAAATTGGTAAGTAAGTAATTGTACTCAATAGTTTAAATGGATATTTTGGAAAATGTATAAAATCTATTTCATACTTTGTGAAAGATTTGGGATTCATTAATGCATCGTAGTTGCTATTTCAGAGGTAAAATTGATAGGTTTTCTGTGTATATCTATGTATGTATGTATGTATATGTATGTTTGTGTCTATTTGTATGTATAAATGTGCAAGTAGAGGTTAGAAGTTACTGTTAGGTGTCTTCCTTAATCACGTTCCACCTTATCTAATCAAGACAGGGCCACCCACTGAACTTGGCACTTGTTAATTTGGGTATGCTGATTGGCCAGCAACCCCCAGAGATGTTCCTGTCTCTACCTTTGAGTGTTAAGAACCTATCTCAGATGTGCATGCTTACACAGCCAACATTTTACAAATTGAACCATGACCTCTTTTATTCTGGAATGATTGCAATTGCTAACTTAGTTCCAGTTTCAACACAGAGAAATCTCTTTGCTGTTATTGTTCAGAGATTTTAATTGTGGTTTTTTTGGCAGGTGTTGTCAGGGTTGGAAATTGCACCTAGGGTCTCACACATTCTAGGAAGGTGCTATATTATTGAGCTATATTTCCAGATTAGGACATTCCGTTATATAATATTATGTGGCTGCTTCTAGGTAGCCCAACTCATTTTTTATTGAATATGTTATCTAAAACAGTTAAATTATACCTGGAGTGGGGGGTATGAGTAAAAGACTCAGTAATAGGGATAAAGGAATGATAATTTATATAAGTTTTTTTGGTGAACCAATGAATTTTATCGGGGTTACTTATAGGACCATGGGTGAAGGGTTACTACAGGAGCAAAAAATGTCAAAAAGTCAACTGCATCAGAAAATCCCACCCCAACTTGGATGACAGCTCATGAAAGCTAGGTACCTAGAGCACAATGCACAGCCACTGCAGGCTGCAGAGTACCCTTTCCAGATGGCTCGATTAGTTTAAGCCTCTCCCAGGCAGCTTAGTGGGCTGGCCTCCTAATTTGAGGCTTCTTGGCTGGTGTCTGCTTCTTCCAGGAAGCTGGGCAGCAGAGACTTCTTTGCAGTTTGTCTGGTGTAGGCGTAATTCTCAACCATGTTCATTTATATATTCTTTGGGAAAGTGGGGCTTAGTAAATCTGGTCAGTTTCAGATATTTTCCAAAACTATTTTGAATTGTTTATCTTCTGTCTTAATGGAACTTCCCCAAGGATGAAGGGTTATACATTGTCCTAGAACATTCTGTTGCTTTACTACCAATACAAGATAAATTTTAAGTGAATGTTATAATGTTCTATTGTGGATTATTCATCAGAGAAGATTGCTCAGACATGGGTTTAAGCCAATAAAAACTCTTTATTGGCCAGGTGGCAATTACACTGATTGTTCAGAATCCAGTGTAACCCTGAGCCATTCTCGGGATGAGCTTTAAGCACACACACACAAAAATGCTGGATTGACATACTTCAGTTAACAAGAACAGTTAGCCAGAAGCAGAACTACAGAAGCTAAAAGCAAGGTTAGTATGTTTAGAGAATTTCCTAGAATTATATAGACTTTGATGGATTAGGTCTATGTTTTCATTTTTGGCTGGTAGTGCTATCTACATGCTGAGTTTTACAGCCTGACTGGTACTTCCATCATGGAGTCAGTTGTGCTAACATTTGGGAAACTACTAAGGCCTTGGGCCCTGTTATAGTTCCATTAAAAAAAAAGTCAATGCATAAATGTTAAAAAGGGGAGACTTGATTTTGCTTTAAATGAGAAATATAAAAATCAGAAATAAAAATAAATCTGATAAAAAAAATTTAGCAGAAGAATGATATGAAAAAAAACAGAAATGCAATATTAAATATTGATCACTTGACAAATAATTTAAGGAAAAATAGAATACCAATTAATAAATGTAAAGAAACAAGAAATTTTTAGTGAGACCAATGATTAGCTATTAAGTCTAGAGATACAGATTGATGTTATTTCTGCTTAAGTTAATAAGGAAATAGAGATACTTTACTTATTTAAGATGATACTGTTGGGGATTCATAAACAGTTATTCAACTGCATCATTAGAATATCAATAACTCCTTGATCTTTGGATTTCTGACAGAAGTATGAATCTTCCTACAATTAATGTAACACAATTAAGTCTTTATGCTACTCACCCATATGGTCAAATGCTTCTTTCTACTGCATGCATTGTAGTAAGGTTTGGCTCTGGTCTCCAGCTATGAAATGCCAGCTACACCATGCCTACTGTTTTCCTGCAACAATAAGGCAGTATCTGCAAACACTGATGGCTTCCCTGGAGTGAAGAGCAGGATTACTCTTCCAGATTACACAATTATTCCTATTATCTTTCTTTTTTTCTTTTTTTTTGAGATAGGATTTCTCTGTTGTAACTTTGACTGCTCTGTAACACACTCTGTAGACCAGGTTGGTCTCAAACTCACAGAGATACACCTGCCTCTGTATCCCATGTGCTGGGATTAAAGGTGTGCACCACCACCCAGCTATGTGTTCTTATTTTTAAACTTAGAAGTATATTTCCAATAATTTTCAGAAAATATTACTTAAAAAGGAAAATTTCAGCTAATCTATTTCAATAATTATTAACAATAATCTCTACACTTGTTGCTTCAAACAAAGTGAATAATTTCTATATATTATTGGATTTTTATATAATATTCAAAGAGATAAATTCTGTCTACTTTGCTATTTTAGTTTATTTTAATTGATAAATAATAGTTGCATAAAAATGAATAGGTACAATATGATATTTCAATAAATTTTAACCTTGGGAAATAATCTAATTGAGCTCAGAGCAAATCCATTAAGCAAAATATCATTTTCCTGTGTGAGAGAATTGGTAATCCTTTTACTATCTATTTTGAAAAGTAAAATAGTTTGTTATGAACTGTATTCCCATACTATACACCTAGAACTCCAGAATTTATATCTCTCATTTAAATAAATGTTTGTGCCTATTGGTCAATGTATCTCTTTTCTCCATCCACAGAGCTGTAGATTTGGACAACCCTCATCTTACTTTCTTCTACTTCTGAGTTTAGCATTTTTAGAGTCCACGTATAAGTGAATTCATATGTTTTTTGTATCTCTGTGTTTGGATTTTTTCAACTAGTATAACATCCTCCAGACTTACCCATGTTGTCACAAATGACAAAAAAAAATGGCTTGTTAAGATTGAATAGCATTCCACTGTGTATACATAGTTCCTTTTTTAATCTATTCATCCACTGATGGACACTTAGATGGTTGCCACATCTTGGTTATTTTAAATAACCTGTCAATGAACATGGAGTATTTTTGGCATATTGATTTTTAACTCCCCAGAAGTGAGATTTCTGGATCAAATAGTAATTCCTCTTTTAGCATCTGCTACAGAATCTATGTACTGTTTTATAAAATGCCTATATCACATTCCAATACCATCAGCATTGCACGATGGTTCCATATGGTCCACATCCAAGTTAACTAACCTGTGATTCTTCATACTTTAGACGATAGTAGAATGAAAAGCACAAAATTATATTTCATTGTAACTTCAATTTGTATTTTTCTTTCCTCTATTTTTATGTAGACAAGGTTCCTCTGTTGTAACTCTGGCTGTCCAGAAACTCACTCTGGCCTCAAATTTACAGAGATCTGCCTGTCTCTGCCTCCCAAATGCTGGAATTAAAGGCATGTGCCACCACTTCCCAGTCAATTTTTTTTCTAATGATAGAAAATATTGAAATTTTTTTCAGTAATCCTTTAGTAACTTATGTGTTTTGTTTTGAGAAATATCTATGAGAGGCATCTTCCCATTTCTCACATGATTGTTTAATTTATGCTGAGTATTTTGCAAGCTCCTTGTATGTTTGGTGTATTAGGTCCTTAATGACATATTCCATGTTTAGTCTTTCCCAGTGTCGTGTGGTCTCTTCACTCTATTAACTCTTCCTCTGTTGGGCAGAAGTTTTTTAGATGAACAGACTTATTTCTCTATTTCTGCTTTTCTTCCCTGTGCACAAGAGGTACATTCAAGAAATCACTACTCAGATGACTGGGTGTAGGCTTCATCCTATGTTCTTTTCTGGAGGCTTAACATGTTCAAGCACTATGTGTGGTTAATTAATCCATTTTGAGTTTGTTCTTATACAACAGGTAAGATTGGGGCTTGTTTTTCTGCCCATGACTAACCATTTTTCCCAATAACATATTGAAAGAATGCCTCTCCCTTTTTGTAATCTTGGTATGTGGTTCAAAATCAACCATAGATGATTGGATTATTTCTTTTTTCTTTATTCTTTTACATTGGTCATTGTGCCTGATTTTATGAAGGATTTATTTCAGTCAAATAATTGAGTTCAAATGCATCTCTTTGTGGGAGATAACTGATAAGTTTAAATGGGAATCCTGAAATTGAATAGGACTACAAAGGTAACATGCACCATCTTCTTCCTTTCTCAGACTATAAGGACTGAGCCTAGAGGACTTAACTAATTTCAATCAATCATACAGCCAATTAGCAAAAGTAAAAACCAGGTTTTCTTAACTCTTACATGCTTACCTTATACCAAGGGGGCAGTAAATAGAAAATGCTTATCCAAATCAATTAAAATAAAAACCAAAGCCCAGATTATTTTTGAAATATCATGACAGAGATAGATAATGGTTGAATATGTTTGTAGACAACAGTCCACACATTGATGAATATCGTGGAAAGACTTTGATGTACTCACTTGCTAGATACCTGGGTGGGAACACGAAAGCTTTATTTGGGTTAATGCTTTGGTGACTAGAAGGATTGCACAAAGTAGGTTCTATTTTTACTTGGTGATAATGTGATTATAAACCTTGTCCAAGAAGTCCCAAAGAAGATATCAATACAATTCAATAAAGGATGCCCTGAGATGTGAATATACATAGTATTATGGCAGAACATGTGTTAGCACATTAGCATGTGTTTCACAGACTTTCAGTTATCATAAATTATATAGGTTTTGTTTTAAGAAATCAATTTAAATATGTAAATATTTTTAAGGTAACAATAGAAATCTACCATCACCTTAACCCATTTCTACATTGCAAAGGAGCCACTGGGAAGGAATACTCTGCTCTCAGAATAGCAAAAAATGTTTTGCTCTTATTACTACAGGCTGCCATGGTTTTTCTATACTACATTGAGAAAAGAGTGAGTACTTACTTTCTATTCTGCCAGCTAATAGGACTTATCCTTCCTCCTTCAGAAGACACAGCAAGCAGCAGTAAAGATGACTGTTTCCAACCCTTGCTTTCTTTCAAACTCTGAAAAAAACTCCAAACAAGAACAAAAAAAGAAAGGCAGGCAACTGTTTGGATTATTACTTGATGATTACAATGCTCAGCATTCTCATTTCTTTGGAACGTTAATTTAAAATATGCTGAAACCTGTAAAGTACCCTGGTAAATTTGGCATTTTGGGGAAACATTAGGCTGTAATACAGAAGTTTTTTTTTTGTTTTGTTTTGTTTTTTGTTTTTAAGAAGTCAAAGGAAGAAAACAGATGTCATATCACAACTTCCATTATTTTTGGCGAAGGAGCAGTCTGTTTTTCAAGAATACAATAGGAAAGTAGTGAAGGGAGTGGTCTATAGCCATGCTGAAATCAGTTTTATTTCATCAAATAATTATCAAAAGCAGTACTATTTCCCCAAAGCTACCATCTTAGGTTTCTTACAACTTCATGCTCTTTACAACTCTCTACTTTTATTATGAAAAAAATAATTGTAAATGATACCAATATGATAGCTAATAATATTATAAAATAGTAACATTCTTTTAAATGCAAAGAATTTGTGCATATTCATTTTGGGTTCATTCAGTTTCTGTTTCATTTCACTGAAAATTCCTGGAATCTAATGAAAATATCAGGGAAAATGAATTGACTATAACTATATTTAAGCATTTAAGCTCCTTGGTGTATATAGTTTGGGAGAAATTCATTCAATTTTATACTCAGTAATCAACATGTATATATATTTTAAGTTCAGAGTAATGAATTAAGTATAAGGCAAAGTAATTGGGTAAAAACGTTTTCCCCAGAATATAGGTGGGCAATGTTCTATCCAGAATCGCCATGGCTAGAACACAGGAACGGACTGCTGCACCAAAGGAAGGAATTTTAAAGTAAATAAATAACAAAGTTGAACAAAATTGTACACAGTCCAATTTGAGAGTTCAGTTCCATTTTTTAATTGAAAACAGAAGAAAATAATACAGGCTTTTAGACAAGCCATTTATCAGCACAACAATATTTGTGGGCCACCTACACATATCTCACATTCTTCTAAATCTATTCAATTAAAGGCTTTAAAATATCCAAATCCCTCTTTTACGAGATTTTTGTATAGTGAGTGGGATGCTATAGTTAACTTCTTAACAGCTCACTATGTGAGGAAAGAAAGAATAGCAAACTCTAGAAATTGAGAATTTTAGTCAAATTATATAAATGTTATATTTGATAGCATGATGGTTAATTTTTTTGTTAAATTTGCGGGAACTGGAATGAACTAAGACACAGTCTAGCAAATTCTGTGAAGCCATTTTCAATAACAGTTGTCTGAAAAAGATTCTGCCTTCTTCCAGAGTGAGTGGCACCTTCTGGTGACAGCCCAGATATAAAGAAGTCTTAGGAAAGAGCAATGTCTGCCTTCATTTCTTGCTGGCAAATGCATGCCTCCCACTCTTGCTGCTGCTGCTGCTGCTGCTGCTGCTGCTGCTGCTGCTGCTGCTCCTGTTTCTGCTTCCATGCTTTACTGTCATCAAAAACCAGCTTCTTTGGCCTCCCAATGTGGACTGATGACCAGTGACTCTCCAAAACTTCTTTAGATTTGCACCAGATTGGGATTACTGATGGAATCAGTAATCAGCGTCACGGCTGAGAAGCTATTGGATTCTTAGCATCTCCAGACTGAGAGAGCCATTTTTAACTGCCCAGACCCTATCAATTGTAAGTAATTCTACTAAATCCTCTATTGGTTCTATCCATCAGGAGAACTCTGCCTATTGCAGATTCTATGGTCTAACAAAGCCATGCTCAGCAAAATGAAAGAGTGAGATTTGTCTATTATGAGACAAGTTGAGGCTAAGGACTCCTTCTTATGGGAGCCAAAGTGATATAAAATTCTATATATAATAACCTTCATATTATGGTTCAGATGCAAATAAATAACAGATAAGTGGAATTTTCAGGTTTTATCAGTAATAGACATGTGTGTATTTCAACAGAAACTTAAAATTTAGTTTGTCACCGACAATATGATTGTCGTTTTCAAAGCTGCAGAAATAATAGTAGAATTAAAATATACCTGCTTAAATAAAATTAACATAGAAATTGAATGAAAATTAGATTCTCAAAAAGATACTCACAGGTATATGCATTTATTTACATCAAATATGGTACAATTTAATTTTTGTACACATAAATGAAACTAAGGCCATATTTTATGCCTTTAGAACCAATGATCATCTTCTAAAGAGTATGAAAATTTATTCTTGGAGGGCGTATGTGCTAATTTGGTTTTGGGCCAATTTTCTCCTACCCTCTGAACAAAATTTAAAATATATGTTACTTTTTCATCTTCTAAAAAGCATGCAGTATGAAGCTGAGAGACAGAGAAGCATGGTCCCAGCAGCTGTGCAGTGCTTCATGTTGTGAATATTCAACAAATATTAAGTGACATTGAAATATGAATTGATGGGTAATGAATCACTCTAGGGAATTATCCTGCCAAAATGTTTTGGAAGATCTATGAAATGTTTGACAAATCCAAGATATCCCAAGCTTTGCCTTTGCCGAAATGTATTTATTTGTTTGGGGGATGGGGAGACAGGTTCTTATTTTTCATCTGGCTCATTATGTCCTTCTGCTAGTGAGTAATTCATACTCAAATCATATTACTTTAACTTTTGCTAAGCAATTGATTTCTTAGTTACTATATAATTGGAAAACCAGAGCATCTAGAAAAATTGCATCTTTTTTATTAAGTACAGAAATAAAACTGATTAAGCAGAAATTTAATTATAGTAATGGGATTGACCCAGCAGTGGAGAATGAGCACCAAGAGAGGACAGACATACTGCATTTAGAGGTCTTCTACTTAGCATTATCTTATTTAGCATTATTTAAATAAGAAAAATCCATAGCTCTTAATACATTTTGCCTCTGTTTCTTCTGATTGCATTCAAATTAACAGATAGGATCTTTGTCTAATTAACTTTATGGTGATTTTAACATAATTACTTTGAAATTATCTCACTTTAAATAACAAACTATTTTGGCCACCTGAGCTTTTAGCACCACTCGCGACGTTTGTTGTGGTTATATAATAAACGTACTCACAACGCCACTGATATGAGTTCAGGCTATTTGGGATTTTTAAAGTTGCAAATTAGGAAAGCCATTTCAAGGAAATGATGGGTAGGAAACATCAGGATGCAAGGATTTCTAGCAATCACTTACAGAACAAGGCTGGCAGATGTTAGACAGGGTAGGAAGATATGCTAGAACTGTGGGTAACTAAGTCACTTCTGCCCCAGTTCTTGATTCTGCCTCTCTCTGCACTCTTACTCTATCACTCTTCGGAGTACACTGCTTCTGTTTTTGCTTTTTATTCAGTTCACATGATGATAAAAGATGAAGGCTACAACTTTCTTTAATGGGATTCAAAGCACATTGAGAGACAGATTCCCTTAATTCTGACTTCTAATTTTCAAGAAAGGAACTTGGATCCAGTCCAGTAAGTGCTCCCAGCATTTTCAATGAACAATGACCAGAAAATTGAAGTGACATTGAACAAATGTGACTGCTAAGTTCTAATGTATTATGACTATTCGTGGATCAGAAGGGTATGAGAGTAAGTACGTGGTTGGTTGTGGATTGGATGACATCTGATAAAGCTCACTGTAGTATATTAAAAGGTTTGGTATAATGTTTTCTTCTCAACTATTCTAAGCTCCACATTCAATAGTTTTAGGGAAAATTTGCCATTGAAAATTCAGTTTTTAAACCATTTTAAGTCATGTTAAAGAATAAATTATCATATAGCAAAGCTCTCCTTTTAGACATGGCTACAACGTAGAAAATTGTTAATATAGTTACCAGTGAATTCTGTAAACTGAAAACACAATGATGGAATTATAGAATAAAACCAAGACTCAAGGAAATCACAAAATCAGAACAAAGTAGGCATGTGTCTTCTTTGTTTCTCTTTTTCTCTTTGGTTTTACGTGGAGTGCAGCCACATCTTACCGTCACAGTGGCAATGGTGTAGAAATGCTTCAAACTCAAATTGGAAGAGGTAGTCCTATGGCTTACTAAGAAATAGAAATAGGATAAGAGGCAAAGGTGTCACTGGAAAGTAAGAGAGCATTGGAAGAGAGACATCCAGAGAACATGAGAGTCTTTAGCTTGAGGCAGCAACATGCCGATAGCTACTAAACCATACACTGGACGAGATTTTCTTGTGGAAAGTAGCTGATAGTGTGACTCAAGGAACTAAGCAGAGACCTAAGATGCTGCCAACCATAGGCAAGCTCATTTTTAGTTTGAATCTGATTAAGTTAGTTATCTGCTCAAGGGGTATCAAAACTTTTCAGTGTAATATACTAGAATTTCAGATTCACAATGTACTATTTTAAATGTTCAATATATAGTTCAGTATTATTTACTTACAAACTGTCATGAAATGTAATACACCATAGGAAAAGACTAAATGTGGACAAAATGAGATTAGTGAGATTAGTGGAGGCTTCTGTTAGATAAAGGTTTTAAAGAAGCCATTATAGTAATGCTTGGTGACATAAATGAAATTATATTAATGCTGAGTAAAAGGATACCTATCTGAAACTTAAAAATTGAAAGTCTTAGAATCAAAAGTGTTAGTATTTGAAATGAAAGTTCCCAGATGGATTAAAGTATTCACTGAAATTGAAGATAAAAGAGCTAGGAAATTCAAACGTATATTAATAAAAAGAAAAAAAAAACAGTTATCCCATGACATACTTACTAATTTAAAATGATGTAATCTTATGATGGAAAAAATAGCATATACCTCCATAACTAAATGATTGAATAATGATGATGAGTGATGAGACACAGTAGCACCCTCTTCCTACTGATTTGTTATATTGGGAAGGGGACAGGAACCATTTTTCTAATATTCTTTCTAAAATTGAACAATCTCAATTTAACATGGTGAAACATCCAATAAGCTAAAACTGAAAAGTGTTTTGAAAAACAACTGTCTGAGACTCTTCAAATGTAGCGAGGACATAATTTACAGGAAGGCTAAGAAACCCTTCTAGAATAAGAGATTAAAGACATAACAATGTATTTTAGTTTATGGTCCCAGACCAAATCATGGCACTGGAGGAAGACAGTAACAGGGTAATAGAAAAAACAATGAAAATCTATTTTCTTAGTGGATTTCTGGTTTCAACACTCAAAGCATACAAAAAAAGCATGTTTTTGCGAATACAAAAACATGGCTCATAAACTTACAAAAGAATGTAAAAAGAAGAATAGCCAATCAAATTTAAAAGAAGGAAATGATACATATAATAAGAGGTATAATCTCATGAAATACATATATTATGAAATATATATTATGGACATATGCATGTGTATACACACATATATGAATCAGAAGATACTAGACTGGATGAAAATAGTTACATAGAGAAATGGAAAAATACTGTGTACAGAAATAAACTCAAATACAATTAGCCAAATTATTTTTGAAAAAAATCTATTTAAATGAGTGATAGAAATGTCTTTCCTAAATTAACAATGCTTTAGCAACTGGATATTTGCATGAAAGCAGGGATCATTAACTACTATGTAAGAATGCACAGAACTTTAGCAACCATAAAGTTCTATACCTAAGTATGAACAGGTTTTCAACACTAAGTTAAGTCACAAAGTCTTGGAACTTTTGAGATAAGTCATGCCTTCAGAAGAGCATAAAATGTTTTGACTCACTTTACAAAAAAATATGAAACTTTTTCAAAATTAAAACATAAAAAAACTCTAAAAGAAAGGCTGCTTTCTGTGTAATACACACAACATTCTGACAAAGATTAGGCCATATGGGATTATTTTTTCTGAGGCATAGACATTTCACTAAGACTGAAATACAATTTTTTTTAGTTTATTTTACTTGACTGCACACCGTGACTAATACCTATGCCTTCCTGTGAAAGTGAGAAACTCAAAAGTGAGTTTTAGAACACATTTTCAGAAAGGTCTAGAGGGTTTTGTCCTCCCTGGAAACACTGCACATGTGCTGAGACAGTCTTGGGATGGCCTAAGCCAAAACTAAGATCAAAACCTGAGTTAGGTCTCTGCATCGCTGATATGAACACTTAAGAAAAAAATAGCAAATGACAACATGTTAGATAGAGTCTCCGACACTTTTATGTTATTTCTCAAATACCTTGCCCTATAGCAACGCATAAATTTTTTGTTCAAATCCTTTTTAAAGGCTTTTGATTCTTGCAGTTACGTATGTAATTCCTCAATTCCCATTTTTCTCTCTATTTTAAAACTTCAGCACATAGGAATTTCTGTTGTTTAAATAAACACAATTTAAATGTCACAAAACCTTCAAAGAATTTCTTAAAGCCTACCTCCAATCCCTGTTCAAAAGCACTACACTATTTTCTTAGCACAAACCTATTCCAACATTAAATGGTTCCGATTAGACACGAAACTCCAGACCCATGAATTTTGAGAGGGCTCTGAACTTGCCAAAATAATTTCTTATTAGACTTGATAACTTGGATCATGTACTCCCACTGTATATTTTAAAAGCTTTTACTATAAAACTTTCTTACAACAAAAGGGAGATTTAAAAAGCATTGTAATTATTCACAGAACAGTTATGGCATCATTGCTGATGAAATACAATATCAATGACATTTTTTACTATAAATAAGATAGTAATTGATAGGGGTGCTATTAGTCGCTGAGTGCATTCTTCTACCTATTAACACATGAAACAATAGTTTTTATTTCAGACTCTTAAACCTTTTAGAATCAAACACACAAAACGCTTTGGGAATGAAATTTAAGTTGCAGGTCAGTTTCAACTTTTTATACTTTTAACTTCAAGAAAAACATTCTTCTGAAAAACAAGAGTCAACGTCCTACCAGTCTAATTTATTGGGGGACTTGGGTTAGGAAAATAGCGTAAGAGCTAACCTTACAAGTCTGTAAACTGTTCTAAGAATTTCTTGTGAGTGCACAAATTAGTCTCATTTGCATGTAGTGTTGTGGAAAGCAACATCAACTCTGAGCTGGATAGGGTACACCAAAGTTAGATGGAGGCTTACAGGGTAACAAAAGGCAGATTGTAACTTGCACAACAAGTGCTGCTGTTGCTTTTATTTTGAATGGCCATCTTTGTCATTGCATGAAAATACTCCCTGGTACCCACGGGCATGTTAATCAGTGAACAAATTTGGGATTAGAAGGGTTTCAAGGCTCATCCTGCCTTAGCCATTGGCAATCCTTTCAGAAAAGGAATTATATACACATTGCATCCCTTGGTATGCAATGAGGTACTTGAGCTATCCGTATAGTTACTAAGGCTTTTAAAAGAGGAATGAGTAGGTTCAGTAACCAGAATGCTCCCTGACTTTTTGCACAATGAAACTAGAGTTTGGAGAAGTGGGAGAAAGATAGTGAGGTAAGCCACATGCCCTATGCCATGAGTACGCTGTGGTGCGTGACTGATGGTAGTACTAGGAGCAACATCATCAGAGGTAGAAACCCTCCCTCCACTTCAGCCACTTGCTGCAAAGCACACATAATGCTGCAGACACAATTTCTAAGAATACATTAAAACAAAACTGCTAACACAGCCAAATTCGTAAAACACTTGGAAAGCCTGTAAAATGGCAGGCCAATGTTAATATACAGAAAGAGGGGAATACAGTATAAGTAGAAGCTGCTGTTTAAATGTCAAGGCTTTGAAAACTAGAGGAATGTTTACATGGATTCAAATTATCTTTTAGAGGGCATGAGTTGATTCTGCTTACCTTCAGGTTATTTCTAAATCAAAAACACAGAACACAATTTTGCTGAGTATTTCAATTTTATTTTATTTCAAATTGAAAAAACAAATTAATAAAGTTTGCGTGTCTAAGGGAAACATCATTGTTCAGAAAATTATCAATTCAAATACCAATCCCCAAATTAAAAGCATTGCATGGACACAAAATGATTAGCATGACTCTCACTTCTGTTATGGTCAATAGTAACATCAAATTCTAGAAGAAGCATTATCTTCCTGACTTGCTCCGGGCTCTGAATTTGTATCAAATCATTTTGATCTCCCTCTTACTCATTTTCTAACCATTCTTATAGCTAAAATTTATCCAACTCTGTTTTTCAGTTATGAAAATAGTGCCCAATCTCTTTTTATCCCCAGTATGGTAAAGCTATAGGCTCCTCATCCAAAATTGTTGTGTCTAATTTACACCCAATTTCCTTGTGTCTGATATTATTTTGACCAAAATAATGATCTCAAAAAATTAATAAAATCAGGAACTATTTTACACACAATTTAATTTTGTATTCAAATTTGGAAAAATTATAAATCAAAATATATTTACCTATATATAGATAAAGAAGTTGCTAAGCTTGCTATTAGCACATACATTTAGCCATTTTTCTTAAGCTTTTCTTGAATGTTATTGCAGTTTGTGTGTATGAATGTGTATGTATAAATTTCCCAATTAGTCTTTAGTGAGAAATTATATCATATGGTTTTATTATCTAAAATCATAGACCAAGGATCGATATTAGTTCTATTTAATTAAACTGTAATTAAGTTGAGTAATTTAGAGTCTCCTTCAGGAGAATAACATAGCATCAACAGAATATATATTAATCTTACATTCATAGTTTGTTTGAATGAGATATAGAACTGAGGTATAGAAAAATTGCCCACTAACAACTCAGGAGTTAAGGATCTTATCTTCACCTAATTTAGTACTTCTATGTGATTAATAAAATAGTTTAAAATGTCCTCAAGGCTGGATAAAGGAGAAGAGTCTCTGGAAATTGGTTAGCAAGCAACATATATACAAAGAATAAGATCATTGGTGTACTGAAAAGGAAGTGTCATGGACAATGAACATGTTCCTCTATGTAGGTATGAAATAAAGGAAAAGTAAAAGTAATCATTCATATAATTTGACTTTTCTACAAAGCACAAAGTATAAACCACTGAAAATTCTATAAAGCATGTATTTACTATATCGGATGTCACATTGTGCAAAATTACTATCATCTCAACCAAGATTGTTGAAATTACAAGCAACTGCACATACAATAAACGTTTATGTGGTAATTCCAACATCTTTATTTTCTAATCCCAGTCCTTTCACTAACTAGTTGTTGAATTTGCAGATTTGAAACACCAGACCATTGTCTCTTGATGTTTCTGAGCTATTGAATCATCTTCTGTCAATTTCCATACATGCTGGAAATTTTCTAATGACCACAGCTCTTCTCAGGAATGGAGGCTCACACAGTAGTGTTGCTCTTTTAATTATACACATTTATGGAGTGCTGAATGATCATTTCATGCTTAAAAATGATTAACAGTCACGTTCAAATTATAATTTGCTTTCCTAAAACAATTGCATTAGTTAAACTATCAAAAAAAGATATCTTTAAAATAATTTTGACTGCATGTTGATGGTAGAAAGAGTAAATATAAAAAAATATGTTCATTTCTTTTGACTAACAATGTGTTGTGTTATATATGTCTTTTGTATGTTCCTTTTTTTTGTTGTTTTTCTAATTTTGTGCCCTTTGATAAGGTTTGGAATTCTCACTGCCTTAAATTTTCAACTAGTAAATGAACCACATTTATATGAAAAAAATTTAGGAGAATTGTTGCCAACCTTGATTTAAAGCTGGAGTTTATAAAATCTTCACAGGGCCTGTTTTAATAAGGTATCCAACTGTAATAAAAAGCACGCGGTCACTTCACTGAAGTGACCTGCCAAAACTTTCAATATTTGTCCATGGTTACACTGAACGCTAAAAGTATCAATTAATACATTGAAACAAGAGTACAAAGTTTCATATGTGAAACAGAGCAGTTGTTCCCCTCCACATTAGGAACAAAACCTCTCAGGGCACATAAAGAAACAGCAACCATTTCTTATTAAGTAACGTTTACTGTAGGTGTAATTTGCAGTAGTTAACTTACAAAACTGAAACTTCCCTGGAGTTTTGATGAAATGAGTTTCAGCCTCTGTGAATCAAACAACTCTAGTGGAAAATGATGATGATCTTAGAAATTGCTAAGACACACTAGCTTTTGTTCTTGATGTCTGAAAAAATAAGAGAGCATATTTATTTCCAGATGGAAGATTAATTAACACACAAAAAAACTGATTTATCCATAAATATGGTTCCTTTTGAAATTTCAGTAAGTTCACCAAAATATGTACATGCATCTCCTTGGAACAAGTTACAGCAAACCTGGTACTGGGCAAAAAAGTTAAATAAAGCATAACCAGTTGTTTCTTGTCTTTATTCAAATCAAGTAGAGCTGCTACTATAAATTGGAAATTGCATCTCTGTTATTCTCATTATTTCTTTGTGCAAGGTGTTTGCTAGAAGGAGAATCACTGTCTGTTTACAAAATTATGTGACAATCTGCATAATTATGTTGCATATGTGTTAGGTTAGCTATGAATGATTAGATTGTTGCTCAGAGTTAGAATGTCTGTATTTTAGAAAAACCAATCACTGAGAAATGAATGGGATTATTTTAGGCAGAAAAAAAAAAATCATGTCCAAAATTCAGAATTAGACTGCCAGTGTCAATGGGATTTAGAGTGAGAAGCATTATTTACCTCTACCCAGTAATGATACAAGCTAAATGGAAGAATCCGCATAAACATGACAGTATAAGTCACTACTAAGTACAGTGTAACTTAAATTATTTCTGTTCAAGTGCATTTAAAGTGTCAATTAATTGCCTCCATTTCAGATGCACACCTTTTCCCCAATTATCAAATTAAAATTTGATCTGAATCAATGAGCACAATGATAGTTTAATTATATTAAACCACATGAAATAAACAGTGAGGAAGTGTTTGTGCAGATGGCCACCCGCGTCTGACACCTCCAGGCATAGCCAATGACAAGTACCATTCTCTTGGTAAATACAATTGCTTTATTTTACTGTCACTGAAGCATCCTCACTTTTAAAAGATAGAAGAATGGGTTTCGATAGAAGGATTTAAGGGAATTACAGAAGGAGAAATTGCAGACACAGATGTACTTTTTTTTTCTAAGGGCACCAGGTGTTTTAAATGCCACCAGAAGGGTGCTCCAGGCGATTCCATGCTGTCCAAGATAGCTTGGCATAGATTATCTGAAAGCTTTTGTGTCTTTTCAGCTTTTGATTAAAGGCCAGTGTCAGGACTCCTTGGGGCTTTTGCTTGGTACAGTAAAGCCGAGGGATTTTTTTTTTTTTATGTTACTGCCAAAAAGATGCCAGTTAGGATAATTACATTTCAATTTAAATTGGTAATTTTATGAAAATTTAAACCAGAATATGTGTCACCCAAATCTCCTTACTTTTATTCCTCCCAAACATGCATACACACACCCCTCTTGTTTGGGGGAAGACAACGACAGCAGTCTACCAGAACCTTCCCATGACCCAGAGATATGTGCCAGGAATTAAACAGATGAGCGAAAATTGAACAGAGACTGTTTTCTTCATCCAAATTTATTTTCTAGCCTAGATTTATCACTAGTGTACACTGGAACCATCCCAGGGCATCCTAGCTTCTAGTATCTTTTCCCTTGCAGATGCCAGCAAGCTTTAGACCATAACTGTAGTATTTAAGACACTGTTTTTCATTCACAGTCGAGCTTTGTATTTGTTAACAGGATGTAGAAAAGGAATCAAACCCACTTAGAGTCTCTCACCCCCTTGGTGAAAGGAAAGGGACACAAGTGGCCAGATGAACCCTGAATTTTCTGTCTGCCACTTTCTTTTTCCAGGACACATACGCAAGCTTGGCAGCGCCAACAAAGTGGAAGTAATGTTCCTTTGTTTAGAATGCAGTGTGTACGAACATTTACATAATAAAATACACACACAAATAACAGATGGTGAAGAGACACTCATTTCGCCACATGTTGTAAGCACAATATCGTTCCTTGATGATCTCATTTCTCTTACTTCTCCCTACAGATGTCTACCAGCTATTTAACCTCAGGGGTTATTCAGATGGTAAAAGGTTTTGAAGACAGCCACAAAACTGGCTACAGAATGTTTCTTTTCTATCAGGTGCAAATACCCTTTCTGGATGGAGTTATCAATCCACAAAAAAAGCCTTCATCTGTCAAAAGAACTTAATATAACTTCCATTTTTCATGGAATTTGTTGGACAGATATTGTCTATAATACATGGCCATGAATACTGGCAGTATGATGACTTTGAAAGAGGTCATTTTCTTCTAACCATTTTTGTTCCAAGCAGAAACTGGCTTATTAGTACTTTTGGTTCTTAAATGAATAGCCCTCTTTCAGGGGTCTTCCGTAATAAGTATATGTCTCCTAATACTTTGTGCTCCTACGTCAATCTGTTATTAGAGTTACACCTCAAATGTAGTGTAAGCGATATGTTATGCAATGTAGGGAGCTAATAAATATGTTGTATCATTAGCTCTTTTTAATTTATCCTCAGATAACACTTCTCCCAAAACACACATTGCATTCTTTTTAAAGAGATCTTGTATAGTTGAACAAAGTACATTAACAACACGTATTATTAACCTTTTCATTTATAAATGCAAATTACTCAAAAGCACATAATAATTAAATGTTACAATACATAAAAGACAGCCATACCCATTTTATAAAGATGTGTACATATTTTATTTGGTCAATAAATGATTCATATAAGAATCTGCATTGGTCCAACTAGAATTCATAACTCCCTCTAAGAGAACACATCTTTAACTCACATTTTATGTGTTATAGTGTGCTACAAAGGTTTACTATCAAACAAGAATGAATCAACAAATATGGATATCAAAACTAAGTCCTACACATCAATGTCTTAAGAAAAAAAAAACAACAAAACTATTCATAAAGGTTAAAAACAAATAAAGAGTCATCTACCAAGCATATCTTGAAAATAATATTCAAAAGCAAGTCTAGTAAATGGAGTAAAATGTATGTTGAAGTTTGTAAAATATGCAAATACCAGAATTGTTATTCGAAGGCAAAAAGAGAGATAATTTATGCACATTTTTGAGAGCTGTTTAAGGTGAACTCATAGTCAATTGTACATAGATACATTGAAGAGTTTCCAAAGGACTCTTTCACAGACAAAAAGTAAGAAATAAAGGGAGAGAAAAGACAGACAAGAAGGCAAAAAGAGAAAATCACCAAACAACTATGAAAGTTCAAGACAGAAAAACAGATAAGGAAAGAAATCATCAGATGGTGGACAGGGTGAGCAAAAATCTTGGACTTTAGACATTGATTACAAGAGACTTGGGTGAAGAAAATAAAATGTGAGATAGAAATAGTGTTTGAACACCACAAAAGGAGGGCAAGCACTGACAATCTGACAGAACTTACCAGTAATCATGAGATTTCAAAGCTTACCAATCCCCTGCACAGACCCATGCACACAGATAAAAACTACACACACACACACACACACACACACTTTATAAATCTAGAGATTGTCAGATATCTCTGCAATCAAGTTGTAACCTAACAATGCATCAAGTCCCAATGTCCATTGGTCTTTATTTTGTACTAAAATGAGGTTCCTGTTATCAGATGGCTCTATCTCTCGTCCAGTTGATGAAAAAAAAACTAAATAAGATACCTACATAATCTAAAAATGAAGATTTATGGAACTTCCTTTTTAGAACAAAATAAAAATGTTTCAAAGTCAAAAGAAATGTGACCCTGATTAAGTCACAAGACTTATAACCACTATCCTTATTCTTGCTTCTACTTTTATGAGACCATACCAGAAATCTTTCAAGATTTTGTTCTTTCCAATTACAGTAAATTTTAAAAACTTAGCCTTAATAATTTTTGGCAGTAAGCCTAAAGTCATAAACTAAAATTTAGAAGTTAAAACTCATGTGTATTTACAAAGTTAAGCAGTGTCTTTTCCTTGTTCATGTCTCTGAAGAATGTTCCAAACTTAGGTAGAAGTATATGAAAATAATATACCATTCTGTAATTGCTATAAAGTTGCAAAAGTATTTTCTAACTTAGTGACTTTAAAACCAAGAGTATAACATTTGATAACTGAAGTTTGGCTTTGTCAGTCATATCTCATCTATAGTCTTACCTGATTGGAAAATGCAAGCACCAGATATTCATCTTAAGAGAGGTAAGCAACAGATTTCATCACTTATATTACGCTGATGACTATTCAACTGATCTTAAACATTAAATATGTAATATCTTAGAAAAATCAGATTTCCCTACATACTTCTATATGCCTCCATTGTAAATAGAATTAAATTCTTGGAACAGTTACCCTGCAAAGCTACTTTTACACTTTTGCCAAAGGCTTATCAAATATCGTCAGCCCTTGAGATTTTTCTCAGAGACTAAATACACCATCAGTGATGCAATATTTCTCAAGGATTCACCCATATTTTTTTCTGTTCATCCAAGAATAGCGGGGAACCTTGGAAGTTCCTCAAAACTACGGCCCTCTTTAAATAAGAATGCCCATTAAAATAAAATAAGAGTTGCTGGATGGAGACAAAAAAATGAGGACAGAAAAATGAAAGAAATTCTTTCTTCAGCCTGTGCTCCTTATGAGGCTTGGGGTGCTGCTCATTGTAACCTAGCAGTGTGGAAATCCTCTTTGATTTTCTCAATGGCCCCTTTCTTTTTTCACACACACAGTATTTCTTCATACTACATGGTAAGTGCCTTAGTAGGCCTTTGAATATTATGACATCCCTTCCAACACTCTCCTCACCCAGAATTTTATATGAATGAGCCCCATTTTAATTCAGTATGTTGAATGATACACTCTTTTTTAAGCATCTACTTCTTCCAGGTACCAATATATTTATAGTTTCTGTACACTATTCATAACATATGAGAGTGCACTTAAGTGACCTAAGAATATTGCTGGTAGAAGGTATAAATATGGCAGGTGCTACTCCAGTAGAAACAAGATTTTTTTAAATTGTATTTCCTGACATTCTTAATTTCCCCTGTCAGCTGTCATCTTGTCACTAGTCCAGGCATTTACCTCACTGGCACTGCCTTGGGGCATGACTATGGTTATATATTTGAAAGATGAGTTCCTTTTACATATGTAACAGCTGTCCATGTGAAATAGCATAGTATTTCAAACAAAACTCTAAAGGCCCACCATCTCCAGATAGGAAACATCCAGAGTAAAATTTCAAAATGTTCAGGGTTTGTGACCCACCTCTTTCTGTTATCTTTATATCTCTCCTGTTTCTAAGACTTAATCTGAAATGTAAGTGTGGTTTTTTTCACATTGGAGAAAACATCCTCTGATGAGAAAACATGTTAGAGCCATATTTTAAGAGAAAGAATACAGCTTTTTCTTTTGGTCGAGTTGCCTTGTCCAGCCTCAATGGGGTGGTTTGTGTTTTATCTTAGTATATTTTATTTTGTCATGTTGGTTGTTATCTCTTAGAAGCCTATTCTTTTCTAAAAAGAAACAGAAAGGGGGTGGATCCAGAGAGGAAGGGAGGGAGGAGGAGAGGGAGGAGAAACTGTAATCAGGATGTTTTGTAAGAGAATAGAATCTATTTTCAACAAAAGGGAAAAAATTCACAGAAAGAGGAAGAATAAATACAAACATTGAGGGTTTTTCTTCCCTTCTTGTATGCATAGCACCTTCCAGTATGATGAAAGGTAACCAGCAAGAATGAAGTATTCAGATTGGTACCACACTGATTCCTGCAAGTTCTATTACTCAAGTTTATGTGGTGTCTTCAGCAATGGTGTCTTATCATCAAATTCTAGAAGGTAACCAAGAGTGATGGCAATAATCTGTAATGTTTATTTTCTCATTTGTGCTGTCTGGAGAAGCATTATTCCTTTATCGTAGGATAAATCTATATAAAGTCTCTCTCTCTCTCTCTCTCTCTCTCTCTCTCTCTCTCTCTCTGTATATATATATATATATAGATATATATATACACACACACATATGAATGAATATATATGACATATATACATATATATGTGTGTGTGTGTGTGTGTGTGTGTATATATATATATATATATATATATATATATATATATATATATGAATAAGCTTCTAGAGTAATAAAGTTCTATATGGCATTTTCAAATATTTGGTATTAATTAGCTCTTCCACATCCTCCATCCACTACTCTGCCCAGGCAAATAGCAACTAACCTATCAGAATATCCTTGCTAGTACAATAGAGATGAGATTGTTATGCAAGTAACTAACCCCCTTCTGGTTAGGTTTAAGGTACACTCCACGAGGTGGAACTCCTGCCTGATACCATTAATAGGACCAAAAACCCATGGCTAGGTAGACCATATTGATATAGGGGGGAGGGAAATAATGCTATTATTCTTCTAAATGGTCATAATAATAAACTGCAGTCCCAGTTCTTATTCTTATATACATAGATTAGTGCATCTCCCAATTCTCAGCAGAGAAAATTCTTTTTACAGCAGATGTCACTTAATATAGAGACCCACAACTGTTCAATATCCAAAGAATAAGAGAATATCCACCTCTCAGCTCTAAATGAACAACTATATCACACCGCCTTCCATCAAGACTCACAAAACTTAGGGGAAGAAGGGATGGAAAGAATGTAAGAGGTAGTAGACATCTATGCCAAAAAAACTTTTGGTGGAAATGATGACACAGTTGTACACAGAAAGTCACAATTGCTGTGACAATAAGCACAAAACTTGCACAAGATCAAGCGAGCCAAACATAAAGTCTGGATGGGGAAGAAGCTCATGAAGTCCCTTACCCATGGAGCTACTAATGACTGATAGCTGCCAGTGGGGTGTGAGTTTGTTTTCAGCAGGGATGCAGCCCTGGTGCAGTGTCCATACTTCAATAGAAGACCCTGTACCCAGCACAAACAGGTAGCACCAAGTGGTCTCAGTGAATTGTTGGGATGAAAAAGCAGAAAGAAAGATAAGTGAGGAAAGGAGAGAAAGAGGAGTTAAGTTTGTCAAAACACATTATATGCAAGTGTGAAATTCTCAAACAATAAAAAATGAAATTGAAAAAAAAACATTTAAAAGAGGAGGGATGGTTAGAGTAAGTTTTCATCAACTATTTCATTTGCATTTCATTCATTCATTTCTCATTTCACCTGAGAAAATTTTTTTTCTGGTTCTTGGTACATAAAGTATACAGGTATGTAAAATAGGTATCCAAAGCAAAGAGTTACTAGTGACAATTCATAAAGAAATTTATCTTAAAACAATTCTTTGGTATACACATAATTTTACCATTTATTACAGACAAGAGCAAATTGGTATACTAAGGAGATAGATGTTCTCATTTATGTTCACATAAAGACAAATCTTGAATGAATATTTAATAATGCAAGATATGAAATATCTTCAGTATTTTTAAAGAGTTGACTAATATTTGATTTATACTTGTGAATATTGATAATTCCACTTTGCATAAATACTCAATACAAAGTGGCTGAAGTATGTTTAGGGCCATTACAGAAATTATTGGAAATTCTGTCCCTATCCCAAGCACAATAAATTATTTAATTATTTTTTAAAATAAGCCCACAATAGGACCTCAAACCAAAACATTTATAATCAAGTATTCTTACTCTGTGCAACCCAATATACCAATTTGACACTTAAATGTTGAAGAACTATAGTAAAACAGTATTAAAGGTCCAATTTCTATAAGTAAGCCATCATGTTTCTTTGTTTATACAGAAAAATGTTACGGCTCATAATATACAACAGTCTGGAATCTGAGCCAATTTATTTCAGGCAGTGGTCACTGACATCAGGTGAAGTGATAGCATACTTGATACCAAGTGAACATATCATAGGCTCAGAACCAAGAACCAAGACTATAGTGTATTTGGCAATGCAATATGGGCTAGCATTGCCAGAAACACTTCAGACTCACTGTGCATTTGTAAAACTAACTTTACGTTGTTTGCTCTCCAAGATTTTGTAACCCTCGCAAAAATTTTTGTTGGCAAGGTTTCACATTCATGACTGTCAGTGATGTGGCCCCACATGAGGTAATGACCCACAGCTCTAGAAGCTATATATTAGAGCATAATAGCACTCAGCTGCATAGGCTTCATTCTTTCGGTTATGGGAGAAAATGAAAGAAAACCTCTTTATCTCCTGTTTCTTTCTTGCACTAAACATACTGTGCCATGAATGTCAGGGCTTAGAGTTAGAGCTGTCAGTCCAGTGAAGACATACCACATACAATGTTAGCACAAAGCATAAAATGAAGACATCTTAAAGCCAGTGCATGAGTGAATAAAGATACTTAGCACCTTTCAATGTTGATAATACAGTAGCATCAATACTGTACCAGAGAAGGTAAAAGAATAGAAGCAGGAGCATTTAAGGCTATAAAACTCAGAGCCTGGATCATTTTTGATGTTTTAACCCCATTATCAATGCTGTTTGATAAATTACTTATAAATATATATGAAGTATTATGAAATATATAGTATATTCTTATACCATAGCTGAATTATTTATAAAATAATTATACCTGAAATGGACCTGCTATTTCCATGAAATCAAGGTTGATATTATTTTCCAATGCAAGATGCTGACTCATGCAAAAGTCAAGGAACAGTAAGCCTCAGAAGAGAACTAATGTACAAGCTGCGGTGTTGTTTTTCATTTTCCTCTCTCTTTTCAACAAGTCCCATCATGCTATGAAAAGAAAACTGGAGCCATTGTGTACTGCCCTTTTTCCAACACTGCCTGGTCTTGAGAAGGTGATCAATTGCAAAGGACTGTACAATTTGAGCTTGGAATTGTGCTATAAACAGGGAAACTCTGTCTTGGGAGGGATTCTATTTCATAGGCCTGTTGGTCTGCTTTGGAGATATAAGACATGTCTGACCTACAAATGACTGAAAAATGAGAGGAGCACATGTAAAATGGAGATTTGGTTTTCCCAAAGGGTAATATCTTAAAACTTGAGAATCTGGAAACCATTGTAGGTGAACACTGTAGCCTCAGTGGAGAAGTACATAGAATTACATAGAGCACTCTAGTTACATTACAATAGCACAGGGAACAATTCAATTTCATTGTATTTTTCTGGACATTTATAGAGATGAGGTTTAATATAACAAGACTTGTAAAATACAGTATAGCAGAAAAGAAATGGTGAGGAAGAGAGACACAGACACTGGGCTTCCCATACACCATGGAGTGATAGCATGTAGCAGGTGTAAAGTCAGTCTTAAACTATCAACACGATTTATAGCACCATGGCAAATAAAGTCTAATTATCCTGACAGCTAATATCCTGACAGCTCCCAAACAAAATTTGACATTTGTGAATTTCCCTAAATTTAGAGCAATAGAACCACTACCTGTCATCTCTTTAAAGACCTGTAGAATACCTAAAAATTCTTAAATATCTGTCCCTTCAGGGATATATGATAATGAAATCCATACACGAACAATATAATACTGAATAATAATAAATGCTAGGACCAAAGCTGAATGTGAAGGGGTATGACAGTGATCTCAGAATTTATAAGGCTGAGGCAAGATGCTTGAGAATTAAAAGCTAGACTGGGCTATCTGGTGAGACCATTAAAAATTGGTATTGATTATGTGGTTTGTTCCTTTTTTTTGTTTATTAGGAATATCACTGCCCTTGTACATGAAAAACCACTTTCTCTTGCTGAATTTATGACTTTCTTGTCCTCAGCCTTAGACAGTTTAACTATTAGGCATCTTTTCATTCATATTAGAGTTAGTGGTATTGGACTTATTCAAACATCTTGCATCTGTCCATTTTTTCATTGTATTTGGTTAGATTTTCACATTATTTCTTCAAATAAATCCTTTGCTTCATCTTCTTGCTCTCTTCTCTCTAGAATTCCCACAATGCAGTATGCTGATATAATCAACAGTATCCATAGCATGTAGGCCCTTCAGGTTTTGTTTTTTTTTCACTCTTTCATTGTTCTATTTACTACACTAACTCTATGATTTCAATAGCCTATCTTCAGAGCCCTTACTATTTTTCTTCTGATAATCTGCTGGTGAAAACATTTATACATTTTTTTCATTTAGTTATATAGCTGAAATTTGCAAATTAAATACTTCCAAAAAATGATTGAAAATTTAGAGAAGATTAGTTACAATTTGAGTGCTAAACATGCCAAACATACTCATGTCACTAAAGAATAAATTCATAACTGGCAACATAGTTTTGAGCCAAGCCTCTGGATTGCATTATGAGAAATAGGTTTTATACATTGTTACTAGTTTTGGCCTGTACTCTCTATTTGCTAGTATAGAATCATAACAGGGCCAGCTGCCCCCTATATATATATTGAATTATAAATATATATATATGTATGTATGACAGTTACTTGAAGCCATGATTGAAAGAAGACAAGATACATGTCCAGCTGGCAGTTATTGACAAACTCTGTCTTATGCACCTCACACTAGCTTTACTGGAATCCTAAATACAGGAGGAATGGAGTCACAGAGGCTTACACCAGGCTTCCAGAAAAAAATCAGTGCAGCTCTGAGAAACCTACGTCTAACATTGTAAGGAAGGAGTCCATGCTGAAATGGAAAGCCCAGAACATTAGAAATGCCAGGAAAGTAGATGCTTGATTAGAAAAGCTGTAGGCACTGATTAGCACTTAAAGAGGACAATATGTAATACAGGCAGCAAGGCAGAAATATCCATGCCCACTGGGACCCACATCAGGTGACCATCTGCCCCAGATGCCAGATGCTGGGCTTCCATGTTTAATGTTTACTTTAACTGTTATTAGTTTCACTTTGGTCCAATCTCTCCATGCTGTTTTTTATCCCTGTACTTTGCCTTTTGTGATGTGAATATTAATTTGGTGCATTTGTATATTAGAAGTATGTAACTTGATTTTAATTTTATAGTTCATAGTTACTAACTTGGTTGTTTGAAGAGGAGAAAGTTTGGAGCTTCAAAGAGTGTTGAGACTTAAGATTATACGGATTCTTAAAGTTCGATTAATTGTGCTTTATATTATGAGATTGTCATTAATCATTGTTGGCCAATGATGGAATAAGTTGATCTGAATTGAAATATACCCCACAAACTCATGGGTTTAAACAATTGACCATGACTGACGGTAATATTTTGAGACATAGAATCATTATTTTTGGAAGACATTTTAAAGGAAAGTATTTTATCTGGAGCTGAAGAACCATACTAAGTTTGTGAAAACCCTAAGGTTTTATATAAGAATTTGAGTTTATAATCCCGGAAAGAAACTTCACCAGATTGGTATTAAACTGGGCAATGTCCAAAAAGGGGCTGTAATGACTTTTGAAAAGGAAAAACAATAATAAAACTACTTTAACGAAGTACTTAATAACTCCATTTTTCTTTATTGGCTTACTTTAAATATCTCAACATAAATGGTTAAATCGTTAAAAAATGTAAATTTTGAATTTTTTGTAAAATAATTAAGGAGTGTGTTGTCCATAAAAAGTAATTGTAAAGAGTGCTTCTATAGGATTTTAAATAGGGTTCCGATATGAATTAAGCCATGTTTAAATCGAATGGACTAAAACAAATACATGTAAAAAGTTTCCGTTAAGTAAGGAACATTTAAGTCTGCGGCGACGTTACGTAGAGAAACTGAAATTGATACTGAGCCACAGAGCTGGTTCTGAGCAGGTTAGTGCAGAGAAGAAAAGCCAGGTAAACATGATGTGCAGCAATCGTTCAGAAGCTAATTTTCTTCAAAACACATAAAATTTTCAAGCTCACCACATTTGCTTAATAATGTGTAGTTTATAAACAAAAATCTACAGTTTCCATAGTCTTAATGTAAAAAGAAATTAAATTAATCCTGGGATTCTGGCAAAAATATAAATGCTAGCATGATTAGAAAGGTAGAGTCTACAGCTATGAATAAATGTATAGTATTGAACATTATACTATATATTGATTGATATATTGATATAATAAAAATACACTAATATATGTGTGTGTGGGTGTGGGTGTGAGTGTGTGTGTGTGTGTGTGTGTGTAAAGGAACACTAGGAAGAAGTTTCATTTGGATTAGGTTTGTGCTCCTACCCCAGCTGTGATACAGTTGTTTGATTTGGATTTGCAATGCTTGATGCAGGTGAATATAATTTGGTTAGGTGCAGTCATTCTGGCATTTGTAGCTTGTTTTGGGGATTGCATGCGGCATGGGTCAATGGGAACTTTTGGCTTAGGGTATAAAAGGTCTGAAGCCCCGAGAGTCAGGGTAGGCACTGGTTGGTGGTTCCTTGGTTATATTGCTGTCATTTGTGTGTTAATTCCTAAAAGAACAAAGGTTGGAGGGATTGAGTTTATAGACTGTAAGCCGAGACACTAGTCTGACTCACTGTCAGCTAGTCCTCTTCAACCTTAGGACAGCCGAAAAATCTCTCTTTCTGTACCAAGGCCACTTGTAAAAGCAGTGAAGATTTCTATCTTTCCTTTCTCCTTCCCTAAATTGAGGGTAAAAGATGGTAATATACTGCTACATATATACTACTAAAAGGAGACAAGATATTACATTAAAGCAATAGGTCTAATATTGTGTTTTGGGGTTTTGGCTATCCTGTATAATTATTTATATTTATTATTTCAATTATTTCAATTCCTCTGGCATCTCTATTTTCTTGGTCCTTTACATTCATCATAAAAAAATTTGAATAAGATATTATAGTGAGGAATTATCCTGAAAACAAGTCTTCTGCCATAAAATAATATCCTGGTCATAATTTTATAAAATGCCTTGTTTCTTTTCCCCTGGCACCAAAATAACATAAAAATTAACTTTTAAAGAGCAAATCATTTTTATGATCCTCTTGTTTTCCAGTAAAAGGACAGAACAAGAAGATGTACATACTATTATGTGACTTGTAACTAAAACTCAGAATATATAAAAGTAGAAGTAGGGGGTAAGTACAGAAATGAAAAATCAGAGAAAGAGAAAATATCAATAGTTTTTGTGAAGGTGTACTGAAGATTCTCTGGAAACTGATCTTCAGACTCACATAAATTTAATAGTCATGAGCATGCCACACTTTTTGATCAGATTAAGTTGATGTCATACTGAACAAATTTCACTGAACAAATATTCTCATTTCAGCTAAGTCCAAATCCCATGTTTTTCAAGTTCCCAACTTTGCTAACACCTATCTTGACTATCTGCCGCCATTTTTCCTTTTATGTCTTGCTGCTTTCTCAAAGCATATGTCCAACTTTTAACTCACACATGAGAATTTTTCTTTTTTTTTTTTTTTTGAACATCTGTCAACCTTTTTGCACATCACTGGCAACTTACTTTCTTTTTAATGGATACTTGTCAATATATTTTTTCAAGGGTGCCTTTACATGCTTGTGTGTATACATGTGAATTGGATGTCAGTGTTTTTGCATCATGTACCCAGGCAACCTTTAAAAACTGTGTTTCTACTCTAATAGCAAAGCTCCCAGGAAAAAATTTTAAAGAAAAAAATCTCAATAAATATTGAAGCATGGACTGGAGGAACAACAATTTTAATTATTAGTATAAAAACATAATTAGCACTTTTAGATCACATTAGGGCTTAATAAAAGCTTTCAGATACACCAGCTCATATGCCTATTATTTTATAATATATAGTTTACTACAGTTTATTGACAATTAAAGTGTATAATAGCAATGATTTTCATTTAGCTTTGAAGTGTGGTGATTTCTTTTGTATTTATGCATGAAGGTATCTTGGAAATTCATAACATTTCAAAGTAATAGTATATCATTTGGAAGTTTGCAACACAATCTAATTATGCTTCTCTGCTTAAGGCTTACATGCTGTACATACCATCTAACTCCATTCAATTTTCTATTTTAAGCCAGACTTTTCTTCCATCTTTAGTTGACAATAATAAAGATTTCAAGAGTAAAAAGCTTGAACCCCACCTTGTGTCTAACATTTCATTCTCCTTGCTTTTTTCCTCTACCAGGTTGCTGACTAAGCAAAAAGTTAACTGGAAAAACTAAACTAAAGTAAAATAAATGTATCTGTCTGAGTCTGAACACTTGACAGCAAGAGTTGGCATTTTATGGAGAAAAGTGAATCGATTGGAGAAGAAAACGCTTTCTAAACTTGGCTTAAAGATGTTAGTGACTGATACTCTCCTGCTGCTATGACTCCTCATAACCTGCTAAGAAAACTAACAAATGTTATAGGACCTAGAACTAAAGGGACTGGAACAGAGTTCTGTTTTCAAATGCCACTTTGTTGAAGTGGATAGAAAATTCTGAAACATTGTTTTCCTAAGAGTAACTATAATGTTTTAAGCTCTTCTTAGAAAAACATATCCCTAAGGAGTGTTTTTCAGACATTCAGAGATGTCTCAATAGTTGAAAGAGTATTTGCTGCTTTTGCAGAAGACCCAGCACCTACACTGAGTCCATGGGATGTAATACCATTTTCTGGCACACATGTACATACACAGTTCCATATATACACACACATAGCACACATACACAAAGTTTTTGAAAGATTACTAAGAAACAGAAGAAGTATAAGTTGAGTGGCGCCACATATCTTCATGTCTCTGACCCTCAGTGGGTAAGGATTCTGGTTTTGAAAGAGAAAGGAAAGTGCATGAGTTTGGGGTCCTGAATGTGGGATTTGCTACATTTTATGGGCTTGGAGTGTGTCCATGGGGGATTGTCTTAATTGTGTTAACTGACTTGAGGCTACCCAGTCAACTGTGGGCAGCACCATCCCCAATTCAAAAGAACTATAGAGGAGCAGAGAAATCAAGCTGACCATAAGCAGGCAAGCAAATGACCACGTAGGCATTGATTTCTCTCTGCTCCTATGAATGTGTTGTGACTAGTTATTTTCCACTGCTACTCCCCTGGCTTTCCCTAGTTATGGGATAACCTGGAACTGTGAGCTAAAATAAACCCTTTCTCCAGTAAGATACTTTTCTGTCAGGATAACAGAAATAAAACTGTGGCAGGGTCTCAGAGGAAAATCTAGAATATCTTAAATAATACTGATATTGAATATTCAAGCTTTCTTAGAATCTTATTGTATTTTTCCAACAGTTGATAAACTTCACATATTTTAAAGGTTTGTTCTGGTAGGGCTGGAGACTGAAGTCGGGGACCATGGGTGTTAGACAAGTGCTCTACCATTAGGCGAGATCCCCATGTTACTGGCTTTCACACTCAAAAGATAGCACTATCTTACTTTTACTCTTTTACATATATGATAAAATACTGTATCTACTCAGACTCTATTGCACTCTTAATTAATAATGAGTCCTATCATTTTATTAGTATACAAAATATGTTTTATCGTTTCTTATGTTTACCTGAGTAATGCATTTGGCTCTATTTACTGTGAGTGTATGTTGTTTACAGTTTCATTGTTGTTGCTTATGTGGTTTGCTTATTTGGTTTTGAGTCAGTTTCTCAGTGTGCTTCCTAGATTGGTCTCTTATCCCTTTGCCTCACCCTTCCGAGGAGTTGAGACTTCTCCTGTGCACCATCTCATGAAGTTTACAAAATGTTGTTCACTGAATAGGTAAGACACTTGTAATCTATATTATTTACAAATTTATGTAGCAAAAAATTCTAGAAGTGAAATTGCTAGGTCAAAGGGGATTGATATTTCAATTTGGGTAGATAGATACAAATTATTCTAAAGATTTATAGCATTATAAACCACCACAATTAATAATATGTGAACTACTTTTTAAAAATCTGTACCATCAAGTAAAGAATCAAGGCTCAAACTTTTGGCACTTTTCTACGTTTCTCTGATACAACAAAAAAGATTTATTTTGTAACTTTGACATAGCAAGCACTACTGGATTGTGTTATATTTATGAGCCATCTGAATTTTCTTTTCTGCTCATAATCTTTTGCCACAGTTTTTGCCACTTGCAGTGGTTTATTTGCTCTATTTTTTTTTCTTCTCCCATACTATACATCCCGACAGACCTCCTCCCCTCCTTCAACCTTCCCAGCTTCCCCATCTCCCATTTCCCCTCTCCCTAAGAGCTACCCCCATTAGACCCACAGACATCCCTGCCCCTCATCTTCCCAGTAAAGAACAGTCTCCCCAGGGTTACTGCTCAAACAGGGCACACCATAGCAAAATGGAACAATTCCAGGCACAATCCCTAAGTCAAGGGTGGGCCAGGCAACCTAGCAGGAGCAAAATGATCCCAAGGGAGGGCAAAAGGTACATGACCCTCCACCTGTAGGAGTTTTTCAAGATCACCAAACCAGAGATGTATTTAGTGTATCCTGTAGATTCCTTGTCTGTGGCTTCAGTCTCTGCAGGCTCCTAAGAGTGCTAATCAGCTGACACTGTGAGTCTTTCTCTCCTGGAGTCCTCGACCAATCTGGTATCCTCTCCCTCTTCCTCAGGGTTCGCCGATCTCTGCAAGATATTTGGTCTTGGGCCTCTCCATATTTTGATATTTGATCACCAAATTAAATGTTGATAGCAGTAGCTAGAACATACAACAACATTCTAACAAAGCAATAATTTCAATCATTCAGTACAAAATGTACAAAAGTTATGAAGATTCACAAAACAGAGAAAAAATATTCTAAAGATGAAAAGAATCTTGATGTCATTTCAACGAATAATTACAAGTTACAACAACCATACATCTCTTAACTAGCAGTTTGCCACAGGCCAAAAGTTTTAAGAAACACTTTTGATGTATTGTTAGTAAAACATAAATGATTATCATAATCATTGGAATAATAATATAATAATATTATAATATTATAATAATAATCATTTGCTCATGGAAAGAATTCTAGAGTCTAAATTAAGATATATTTTCTACTTTACTCATATTCTAAAACATTATTGAGTTGCCACCTATAAAGAATAGTAAATTGTATCCAGTGCTGGTACATATCTATTGATTACCTACTTCTTACTTTATCACCACTGTTTCAGTAAAGAACATACCATGTATCAAACTGTGTAGAACGGAGCAGGTGGTGCCTGAAGAACAGGTCTACAAGTGAATGATTACACTAATAGACAGGAAAGGTAATAAAGTGACTTGAGGCAATAGAAGATCTATTCCTTGCTCACAAGGCAGATACTGAACTAGAAATATGACTGATATTATTATCTTAGGGTTTTACTTCTGTCACTGGTATTGTGCATATTTATCTTAGAATCTCTAAACAACCTTTTTCATTGTCAATACTTAGATATTTTGTCTTGAGAAAAGATCTTTTGTTCATAAATTCTTCTGACTGGGCCTCTGACTAATACAATAGACAATGTAGAAGCATCAAATTCCTTATATTCCTTCATGTATTGATTCAATGTTCAGGATTTATACCGTTGATTTCCAGCTTATTCACACCTAACAAATACAAAACTTTTCCTTCCCTTGGTTCACACTGCTGAAGTGGTACTTTAGCTTTATTCATCTAGGCTACCTGCTAATCTCTATCATGCTTTTTAAATAGTTGCACTCAACACAGTACTGTACTAAGAACTCTTATGACACAGCCCAACATTCAGTTGTGAAAATTCCTATAACATAGAAATGTCTGTATATAAAGTGCCTGAGGAGAGAGAGGCCACCTTCAGAGGTAAGATATTATAACTCTCCATCCATCTCTAGATACACGGATGTTGATTACATACATAGTATGTGCTTGTGTAAAATGCTATGGTAACCTATTCCATTGAATGAAGGTTTAGCATTCTTCTCTTCTGACATTTGCTTTTTTATTTGTTGATCTATAGCTTTTTGTTGGCAGTGCTATTGTTTTTATAATGTGAAATATCTCTGTGCCGCTAGTGTGGAAAGAAAATATCAGTCAGCAACTCTTAAGTAATAATATCCCTGATGAGTTATAGCAGAACTTGCTAAAGAAAAGCACAAATGTTCACACTAACAGATTATGTGTAATAAAAGGCCTAAATATAGAGTGCTTTAATTGTATTGTCTTATTATGAAATACATCATTTATATGCAATGTAGCTGGTTAACACAGCATTTGATCCCAAGCAATGTCTTTTTGACATCCACATCCCTGAAGACCTGCTCACTCCCCATTAACAACAGGCTATTGAGCAATCTGTCTTTAGAGAAATCTATTTGTCTATTAAGTTTATGGATAATGCAACCAGTTTAATGGTAGATATAGCATATTAATATAAAAATCATTATAATATATCATCTTCTGATTTGTTAAGAGGTCCAAGATTTCTTAAACTGAAAGGAAGTAATTCTTTGCCCTTGATCTTGCTTTTAAGGGCTATTATTATCTGGATTTAAGTCATCCATCACCATGGCTATTTTAAAAGCAGTAGCTTTTAAAGAGGTTGATGACAAATGCCTAATATTGATGTTTAGACTATAGAAGTTGGAACATAACCCCCTTTCCCTGTCTCATTTTTTTTATAATTGCACATTCTATAGAGTTCACATAAACCCTAATTATAGTATCTGCTTTCACTTCCAAAGCTTTGCCTGGCATATCATATGAGCAGACTATTTACCCAGACCAGGAGACCAAACACATTGATTAGACTAGGTTCTCCCTCTAGTGCAAAACACCTGGCTTTCTTTCTAATCTCCAAGGTCTGATGCTGTGTTAACAGAGACAAAACATTAGAGATCAGAACTAATCAGGATTCTTTGAACTTAATGTAGAGTTTTAAAAGACTCTAAATATATATAACCTTGAAAATATGATGTTTGCAGGAATTTTTTAGTATACATCTGCTAAATTTTATGTAATATTATTTGGTGTAGACTATTTGATATTGTTTTAAAAGTTACTAAAAATAATCTTAATCACTTAACCTGATTGATTAAAATGGTAAAACATAGGAAGGTTAAAATGATAAAACATAGAATGGTGTCAAATGATAACTCTTTAGATATACTCTCATTCGTAGACACATGGCACAGACACAAGATAGTTCTAGTGCCATTGATGTTGCCCAATGTCAATCAATTTCTAAAACTTCAACCATTATATGTATGAGGAGAAACTGGAAATTTAGCTCCATAGAAAAAGAGATGCAGAAATAAGCCCTTAATTGACCCCAAATACTTGTTTTTATTTCATGCATTAAATAAGCCAAAGCATACTCTTTAGTTAAAGTACCAGTGGGGAGTATTTGAATGAGTTAAGAACCTAATTCGTTTGTTGTTCAATTTTCAGATTGATTTCTGAATTAGTTGTTTTCCTGTTGTTCCAATAAAGACCATGACCTACAGCACCTTGGAAGAGAAAGGGTTATTAGGCTCACAGCTTAAAGTAGATCATCAAGGGAAGCCAAAGTAGGAACTCAAGACCAGACCTGGAAGTAGGAAACGATACAAAGACCATAAAGAACACTGCTTCCTGGCCTGTTTCTCATAGCTTGTTCATCTTGCTTTCTTAGACAACCCAAGATCATCTTTCCAGGAATGCACAGACCACTGTGGCATAGACCATCTGACATCTTTCATTAACCACAAAAATGATCCACAGACATGTTCACAGGCCAATCTGAGAGAGGCAATTGAGGGCACCTCCTCCTAGGTGACCATTTTCTGTCAAGCTGACAAAAATTAACTAGCATGACAACACAAAAGAAAACCAGACTTGCTGCTCAGGAAGACACTGAAAATACTAGAGACAAAATCTGCCAAAAGCAATGCCATGGAATACAGGGGAAGAAGAGGAAATTTGCATGGTAACCAACTGTTATTATTTACCTTGCTTTTCAGTTTGCCAGAGTTTGCAGCAAGTTTCAGCTTCCGTCTTAAACACACAGATGCCTTCATAATGGAACAAGCATATCAAGATCTTTTGCAATGAAATTGTAGAACTCTCACAAGTTTATCCAGTGAAGAGACTCGTGCTACCTTTGAACTTTCAGATAATAATGTTGTATGCAGGCCACATGACTGCCCCAAATGTATTGTCAGCTGATGTTGAAGTCCCCCACGAATATTTTTGACATAAATTCATGTTTTATGCTTTCATGCTGACTTATTTTTATCAAATAACTAATCCCAGTCTGACCTGGAAATCTGCAGCATCTTGATCCATGTTCTTTGTCCTAATTTGAATATGTTTATACAAGGGATATGTCAATGACACAAAATTTACTTCTCCCAGAAACAAAAACCACATCCAGATGGTGAAGTCTCTTCCAGCATAGTATGGGTAACAGAAACACAGGCAAACCATATCAACAACAGCCACAACAAATCATCACCCACAAATTATTAAAAGAATTCTACCAAAGGATTTAGAGCCCTGGGAAATCGGCAATACCTACCTATCATTTCTCTCTTCGTGGTGTTTGGCCAGTGCTTTTGCTGATGGAATTACCAGCATTCTTGTTTCCAATGAGATGCCTGTGTTGGCCTGTCTTGCAGGCTATCATGTTGCAAAATCTGAAATTCTGTTTCAATAGATACCAGATTTCAATGGAAAAGCAATTGAAATTATACAGAGATTAAGCATCATTTTTATAGCAACAGTCAGCAGTGCATGATGATATATCTAAACAAAGCCTCTCCTTACAATACAATATTAGATCAAAAATGCACCAATCATGAGGGTATTTATGCTTATGGGAAATATAGGGTTTTCCTCTGCGTGGAAACAGCAGGGGGTAGGGGGATCCTTGGAGTACCTCCTGTGACAGCCATATGCAAATATAACTTTAAATCTCCATTATACTTGGGTAATTCCTTGTCTATATAGTTGCACAGTGCTTCAGCAGAACGAGAGCAACCTTGAGATGAACATAAGCAGTATGTATGCTGCACAGGACAAAGAATTTTCTTTAAAGTAAGTAAAGCAAAAGCACAAATTGCAGAAATCATTCTTTATTCTTGATGATAATGTATTTTGAATGGAATGGTGAAGTCAATATTATCTCACAAATCAGCTTTTCTGACCTTTCTGAACATTTTTATGGGAGGCATGATATCTGCGACATCCAATTTCCAAGGAATAATCTTTTTGTTATTGCTTGATTGCTTGTTTGTTTAATCTACCAGGGACTGAACTTGAGGCATCAGAGTTTCTAGGAAACATTCTACCTCTACCTTGTTTTGTTCTGCTGGTTTTTTTTTTTTTTAATTTTGATATATTCTTACTGATTCCCTTGCACTGGCCCTGAATATTTTCTGGGACTCTGTGGATAGGCATTGAACATGCAGTCATTCTACCTCAGTCTCTTGAGTAGCTGGGATTACTAGCCTGTGCCACGAAGCTTCCTATTCCAGAATTATATGTAAATCAGTTAAAGTACTAAGAAGTCATAGGTGTATCCACATCCAGCCAAGAAAAAAATAGTAAATGAAAACATGGACAGGATACCAAGGAAGCTGTAACATTTTCTTTAGGGCAGACAAACCTCTTGTTATTGTGCATTTACTCAATGATTTTTTCCTTGACCTCTTTTCATTTTCTCTTAGTGCTATAGGGTCAGATAACATCTCACAATCTCATGGCTACAGACATGAAAGCTCGCAGACTGACACTACCTCTCAATGGGAGATCTTAGAAAGCCAAAGGTTTAGTTCACGTTTGTTCAGATAATGATGAGGTTAAAACTTGAAGGACTTAAATAGCATACCACAGAGTGATGGCTAGTTAAATCAAAGTCAAAAATTTGATCCATTGTCCTAATTAATCATCAGAGAATCGGGTGCCTTTTCTGGCAGACTACAATTGAAATTTCCAGAGCAAAGAACTAGGGGTGATGGTGGTGATGGTAGTGGTGGTGATGTTATGTGTG
Organism: Cricetomys ansorgei; assembly: GCA_026225945.1. NCBI lineage: Eukaryota > Metazoa > Chordata > Mammalia > Rodentia > Nesomyidae > Cricetomys > Cricetomys ansorgei. Next base: position 21,971,916 of record JAMJFZ010000199.1, read on the forward strand.
TGTATGTGTGTGTGTAAAAATCCCACATTTTATATTGTAAGAGTCAGCATCATATGGACAAAATCATTCAATGAAACAATTTCCACCACTCTTAGTTTTCAATTTAAAATAAGACAGGACAAAATTTAAACCAATTTTATAGCTAATGGTGCTGACAAGTTAGGTACTTGTTTAAGTTAAGACTGAATAGAAAATGTAGTAGCTGACAAAAAGAAAACCATAAAATATGGTGATTGAAAAGATTTTAATATTCTTCCTCACAGTAAATATTTTCCTGGTTGCTAGAAGATACTGTCATTCATCCTGGCCAAGTTCACACTGAATCTGGTTTCTAAATACAAGTGATCTTATACCATTTACTCTTGTTTTCTAGAGACAACTGTAATCAAATAGTGTACATTTTAGTGTCCTGTAAAATCTATTTTCAAAATTCACTTCTAACTTTTCTTTCTACTCATTCTACCACAAATTACCTCACAGTGTATTTTGGACATTTTTTCTATTTTCCTAAACCTTTGTGATACTTGCAAACCAACTGTTATTTTCGTTTCTACAAGGCTGTCAGCCTGTGATTATCTATGGGGGATGTATTTTGTTTAGCACCCCATTTCCATGGCAAGTGCAAATGTGTGTAACTGTGTTAAGGTTTTGGGATGGACATAGACATCCACAAAGTTAAATGCAAGGCATTGTGTAAAAGCACATCAGAATGTTAGTCGACTAGCCTGTCCTGCTATTTAAAAACAGTAAAAAGTAAATGTGCTTTAAGCAATTTTCATGTGGGTGAAAAAATAAGCAAGAAAATGTTAGAATGGTTTACCTGTTATAAGATATAAAAAGATGATTCTGGAAAAATAATCTTCAGTGGGTCATACCTAGCTGAGTCTGAACAGCACCTAAAAAAGAAAGTTGATCACAAGAATAGAGTCCTTTAATACTGAATTTTCTATCATAGAAACCCATGATTTGTTTTCCTACAATTCATAAATTACAATTTCATTATATTTATTTAATTATATGTATAATTTAAAATCGAATTTAAAATAAGAGGTGTATGTTGTCATTATGTGAACAAAACAAAGCTCTGCTGTGAAAGAGCCCATAGAACCTGAAACATGACTACGTATTCCAGTCATGAGCAAAGTCAGTCAAATAAACAAAATGTATCATTGACCAGGGTACCAAGCAATAGTCTAAAGGGAATCCTATTGATGGAAACATGCTAGATCTGATGGAACTAATGTATACCTAAATACCTTCATTTTCAACCCATAATTATCACATCTTCACATATGCATTGTCAAGGAATCCATATTTATATTTTTACTTGGGAAAAAATTATAAAATCCTATATAATCCCAAATCCAACATGTGTGAAGCATCACAAGACAGGAGCAGACATTTTATCTCACCAATATAATACAACTCTCAGAGTTCTAAACAGCCCATGGGTAATCATTTCCCTACTAAAAAGAATAATAAACCAGTAAGTGTAATAAAATCATGAAATCAGTCCCCAGGAAATATAAAGCAATTTATCTAGAAAGGGTAAAAACTGAGAAAGATAAATGTCATCTATTCTTACTTATGTTTTGGAAACTGAAAAATGAAATACATGGTGTCAGTGAATGGAATGGTTCCTCACAGAGCTTGGAGTGGGGAGGGGAAAATGTTACTAAGAGAGTAGAAATTTTGTGTCTGGAGGAATTCATGATTATTTCAGGTAATGAATATGCTAATTAGCTTATCCAACCATCCTATACTTTATACTTATGGACAAAATGATTCAAGGGAGCAATTTCAACTGTTCTTATTTTTCAATTTTTAAATGAGTATCGGCAAATTATAACTTTATTTATGGGTAAAAATTATATGGATACACTGTCATTTCCAGCCCTACTACTTAGTGGTAGTAAAATTAGACAGTGATGCTGAAAAACTTCCATTTGGAATTTCATTTAGAATGCAAAGAACTTTTTCAGAATTGTTGTTAAATGCCTTAGGGTGGAATCCTTGAAAGCAAATTTCTACAATAAGAAATCCTGTATGCATGGGGTTTTTATCAGTTTACTCCTAGGAAAAGAAAACATGTAACAGAGTAAGGAAAGAGAGAAAAAACAAAAAGACATGAGCTAAGCAATGATGTAGGCTAGGTGAAATCTAGTCCAGTGGAATGCTGTGGGGAGCATCCACACTGTACCAGGAAGTCTGCAGGAGGAAAGAGGGCTTATCCTGCAGAAGCCTGTGGAGGCAAAGAAGACTCCAAACCCCGTTATTCTTAAACAGAGACATTACCTGTGTTTCCAGGTAAGCTACCAGCCGCTTCTAGTACACTGTGTTAGAAATGTTGCAATTTATCTCTTCCAATTTCCTTCTTGACTTTTCAAAAGTTTTCCACATGAAGGTTCCTAAAATATATTTGCACACCACATAAAATGAGTGAAGATGAAGTTATCCTATAATGGGCAACAATGCATCTACTAGACACCAGAGGCTACCAAATAAATAACCAGGAATGAGTTATCACTTTTGGTGATGTTGACCGGTAAGGTCCCAAAGATCCCCAAACATTTCAGACTATTGCCAATACTTTTAGGTACCCTCCTTTAAAAGTTTAAGGTGAGACCTTAGTGCTGAAGAAACCACATACTTGTGTCATAGAACATGGAGAAATCAAGTTGGTACTGAATTGACTAACTTTAATAAAGCTTGAAGGTACTATGCACACTATAAGAGGAAACATGTAGCATCAATCAGTCTTACCTAGTGGTGAACACTGAGCTACAATAGTGACAAGCCAGAAAAAAATATGTCCACTGACACAATAATGGTACAAATATTGGGAAGTAACCAACTGCTTTATGATTGGATTTAAGGCCCACTCATGCCTGGTACCATTATCAGTCAAAAACTTACAGCTAGCCAGATCACACACCATAAGAGACAGCCTATTCTGCTAAATGGGCATAATATTAAACCAACTATTAATGACTTGTCATTACACATGTGGATTAAGGCATCTCTCAGCCTTTGTCAGAGAAGCTTCTATTTGCAGTAGATGATGGCTAACACAGAGACAGGCCAAGGTTCAAATAATACGGCATTGCAAATTGTTCACACGTTCACACTCACCTCCAAATATCCAGGGATCACTGAAGAAGCAGGAACAGAAAGACTCCAAGAGCTAAAGGTGGTGGTTGACAGCAGGAAACAGTGTCTTCTGTACACAGCAGGACAGCTGCACATGTGAACTCACAGCAGCTGTGACAGCATGGTCTCTGCAAGTCCAGCCAGACCAAACACCAGCATGAGGTGGAAAACTGGGACAAAGTTCCAGCCCTAGCTGAGAAACTATGCTCTATTGTTAACTCTTGGGAAAGGAAGGGACATTTTCCTGTGGAAGGCCACACACTGAAGAATATTTGGGTAATACAAATTGACCTTCATGCGGGGAAAAAAGAGGAAATAAAGTTGCACTAGAAGAGGAAGGGAGAATAGATGTGAGAAGAGTTAGGAAACAGGGTCAACATGATCAAATCACGAATGTTCAAATAACTAATAAAAAAGAAACACTGCAACTTAACTCTCACTTAATCAGTCTGTACACACTAGCCTTGCTACTGTAGGAAATTATTGTGCACAGCTCCTTTGTTCTTTCCTTTTGTCTCTTACTTGACACATGACATACACACTGGCTGCCCAATCATTATTCAATTTATCATTACTAAATTTATATTCTCCATTTTCTCGGACATGACATACTCATCGCAAGGTGATTCAGGGGATTCTCTGAAGATATATTCTTGTGCTACAAATTGTGTGTGTGTGTGTGTGTGTGTGTGTGTGGTTGCTTGGAAAACATATCGTGGTTGGAAAGTTTTAAGAACTGACCATTGGAAACTTTTTATCTTTTCTTTCTGAGATTTGATTCCTATATTTGAAATCTAAGACACCGTCTTTCTTCTCCACAGTTAGCATTCACTTCATCAGGAGTATAAATAGTATCAAGACTGTATCTTCTGGGGGAAACATGTGAAACTCACTTAAAAACTTGACATTGCCTGTTTTACAATGAAAAAAAAACCAACAATAGACATAAATGTGTCCATCTCTGAAACTCAGGAAAAAGAAAAAAACTTTTTATACCAATACTATCAGTCATTTTTCTGTGACACACCATCTAGTGAGAGATTAAATTGTGTTCTTCTAGACACTAACTCCGTAACTACTATGGACTAGCATAAACTCTAGGAGAATATGACTCATTTTCTTTTTAGGTTTCTAAAATAAAATAGTCCTGGTTTTCATTTCCTTTGAGATAAATCATGTTTTTGGTTTGGTTTTTGTTTTTCTTGTTTGTTTTTTGTTTTTTTTGACACAACTAGTTGATTTTCACCAGAAGGCCTGTCGCTGTTTACCAATTCATTACCACCATGAGACAAATAAAAGATCACAAAATTTAGGAATCGTTACATGAATCACTGACTTCTTTTCCAATAAAACAGAGAAATTATTTTTCAAGTTTCTTACCTCCTAGATTCATGATGTCCTGTGGATGAAATAAACATAAAAAAATTGTAGATCATCTAAATTCTATATGCATATACTTAGTCTTAATTTCATTTGGAAACATAATTTGCTTCATTTGTATATCTACTTTCCTGTAAAACATGATTTACATAATAAGTATTGCTATTGTTTTGTCTTTCAGTGCATTAAAAACCCTAAAAGATTTGTTATAGTAAGAAATTGAATTCATTTCATAGACTATGAACAAGTATGAGCTGTCCAGCTACTCCAGTGTATATAGTCTGTTTTCTGTCTAGGATTCTTCTGGTATTTTGAGTATGTTCTTACATAATTAATTTTTTGGGAGGGAAATTTTCATTACAACAGTTTAGTTTTTAAGTAATACTTTATAATAGCAAGAAGTGTTAAAATCATAGTATGGATTGCAAGAACGTTTCTGTGTGAATGTCATACCTTATGTTATAGTGCTATAAACATGTCATGTACACTTATTTAATATTGAAATATAACATACACCCCAATCCCAAACCCATCATTTTCTTAACCTTCAATCTTTAAATGAAGAAAGGGAAAGAAAAAGTATTTCTGCTGAGGAAAACACATTCCAGAAACAAATAAGCTACATCTGTTTTCTCAGTCATGGATGGGGCACTATAGGGTAATGAATTACTATAGACTTCAAAATTGTCAATCTTCACTTGTAGTTCTCAGTGTTGCAGGGCAGCAAAATTCTTATATCCAGATTTTATTTGTGAAATTTCACTGTATCAATTAAGCTTGAGAGTTTATGACTGCTGTTGAAGCAATTATCTCCCTCAGCTCAGACATTGGAATCTCTATTAAGAGTACCACATGGCCAACAGGCTCCCTCGTCTCGGATCACCACAGAGGGCAATTTGATGGTTTGTTTAGAAGGTATTTTCACACTAAATAGTATTTTTCATTACATTGCAACTTCAAAAGCTTTCTTTAGCCTTAATGTAGAGTTGAAAGCAAATTTTCCTTTTGGTTGAGAGGGAATGAATGAAAGATGAGAGAAAGTATCACCAAGGTATTTGATGATTACTGTCAAATGAGTCTATGATAAAATACAATCAAATCCAACACTTTGAATTGAAGAACCATACGAAAGCACCAGGTGTGGATATTTAGATGCCAAAGAACACACAGGAACCATCTCATAGCCACAGGGGATTTCTTTCCTACCCCTTTTCTCTAGCTCTTCTACTCCCCATCACCATCACCTGCACAATTTTTTGAAATACAGGAAGGTGAAACCACAACAGGCATGCCCTCAGTCTATGCCTCTGGGCATGATTTAAACAGAAATTGTGAGGGGTTGTTACTGCTAAAATACATAGGTGGGACTGTGATTTTTAATTTGCAGTACAACTCAGAAAAAAAAAATGAGGCCAAATATGTTTATATGTGCATACATGCATATATGGAGACACTTGTAAATTATATTCATGCCACTAGCTGAGCTGGGCAATTAAACAATGTGCAATTGGGCATGTTTGATTGAGGTCCAGTTAGCAGATGGGAGTGTATTTGAGGATAAAGCTACTAATTTGTGCTATAATGCAATATGCTTATAAAAAATAAAAATTACATTATACAGTAAAGAAACAAAAGAAAAGCTTGCTTTCTTTGTTCAATTTCAAACGAAGACTTTTTTGTTTTTTAATCGATTTTATTTCAAAGAGAAAAGGCAATAATGTCCTAATTCCCAGAAAACATGCATGCAGCATGAGACTGGGGAATCTGCGTTCTTGGAAGCCATCAGCACAGCTTTTCTCTAAAACCTTTCTTTTCAGAGTGCCTCTCCCCAAGGGAAGCTGTCTTTCCAGCCTTCATCTCACTAATCCTCACGTGATCGTTGTTAAGGAGTCCAGCAGGCAGGGCTTCTGTAGATTCCACCAGTCAAACAGACAATGGAGGCTAGAGTGACTTCACTGGAATTTTAGAAAAAGCCCAGGGCACAGCTGGTGCAAGAATCCGGGGCCGTCGTTTGCCAGCGCTTTCTTCTACCCGAAAGAACATATTGCCTAAAGCTGAGAATCCCACAGTGTCCTTGATTACGTACTTTCAAATTATAGTTCGCTTTAGAGGTTCCTATTAAAAATCCGGTATGGCAGCAGGCCTGGAAATCATTTAGGAAACCCCAGGGTTCGAGCGGGTGGGAGAGTTAAGAAGTAAGGCTGGGGGGTAGGGGGGATGAAATATCTGAACCGTCGGTGGGGCTGGAACATCTAAGAGACGTTGTGCTGGATCTTTCTGTGTGGAGGAATAAGGCAGGGTGCTCCAGTGGTTAATCAGAAAGGTCCACAGTTTGTCTGATAAGTGACTCTTTGTGAAAGCTTCATTCCTACGTTTACATTGTTAGAGAAGATATTTGAAGACTAGGAAGATCCAGAGCTTCAAGGGCAGCATGAACTCCCTAAGACGTAGCCGGTCCCCTGGGAAAGATTCAGTGGGCTCCCTCCTGTCTCACTTGGGCTTTTTAAGATGTAATCTAGCAGGAATAGACTTTTCCCTCATAAATTATTGATACTTTAAAGCCATTTTAATTGTTTTTTCCTCTCCCTGCTATGTAGAGAAACCCAATAATGATTCTCAATGCAATATTAGCATATACTTTAAGCATGCCAAAATACAAAGCAAAGCAAGTAATTTTCCCGAAACAATATGCTTCCTTAACTTTGAGAAATATAATTTAAATTAGTAATAAAGATAGTAAATTATCACAGATTATAAACTTGTCTTTTATGCTGAAATACTGTGCAAGAAAATATAAAGGGAGATGTTTATGTGCAACGTACAAGCTTAGTTAAACAAAGAAATACACAATTGGGGGATAAATCACAGCAAGAGGGTCTTTTCTTGGTCACAAACATAACACACTGAGGCAAGTACCTTAGAATACACAAAGTTTGAGAGACTAAAGTGTAATAATTGTTAAATTAATATTGTTTTTCTAATATGCATAATTGAAAAATATTTTAAGGAACACTGTAATGCAGGTGTTATCACACTATTTGACTTTACCACTCTTTTATTTGTTAAAAAAAAAAAAATATGTGGATGGGACCTGTCAATATTTAACATATTAGAAGTAAAAGTGAAGAAAATTTTACTAAAATACGTAATAAACATTTTGTATATTAATTACACAATAGATTGATCTTCATTTATATTTTTGTACACCTCTGTGGTGTTCACTTTATTGTCTAGTTTCACTCTTGGCCTGTGGCCAAGTCAGATACAATGTATGTTCTAAAACACTCCACTACAAATTCATAAGAGGATGAGAGTAAGAAAGGAAAATGGTGTGGATGTTACGGAAAGCGAGTAACCTTCGAAATCTCAAGATGTCAGGACCTAAACCACTATAACACAGCTAAAGAGAGAGTCCCAGACACACATGATCTGGGCTTGATTTCTGTTTTGGTGTCATCACTACCCAGACTTTTGAGTATGGTCTGAACATCCTCATCAATAAAATGAATGTGTTAGATCATATTATCTCTGAAGTCACTTCTATTCATTCGTTGTCCTCAAAAATAATTTCATCCCTTAACCCATATCCACTAAACCGAAAGGAAAACTATTGCAATTACATAGTTATATGATATTAAATGTGAGGTTATCATTTCCTGGTGAAAATATATTTTGGCCCAAGAATATGTTATTTTGCTGGAAAAATAAAGACAAATAGCCAATCTCTGCCTCCTTCAGCTACTGAGGTAGCTCCAGGAGGTGGGTGACTTGTACTCCATCTGAATTTGTGTTCTGGATGCTGAGGCAATCTCCCTCTGATATCAGAACCTCTTCCAAGCAAATTCATCTCTCAGATTTAGTCATTGTGTGATATTGGTCAAATTATTTCACCTTTCTTCTATCCTAAAGTTTTTTTTAACCTTTATAATAGTGAAGCCGGAGCTGGAGAGATATCTTGATGGTTAAGAGCATTTGCTGCTTTTGCAAAGGACCCAGGTGTGATTTCCAGCATCCACATGGTAGCTCACAACCGTCTGTACCTCCAGCTCCAGGGAATACAATGCCCTTTTCTGGCCTCCAGAATCACCAGGCATGGAGGTAGTGCACATACATACGTGCAGACAAACCTTTTTTCATAAGAATGAACATCAGTAAATCTTATAATAATGGTGTCATATGATTAATATAAGTTTTAAAAGAGAAAAATATGTAAAAATAAGCATTAGTATATTCACTTCCAGCAAATGATAACTTTTGCTCTTGCTTATGGCTAAATAAAGTTACACTGTGAATATAAACCACATTTTTTTCACTCGTTACTATGTTGATGAACACCTACGTTGATACCATAACTGCTGGAGCCCCAATACCCTGGCAATGAGGTTGAAGTCTGTCGACAAGGTTCCAGACTCCCCAGCGGGGAACTTCAGCTTACCAGCCATTCTGCCCCTTCTTCCCCTTTTCTGTAATGGCGACAAAAGTCTTTCATTATGTCTGCATGGCCTAGTGATACCTTAGCTGGCCGGTGTTAGCTGAGAAGGCAAAGCAGCCATTTTTTACTCAAAAGTAATTGTCTTTGTAAAATATCTTGCAGACTTCTAAGTCCTGGCATGTGTAAAGCTACCCATTCATATTGATAGTAACAGATAGAAGCAAAAGGGGCCTAGATAGAGAAAAAATAAATACGCACCAAACAGCTAAAAACTGTAAAATAAAAACCTTCTTTGCCTACATGGCACTCTGCTCTGTTTGGGGCAGATGGAGATATTATTCAGCTAACAGTATTAAGACAAATGTTCTTTCTAAGTAAACAAGATAAGTCGCAGGAGGAAGGACTCCCAACCCCCATCCTGGGCATCACTGCATATACATAGGAAACCTGTGAAGGCCTGAGCAACATCTGCATATCAAAAAACTATTTGGTTTTTTAAACCTCTTCCCAGAGCAGTTCTCTCTCTTTCTGGTGTGGCCCTTTCCCTGGTAATGTATGTTGTAAGTCTCTCCCTCCTTCTCTTCTTGGTGTGGTTTTTCCACTGACAAGGCACATTGCATTGTCAGTCTCTCTCTTGCCCCTCTCTTTCCTTAATATGTACACTGTTAATTCCCCTATTAAAAACGCTCCTACGTTTTACTTCTGAAGCGTGTTCCACGTGTCATTTTAAAGCGCGATCATGTGTGTCATTTCCTCGGGACCCATAAAAGAACGAACTACCCTGTTCGTTTGTCATTCTTCATTTTCCTGCGCTCGTACTCCCTCCTGCGTAGAGTTTCCGTGAACCCATTTGTGGGAAAGGCTGGTTCCCTCCACACATAACTTAGATTTTTTTGAAACTATTATGGTACCAGGCATGGTTTCCCTCTTGTTGAGTGGGTCTTAAGCCAAATTAGAGAGCTGTTGATTATTACCAAGATATGACTATATATATGTCTACACATATACATATATGCATGTAACAACAATTAACAAAAATGTCCATGAATTCAAAGAGAGCAAGGTGGTGTATATGGGATATTTGAAGGGGAAGAGGTAGGGAGAAAATGATGTATAAAATGATGTAATTATAATGGTATTCTCAAAAAAAAGGAAAGGAAAGAAAAAAAAAAAGAAAGAAGCACTGCATTCTTCAAGTGAATAAATACCCAGTAGTGGTAAAGCTGGAATATACAGTAGATGTATTTTTAGCTTTGGGGGAAACTCCATATTTTGTAGGTGATGGAAATCCAATCCCATTGCTGACAACCAAAAGATGTTTGCTTTTTTCACATATTTTTAGATCATTCATTTATTGTGGGGGAGGGCATGTATATATACTGTGTTCCCATGGTCAGAAGACAATTCTTGAAAGTGAGTTCTCCCCTTCTATCATGTGAGTCCTGAGGATCAAACTCAGTTCACCAGGCTTGGCATCTAGTGCCTATACCTGCTGAGCCATTGGCTAGCCTGAGTGACATCTACTTAAAGCAGACAGTCTCTTGCCAAAAGATGGACAGATTGGCATAGAACTGAAGAAATTAACAACTAGGTTTAGCCTTGCTTAAGGGAAAAGGCCATGAAAGCTGGCAACCAAAAAGGGTTCCTGAACAAGGAACAACCTGCCTTACTACTTAATAGAGATGGTTGCCATAGGAAGGAAACAAGTGCAATAGAAGCTTCTAATCAAAATGGAAAGGAATGAACAACATATAAAGTCATTATTCACCAAGTCACACATGTACAGAGTCCTCCACCCCAACCCTACGAAGGTCCCAACTCTTACAAAAGACTTGGTTGTGCAATTTTATGAGTTAGAAGGCCCACCTCTAAGATTTCCATGCTGGACACTGAGTTGTCTTCCCCTTCTCAAGAATTGCAATAATTTTTAGAACAAAATTTTGTTGTTTTTTGTTAGTGTGATACTCTTAAAATCTTCATGGGTAGCCTATGAATTTAATTGACTACTATTATTAATAATTCCTAAAATTCTCTATTAAAACTCAAATCCAGTTTTCCCCAAATCTTGGCATGTCCATACTTTGAAAGCACCTGAGTGCTGCTTATTACCTGAATGTATGTGTATTACTGAGTATACTTTTGTCTTGTTTAGAACTATCAATCCTTTTTTAAAAAATAACTATATAATTCAAGTTTTCAGTTTTAAATTTACTTTAAGACTACTTATAGCTTTGTGAATTTTTACAGCTTAGGAGAGTAAAAATGAAGATCAATTTTTCAACGTAGGAATTATTAGCTGATTTCTATTCTTAAATCTACTGTAAAAATGAAACAATTCTTATTGCTTTAGTTTATACCCACTTTTCCATACTTTACAATGTGTGATGTAAAAAGTAATTGGGGTAATTGACATTTTCAGCATTATACAATACAATCTTTTGGATTTCGCAAGTTCATTAGCTATATTTTTTATCTTTCAATTTTCTAGAAATTAAAGGTTTGTCGCAAATCCCACTATGGCCTAACTTTGCCATTTTTCCAGCCTTCACAAGTAAATTCTTTACTGTTGCTTTCAATCTTCATCTACTCTCTGAATTCAAAGCTAGTATTAGATATGCTAGTGTTTTCTACATCTCTTATGTCATTGTGACAGCATTCCATTCCCAGCACTAGTTTTATATTTTATATTTCTGTGCTAAACCATTCAATGCAAGCAATGCACATATATTATTTTTATACTCCTGGTTGCTTCTTTCTTTGCAGAATTATGGCTAGTCAAAGTTGTCAAACTTTGCTGCTGGGGCATTTCAGGAAGAAAGACACTAAGGTATATTAATAAGTCTACACTCTGCCAGACCTCAGCAGAAGGAACCATTGTCATGGTCAGTGTAATCCTGAGATCTGAGCTCAGGTGTTTTTATTCATTCAGAACTACTCAGGCGCAGATCATAAGCAATCAAACATCCCCCGCTGAAATCCAACACCTGCAAACAATAAGAAATGCCAAGGCCTACGCATTCGTTTTTACAACAGTGCTTGAAAAGCAATTTCAAACATAACTAAAAATAAATTTTCCCAACATTTCCCCTGTTCTGTATAAAAATGTGCTTTACCTTTACAACACAATTTAACACTACACCAGCAAAACTATTTACAAGAAGAACAATCATGAGGCTTCTAATGCACAAGCCCAAATCAAACAAAACATCTATCAAGATTTCTCAATGTCTTTGGACAGCAGAAAAAAATTATCAATGTCCCATTATTTGGAATTCACTAACAATCTTCTGGGTTCCTCCAAAGGACTTAGATCACTTCTCTGGCTCTGCTCTCTGAAGCACACACAGCTTGTCCTCTAAGATCTGGCTGGCTTCACTCCACTGCTGCTGCTGTTCTTGGTGGTCATCCCATGGTACTGGCATCTTCAGAATATTGGGGTCTCCTGCTGAAACTGGGCTCCGCTTTCACCAATTGCCTCTCCTGGGCTCTGTTCATTGTACCAAGCCTCAATTTCTCTGTATGACCACTTCGTTCTGGGTCTTCAACTGCTACTGAGGCTGCACTTTTACCAATCGCCTCTCCTGATCTCTCACAGTGCCAGTTCTCAGATGCTCCCTAAAGACCCCTTCATGTCTTCAAAACCAGCACCAGCTGGGTGACTCTTACAGTACCAAGTTCGGCTGCCTGAATGAGATACAACCTTGGCCAGTTCTGAAAGACAGCTTCTGTGTGCTGACCCTGAGGAAACACTTTCTAGATTTTAAGATAGAGTCTGGTTTGCGGGAAGAATAACTGGTCACTTTGTTTGCAGTAAACGTCTCCTCATAGATGGAGTTACTGCTTGTAGACAGGTTTGCAGGGGTAAAAAAACCACTGTTCAGTTTAACCAAGCAGCTTTTTGACTCTAAGCAGCTGCTCCCACAACAGCAGGGGCTCCTGGGCCAGTGGGAAGAATCTCTGGTTGAAACATTCTGGTCATTTGGTGTTCTTTTTCACCACTACTAAGGGGGAACACATACCCTTCTTCATAGTTCTCAAACACAACATCTTGAGCTTCACACACATACAATGCAGCTATCAGAAAACTCAGCTTCTGAAACAATACACCACCACTAGTGGCAGGAGGGAGTGTCAGCTTCATGATTAGGAAAAGCAGTAAGAACCTTGGTTTGTTTGTTTGTTTTCCTGATCCCAGCTGAATTTTTTGTTTTTACCATGAAAATGTCTTTCTCTAAAGCTCTCTATTCTGTGGCTCTCACTTTTGAACCCTCTTTCTCACTTAATTTTCAGAACTTTCTCTTCATAGAAGCTTATTTCCTTTCTCTCTCTCTCCTCTTCCTTCAGGAGCCTTCCCTTAATACCTTAATATGCTCAGGTAGTTTCCCTGAACATAATTTATTGATCTCTGAGAGGTCTGGAATTTCTTTTTCTTCCTTGTCTCCATGTTGGATTATCTGGTGTGATATCCATTTTGTTGTGCCATTTGTAGTAGCACCCTGCTGTGGTGACTCAGCCAAGAAGAAAAAGAAGCATTTTCATACATGGAAGCCCTGCCAGACCTCAGCAGAGAGGACCACAGCCATGGCCAGCACCATATTTGATAAGACACTGGAACCCCAAGCTCTGAACTCAAGTGTTTTTATTCATTCAGAACTCCTTAGGTGCAGATCATAAGCAATCAAACATCCCCCCACTGAAATCCAACACCTGCAAGCAATACAAAATGCCAAGGCCTATGCATTTCTTTTTTCAACAATGCACAAAAACAATTACAAACATAACTAAAAATAAACTTCCCCACAAAACTCAAGTTCCAATACTTCTCTTTTTATCTTTATTTTTATTTATTTATTTGTTTGTTTGTTTATTTTGGTGGTGATGAGTTCTCTGTGTGTTTTACTTTTAATCCATCCCTTGGCCCAAAGCAAGTCATATGTTCAATTCCAGATTCAACAGGTATAGAAAATAATTCTACCTTACTGTGATTGGTACTCAAAAGCCACACAGGAAGGGAAAAGTCCACTAAGAAGTAAAAACATTCAGAGAAAACTTTATAATCTAATCTAACATAGCATACTATTTTTCATAAGAGTGATTACAATTTTACTATTGTAGTCCACTTAGAATTTATTAAATTGTATGTTTATGAGGATCATAATTATTTCAAGGAATTTTTAAACATAGATCTCTAACTATATTAAATTATAAATATTGATGTTTTAAAATAACTTCTGAACTTGGGTCAGCATCACAAATCATGTAAACTCATTCATTCTATCGACCCTATCTTAATAAAATTATAAAAGGTTATATCTGTAAGGAGACTTGAAATTAATTCTGATTTTGTTGGGCTGTATGATGAGTTTAAATGCTGTCTCAAGAATCATTAGCTTTAAGACCCTGGGCCTGTATTAAATTAACTTAATGAATAAGTAATCTCTCTAATTAAAGCAGAAAATTCAGCAAGTCATATACATCATCTATTGCTGATAAGTTAATATTCTAAAGCAGAATTCAAAAGCTCTAATTTCTCATCTAATTATATGTTTATATAAGTTTGCATAAGCTTAGATCTAGATCATTAAATGAATAAAGCTTTGATATCAGAAATGGTGGATGACTGATAATTCAAAATTGATTTTAAAGTACTTAAGACTTTCTATTAAAGATGATAAATTATTCTCCATAATTAAATAAGTTTCCCTGACTCAGCATAATTCTCTCACCTGCAATCCTGTTAAGGATTCATTTGTTTGTGAATCATTTAATAATATTATTAAATATCCTATAAATAAAGTATAAATGGATTTTTTAAACTTCTTGAAATAGATAAGACATAGTAAAAGCAGTAAGAAGGAGGTCTAGCAATAAATGTTTATATAAAAAAATGAATATAGACAATACACCCTGAAAACAGAATTACAAAAGCTATTTTATGCATCAAATACAGAAAATTCAGTATCCCTGGACAGTAACAAATACTGGACAAATTAGGCATAGAAACAATAAACCTCACATAGTAGAGACCATATCGAATGATTTAAACATCGTAACAAGTAAGGAAAAACTGAAATCTTCATAAGATCTATGACTAAATTGGGACTCACCCTTGCAGAATTTTATTCAATGTAATATTGACAGTCATGGCCAGCAAAATCAGGAAAAAGAAAGGAATAATTAGTATCCAAAATGGAAAAGGAGTCAATTAGTCACTGTTTACAGAGACATGATATCATTTAGCAAATCCCAACACTTTACCATAAATTTATTAGAACTAATAAATAAGTTCAGCAAGGTTGCAAGATAAAAACAAAATCATGTGCTCATGGTTGCCTTCATGCTTCTGAGCAGGCTATTTCTCTTTTGTTGCCATTGGCCTAGGGTAATTCCAATGTTGTCTTCAACACACAATTTAAATATGACAATGTGTGTAGGGCTTTTGCCCTTTGTTTCCTGTTTCAGTTACCTACTGCTGTGTAACAGAATTCTCCCAAACTCACTGGCTTCAAACAGCCAAGGTGTGTGATTTCCCAGGTGTGTTGGCTTTGCTGGGCTTAGCTGGTTGCCTCTGAGCTCTATGTGGTCATTCACTTAGCAGCATCAAGCCAGGAAGCCTGGCTGCCTGGCCTGGGGCTACAAAAACAAATAAGGCTTTCCTCAAATGTCTGGATACTTGGCACTCTTTCATGTGGCCATTCAATGTGGCAGATGTGCCTTCTTCACAGTACCATGCTTTCAGGCGAGTTACACACTTATGTGATAATATCTGTTTCTTGTTAGAACAAAAGAAAGATAACTTGTTCTAGCTAGCATCCCATAAGTCATTTCATAAGACACATTTTAAATAATACAATTGTTTTTATGATTAGAGAGTCTAGAAATCAGATTCTTTCAACAGACACAATGCAAAAATCTGCCCATAAATTATTGTCATATTGTTTCAAGCCAATTTTGTGCTGAATTGACCCGTTTTTAAGTCTGAATTTTTAGGCATTCCGGAGGGCAATGTTTTCTTGTAATACAGAAATCTGAGTACACCTCTTGGGGCAGCCATGGCTAGGTGAGGAGACTTTGTATCTCCTTCTGTCCTACATCATTTGTGACCTCTGCATTGACAACAAAGAAAAGATAATTTCAGTGCTTAAAAGGCACAAAGTTTGCTGTATGAAGGACAATACTGGCAACTTTCCAGAAACCTGGAGGCCATGACTCATCTGCAAATCATGTACATATATTTGCATGAATTTTGTTTTGATTAGTAGCCTCAACCCATGATGGCGCTTAGGATGAATGAAACATTTTACATATATGAATAAATAAAGACAATTTAGTAGTCTTACTGCTTCTGGCTATGTACTCTCTGTTTCCTATTCTGTTTATCAATCCATTCCTTGCTATACCTATTTTTATATCGACAGTGAATGTGTTTGTTTTTCATTAATATATTGATTCTGAATAGGTTTTAGAAAGAAAATTGTCTTCCTTTTAAGTTTTATTGATTCATTTAACCTGACTTTCCTATAACCAAAAGTTTTGTGACTTAGGGACAAAGTTCTTTATTGTAACTGACACAGATTGACATCTTTTGTGGGACAAATAGGTGAACTATACATTTGAAAGAACTTCACAATTAAAATATAACTCTGGGGCCAAATAAATAGGTTAATTATCATCTATTTTTTAATAAAGTTAATAAAGCAGTAAAAAGAGAATTGATACCTCAGTAATATTGTTCTTCTAAATTCTAATCTCCCTGAAGGAGTCTCTCACTCTTGCTCTGTCTCTCTCTGTCTCTGTCTTTGTCCCTCTCTCTTTTTCTCTCTCATATTCTCTCTCTATCTCTATCGCTGACTCTGTCTCTGTCCCTGTCTCTCACTCTCTCCTTCTCCTCCCCCCTCTCTCTGCATTGTATTTTTGATTTGAAGCAGGAGAATTTGCAAAGCACAAAGATTTCATTGGTTGATCAGAATGAAGTGTTTTGATACTGGCATAAACAGATAACTGAACAGTGAAAAACATGTAAAAAAAAAAAAAAAAGACCCAGAGAATATAGGGACTGATAAAGGGGTATCCAGTTTGAAGAAACTAAAGTTCCCAAATACTATCAAGTAATCCATGGATACATATTGTAGGTAAAGATGAATAAAAACATTGTTTCTTGCCAAAGGCAATGAAATTTTTCTCAGAGACTAAAATGATTCAACGCTAGATTAGGAGAATCATGATTTCCTTTGCATTTCCTTGATGCTCCATTCTGTATTATTGCTTCTTCCCTGTTCGATACTTCCTAATTTTATTATTCTGAATTCTACACACTCAGGCCCTTTGTAATGTTCCAATACAGATAAATCTACTATAGGAAATTGTATAGTCATATTGGCCCTGGGTGTCACTGACTGCACGGCCTCATGATTGGAGGAAAAATAATATTTGTTGGTCATTGAAATGGTTCAGCATGTAAAGGCACATGCTGCAGAGCACGCTTGATGTCCACAATGCATATGGTGGAAGGAGAGAACTGGCTCCTCCGAGCTGTCCACTGACCTCCATATGTACACCATAGTGTGCACCCACACGGCACACACATGTAAGCACTTACACACCATCAGTCAACATTTTTAACCAATAAAAAATTCGTCCCTCTGATATTCAGAGCAAAGGGAAACATATAAAAATATTTCAGAATATGCTTAATGTGTTTTGTTCATAAATTAAAAATACGACTTAGTTACAAATATTTAAAAATAAAAAGCTACACACATTACAAAGAACTATAGTAATGCCACAGCACTAAGAAAAATATTATTTCAAAGATTATTTTAGGAATTTTGGTTAAAACAAATGTGGGAATTGCATTAACCAGTGACTGGTCAGAGAAGCAAGGCACTATAAGAGACACGGAACAAGGAATTGATCAGAGTATTGGAGAGTTACAGTTACGGGAGCTGATGAAGAGAACAATGCTGGAGAATTAAATGTGCCTGAAGTCACCGCTGGGTATTAGGACAAGCAACGGGGGTGGTGCACTCCACAGGATGAACAGAGAGTGCCACAGAATGAACTGGGATTCACAGTAGTACACTAGAACTCACATTTGAAGCTCAGATTCTTTAACCTGAAGTAAGTGATCTGCAGGTGAAGCTGGGAAGCTTCCCTACAGAAGCAATATTCTTTGTTCCAGAACTCAGAACCATTGAGATGGATTGTTCAGTATAATCTAAAAGGCCCGTTAGCCTTGCTGCCAATACATACCCACACAGTGAGTTATCACTTCAGAAAAAAATGGGAACCTGCAACCCTATCTACAGGTGTCTCTCTGCTTCACTACCACCATCAAACTTCAAGAAATTACTCTGGTGCTTAACCCTAACTTGGGACCATGCAGAAAGACAGAGAAAAATAGCTTCACATTAAATCATTTGACAAAGATAAAAGACCCTGGTCCATATATATGTATCTCTGAAGTATACCTTTCAGCCAAAGAAACGTAAATCTTAAACCATGTTAGGGGAAATAGTAGCCATTTCCTTTTGTACAATTAGTCATACCCTCAGCTTCTCCCACAAGGAAAACAGCTTTCTTTCCTATGAATGATGTTCATTTTTCTCTTTTCTGTGGGTCCTTATCTTTCAACATGCAGTGATTCCCATCTAGATTTAGAGGTGATATTTCTTCGCAAGTCTCTTATTTCCACTAATCTTACATATCTTAACAGCTGATTTGTTTTGTACTGTGTTCTCAAGAATGTTTGGATGATGGAGTTGACTGCATTCTACAAAAGGGAAGACAAAGGTGTCCCCTCTCCAGGAGCAGATTTTCACTACAAATGTAAAACGTTAGTATTACCAACCTGAAGAGGCTAACGAGGCTTTATAGAAATCCTTTCTATAAGATCTGGAATTCCTAATATCGGTATAGCTTCCTTGCAATTCCTGAGATGCAATGAGAAGGTAATACTTTGTCGTCATCACTTCAGGTTCTAGGAACTGGAGTTTGAAGAACCCTGAAGTGCACCTGCCCCTCATATTCTTGCCATTTCCATAACAACTGCATCTTTCTCAGACCCAAACAGCCCATAATTTATACTGAATTCTACAGAGGGAAATCACTGTTAATATGTAAGTACGGTAAATCTCAGACCTTAGAAACTTTCAGATGGCCCTGGAGTAACAACTTCATATTAAGACATCTATATACATTTAATTTGAGTTAGATAACATAGAGTGAGAAAAAAATCAAGCTAACAACTACAAAAATTTCTACATGAAAAAGATGAAGTCTCTGTGACTTTTATAATCAAAATTTTCAACAGCTATTTGTATAGCCATAGCTGATATTGATTTTTTTCCCCTGGCACTATAGGTTGCATATCCTATTTATATTCAAAAATCACTTTATTTTATTGTGTTATACTTGTAAGGGTTTTTCTCACTTGTATTTCTTCGAATGTTAGACCATCAGCCAGCTTGTCTGATAGGACACTGAAACATACACTCAATTTTGCTTATGGTAATCCTTCCTTATGCTTTCAGTTTTGCTTATGGTAATAACCCTATTGTCCATTGCATGTTGCACCAAGCTAAGGCCCAAGTAACTATACATTGAATAAGTGATATGTGAGGTTTTTAAGTGAGATACATGAATTTGAAGGAGTATGTGAATATTTTATTTTGGGCTACAAGTTTCCACCTTCAGCAAATGAATGGATAATGAAAATGTGATGCTTACACTATGGGATAATATACTGGTATAAAGACAAAATGAAATTTTGAACTTTGCACGTAAATGAATAGAACAAGAAATTATTGAGTAAGGTAATTCAGAGAAGTGTCCCATTTTCTCTCTCATCTGCAGTTACAAATCTTCAGATGTTAGTATATAACCTGGAATAATCACAGAAATCAGCAAAGTAAATGAGTTTGGTGAGGGAGGAGAGAAATGTTACAGGTGGGAACAGTAGACCATAAGAGATATGATGGGAAAAAACACAGGGTCAGGGATTTAACTTGGAAGAGGGGAAAGAGGTCAGTCAATTCAGGAGGAAGAAGGGAGGAAAATCTAACACTAAGAGTGTTAGAAAAGCCATAAGAAACCACATTATCTTTATAAGCCTAAAATTACATGTATAGCACATATATGTGTATTTATATATGTAATATATACTAAATGAAGTTATTTCACTTAGGCTGATACTGCTATTCCCAAGAACCATTGACTATCTAACAAACACTCAGCACTAAACATGAAAAAACTAATCTTCTTTTGAGTTGTTGGTTACTGGCATCCAAGAGACTCTCAAAACAATATAAACTATTGTTGCTGCCCATCATTGCCTCCCAGAGATCCTTACTGATGAAGGTACCATGCACTTAGGACACAGATCCAGAATGATCTGACATGAAAGCCTCTTCCCGTACTAGAAGACACTAATGCAATGCGAAATGGAAGGAAACAACCAGTAGTCCTACCTATTTGTGATACCTGTGATCAACAACAATGACCAACATGGCAAGGTATAGTTAAACAAGCAATAGTGGCACTCATATCTTGGCCATAACTAACCATGGTCTAATGGATTTAATGCCCACTCAACAGGAATAAATTATGCCTAATCCTGGAAACCTAGTTAACTTCCCTGGGCTAGTATACTCATGGATCTTAGAAAAGAGCCTTCTTTAATAAACCAGCATGGTTCCTTACACAGGTAAGTGTAGCTCTCATCCCTCCTCAAAGCAACTTCTCTTCATAGAAGACCATTTCAGAAAACTAGAACTGATCAAAATTCAAAGAACAACTGATTGTGGGGAGCCCAGGTCCAGTGGCTACATCTGTAACACAACTCCTGAAATCAGAGCTCAGGGAACATCAAGACAGAATTGGTGAAATGATGTAAGAGCCACAGGACCAGAAAATCTACTATGACATTGTCTCCTAAAACCGACTAAGAATCTGTACCCATGATACCTCAGCAACATGACTGTCTAACCAGCACCCAAAGAATTGACAACACCAATAGACATGCTAATGTGGAATGGGAAGATCTCTTGGGGCCTCACACTCTAGACAAAGAATTATAGACAACTAAGGATTGCTGAAAGAGGAAAAATTAGTTATCCTCAGGGATGAGCCCCCTGGTTGGTCATTCAATTCCAGGTGGTCATCTCTGAAATCATAGTCATATAAGCAGCACCAAAGTGACTCAAGAGATTGTCTTAAACACCCAGGCATTTATACATACATAGAATAACAATATTTTAAATAGCCACGAATTTGAGAGAGAGCAAGGGGGTAGAATATGGAAGGTGGGGGAAGGGAAACAAAAGGGGAATAGTGATGTAAATATATTTTAATTGAATAAAAATAATCAATTATTTGAACCAGCCAGAAGAGCCAGAGAAAAGAAGCAATGGTGTGTGTGTGTGTGGTTAGGGTTAGGTTGTTTGAAAAAGAATTTTTCCCTACAAAATATATATTTCTGGTTAGAGCTGTCACTGTCATTCATTAAGTAAACTTCCATCCATATGAGTAAAATATACCCAAAGGGACTCCAACTGTAGCACATAGGGGTTCTGCCCATGCTTTTCAGCCATGCCTGCCTAAAAGCTTAAATACACAGCACAAAACTTTGAGAAGACATACATTGTATCTATTCCTGAAGACAAAATTTCTCAGATTCCAGGTTGCAGACAGTGCATAGATTGAGCAATCCCTGATCCCAGGATGAAACAAGAAGTTCTCAAGATTGAAAGAGAACAAAGAACTTCACTTATCAATCCATAAGCTCTTCATGGATAAGGAACGCTCACTTTAACAATTTTAAGCTTTATCGTTGATCCTATATTTTTATTTATTCTTTTGATCTGAACACGTTTAAAAGTAATGGGGTGAACTTACAAAAATTTATTTACCCTTTTTCATCTTCTTTCTGGATATGTGCTGCCAATTTGATTGTTGTTCTGAGCTGTTTTGTGATTATCATGAACATTGAGGAGAATTTTACTCTAATATAGTGTTCTGTACACTGTGTCCTGGCTATCACATAGAATAACTCATAATAATGATCTGTTATGACATAAATAATTGCCTGAAATTTTAGAACACAAAGCCTGAGCTTGCAAAAGTGCAATTAGATTGCCCCGGGACATGGCAAAATTAAATGAGAACTGGTCAAACCTAGTTATCTATTTCAAGTTTGTCTAGCAAACAGCTACATGGAAATGAAACAGAGAGATACACATCAAATAGAGTCGACTGCATGCAAAAACCTCAGCTACCCGTGGGCTTAATAAAAGTAAGTATCGTATAATAGTAAGTCTACTATACTCAAGCTCTAAATTTCCCTCAAAAACTGCTTTTCAGATCAAACTGACACATTGAAAATTTTGCCATTTACTTTGGATGCTAGCTGATTTATTAAAGAAGGATCAACCTTTAGTTATGGATTTAAAAGTCAAGATATGTATTGAGATACCCATGGTTTTGTTTCTTTTGTTTCACACAGTGCATGAGAACATCACGCATACAGTCTAAAATTTAAAATAATAAGGACATTTGAAGCATAAAGCATAGGGTCTATTTTCCAATGGAACTGAACTTAGCCACTGTAGTAAACATAATTACAGATTCTGCCTTTAGAATATTGGCTAAAGCAGGCATCCCCTTGAGTCTTATACTCTTTGTAAAGAAGGAAAAACCAAGGTTTGTTAGATTTTGGGAAATAAATCAAGCAGTCTTATCAGTCTGATGTTAGCAACAAGCAACTTGTAATCCTCTGAAATTTGACTTACCCTTTGTCACTTGAGTCCTTTGGACAAGCAAGATCTTGATTCTTTAGGAATCTCAAGGCAGTGATTTTCCAATAGGACTCAGGTGCCCAGAAGAAGAAGCCTCCGAGTTTTAGATGAGATCTGGTTGTGAGCCATTGTAAGATGAGGCTCTTCACAAGTGCTACATCAAAGACAAAAGTAAGTGTATAGCTTGCTTTTGCATATTCTCTTTTTTCCATAAGTAACATGTCCAAGATGGTTCTGAGCTGCATACTGGAAGAACTTTGCACTCAAGTTCACAGAACACCAAACTAGCTATTTCGATGTATACCTAGCTGATGACAGATTTTAAAGAATTAGGAAAGCATAGATAAATTTATTCTGCTATCTAATCCAAATAATTCATTTTGCACTGTCAATCTATAATCTTTCTTGTGCATATGTATAAATGTATCCCATAGCTACACTTTAAGATTTTATTGTTGGGTAGAATTTAAGATCCTTTAAAGCTTTAAGTGTGGTCAAAACTTCTACAAAGGTTTTACCTCTTTGTATCTCCAGAAACAATACACAAGGATTGCTACTATTAATACTGTTAACATTCATTGATGTTTTAAGGCATCTTTTCACTTATTATGAGTTTGAGTGATTTTCCTATATTTCATGGTGTTGAATGCTTTTCCACATCTTCTCACATTTTCCTTAAATGTCCATCCTAAAGAACAAGCTAATTATCTTATGTGGGCCACTGAATTTGGATATTAAAATATTTCACCAAGTAACTACTTTTCCTGACAATATAGAAAGAAATCTAGCATAGTCTCTTATTCCCATCTTCCCATTATTTAACTTATAATCATGTCCTCACATCACTGCTTAGGGTAAAATTCAGCTTTGGGAAGAAATGGTAGAAAGATGATTTGAGGACTGTCATTGAATGACCGTGTTATGAAAGTTCTCATTTTTTAAAATGCAGTCACAAATATTTTAATAAAATGTTTAAATCTATGGGCATCAGACATCACTGGTTCCTAAAGTGGCACTATGAAATACTATGTTTATCATTAGGAAGGTATTCAACACAATCCGTCCTGATGTTCAATGAATAGATAAGTAAAAATAGTGAGAACTTGACTATAGAGCTTTATTTGGAAACATTAAATAGCTGAATATTTGTTGTGCCAAATTAGTCTCTGAGAATTAATATTCTCAGCGCATCAGTGGCACACCTGTTATTTATGACACATTGTGTCTCTCCTAATTGTCAGCTCTTAAAAGGTTACAGTCACATTGCCTCTATCTACAGCTATTGCTAAAAATATTTTAAAGAAAATGTAGTCTTCTGGAAATAGAAAATAGAAGAAAAATTTATCATAAAATGAGAGCACTTCTAATGAATTACAATTTTAAAATAATCCGTCTTTTCATTTTGTGTGTCTTTTTTATTTTTATTCGTATTTTATTTTATGTGTATGGATCTTTTCCCTGTATTTGTATCTGTACAACACTTGTGTACTTGGTATCTATAGAGGCCAAAGAGGAGGGTCAGAACCTCTGAAACTGAAGTTACAGATACAATTCCCATGTGGGTCCTGGGAATTAAACACAGGTTCTCTGAAAGAACACTCAGTGCTCTTATCTCTGAGCCAACTCTCCAGACTCCATTTTACATTTTTAAACACCATATATTTTTATTAGTTGATAGAAAAATTTTAAAAAGTTATTTCAATTAATAATTAATTATCTCATCTTCTAATGTGGCTAGCATTATAAACTGTGTACTATTACTTCACTCTAGTAACTGGTATATGAAATACAAACCTGAGAATTCATTTCTCACCTTCAATTACTAACCCTCAGGAATTTAAAAGAGAGCTAAAGAAAATTTACATTACTTTTCTTGGCCTGGAGACCTGAAAATGCATATAATATATAAGCAATCATTAAATGTCAAACTGGTTGTTTGCAATTTTTATGCAGTGGAATTTCAAAAGCACTTATAAACCCTTTAAGTGTGAAACAAGAATGCTATTCAAATACGGAGGGCGTGCCATTTCTTTCTGATGCCCTTGTCAAACACGGCTCTAATGTCATGTAACATGTAATTTTAAAAAGCCACAGATTAATGATAAAATGTCCAAATCTTACAAGAAAATTCAGTTTTCACCTCTGGTCATAATTTCTTTTAGATGACCATTAATTCTGTTAAGCTCATATGTGTGTGACTTGTTAATTTTTCTTGTGTAATAGAAACAAAAGGGGGAAATACAACTGTACATTACAATAAGACAACAAGGAAGAACTTATTTCCACATAGTCCAACTCTCTACAAGTAATCCTGATAAATTATCACGCTTACTAACTTTAGAAAATATGGAGATCTACAAATTGAATGTTGATCTCTAGCCAAAATGTTATTTAATATGGGTTTAAGCTGTGGTAACTGAGTATTCTGGACTGAATATTTGCACATTTCTCTTTCATTTGTTGAGCTACTAGTACCTAGTGTAATCATACTTGGAGGCAGAGCTTCTGAAGAAGTAGTTAAGGTAAACTAGGTTATATGAGTGGAGCTTTAATCACACTGAGTTCTGCATCTTATAAGAAGAAATACCACAGGACTCACTCTTCCCTTCTTACCACGTTGTGGGAGAAAAATACATAGCAAAATGGTAACCATCTACAAAGCCTAAAGGGAAGTTCTTACTGGAAACTGCGTTGTCCAGAACATTGGTTCTGGAACTATGGGGAGATAAACTTCTACTGGTATGTTATTTGGGATGTAGTATTCCATTATGGCAATCCAATGGATGGAAACAACTGGGCAGCATCAATTAAAGCATAATACTGACATAAATAGCTATGGTAGAGACTATATAACCCTCAACACCTAAAAAACTTACCAACACCGTTTATATTTTACTTCAACTGTTCCACATACATATTTATACTCTTTTTGTATCAATACAGAATTAAACTACTTGGGTCCATATTGTGACCTTTTACTTGAAAGAATTTTAAAAAGCAGTGAAATTAACATGAAAAATTGCTTTACAACTTATACTAGAAGAATTGTTTTCAAAATTTATGCCACAAATGATTGATTTACCCAGGATGACAGCATTATAACATTATATTATACATTTACATCAAGTACACACTCTTTCAGCAGATAGCCAACATCAAGTAGACAATCACTAAGTATACATAATTTACAAGTTGAGAAGAAATGAGAAGTAAAGAAAAGAACACAAATGTGAGCAAAACTGCAAATCACGTTAAGTTGACTACCTTTTGATAGGAAACACAATAAATAGTTAGAAATGAAGAAGAACATGATATAAAGAGAGTTTGTGGAATACAGAGATAATGTGTTATTTTTGGCATAGAGAGGCTGTTGCAAACCTGGAAATGTGGTGGAAGGTACAACCCTTAGGGAAGAGATCACCTTATCAAACATACTCTAACGAAAAGCTATTACAGGCACTGGAACCGAGGGCTCAGTGTGCAAGCACACTTGCTTTGCAATCATGAAGAACTGAGTTTTGACTTTCAGCATCCCACAAATCCTCAGGTCATATAGGACTGTAACCCCAGTTCAGAGAGAAGCTAAATAGGAGCATTATTGGGGTTCCTTATTTTTGGTGAGCCAGCTGAGAAAATAGGGAGCCAAGATTCAGGGAGAGACCCTGTCTTGAGGAGATAAGACAGATTAAGAGAGAACAAGATATCCAACATCCTTTTCTGAATTTTGCAGCAGCATAGACAAGTGTGCATGTCCACATACTTGTGTGCATGGGAGTACACTGAGGCCGTACAGACCCTTGCAGGAGTCCATTTCCTCCCACGCTTCTTGTCTCAGGTAAGTATACAAAATCCATTTCTACCCTTCTACCTTCTACCATGTGAGGATGAAACCAGAAAGTGTCTTCAGATTCCAGCACCTTCATCTAGAGACTTCTCAGCCTCCAGAACTATTAGATACAAATTCCTATTTTAATGAATCACCCAGTCACATTGTTTCTTTAGAATGATTTGTTGGAATGAAAAGCATCTTTGAAATTGTGGCTACAACTTTTATGTAATGTAAATTTCCCAAACAACTAAAATGTTTCTGGGTTTACTTTAAATTATTTTTAACTATAATTTTCTCTTTATATTTTAATTTGCTTGAATTTGTGAGAAACAGTTCATTTAGAAATATTTGAAAAATAATTTTCTTCTTGTATTTGCTTATATTCTCCCAAAATTTGTTAAAAAATTATTTAATGTGATTTAGAATCCTCAACATTGATATTTATTATAAACTGATATCCTGTTCAAATATAAGAATTCACATATCAAAACACCATAAGATAGTCCATTAAAATGTACAACAATTTTTTGTGTATGATTAAAAATTACTTTTAAGAAACTTCTTATGAGGAAATCAGAGATTTGAAAGTGTTTAAAAATCTGAAAATTTAAAATAAATAGAAATTTTCAAAAAGAAGTATTGTCTAAATGCCTAAAAATGGTAAATAGTGAAAGAGAGGAATTTTTCTAAAACACACTCACAGAACACCTATAAACAGAGTCTGCCATGTGCTTAATACTTAGAAGTTCTAATTCTGACCAAGACAATATGATGAGCAGGGAGATTATTCAGGCTGGATCCACACCACAGCCTGGGAAATGAATCCCTGTACTGTTTAGTTTCCTAATAAAAATTCAACAACTGCTCAAAACCATGAGATGCAAAGGAGCATTTTTATACCGACTTTGAGCAAAGGCAACTGCAGAAAATGAAATGGAATTTATGAAAATAATAAACCAAGAAAAGGGAAATAAGAACTCTGCTTTCCCATGCTTATTGGATTCTGACCTTATGGCTGAGCTGTTTCTCTCATGGGTAAGAATGATACCAGCTAAACACAGTGGGATTCAAATAAAGGTTGAGATGGAAAAAATGCTAGAAAAGTTTGTATTTAATTATACATCAAAGTTATTTCAAATAAAAGAAATACAGATGTTAGATATTAGGTTTCAAGTTGTTACTTGTTTTACAAGCTAATCTTTAAAATCAGTTTGGACCAAACTAGTTTTCTTTTTTTTCTTTTTAATTAACAAAAATAAGAAGCTTTATTTATATTGAAAAATAAACATATTCTATTACTAGTAGTGAAACAAAGGAATGGAATAAATAGCAAATGCACTGATAGTCAAAATGTGAGTACAAATATAAAATCTATTGTACTGCAAATAATTGGCCAATCACAATAACATTTTTCAAGGCCCAAACAGTACTCTAATTACAGAGAATAAAAGAACTTTTCTATTTTATGACAAATAATTTCAAAGCTGATGCTGAAGTGTGTAAACATGCAACCTATGTTAACATAATAAAACAGGTTCAGTATTTGGGCTGCTGCACGCTTTATGTAATTGGTGTGCCTCTTTGCCTCAGGTCTCAGGCTTAATAGCAAATACTGGCCAAAGAAAACGGCAGAGCCAAATTACCTGCCTCACAGGCCAGGAAGCCAAGAGACAAAGAGACCACATCCTGCATTCCCCTCAAATTATGCCCCTCAGTGGATTAAAGAACTCTCACTAGCTACCTGAATGCTCTTCCACTTCCCAATATTGCCACCCTGGGGCCCAAGCCTCTAACAATGGGCCTCTGTGAAACATTTTAATACCTAAGCTATAGCACTCACTTTTGTATTTCCAACTTTCAATTAGAAAATGTTTACTTAATTATGAAAAATTTTGACAATATAAGAGAATAAAATAAATTTTGTTTGACAATTTGCTAGCTTAATTTACATCTCAGCAAAAGTTAGGCTTCGGTACTTGGACCCACATTTAAAATGCTTCTTAGGTCTCTGAAATCTTACTGACAATCTTAATACTATAGACATTTTAAAATGAAAACAAATTTCTGTTATGAATTGAAAAGGAAGTTACACTACAGAATGTTTAAAAGCTGTTGCGATATACATCGGGCTAGAAACAGAGAGGATGGGTTGTTCCTGCTAAGTTCAGGTAGCTCCTTAAACTTGGTCCTATTAGAAAAGTAATTAGTTTTCTTTCTTTCCCTAATACGTTTGTTTGGGTCTTGACCTTTTTTAATGTTCAAAGTAGGGTAATTCAAAGAGATTTTCATAGGGAAAAAGGAAACGACTTACAAAAGCATGGATATCAGACAGAACAAGGACACAGTAAATATTTGTTATTAAGAACTGCCAAGTTGTAAACATCCTAGGGTCTGAGGGATGTTTCCAGAGGACACAGCTTTGGTAGAAACAGTCAGCCCGGAAGACTCTCAGAAGATTGAAGGTGACAAATAAAGGTACCCAGAGGCCTCTCCTATCGTTTTCTTATTTTCTGTGAAGTTCTCATCATACGAAGGCAATCATAAAGCAGAGGACATGAGATTTGCTAATGCACTCTCTGGGCCTCTCAGGACCTAGAGTATCATAGAAGAGAATGGAGAGTAGATTGGGGATTGGAGGGGAATAGAGGTCGCTCCTGTAAAGCACCCTTTCTCCCATTCAAATCCATCTTTGCCCATCATTCTCTTAGACCAGCTTTTATTTTCCGCACAGCAGATACTCAAATAGTATCAAACACTATACCACTGTGGTGATATTAATTTGGTCATATTCCCATTTGAAACCTGGCATGCTATTTCTTAGTAATATTTTTCATTAAAAAGTAAATGGGGAAAATGGTAATTAAGGAACATAAAAAATATCTGCAAAGTCTGCTTCTGTAGCTGGTTAGAAACTTAATAAACAGTTGTTTACTTCACAACCTATTCTAGAATACTCTGAGCATTCATTACTTGTTGCAAAGGTTTATTTACAGTTATGTTTAAAATGGTTGTTTTGTGTTTTGCTTGGAAGGGGCTGCCTAGGTCTTGGCATTTTGTATTATCTGCAGGTGTTGGCTTTATGTAAAAGATGTTTGATTCCTCATGATCTGTACATGCTATTAATAGAACACCTGAGGAGCTTCTGTGTCAATAAAAACCCCTGAGATCATATGTTCAGGGTTCCACTGTCCAGTATGGCTCTTGCCATGATAATGGTTCCCTCTGCTAAGGTCTGGCAGGGTTTGCACCTATGAAAATGCTTTCTTGTCTTCTTTGCTGTGCCACACAGGAGCTACTACCACAATTACTGTCACAGGATCACCATTCTTAAAAACATACCTAGGAATCTAGGGGCAGAATGTATATATAGACATACTCAAGATAAATGACTAGGAAGTGAAGAAACAGAAGTAGAATGTGGGAGAATTTAAACAGTTATGATTCCTCTAACTTGGAGCCTGATGCTTCAGAGTTCTTCTATACTGTAGCCTTGGGTCAGGCCTAAGTATCTCCCTGCTGACCAATTGTTGCTTTGAGATATACCCCCCACCACCAAAAAAAAAAAAAAGGAGTAGCCCCTCCAACTAAGAGCAAATCTCAAACAGAAGCTCAGTTGGAAACTTTAATGCCAACATACTTAACAGCCTGGGCAGTGAGAACCCCGGTCCTCAAAAGTCAATCTGTGCAGTGAACCACAGTCTCTACTATTCTCACCATCTTTGGAGACACGCTTAAGAGTTGCTGTCCATGCCTAACTGTATCTGGCATAAGAATCAGATGGGCCAGCAAATCAGAGTCACTCTTTTCCTTTCTCCACAACTGCAAAGCAATGAACTGGTACGCTGTTTAAACTGACCCCACACACACTTACTTGTGCCTCCCAGAGAAGATCATTCTAGGGCTAACACATACCACCTCTATGTTTCAAAGTAATGCTGGTATGCAGTAGTTCATTTTATGGCTGGATTGATCCAATAGCAACTAGTACAGCTTGGACAATATGACTCATAGTTTCACAAAGTCCTTCCTACACTCAATTCTCATCAGAGCACAAGAACAAGGGAGATGTAAACTTTCAAACAAAAGTAGAGAAGGAAACATAAAATCATCGCATTACTTCTAAAGTGTCCATGCTGTGGAGTCTTTTGTTTGAGATGTCTACAACAGATACTTTAAAAGTCATTGGCTATGTTAGGTTATTGAACTCAAATGGGAAGGTAAATGAAAACAGACTTCTTATAGAGTTCTTTTTATTAAAAATCTAAATCTTTACTAGTACCCTTTCTGGTCCAAATGAATAGATAAATTTGAAAAAAATGAAAAAAAATAATATATTGCTTCTGAAGTCTGAAAAGGCACACAAGCCATGTGTCTTTTTCACTGACTTGAGTAAAATGGCTTGTCCTTTATTTCAGCAGATTACCTTACTATGAACCACTAAGGATTTCACAGTTACAGCATACCATTGAGCTTTATTAACACCTGTCTTCTGTTAGCTGGCACGAATGTATTTCATAACAGGATATTTTTCAATGTTCAACAGTTCTATCCACCATTTTTAATTCTTGTGAAGACTTCAATGTAAATGCTTGAGAACATATCACAGACTGCATTCCAGTGATTTCTCCCATCCACTGAATCTAAGTCTTCATTTTAAAAAGAATCCCAGGTGACTCAAATTTACATAAAACTTGAGAAGCACTTCCAAAAATTCTATAAGGCAGGTAAGCAGGTATGACACAGCCTTTAAATCCAAATAAGAATGTGTTTGTTATAAGTAGATGAGTTTTTCCACCCCACACATAGCAATGTTAGATTATTTCCACCATGGTCCTTTTCTTAGCCTGAGATACTTAGAAAAGCCAAGTAATGAATTGCTGCTTATAATAAACCTTGCAAGACTTCAGCCTTATACCCACCATGAATTCATAAGATAAAAGATACTTTTGATACTCCAACAAGCCTTTTAGTTCACCACAGGTATTCATAATTATCTGTTAGTGGCTCATGTTTACATTTTTCTATGTTCATACTTCTAGAATTATAAATAAGCTGTGAGAATCCAACAATCTTATAATCACTGTTGTTATCATCCCTACAAATACTACAACCACTCAATCTCCCTCCATCTGCATTTCATCTAATGACATAACAAAACATGCAGTGCTGTATCTTTTCATGGATTACTCATATTCCATCTCCTAGAACAAAGACCTATTCTCTGTGTAGGATTTGCTTATATTAGTAATTTCATTTTAAAATTTTGTTTTGAATGTCCACTTCCTAGAGCAAATTCCTCAGCCAATTACTCTATTAGTTAAAATCAAATAAAGCAAAATTAAACCTCAATGTTGTCCAAGAGCATAGATACCACAAGGGTTACTGCATTGCTCCAAGCCTAGAAGCAACAGTCAGTTAATTACTGGCTAGGATTTGGTAAAACAATGCATAGAGTTCTTCTCCATAAAAGTGGAAAGTATTATAGATGAACTATCTTGAACAAAATGAAGTTAGGGGTCAAAGCAAGCCTTCCATCATCACAAAGGAAGGAAGTGGGTTATAAATATTCTGACCCTTTAATCATCCTTCCCTCTTAAGTGCATCAAGGGATTCTACTGGCCAAACACCAGAAGAAAGCAGAGGTCCAGAAAGTCCATTGATATTTTCCACTTCAGTTTTCTTAGAGCAAAGAATAAAGTGCAAAGAAGTGGAGAACAGATCTATAGGTGCAAGTATAACTTGTTTGCTATGTACATTGCATTTCAATATCTGGATTACAATGAGAAATTTATAAATTCCAGGAGCAAGAGAGGTTCAATCCTCAAGAGAACCTTTTATGCTAGAGGAAACAAATCAAGGGTTTGCTTAATTTTAAAATAAGAATAAAATCAAGAATGTCAGTGAGATGAAAGGTTAACATCAAATTAATTTTAAGATTTACTTAAGTTTATGTGTATGGATGCTTCACCTACATGTATGTCTGTGTACCATGTGTGTACATTACTTACAGAAGCTAGAAGAGGGCACCTGATCCCTTGCAACCAGAGTTATAGATGATTGTGAGCCACCAAGTGGATGCTGAGATTCAAACGTAGGTCCTCTGGAAGTTAATAAACTCAAGTATGGTGACATTCTTTCACTTTTTAACATCAGTTTTGAAAGCCACATGCTTGGCCTTGGGAACACCCAAAGAACAAAATGTCACCTGCATCTACAAGGAATTTATAATCTAGCAAAGAAACAGAAGCAGAAAATGTTATTCACCATCCATAACAAGTGATATGTCAGAGCTAAGCATAAATTCATGAGACCTTAAACAAAGAAACCTAGGCAGATTATTAGATTCAGGAAAGACCCAACTGAGGTTATCTGTTGAGATTGTTCAGGATTAGCAAGCAAGTGCTAACTAAGAATTGTGAGAAATCCATTCAGAAGAAACACTATAGGCAAATGCACTATATAAAGCACAGAAAATTATAAGAATTTCAATCCATTATGTCTGAAATGTATGTGTACTATGTGATACGACTGGAAATGAATGAATGCTCATGTAGTCAGTAATAAAGTTACACCATGGCCTTGACGTGCTATAAAGAAATGTATAGATACCTCCCACTAAACTCTAAAGAGAGTGAATGGGGGAGATTTAGGAAAACATGAGTCTGGAGTTGGCTGTATGTTAAAGGAAATTCACCTGCCCATTGAAAGAATCTGTGGATCTTTCTAGCAAGTCCGAGTAACAGGAAGCACACGAGAAAGAGATGCCAGTAGCCAGATGGCAGAACTGTATATTAAGGTTCTTGTACATGCCTCATACAGAAGGACTCTCGCTTCCTTACCTGCTATAGTTCTATAGGACAAGGAAGCGGCATTCCTTAGCCCTGGACATCAGCTGGCACTGAGCATCTATGCAGGCCTAGTTATTAGTATTCCTCACCCTTGACTGGCCAGAATAGCAGCTCCCATGTTTATGGCATGAGAGCCTTCGTTCTAAAGGCTCTTCCAATTTCTCTTTTCTGACTCTTCATAGACTTTCTTTCATCTTCAGTCTCTCTGTTCTTCGTCCTCTCTTCCCACCAATAGCATCCCTGTCCCTTTAATACTAACCAAGCAATCCCCCTACTAGGCACCAGGGGGCATGCTTCATAGCTGACCCAGGTGAAAATGGTTCTCAACCTGTAGGTCCTGATCCATCTGGGAGTCAAATGACCTTTTCACAGGGATTACCTAAGCCATCAGCATATCAGATATTTACATTGGGATACATAACAGTAGCAAAATAACAGTTATAGCAACAAAAATAATTCTATTGTTGGGGTCACCACAACATGAGGAACTATATTAAAGGGCCACAGCATTAGGAAGGTTGAGAACTACTCTCAGGGTCATCTACCAATCCTTGAGACCGTGAAACTAAAATAGTCCAAGTTGAGAGTGCACCTTCAGGAGAGGAAGTAATCATTTGCAATTGTGGAATTTTCACAAGGAGTCCATAGAATGTTTAAAATTGCAAATGATGACAGAAAAGCAGGCAAGCTAGCTAGTAAGCGAATAACTCTCTTATACACGGCATCATGGAAACAGAAAGAGAATCTAAGAGATGCCAATTATGGAGTTAAATTGCCACAAAACCTTCATCTATGTATAAGAAAGTGAGTATTAGAAAGAACACTTACTATAAGAACCTGAAGGAAAGGTCAACAGTATTAATAGTGAGTTTAATAGATTTTAACAGTGCTTAATGCCTGCCCAGTGCCCCAGGAAAAGGCAGGTCCCCTTCATTTGTTTTAATTGCTGTCTTACCAGTTACTATTTGGGATCTACAGATGACATCCTTTTATAATTGCAGAAGATTATAAATAAATATATTTTTCTCTGTTTAATTTTCTCCTTAAGCACTACCTTGATGATTTCCTTGCCAGACAGTCATGGTTTTCCTCTAAATTACAGAGCAAATAAGCAATGTGACAATATCCGTCAATTGGATCTTCATACTATTGACTACAGAACAAGTGCTTTATGTTCTATTAGAACCTTGCTACATACCCTACTCCAATTTTCATTCACAGTTTATTTGTCTCCAACTAGATATTAACCAAAGCAAGTTAATCAGAGTTCTTTGCTGGAATTTCTTTCAGTCAGCAGAGGAAAGTAAGCCCTGTCTTTGAAGTAAGAGTTATAACTCTCAAGGAGTGTGAGTAGCCATGTGCCTCTAGTTGTATTAAGTGCGTCTACCATGAAAGGGAATGATGATGAAATGGAAAATTACAGCGTCTAGCTCATTGGGTGAGGAGGCTTAAATGCAATAATAAATGGAGATCTTGTCTCTCCCAGAGCTATTTGCTGCATATACTTCCATGTAAAGAGAGACTGTAGAAAATTGTGAATGCCCACAATGCAAAAAATGAGAGATCCACAGAAATATCCATTCAGCAATAATGAATAGACATTCAAAATTGAGAACATTCAGATTCCAACTATAATAAAGCAGCATGTGAATTAAGATGCTACAGTACTAGGAAAATGATCCAATCTTTGATACAAATAAGTAAGACTTTTTTTTTTAGCACAAGAAAATTACATTGATTTTTAGACATGGTGAATATGAAGTATACGTAAGAAACTTAGTGGAATTATCAGTGGCAAAATGGAAGTGAACTCAGTTAATGGAGGAATATTAAAAGTGGATTCTAGCAAGACTGTGACACCTATGTGAAGACCAGGTAAATTTGTTTTACTTCATTAGGAAATTTGTTGAAACATAGATACCGCATACACACACACATACGATCGATATATTGTTATTACCTGCTTTTTTATGATGAGGATAAGTGGTCGAATAGTGACTATAACCCACAAGGCAAATATATTTCCATGTAGCTTTTACAGAATGGTCTGTCTGGTGCTATTTCCACTCTTGATTTTGTGCAATGATATTTGTGTTCTTTTGAGTTCTTCTTGGATATTTCCTCTGCATCAAAGTCATTTGTTAATTATGCAAAAGTCAGCCCTCTTTTCCAAAGAGTTAATGTCATGAAACCACATTAACGTTTATTCTTAGGTTTCAACATCTGCCTGTCCAAAATATGTCACTGAGCAATTATAATCCAAATGAAAAGTGAGTTTTGTGCTGTGTCGGTGGCACAAGTTGCAATGCCAGAATCAGAGAAGAGAAAAAAATAAATTCATTCATACAATAACGTTGAGATTTC
This sequence comes from Cricetomys ansorgei, assembly GCA_026225945.1. Classification (NCBI taxonomy): domain Eukaryota; kingdom Metazoa; phylum Chordata; class Mammalia; order Rodentia; family Nesomyidae; genus Cricetomys; species Cricetomys ansorgei. Next base: position 22,007,712 of record JAMJFZ010000199.1, read on the forward strand.
CTTACAAAAAAATATATCATAGGAAGAGCCTTAAAGGACAGTTGAGTAATTGACAAACAAAATATCATCACTGGTGAAGGCTGTGGGAAAAGGAAGGGGTAGTAAAGGAGGTGAGCTCTTAAAACAACAGGGAACAAGATTAGGTCACAGCCACAGCCAAGGACCAGCCTTTCACAGAGCTTTGTGATTCAAATGCTAACTGCTGAAAAGGCTGGACTGCGTAGTATGTGCATTTTACAGAGCAAGAAGGGAGGGTGAGAGTCAGCAAAAGGAATGCCAAGATAACTTGCTGTGACAAGCAGAGCAAATGAGAAGCGTGTTGGACAGAAATAGACTCTACAACCCTGTGTCTTTTCCTAATGTTGACAGAGGCAGAAGAGACATGCCTAACATGGAACATTTATTAAAGTGATGTCAAAAGCTGGTGTTTCCTGCTCAGAGACTCAGCCCAGGGTTATGATTTACAGAAGACAAAGAAAGATGTGTGAATGCAAAGGGAGTTGAAAAATAGAGAAAAAAAAAAAAAAAATATATATATATATATATATATATATATATAATTTAATTACATATATCTGAGATAAAACATGAGATGTTCTCCTAAGAACAATATATATTAATTTGATATTGATTTTTAAAAAATGAATGTGAGTAAAAGGTATACTTTAGTTGCCTCAGGCTATGACACATTAGTAATGATCTCATATTTCTTTATGCTTCCATAAGTCTTGATTATGTGGTTTTAAAAGGTTTTGCAACATTTTAATATTTAATTCCCTTGTTTTATATTAGTGTGGTTATTTACACCATTTCTGTACTGGGGCAGATACAATTATCAATACAGAAACTTGAGCACTCAAGAAACAGCACATTGTCTACCATATCTCCATTTTGTTTCTTTCTAATTGCTCTTTCTCCTTTATACATAGGATTACTCCCATCCTCAAGGCAATCTCATGGGTCTACCACCTTGACTAGATGCCATTCTCTCTAGGCGCCAATCACTTCTCCTTACAGGCATCCACTTGTTCCTTACCACATGACTCTTTCAAGTCTTCTATTCTTCCTCAAATCCCATGACTTAACAAAGGCCCCAGAGTCTTTTGAAAACCTGTTCTTGCTGCTTCTCAGTAGAATCACTAGCTGCCGGTGCTACTTCAGTTTATATACTTCACTCAGTCTGCACTGGTACTTCCTTGCCTGATTCAGGAGTCACGGTCCTCTTACTCATTTCATTCATACCAAGGTGATTTCTTTTATGAGTCTTTGTGATAAATGACTCTTCAAACTTCTCTTGCTGGTTCCTTGCACCTCCTTTCCTATGGGAATCCAGCTGCTCAGGAACATGAGTCAGTGGCTTTGGTACTGGAAAAGTACTTGATCAGCATATCCAGTTTGTTTTGCAATTCCTATGCTAAGAAAAGGTCCCAGAGATCTATGGGATTAAGGGCAAGAGGGTTGAACAAACAAGGAAGTTATTCCACGATTACAGAAATTGTGTTTCTAATGTTGGAAAAGAATATATAATATGAAAAGGAAGAAAATCTTGTCTCTATTAGAGAGTTAAGCATGGATGGACAGTTTCTAATACAAATAAGTAAGAATGGAATAAGAGATTTGTCTATGAGCAGATGCATTTTCCAGTTTTTCCCTAAGAAGTCTTAGACCAGAAGCACTCTGTCTCTAACGAATATACCCTGACTTCAGATTTTGGTTTATAAATCCATTCTCCAACAAAGGAATACTTCTTGTTGCCCCTGTCATTGTTGTGGTTGTATAAATGGTTGGTTCTAGGGCACAGGTGAGGAAAATATAAAATTAGTCGAAATGGCTAAGTGTAACTTAGTGATGGAGTACTTGTCTGGTATGTTAAAGAAATCCCAATTCCATACAGAAAAGGCAAGATTAATCCATGGGATTTTATGTAGGAAGAATATGAGAATGGCCATTCGAAGATTAAGTGGAGACACCAAAAGAAGAGAGAGGTTGACGTGAAAGATCCCATTGATTTAAACTGGAAAATGGTCAGCATCAAAATAACAGCAACAGCAATAATAATAATGCACTATAACTATTTGAATAAATTATGGATAAGAGAAAATTGCCTTCTTATTCTATAAGGTGAGTTAACAGAGACAGACTAGAAAAATTAAAAATTACTATTTAGCAATCATTTTCCAAATTGTTAAAAGAGGACCAACGAGATGATTCAGGCACTTCTGGCACTTGCTACCAAGCCTGATAACTGAGTTCCATCCCTAGGATGTTTTGTGGAAGAAGAGAACTGACTCTTGTGTGTGGTTACACATGCATTGAAGGATGCATGTGCCTCCCACACATAGTAAATAAATAGCAACAAATCAATATAATAAATAGAATTTTAAAATAGTAATGGACCAAAGATATGGGTATATCATTTTCCAAAGAATAATTGTCAAGTGTGGTGAAGCATGCATCTGAATTTAGCACTCTGGAAACTGAGGTAAGAAGCAACTTTGAGGCCAGCCTGGCCAACCTTTACATAAAAATAACTAGATAAATGGGCAATAAGCACACCACAAGATATTAAACCCATTTTTCACAATTGAAACACAAATAAACATAATGATATGACAGTAGTACACTTGCTAGAACACGTAAAGTTTTAAAAAATCTGACATCAGTAAATATCAGAGGAAAAAAAATGATACTTTATATTTTGTTGTTCTGAGAGCTTCAAAGTTGTGTAGCCACATTAAAAAATGTTTACAGACCTTCCCGCTCTTGCCTCTGAGTCCCAGGGACGATCTTGGGCAGACAGACCCTGCCTCTGGTGGAGTCCCAGCAAGCCAGCCCCAGGAAAACAGGTAGGAAGTCTGCTTGCTGACGCCCTCCCACTAAACCTGCCTACCCTGTTCCTAAATCCCCAAACCACCCCCATCTTCCCACTGCCCTACCGTCCCACTCCAGCTTCTAAGTCCCAGAGACCAACTAGGGCATACAGGCCCTGCCACAGAGCAGACCATACAAGTCAGCCAGGAAACAAGGCAGGTAGCCCCTCCTCCAGAGGAAGCCTCAAAGACAAAAGAACACTCTCCAAACCCAGCCCCCAATTCAGATGGACACTCCCTGCTGGGCCAAAGGCCAAGCCAGCAACCTGTGCTCTAGCACCCATCTTGGGAGGAGAACCCCTCCGCAACAAGAGGCCACAAAGAACAGAAGACCAGAGCAGATAAAGAACCCAAGAAACAAAACAGTCATCCAATAAATACAAACCTACGAACTCAGCACCTAAACAGATGATCACTCCAAATTCACAAGCCTAAATGCCAACATAAGAACACAATCAACAACAAACAGAGCAACATGACACCTCTGGAGCCCAACTGCAGTACTACAACAAGCCCTGGACATCCTGACACAGCAGAAGCACCAGGAAAAGATCTTAAAACCAATTTTATGAAGAAAATAGAGGGCTTTAAAAATGAAATGAATAAATCTCTCAAAGAAATAAAAGACAAACAAAAAAAGAGGAAATGAGTGAATACATTGAAGAAACCCAGGAAAACCCAGGCAAACAACTGAAGGAAATGAACAAAACTGTTCAAAACCTTAAAATGGAAATAGAAACTATAAAGAAAATACAAACCGAGAGATTTTTGGAAATGAAAGACCTAGAAAAGCAAACAGGAACTACATGGGCAAGCAACAGAATAGAATACAGGAGATGGAAGAGATAATCTTAGGAGTTGATGATGCTATGGAAGAAATAGATACATCAGTAAAAGAAAATCAAATCCAAACACTACTGACATAAAACATCCAGGAAATCTGGGACATTATGAAGAGCCCAGACCTAAGAATAATAGTAAAACAGGAAGGAGAAGAATCCCAGGTCAGAGGCCCAGAAAATATTTTCATCAAAATCATAGAAGAAAATATCCCAAACCTAAAGTAGGAGATGCCTGTAAAGGTACAAGAAGCATGCAGAACACCAACTAGAATAGATCAGAAAAAAAGTCCCCCCCCCCCCGCCACAAAATGATCAAAGTACTAAATATACAGAACAAAGAAAGAATTCTAAAAGCTGCAAGAGAAAAAGAGCAAGTAACATAAAAAGACAAACCAATTAGAATTATATTCGACTTCTCAACAAAGATTCTAAAGGCCAGAAGGGCCTGGACAGATGTCCTACAGACCCTAAAAGACCACAGGTGCCAGCCTAGACTTCTATACTCAGCAAAACTCTTGATCACCATAGCTGAAGAAAACAAAATAGTCCAGGAAGAATCCAAATTCAAACAATATCTATTTACAAATCCAGCCCTCAGAGGATACTAGAAAGAAAACTCCTACCCACAGAGCTGAACTACATGCGTGAAAACAGTAAGTAATTAATCTCACACCATCAGAACCAAGAGAAAGAACACACACACACACACACACACACACACACACACATACACATGCACACACAGGGAGAGAGAGAGAAACAGAGACACAAAGAGACACAGAGAGACTCACACAGAGAGAAAATACAAAGAACACAACTACAAAATAACAGAATCTACCAATCATTAGTCTTTGATATCTCTCAACATCAATGGACTCAATTCCTTAATAAAAAGACAGACTAACAGAATGGATGTGAAAACCAGATCCATCCTTCTTCTGCATACAAGAAACACACCTTAACATCAAATATAAACACTACCTCAGAGTAAAGGGTTAGGAAAAGATTTTCTAAGCAAATGGATCCAGGAAGAAAGCTAGTATAGCTATTCTAATATCCAACAAAGAAAACTTCAAGCCAAAATTAATTCAAAGAGACAGGGAAGAACACTTTGTACTCATCAAAGGAAAAATATACCAAGACAACATTCAATTCTTAACATCCATGCCCCCAACACAAGAGCCCCCATGTTTGTAAAAGAAACATTACTAAAGCTTAGAACACACATTGACCCACACACATTGATAGTGGTAGAGTTAAATGACCCACTCTCACCAATAGACAAGTCATCCAGACAAAACTTAAACAAAGAGATACTGGAGCTAACAGATGTTATTTAAGAGAGTAGGTGGGGGAAACTTACAAATATCTACATAACATTTCACCCCCACACAAAAGAATATACATTTTTCTCACCACCTCATAGAACTTTCTCCAAAATTGACCACATACTTGAACACAAAACAAGTCTTAATAGATACAAGAAAACTGAGATAACCCCCTGTATCTTATCAGACTACTACTGATTAAAGGTGTATTTCAACAGTAGCAACAACAGATGGCCCACAAATCGATGTAAGCTGAGCAACTCTCTACTGAATGATGACTGAGTCAAGACAGAACAAAGAAATTAAAGACTTTCTAGGATTCAATGAAAATGAATCCACAGTACATACCCAAAATTATGGGACACAATGAAAGCAGTGCTAAGGGGAAAATTCATAGCACAAAGTGCCTACCAAAAAAAAAGAGATCACATACTAGCAAATTAACAGCACATCTAATTAGGTCCTAAAACAAAAAGAAGTAAGCTCACATAAGAAATAATCACATTGAGGGCTAAAATCAATAAAATAGAAACAGATTAATAATACAAAGAATCAATGAAACAAAGAATTGGCTCTTTGAGAAAATCAACAAGATAGACAAACCCTTATTAAAACTAATTAAAAAGATAGAAAGAGTAATCCAAATCAACAAAATCAGAAACAAAAAGGGAGATATAACTACAGACACCAAGGAAATCTAAAGAACCATTAGGTTATACTTTAAAAACCTGTACTCCACAAAACTGGAAAATCTTAAAGAAATGGATAATTTTCTCAATAGATACCACTTTCCAACATCAAATCAAGATTGGATTAACAATTTAAACAGACCTATAAACCATAAGGAAATCGAAGTGAGCATTAAAAGCCTCCCAACAACAACAACAACAACAACAAAGCTTAGGGCCAAATGGCTTTAGTGCAGAATTCTATCAGACATTCAACGAAGAGTTAACAGCAATGTTCCTCAAATTATTCCACAAAATAGAAACAGAAAAAACACTTCCAAACTCTATAAGGCCATAGTCACCCTGATACTCAAATCAGAAAAAGATTCAAGAAAGAGAATTACAGATCAATTTCCCTCATGAACATAGATGGAAAAATACTTAATAAAGTACTCCCAAAACGAATCCAAGAACATATCAAAAAGATCATCCATCATGATCAAGTAGACTTCATCCCAGAGGTGCACTTAACACAATCCACCATATAAACAAACTGAAAGGAAAAAAAAACACATGATCATTTCACTAGATGCTGAGAAAGCTTTCGACAAAATCCAACATCCCTTCATGATAAATGTCGATACAAAGAACATAACTAAACATAATGAAGGCAATTTACAGCAAGCCCACTGAAAACATCAAATTGAATAGAAAGAAACTCAAAGAAATTCCATAAAATCAGGAACAAGACAAGGTCGTCCCTCTCTCCATACCTATTCAATATAATACTTGAAGTTCTAGCTAGAGCAATAAGACAATAGAAGGAAATCAAGGGGATACAAACAGAAAAGGAGGAAATCAAACTACCCTTATTTGCAGATGATATGATAGCATATATAAGCAACCCTAAAAATTCTACCAGGGAACTCCTACAGCTGAAAAACATCTTCAGCAAAGTGGCTGGCTACCAGATCAACTCAGAGAAAAATAAAAAAAAACAAGACAAAAAAAAATAAATAAATAAAACTCAATACCCCTTTATATATAGAAGACAAATGGACTAAGAAAAAAAATCAGGGAAACAATACCATTCACAATAGCCATAAACAACATAAAATATCTTGGGGTGACTCTAATCTAGCAATTGAAAGACTTGTATGACAAAAAATTAAGTCTTTAAAGAAAGAAATCAAAGAAGATCTCAGAAGATGGAAAGATCTCCTGTGCTCTTGGATTCGTAGGATCAACACAGTAAAAATGGCCATCTTACCAAAAGCAATCTACAGATTCAAAGCAATCCCTATCAAAATACAATTCTTTACAGACTTTGAAAGGACAATACTCAACTTCATATGGAAAAAAAAAAGGATAGCTAAAATAATCCTGAAAAACAAAAGAACTTCCGGAGGTATCAACATTCCTGATCTAAAATTGTACTACAGAGTTATAGTAATAAAAACTGCACAGTATTGGAATAAAAACAGACATATTGATCAATGGAAATGAATTGAAGACCCAGACATAAATCCACACACTTATGGACACCTGATTTTTGATAAAGAAGGCAGAAATATACAATGTAAAAAAGAAAGTACCTTTGACAAATGGTGCTGGTCTAATTGGATGTCTGCTTGTAGAAGATTGTAAATAGAATAATTTTTATCACCATGCACAAAACTCCTGTCCAAATGGATCAGAAACCTCAACATAAAATCAGATACACTGAGCCAGACAGAAGAGAAAGTGGAGAATAGCTTACATTGGCACGGGAGACAACCTCCGAGCAGAACACTGATAGTTCAGGCATATAAATGGGACCTCAAGAAACTGAAAAGCTTCTTTAAGGCAACGATACCATCAACAGGACAAAACAGCATCCTACAGAATGAGAAAAGATTTTCACCAATACCACTTTCAATAGAGGGCTAAAATTCAAAATACATAAAGAACTCAAGAAACTAGACATCAACAAAACAAACAATCCAATTAAAAATGGGGTACAGGTCTAAACAAGATTTCTCAAAAGAGGGATCTCAAATGGCCGAGAAACACTTAAAGAGATGTTTATCATCCTTAACCATCTGAGAAATGCAAATCAAAACTACTCTGAGATTCCATTTTACACCTGTCAGAATGGCTGAAATCAATAACAGAAAAGGCAGCCCATGCTGGCAACGATGTGGAGTCAGGGGAACATTCATTCATTGCTGGTGGGAGAGCAAACTTGTATAGCCACTGTGGAAATGAAGGTTCTGAAAATTTCTCAACCTATCTACTAATGGAGAGAGGACCTGGGGGTAGGGGGAGATGGGGAGGCTGGGAGGAATGGAGGGAGGGGAAACTGTGGTTTGGGATATATTGTATGAGAGAAGAAACTATTTTCATTTTAAAAGAAGACAAAGAAGAAGGGGGAGGAAGAGGAGAAGGAGAATGGTTTGAAGATCTGGGCCACATGTGGAGAGCATGGTAAGTAAAAGGAGCTAGTTACAAAAGGCCATTTCTGGTGTGAATCTATTATATGAAATGTCAAAATATGCAAATCTATGCAGATAGATTACTCATTGTCTATAGAAAGACAGGAATGCTAGGACATTGTGGCTGACAGTTCAGAAAGGTGATTTTCTTTTGTTTAGATAAGAAAATTCTCTAAAATTGATTGCAATGATTCCCATAAACCTATAACTATAATAGAAACTATTGAAACATCCACTTTAGGATACTCAATAGCCTGATGTAAGAAATAAACTCAGAAGAGTTTTGGAATATTTTTAAACTAAAAGTATAGCCCAGATTAAAATTCTTGTTGCTATTTTTTATTGCTTTCATGAACATAAAGCCCCACGCACTTCTCTAACAAAACCTCATTCCTCAGTCTAGATCTAGAATTATAGCAATGAGAACAACATAATTGGATTTCAAGCTAAAAGATTATCTTTGAATCTCTGTCTGTAGCTTTCATTTTCTTGCCTACACATCAGTTTTAGCATCAACTCAAAAGAAGACCCAAGTGCAGATTCATACTACAGGTGATAGTTAAGAATTACAAGTTCCAGACATCAAACACTATGGGCAGCCCCTGTCTATTTCTTCATACAGTCATGTTATTTAGAGGGTGACATAATGTTCTAAACTTTCCTTATTCAATCATCAGTCTTTTCTTTGAAACATCTAAAGCACATATAAAGAAATTTCTGGAAAAAATATTTGCATAGCTATTGTATGTCACGTGACTTGTCTTTGACATCATAAAGCTGGTTATCAGGTGACATTATGGCATGTTGCAATTATTCTGTGAAGAAATTCCTGATGTATATACAGAAACTTGTTATGTTCTCAGTGACAAATTCCTGGTAATTTCTATAGTCTTTTCACTCCCGTGTCAACTCGGTCATACTTGAGATTCAATAAGCAACACAAAAAAAGTGGTAGTCTTCAATAGTTTATTCTGCTTTTGAGTTAGTACAAGAGCAGGCACCTTACCATGTTTTATATATAAGGTGTAAAATAATAATTCAAAAAATGACTACTGATTTTATGCAAACAGTTCCTAATTCTAGGAACCTTGCTCCTATGTGTTCCTATTGAGCTCTATCACGAAGACCTACACCTTGGCAAACTTCAGAGTCTCCATCTTCACCACTGCAAATGTTGAGTGACTCTAGAAGTGATTTCCAAAAGCTCTTCCTTAGATGCTTAATATCCAGAGGTTCAGAACTACAAGAAATTAATTGAATGGTGCCTATTGTTTTAAGGTTTAATTAAGTATATTCTGATTGAAAATTGTACTTTTACTCCATTTTCACAAGACAGGAAAAATTAAGACTTTAAAGATGTGTTAAAATTACTGTCCTAACTGCAATTAAATAATTAAAATCATAAGCATTTTTAAAATAATTTAATGCTTTAAATGATACTTTGTGGCATTGTTTGAAGTTACTAATCTCTATGAATATACAATTTTATAGTCATCATTAATTATTGAAATACCTTAATTTTGAAATAATAGCTACAGACTTCAATTATATATGTATTTTTAGCAAAGACAGCATTTGAGGAGAATTTATCGTACCAGCTTTGATCTAGGAGATTCTGTTTATCTCTAGCATATATTAAGATATCAAGAATAAATTCAAATTATAAACCTGTTTGTGTTTGTGCAATTAGATGTAATGGTAATTTGTCAGCAAATGTTTATTGATAATACATTCATTGGGAATGAAAATTGCCTGTGTATGAAGTATTTTAATTTAGTATTTAGTATCAGAAATACTGACATCAAAGCTAAAATTGATGACATATTTGTGGCTAATCACCAAAACTAGCACTAAACACTGGCATGCACTGAAGAAGTGACGTATAGAGCCAGAATGTTATGTGGCCATATGCAAAGAACTTGCCAGGCAGTGTCTCAAGTCTGCCACCCAGATATTTCCATGAAGGGATGTGTAAATCTTACAATTTGTCTCAAAAGAATATAGACAGACAGAAAGAGAGACGCTTAATATTGGGTTTTATAGGTAGGCAACATCATCAATAGTTATTTTCTGGTATATCCACAAAAATTTTCTGACAATACCTGCCTTCTTTCACTACTGCATTTCCACCAGCCAGTATGATTTTAAGACCACAACAGAGAGTTTCCAGTATAGTCTCCTCCACTTTTTAAATTAACTTTTTTATTGTATTTCACTCTGTTTCTAAAATTAACTGGCTCTAATCAACTGAACTCTTGAAAAGAAGCTTCAGGTATGTAACTCAGACACCCCTCCACTCCTCTGCACACTGTACACATGGGGAATGTGCAACTATTAGTTACCTGACTGCCCGGAGACGGCAAAAATCAGAACTCTTGGTCACTGAATAGTCTTGTGCCTTGAAGACCTTAATGCTTTTATGATAGGTATTTGCTCTTTGCATCCTCATTCATCTTTCCTCACCTTGTGCATTTTAAGCTTGTAAACTTGTAAACTTTAAGCTTGTAACTGCAATGTACAAACAGCATTTGTGTAGAAACCAAAGCAAATGGTAAATCCTGTTTTACTCTGAAGTCAGGATGAGGGGGAGCAGAGGCAATAGCAATCTTCTTCTTGTAGGTTTCATTATAAACATATTTTATCTCAACACTGTCAATACTTAAAGCAAAGAGAGAGAAAAATTCCCAGGGTCCAGTACATCTTAAACTATCTGAAGCACAAAAGTGAACACATAGGGAATAGATCTATGTAAGTGCTTTGTCAATACCAGCTTAAATACTGCCACTGGGCTTTATAAAATTTTTAAGACTTAGATTTCTTCTTTTTTATGGATGCTTTGGAGCTAAATTTAAGTTATTGTTAGTAACTTGATGGCTTGGGCAGTTTTTTTTTTTTTTAAGTTTGAGTTATCACCTGACAAGAGTTTAAAAGTTATAACATCCCTCCTCAAGAGCATCCACGGAGATTTCCCCATCCTCTCTTCTGAGTCCTGTGTGAGACACAGCCATTGTATCTTATTGCTGTCCAGAATCCTTCCTAAGCTGCCTTAATTATGTTTCCATTGGCAAAGAACAAGTCTGAAAGGGATATGGGAAGAATAAAATCCACTCATGAGTTTTTACAGAATAAATCCGTGGATTGGTTTGAAAAACAAACAATAAATATTGTTTCAGGAGAGCCTTGCTGTTGCAGAAGAGGTTATAAAACAAAAACATCTAGACATTGCTCCTGAACGTTCAGTTTACAACAACATTTACAAGAAAAAGCATTCTTGTTTTTCTGTTTTATCTTTTTAAGAACAGTTGATACTTACAGCTGTATATATAAAAACACAAATATATAGACAGGTGTGTATATCATAGTATGATCATGACAAAGGTTACATGAAACACAAAGTACATATCTAATTATTATGTATAATTAATGAAAGTCCTGAAAAATAGCTCCAAGGGATTTCAAGACCCTAAAATTGTGTCATCTTACCTTTGTGAATAACAAGGCAAGTTCCCCATAGGCCTCATAAGTTTTCCAGGAAAATAGATTAAACTAAGAGCGGATAATTGTGGTCTGGGAATAGGTACCATTTGCTTGTTGTGCTGGTAATTTCACCATGTTATTTTGTATTCAGCAACCCACACCTATTTATAGGAAATTGAAGTGTCATAATGGGTAAGAAAGTAAGTACCCTTTCACAACTTTTGTTCCTTGAAATAGCCATGACCTGGAGTTTGGCAGTGTTTCCTACTGAGTCTACATAACAACACTCCTCTAAGGAATGCAGGCTTGACTTGAGCCTCCCTTCATCTTTGCTTTCCTCAATCTATAATATGAGTTTTAGTTTATTTTTTAGTAGACAATAATTTTCTTTAAGGCATACATTATACTATTTCCATTTTTGTGAAACCAATGTACAATTTGCAATGATGTCTCCTTCAGTAATTGTGGAGTGAATAAATGAGGGGTAACATCAGAAGAAGACAAGTACAGGAATTTCATGGATAGTGAGCACTCCATGAGCCAGGACCTATGCTAGACACATGAGTATGCCATCTGTTTACTTCCCACATTGACACAGCGAAGTGGGTACTTTATCGTTAAAGACATCCCTGTTCACAAAGATTGAGAGTTATTCTCTGTCTCTCACAAATGACAAGTGATGGAGTTTGAACTTTAAATGCAGTAATTCTTGATTGTAAACTTCACCATTCTCTTTCCTGAGGCCTGCTGTGTGTAAAGGGCATCAGTCAACCTCAGGGTAGAGGCTAGAGAACTCAGAAGGGTAGGTTCTCTGAAGACCACTTAGAAACTGCTTCATGTCCTTAAGCCTTCATGCATCGCTTACCCTTCAATTCTATTTCTCCAAGCAACTGCTTGCTGAGTACTGCCCACATTTTAGTGTCTGGAAATTTCTTCTCAGACTTGTGTTCTCTCCTCCTTGAGAATTGTAACCATTCCATGCTACTAATTTTCATCAGGTATAGAGGCTTGACTAATCACAACAGTCATTTCAAGTACACTGAAGCCCTCAGTCCAGGTAATCCAAAGTGACTTTATATCCCCTTATACTCCCAAATCCCTTGACTGTCATCCTCCAAAATCATAGGTAAAGATTTTAATGGATTTAAAGTGCGTTTGTTTAGGGCTGTCGATATGCCTCAATTTTAAACCACTTCTGTAGTATCATGTGACTCCAAGTTTAATCCTCAGCACCTCACACCAAGAAAGGAGGAAGCAAAGTGGGTCCATTTGTATGTGTTTTTTTAAACTATATTTTTGGGTACCCATTATGCTACATACCTGTTTTATATGTTGTGTTTTCTTATATAATTTTTATGAGCATTAAGTCTTAAAAATATGTCCACATTGATAAGAACACATTTAATACATCTCCCAGTGGTATATATCTGCTTTCTACTAGAACTATCTAGAAATTATTTCACCTATGTTTATTTTTCAAAACATATGGAAACCAAATAAAAGGAAAGAGAAAGCTATTATGTCACCTAATCTTTTACCATATTCAGTAATACTAAAATACTAAAAATAGAATGTAACTAAATACTTCAAGTATGTCTATACTACCCAGGCTCAGGCTATTCACATGTTCATAGTCATGTTTAACTCTAAAGATGTTGTCTGTCATATAGCATATAACCTGAGGCAGAAGAAATAAAAAGAATTTAGGAGAATAGGCTATTAATTCAATATAAGTTAAGAAAGGCATGAAGATTTAAAATAAAATTTTTTGACCAATAGTAAAGACTGTCTATTATGTCAGAGACAATCAAGTATCATTATTTCAATGCATTGTTTTAGTTCCTTGTCATAATATTTTAAATTTCATCTTACTTTAAAAAAATAAGTAGATGGGGCTCTGTGGTTCAGTCCTATTGATCAGAACCTGCAAGTTTGACATCATTATCCTCAGTTTTAGTCACTAAGTCACTAAGCCAAGTATAAGCCAAGTATAAGCCAAGTGATAGAAAAAGCATCAAAGAGCTGGGGAAAGTAGGGAGGGACTCACACCTAGAATTGCATGAACACGGACTTTAGCCAGAAGTATTTGGCACAAATATGAACCCTGCTACTTGAAGATTCTCCGGTAGATTCTCAAGTCATTGTGGTTTGTTTCTTTGGTTTCTTACCTATATAATGAACTCATTGATGGGTACCTAAAAATTGCTGTGTATGTTAGAGATAGAAAATATGAAGTCACATGCACAGTGAGTGTTAGGCATATAATTTGCATGCATTTACTCACTCCTTCTTAATAAGCCTGTACATTTCATCACAGAAATGAAATTTAAGCCTAAGCTTTGGTGAGTCAATTCATAAGTTGTTCCAGGAGAAAACTGAGTCTTTAATTGATCAACATACAATGTGCTCCTATCCAAAGCATTTAATATTCAAAATTTGTTTTGTGCTTTTGCTTCCCTTGATTTCTTCCTAAAGCCTAATGATCAGAAAGATCTCTCCCTATGTCCATAGCAGTCTTCCCTCTGTTTGTTCCTTAGTTACATTGCTAACTCTCTCAAGAAGGACTGTTATTAAAGCTCTTCACCACCAGGACTCCAGCTGCCATCCACACTCACCTGATTCGACAGTCTATGATCCCAACCTGGGAGGGTCAGGTTTCCATTAGCCTCCATTACTTGCCTCTGCATGGTGATATCCCTGCCACTTCATTGCATTTTTTTCTAATGGTTTTTTTTTTTTTTATGTTATCTGGGCTATCTTCTAACTCTTTGAGCCAAATGATCTTTCTGCTCAGCCTGCTCAGTAGTAGAAAGGATACTCAACCACCATCATGCCTAGCTAATTTCAATTCTACATCCACTCTTCAAGATCCATGGAATTTTTGTTCTTGGCCTTGCACTTAAAATGATATATCTGTTACAGAAGACTCCCTTTGAATCTTAGAAGGATTATGAGCAATTATTTTATTCTACTATTGCACTTCCATAGAGTTCCAAATTGTGGTTCTCCTTAACTCATTCTACTTAGTCAAACGGAGCCTCCTGAAAACATAAAATGTCTTGCTCAAGTCTTCTCAGTAGCTCCAGTCAGAGTGCAGTTATCCTTATACAGATGGTGCCTTATAAGTATTAACTGAAGATGATCCAACTAAAGTTTTCAGATTGTCCCATGTCTGCTTTGTGAACTATTTCAATCTTTAAGTGCTTATATGAAAACAAGATTAACTTTCAGAAGGATGATGAGAACAAGAACTGAGTGTAAAAGAGTTAAATTTCAGAGAGCAATGATAGTACTTATTTTCTTCCTCCAATCAAACTGGATAATCAACAGAATTAAAAGATGTTGAAGATGGATGAGATTTTTTGCCAATCAGCATTGAATAATATCTCACTGTGTCCCTAAGTCAGCACAGTACTGTAGTTAAAGCATTTTCCACTTGAAATCCCGGGCAACTTGAGAGTATTATTGATTTTTTTCTTCTCCCTTTAAATGAGACTCACATATTAGGAGTGAGAACTACATACACACCAGAATGACCTTTGGACTTGACTTTTTTCCCTCCTCTAACATAAACAGAACTGCTTTGTTGGTTAAGAGTTTACCAAGGAGACAGTCAGGTGTGACTGTGACTGCCTGTGCCATGAGAAAATTTACCTCTACATTTTTAATTAAAAATTGTTCACTTACATTAGGGATCCTAACGCATAACCATGTACTTTCTCTTCTTGTTCTCGTCTTGACAAATTCCTATATTGACTTCACCCCACAGCAAGCTCAGCATAAAAAAGTCACTATGTTGGAGACATGAGACCTCACTGGACCTTGTTTTTTAGTCATTAAGAGTTAAAGTAAGCTTATTATTCTGTGCCACATTATCATAAGAAAAACTCCAGAATATAAAACATTCAGTGAAAAATTCTATATTAAAACTGCCCCAGAAGAAAAATGACATATATTGCTGATAAAAATCATTAAAGCGAAATTGTATTTTATACCTGCCAGATTTTAACTTCATGGCTTAACTAGGGACTTTCTGAAAACAAGTTGAATCTTGGTGGGTTTTCTATTCTTGGGTGCTATTCTCCTCCTCAAGGATTTTTTAAATCTATTTTTTCATTTGGCACATAGTACATCCCAACCCCATCCTCCCACCACTCCTCCTAGCTCCCACCATCTCCCCTCTCCCCCAGATCCAAGCCACCCTGCTTCCTCTCAGAAAAGAACAGTCCTCCCAGGGTTACCAATAGAGCAGAACATGACAAGATGAGCCCCTATATCAAGGCTGGACTATGCAACGCAGCAGAAGGGAAAAAGTCCCAAGGGCAGGTAAAAGGATCAGAGGCCCCTCCACTCTACCTTTTAGGAGTTCAACAAGAACACTAAACAGACAACCTTAAGATATATGTAGTGGACCTAGCACAGACCCATGCAGTCTCCATGTCTGCTGCTCAGTCTCTATGAACTCCTATGAGTCCTGGTTTGCTTACTCCATGGGACATGTTCACTTGGTGCCCTAAACCCCGCTAGTCCCAGCAGTTCCCCTCTCCCATGGGGTTCCTGCTCCCATCAGCTTCCAGAGGAAACCTCTCTGCAGACAATTGTGCTAGGCACCAACCTAGGAGCATAGAAGAATATCTTTAGAAATCATCTCAGTGCTATCCAGTTTCCTGTTCCTGGCCAGTCCTGTTCTGTCAGGCATGGGCTCCCTCTCTTAGCATGGGGTTGTGCCATTCCACTATTCCAAAAAATCCTGCAAGTAGGATAGGTTATAGGTGAAAGGTTTTGTAGCTGGATTGGTGTCAGGGTTCCATCACTAAAAGCCTTGCCTGGTTACAGGAAATGGCCTGTCCAGGCTATCTACCCTCCCTTATTACGGGTCCTTGCTTTTCTGAAGGATTTTTATGAAATTGTATTTTCTCCAACTTTTGCTTCTATTGGAGTGAACTCTAAATCATTTCTGCATGTGTTTTAGGGAATACTCCCTTTCTTGTGTAGTCAATAAATCCTATTTTCCTCTTTAACACTTAAAAAAGTAACATGCTTCCATGCGACCATCTCCAACTACTTCACTGAGAGCCAGCAGAGGCAGTTTTGTGGTTTGGAAAATCCCATGTGTAATCTGATCCTTTCTGAATATATTACCTCCCAGTATATCACACACACACACACACTCACACACACACACACACACACTATTCACGTAGCCAAAAGTTCTCCCACTGAACTTCCATTAGTCTAGTCCAACAAACACATATTTCCACATATTTCTGAGCAATAATTACGTGTGGCACAAAGCAATTGTTTTGTGTACTTTTCCTCATTACCATTTCATCCTTACATCGCAACAATGAGATCGGTATTAGGACTTTCCATTTCCACATGAAACAAGCTGCAGTCCAGAGGATTAAATAACTGCACCAAGTCATATAACTTGAAAATGCTAAAACAAGCAAATTGTTCTAATTTCAAATGTTGGACTCTACACAAAACTACTGCTGTGAATAAAGAAATTCCCATCTCAAACACCAAGGACCAAGGAGAAATAGGAGTGATTCCTAAAACTTCATTCTCAGAGCTTTCAGTTCTGATAAAGATCTCATTTTAATGCATAAGAAATCAGGTTTAGGGAATTTTCAAACTTTCCAAAACTTGAAAAAGATGAGGATTTTCAATTTGTAATGACTAGACTTCAAATTTACACTTCATTATGGAAATAGACACAGGGTATTCATATATTAGAGCTGCTATGATAAAGTGCTAGAGGCTGGGTTGTGGAAATAAGGAAAAAAATATTTTCTCATGATTCTTGAGACTGGAAGTCTAAGATTATGACATATCCAGGATGAATTTACTCTAAGTCCTAATTATCTTGTGTTCAGATATCTGTCTTCTGACTATGTTTTCTCATGGCTTTTTCTATCTGCACATTCGTGCTTTAAACTTTTCTTAAGACGGCAGCCACACTTGATTAAGAGTCACCATCTTGCTGTGAGTTAGTTACCGCAATGATCTGTTTAAAGACCCTATGTCCAAGCACAGGCCTGTTCTTCAGTGCTAGAGGTTGAGACTTCACAATATAACTCCGGTGGGACATGGTTCAACTCACAATGCTGTTTCATTTCTTCTGTGCAACTGACATAGTGCTAAGCTTTGTCAGTAGGAGATGCTGGAATCACAATGAAGGAAAATGGATTTCTCTTCCTTCTTCCAGTATGGTCTTCTAGACAGGCTCCTGAAGTATATGCCACAGACAGTCTACAGTTCCAAAATTCTAGGACATTTGGCTTCTGCAGCACCTGGCTCTGTCAACACTTTACAGACAGGAGCAAATGGCATCTCTCCAGAGAAGGCTGCATCCAGCTTCCCACCCCACTCCCCTACTCAGGGACATTGATGAAATCACTAGCATGATTCTTGCATGTACCCCTTCAAAAGGCAAAGCCTCTTGTCTGTCTTGGCTTCGCAGTGATTTCAAGGTGTAGCAGGAATCCTAGACAGTTTTCCTCCAGCATCCCAGAGAGAAGCTTCCCATGAAATACTGGCAACAAGGTATCTTTAAAAATTGCTTCCAGTGGAACTCACACGCCCTGTCCTGAACAATTTGGGTTCCTGAAACCTGGTTAGGGGCAGAGAAGGAATGAAGAAAGGACAGACACAGATAAGCCCACAGTGAGGCTAGGATAAGGTGAGGTTCTCTAACGGTGACCACTGCAAACGTGGACCTCAGCATGTTTATTAGGTACAATACGGAGTGAGCGGTTAGGTAGCCTGGATGAGCTCCCTGCAGACAAGCAGTCTCCTGGTGTAAATATCCAAGGGAGGAAGCAGACGTTGCTAATGTTTGCATACACTGATCAATCATATAGACACCAGATTCAGACTTTAGAAGTGATTGTAGACACCTCTCCTCAGCCTGACCCATATAGGTAAAGGCTTCGCTCACTGTTCTATGGGTCCAAGGCCTTGGGAGCCTTCAATATCACCACATTATAGCAAAATACACATTCCTAGGATTTCGTTCACTCAGGGCTTCCTCTGTTCTCACACCCATCTGGGGCTTTCCTGGTTGCCCTGGAAACTTTAATAAATATCTGTGACAGCCAGTCAGCTATGGCTGTACCTTCGTCCTCCAATAAAATAAGGCACTAAGTCTCAGAGTAGACAGAATAGTCTAGATTTTTGCTCTCTTGGGGGTATTTTTTCCTCATCTTAAGGTATTAGTTGTTTCTTATACCTGTAATTTCCCCATTTTAAAGTGTCTTTATAGATATTAGGCATTTTATTAACTATTCCTCAAATTATTTTCAAGTTTAAAAACTCTGGATGCCAATTTTTTCCAAATTGAGACCTTACTGATAACACTAACCAGTGGCAGACCCAGTACCTAGGCAATCCTTGAAAAGAGGGGACATGAATACATTCTGTAAAAGCTGAAAATGAGAAACCATTATTATTTATAGAGGGTAAAGTCATCTATGTTGGGGATTGGAGAAATGACACGACAGTTGAGCATGCACTGCTCTTTTGCAAGACATAAATTCCTTCCCAGTACAATCCATACTGAACAGTTCATAACTGCCTGTAACTCTAGCTCCAGGGGATACTACACCCTCTTCAGGAATCTGCAGGCACTTGTACTCATGTGCACATACACACATACACACATATACACAAATAAATATGCATAATTAACAATTTTAAATATATCTTTAAAAAAATCTTCTGGGTAGAAAATCCATCAGCATGATCAGAAAATATAATAAAGTTCAAGAAAGGTAGCATATCTATTAACTGTCTCATACACATATAGCACTCCTGATAGCATTATAGGTAAAAAATGGAGACTAGAAACCACATTAAAATGAGTGGCTACTTACAGCATGAGCAACAAAAGGGAATGAGAATGTTTTGTTATTCTATCATCTATCTCTCCAATCACGGAATTGGTTTAGTCAATATCCAAACAAACCTCTTCAACCATCAGACACATAATCTTTCTCTACTGTTGGACTGAGCTTGTTTCAGTGACTGTCATTAAAGCAAGCATTCACACTGGATCTCTGTTCTACCACATGCTAACTTGGCTAAATAGTGACAACAAATATACAAAAACAGGACCACCTTGGAACCTGTGAGAATGCAGCAACCCAGGGTAGGTGGAGTTTACTGGACTATGCATAATCCATAGAACAAAGTCAAGAAATCTATACACAAAAGCCCATAGGAGATAGATGAGAGAGAGAGAGAGAGAGAGAGAGAGAGAGAGAGAGAGAGAGAGAGAGAGAGAGAGAGAATGAGAATAAAGGAGAATAGAGCCAGTTAAAACCAACATGGAATACCCCAGACAAGAACCAGGGAGAGAAAGTAGTAGTTTCACCAAGAGTTGAAATTGACATTCAGACCAACAGTCTTACAATAATCTAATATCTCTCTCCTCCCTCCCCTACAGCTATAGCAGGTCAACACTGTCCCTACTGTTCCTATCTTTTACTGTTTTACAGGCTAGTGCTGTTCTACCCACCCACCCCATTCTCTCACTTTCTCTTTCATTCTCTTTTCCTTTTATTTTTCTTTTCTTCCTTCCTTCTTCTTGTATCCTACCCATTCCTGTTAATTTTACAAAGTCCAAAGTGGGTACATATTACAGATTAACCCCAACACAGTAGAAGACATATAATATCTCAGTATCATCTTTAGACAGAAAAACTGTACAAAAAATGAATAAAAAATCACTGGACTTAAATAGCATCATATATCAAATGGACGTAAAAAATAACTACAGAAAATTCTACCTAAACCCATTTACACATTCTTCTCAACACTCCATGAAAACTTAAACCACATATAAAACCACACCAAAAGGACACAAAGCAAATACTAAGAAATACAGAAAAACTGAAACAATATCCTGCATCCTATCAAAATCAACAGCTATAAAATCTACCCAAAATAGACAAATTCATGGTGACTAAAGACTAAAGTATTGAATGATGAATTGGGTGTTTGAAGAAATCAAAAGGGGAACTGAAACATTCTAGAATTATATGAAAATGAAAACACAGCAAACCTGATTCAGTGAAAGCAGTAGCAAGAGGAAAGTTTCTAGATCTAAGTGCCTACATTAAAATATCAGAGCCCTCACCAATAAACAAGCTCATGATAAACTTTAAGGTATTGGAAAAAGCAATCGCAAATCAATTTCTAAAGCAGAAAGAAGGAGGAAAAATAACAATGATCAGGGCAGAAATTAATGAGAAAATAAAAATCCAGTGGAACAAAGAATTGGTTCATAAAAAAAGATAATCAAAATTGTCAAGCCACTAGCCAAAATAATGACAAGAAAGAGAGAAAAGATCCAAATTAATAAAATCTGAAATGAAAAGGGAGGCATTACAACAGATTCTGAGGAAATTTATAGAATCATGAAGACATAAATTAAAATTTTATATTCTACTTACCTGGAAAATCTAAAAGAAACACATGGATTTTTTTGATGCATATGATCTACCATATCTAATACAAGATAAAGTAAATAATTTAAACTTATCTGTAATAGTAAATGTAACAGAAGCTGTAATTTTTAAATCTCCCAGGAAAAGTCCAACACCAGGCAGACTCAGCACAAAATTCTACCAGTCCTTCAAAGAAGAACTAAAACAAATACTACTGAAATTATTCCAAAAAATTAAAAATGAAGGAACACTTCCAAATTTGTTTTATGAAGCCAGTGTTATTAATACCAAAACCAGATAAATATCTAACAAGAATATTGATTCTAGCCAATTTCCCTGATGAAAATAGATGCAAAGTTTGCAGTAAAAATATTGCAAATTGTATTCAGAAACACATCCAAAATATCACTGATTGTGATCAATTTGGCTTCATTCCAGGGATATAGTAATGATGCAACCTATGTAAATCAAGGAACATAATTCATTTCATAAATGAAGGACAGAAATCACATGATGACTTCAATTGATGCAGAAAATGTCTTTGACAGTCTAGCATCGGAATGTAATGTTATTTTATTTCCAAGTTCTTTATCAGTAAAGCCTCAGTTAAAATATATTAAGTGGGCTATGGAACTGAACAGAGAGTTCTTACGAAGAAAAAATACAAATAGCTAAAAAAAAAAAAAAAAAAAGCCTTTAAAGAATTTACCATCTTTAACCACCAGGGAAATGCAAATTAAAACTACCATGTGATTTCATCTTACCTAGCCAGATGGCTAAGATTTATAAGTGGAGTGTGTGTGAGAAAGACAGAAGCAGAGGCAGAGTGAGACAGAGACAGAGAGAGAAAGAGGAAGTGGTGGCAAGGATGTGGGAGAGATGGAACACTCATTCACTATTGGTGGAAGTGCAAATTGGTCTGTCTATTATGGAAATTGGTATGGTGGTTCCCAAAGAACTATATAAATAGATCTACCATGTGAGTCAGCTATACCACTCCTAGGTGTGTACCCAAAGGACTCTGTTTCCTAATACAAAAATAAATGCTCATCTATGTTCATAGCTGCTCTATTCACAATAGCTAGGGCATGGAAATAGCCTAGATGTCCATCAGCTAAAGAATGGATAATGAAAATGAAGACATCATACAAAATATGATGTTATCCAGCTGTAAACAAAAATAAAATTTGCAAGTAAATAGATGGTACTGTAAAGAATACAGAGTGAGCAAATCCAGATGCAGAAAAACAAGTGTCCCACACTTTTACTCATCTATGGATATTGTCATTGAATCTTTAGATTTGTATATTTAACTCGGATCTGTGGGATCTAGGAAACACAAAAGTGGCCATGGATGGAGAGGGGAGAAGAAAGATCTTAAGGGATAGGGATAGTTTAACACAGCTGAAAGGATGGGGAAGGGGGAACAATGGGGAGAAATATTTAAGTTAGGAGGATGGAAGGATAGAATAAAAGAGGAGGTACTTGGATGGATAGTTAACATTTAAGGTGTTTGAAATAGCTAGTTGGAAACTTATTATTTTATAAGCTTCTGAATATATAGATATATTCATATAAATTAGTTTAATTGGAGCTACCCTACACAGGGAATAATGCTTCTCCCAGAAGCTACAAGTTAGCACAGAAAAAGCCCAGTGATATGGTTGAAATATCTGGCTTCAAATTATTGATTAAAGATGTACTAGAGATTCCCAAAACAATATGGTTTATTGTCATTTCTCTTAATTTTCCACCAGAACTTAATAGTAAGAGCCCATTATTTAAAATATCACACACTTGAGTCGCAGGATATGTAAAAATTAAGTTGGTACTTACCAGGAAGTTTATTCCATGCTGACTATCTCTCAGAGTACTCAAAGTGCTATGTAGTCTGCTGAGAGGGAAAAAATGTCAACAGTCTCACCAAGCTGTCAACTACAATAAAGACCAGCATGACAAGATGTGTTCATAGGTGCAATGGTGGCACACATGTTATAGGAAATAGCAAGCCGCTTTCTGGTTAGGTTTAAAGCCTGTTTTACACAAGAAACAAATGCGCACCTAATCTGGTCAGGAGCTAATGGTTGTGGCAATGTGGTAATCATAGGCCCCAGAAGTAAATCTACTATTATTCTGGTAAATAGACATAGGGTCAAACAGGCCTCTGAATTTGTTTCTCTATACCTATAGATTACTGCAGCTCTCAGGCTGCATCAGTTTGTTTTGGGCTTTGGTGTTTGTTTGTTTATTTGTGTGCAGCAGACAGTACACATTAACACATAAACTCACAACTAGTTGAAGTACAGAAAATAAATGTCAACGGGGTGCTCAGCTATAGACTTCTATATCATTCTCTCTCCCCAGTACATGGAGTCCACTGCAGAAAAGGAGGTTCAAAGATTATAAGATGCAGAAATCATTGAAGACAGAATTAAAACAGTCATGACAGAAACGGGCATGACAGAACCACTTCACATGTGTACTTAGACCAGCCATGTTTGCCTGCACAACACCCAAACAAAATGAACATTTTAGCATGGACAGGGGAGGAACTTATGCACACTCACCTGTAATTAAGGAATTATGAACATTTAATGATTTCTGGAAGAGAGAAAATCACTTTTCTTTGGGGGTATGACTCCTGGAGAGTCACTCCAGTAGATGGCCAGACACATATGAATACACAGACAGCCCAAATTAAACTTAGTAGGTCATTAGAAAAGAAGACATAAAGTTGAGAGATACAGGAAGGAGTTAGAGGAAAGGAGTGGTGAGTATGATCAAAACACATTGTATACAATTCTCAAAGAATTAAGAAAGTATTATACTGAAAATAGCACACTGCACTCTAAATCAATGTAGAAAATTAAGCCAAAGTAGTATTTATGTAACAACAATTTTATAAAGAATCTTAAAAGTATGCATAAGATCTTTACAAAATATTTAAATTAATAAGAGGAATATTAAATATAGCATAACTAAAAAGAAACATAAGTATTTGTAAAAGAAATCATAAGAAAGTTAACTGATCACAAATCCAATTTAATAAAGTTCCATTCAGAGTAACAGTACAATTTCAGTGGAATGTTTAATGTTTAAATGTATGTTTAAATAAAAAGAAACACTGTTCAAATCTTTAAAAGATAAATGCAAACCATAGACAAGATTGGGCAGGTTCAAGGTTATATAGTCATAAATTTTATGAATAATCAAGATTAATTTGACATATTCTGATAAAATCATTAAACAGTATAATTTGGAAGAACATAAAAAGCAAACCACTGAAATATGATGATGTGAGAAAGTAAACCATGTATCTATAGAAAATTAATACATGGTCAAAAATGAACCACAAATCAAATAAAACAGAGTTAAGATTTTGTATAGAGAGTTTTGGAAGACTTTCCCTTAAGGAAAAACAAAACAAAACACAGCCAGCATTTTACAAACTGTATGAAGAAACATCTGTCATAATAAAGTACAATCTTTTACCCTCAGTTTAGGTAAAGAGAAAGGAAGAACAGAAAGAAATTTTCACTTTTATAGGCAACCTTGATAGAGAAAGAGAGAAAGGTAGAAATCTTCAAAGCCTTTCTAGGCTGTCCTAAGCTTGGAAAGGACTAGCGGGCACTGAGTCAGACTAGCATCTCTGCTCACTATCTGAAAGTCCAATCTCTCCAACTGATGTTCTTCTATGCAAGAATCAACGCACCAACGAATAAGCAAACCAACAAAGCACCAACTAACACCCACCCTGGGTCTCAGGATTCAACTCTTATATAAAAGCAAAAGTTCCCATAAGCCTAAATGAAACACAATCCCAAGAACAAGTTACATATGGAAAACAGCTGTACCTAACCAAATTATAGCCACCAAATCTAACTCACAATCATCTACCACACCTGGGATGGGAACATAAGCCTAGTCCAAACACCATTGCATTTTTTAAGAAACCAAAATAACAAAATCTTCTTCCAAGAGTCCCATTACAAACACTTATAATTACCTAGCCACATGTGAATAGAATATGAAGGAGTGTAGTCTGTAGGGCAGTAAAGGAAAGACTAATCCAAGCAACATGCTTACTGGGCTTTTGAATTGGTCTTTAGTGTGGCAAAATAAAGCATGAGAAACTTGACATTGTGGTATATTCCACACATGTTAAAAATTAGTGTAGGGATTTCATTAAGAACTTAATGCTCATAAATTCAATAACTTACATGAAAGCAGACAAATGAAATAATCTGGAAATCCATACATATTAAATAAATTGAAAATATAGTTAACAATCTTCACCAAAAGAAAAATCTAGATCCAGATGTTGCTGGTGAATTCTAATTTAGCATTTATTGAGAAAATTTACCAACTCAACATTACTTTTTCCACTAAACTAAGAAGGATGAGATACCATTGCATTCACCTTATGAGACTAGGATTTATCTGATAAAAAAATCATATCCTTCATAAACATTAATGTAAATATTGTAAACAAAATCTTATTGATATAATCCTATGATATATTACATCATGATCAAGTTGCATTTCTCCCAAAAATTCAATTAATGTAATGTAATTCACCATATTAGCAGACTTAAAAACAATGGTTTGAAGGAATATTGAGATGGTTTAGTGGTGAAGAGCACTGTCTGCACTTACAGAGGAACTGGATTTGAACCTCAGCACCCACATAGTAACTCAACAGTCTTCTGTAACTCCAACTCCAGGGGAATCTAACGTCCTGGCCTCCTCAGGTACTTCACAGATACACGTGCAGGGAAAGCATCCATACCCATAAAACAAAAATAAAATAAGTATTTGAAAACAATAACAAAGATCTGGATGGCACTATGGGTAGTTGGAACGAGGTAATGGTGGACTGATATTATCAAAATACTTTGTTTAAATATAAGAATTTTTTAAAGAATGGACTAAAAATTATTTTAAAAGTTACATGGGCATCACAATGGATTATGAATTCTGACTCCTCCTAAAAAAGATGGACCTCTTCAGACTATAGTTGCAAGGTAACTTCTAAAGTCTGACAAAATTTACCTACGAAAAACATCTACAATTAGCAGCGTATTTAATTATGGAAGGTGACTGTAAGCTGTATTGATCTCAACTTAAACACTATGATTTCACCCTTTGGTTGTATTTCAAATACCACATTTGATAAAGAGATATTAAACTTTTATTAAAAAACATGATTTTAACATAAAAATAAAGTGATAGGTCTCATATGTGTTTGTTATCCTTGCTATAAATATTGAAAAATTACTGACAGTATGGGAGTTGCATCAAGATATAGCCTAGTCTAACGCTGCAGATGCTATAAAATCAAAACTTGCGTTTTAAAATGAGCAAACTTATGAGGGAATGAAGGATAACTTTATAACAAACTAATATGGAGTTTTGTATTATAATATGTTCAATAATGAGGTTCTTCCTAACAATTAGGAAAGGGATAAGATATTGCTTTGCCTGTGAGAATCTGGAAGGAGATATCTCAAACCATATTAAATAGCTACGTTCTTCAGTTCTCAGACTCTGACTAGAAACTCAACAAGGGGTTTTTTTTCATATATCCTATTAAATGATTGATCAAAAAGGGAGGATGATCAGTATTATAACATGGACAATGGAGCATCAACCAAGCAAGAAGTTCCAACTGGGCTACAGCATTCACCAAGGGAATGGATATGCTGGACTGTGAAAGAAATGACTGGACTTGTCCTGAGGAGACACAATACACAGCTACTCAACCCAGATAGAGACCCCATAGTAAACTAAAATATGGAGACCACCAAAGTCCAATTTGGTGAACCAATGAGATTTATTTTGGGTTACTTACAGAAATATGGGTGAGGGGTTACTTATGGGAGCAGAAATGACTCAAAAACAGCTGTGTCACCAATGCCCACCGAATGACATAAAAACTGAGGATCTGAAGCACACTGCACAGCTGGCAGGGAGCTCAACAGATTGGAGACAGTGTCCTTTCTAAAGGACTCCTTTGATCTCAGCCTCTTCCAAGCAGCCAGGCTGGTTCTGCATCTTCCAGCCAGCGTTTCTGGTTTTGAGTCTTCTTTGCAGCTTTGCTTTTCTGAGAGTGATTTGAAGATGTCTCATTCGCTTACTTAGGGAGGGAAGGACCTATTGAATCTGCTTGGTTTGGAGGACTCTCAGAAGGTATTTTTGAGTTGTTTACTTCTGATTTAAGGAACTTCCCTGAAGGATGGAATGTTTCATCTTGGAGGAAATTGTTATAAAACACTGTATGATTCTATCACTGTTACAAATCAGTGAAATCCCCACAGCTCCTTAGCACTAGCCAGTCCAGTCTTCTGACCAGATCTCTCTACTCTGATTCCAGACAGAACATCAAGTGCCTGATCATTCTTCTGTTTCAGTGTAATGTAAATTTGACATGAGTTTTGTAAACCAAGATAATAAGTTCTCTAGCTCAATGTTGTATTTTTTTTTCATTTTAAAAGTTACATTCATATGTATGTAGTATTAGTTCATTCAATTAACTCTGGGAACTCTCTAAATTCCTGCCTTATGACCTTCCACATTTCTAAAGCTGTTCCCATTCTGAATCACTGCGGCTAGGTGATTGCAACTATGCAAATACATAACAATATCTCTACTTTAAAACTGTTACAAATAGCATAATTTTAAGGACTTGTTCCTCAGTACATAAAGAAGGCAGAAGCACGATTCAAACTGTACAACCCTGTAAGAATATTGTAGTTGGGCCGGGAAGTGGTGGCACATATCTTTAATCCCAACATTTTGGAGGTAGAGGCAGATTGATCTCTGTGAGTTTGAGGCCAGCCTGTTTTACAGAGTGAGTTCTAGGACAGTCAGAGTCACATCAGAGAAACCCTGCCTTGAAAATACAAAGAGGAAGAGGAGGAGGGAGGAGGAGGAGGAGGTGGGGGAGGAGGAGGAGGAGGAGGAGGGGGAGGAGGAGGAGGAGATTGTTGTAGTTGGGCTGAAAACACAGTTTAGCGCTAAGAGTGCTTTGCTTTTCCAGAGGTCTAGAATTCAGTTCTCAGTGCCCATGTCAGGTAGCTCACAAGTTGGAAGGGTTCTGGTGTTATCTTCTAACCTGCACAGGCATCTACACGCATATGCAGATGCATACACATAACCATGCATGCACACATACACCCACAAATAAAAATAAAATAAATCTGTTAAAGAAAGAATGTTGCATTCATACAAAAAAAATCACTTTTTGCATATGCTTATGTATTGCAAAAATTAAACTAGTTATTATGAAAAATAAGGCATTTCTTAGAATCTGTCTAATGAAATACATTTTACTTCTCTACTCCTTCTGGTGCTGATAAAAATGTAAATATAAAATATTTTCAGGCCAGGCATAGGGACACAATCCTTTAATCTGAGAACTTCGGAGACAAAGGCAAGGAGATCCCAGTGAGTTCAAGGCCATTCTGGTCTACATAGTGAGACCCTGTTTAAAAAAAAATATTCCAAAAAGGTAGCTTACTTAAATTTAATTATCCATGCTGCATTAGTTATTAGAGATCATGTTGCTGTATCTTTCTATATTGAACATTTGCATTATTATCCTCTTTAAATTGCTTTGTTTTATTTAAAATATAATTTTACATCTTCACCACCCATTGGTTCTCTTTAATCTTGTCTCCCATAAAGTCTTCAGGGAGACATTGTTATTAATAATTTCCACACATACCTCTGTTCCATTTTCACCTTAAAAATATATACAGAAAAACAATACCAGTCATACTTTTTGGCACTTGTGCTTTTTGAAGCTAACAAATACAGTTCAAGATAACAAGCTGCCAGAGACCGCAGGGAAAACTGCAAACACCGAGTGTGCCAAAGCAAGTAGCTTGCCATCAGTCATGTTGCCATAATAAGCATACACTGAGAGAGACATAACAACACCCTGCTAAATAATTCTAGGAATGGGGGTAAATGCTTAATAGAACAATTAGGGGGATATTTTTAACCTATTTAAAACTTGATTAAGAAATAAGTTCTTCATTTGAAGTTCTGCTCAACATTGAGTCATTTGCCATCATAATTTTTAGTCCAACACTTGGAAACCGAAATACGAATATATTGCTTAGAATTTTATTTGTTTGCTTGTTTATCTGATTGTTGCAGACCTTTGAGATAAGCCTCGAACAATATAAAGATAACAAATTGATCATTGGCTTACACTAATACTAAAAAAAATTTTATTGATATTTAATAATAAAAATATTTCATGGTTTAAACTAAGGAGATCTGTGGATGTTCTTTCTCCTCCTTGCCAAATATCTACAGATATAAGCTAATTTAGAGGAGTTATGAAGGGTGACTAAAGATGAAATCTATACAAAATACGGCAGACCTATCTTGCATCCTATTGTGGGGAGAGATTATTCATCACAAATGCCAGTCTGACAGTAACAGACATTATTGACAGACTCTGCCTGATGAAGGGGAGGGAGTGAAGAGGGCTGACTATACTATGGAATTAGTGGTACACTTTTTTTTAACTCAATCAGAAATATCCATGTCTAGTATGAGATAAGTGTCAGGCATGAACAAAAGTACACATACATTTGTTATGTCTATCACAGAAAATGAAATTTTAATCAGAACACAACTGATGTCACATAGCTCTATTTTATTTCATTTAATACTCAAATCAGCTTTGAATATTCTTAACTGGCCAGTTTAAAAATTGGGTAGCTAAAATTTCATTGAGATGTGTCAGACAGTACAAATCAACTACAGAAATCAAATACAGAAAATTGGATTCACCAATTTTCATTTAAAACTTAGTTTTGGAATTAGGGAATTCAACTTCTCCTTCTTCCCATTGTTATTCCTGTGTTCAAAAATTCCAGTTTCAGTCCTAGGAAGAAGATTCAAGGATATCACAAGTTCCAGGCTAGCCTGGGCTACATAGTGAGTTCTAAGACAAACAGGGCTTTATAAAAAAAATTCTCTCTTATAAAAAAGATAAAAATATAAGCTATACATATAACAGTAGACCAAAGGCTAATAGTTCTGTTTGATATATATATATTCATTTAAATATTAAATATTATTAAAATATTTTAACTGTCATTTTATAAGTAGTCATAATTCAACAAATAATTGCATAAAATATTCTATTATACATTTTTTTTCTTAGAAGCCTCCCATAAGACTATGGTAAAAATAATTCCCAGTTATCTGTAGGATCTCTACAGTGCTTTTTTTTTTTTTGATTGACAATAAAAAAAAATCATGCAACCATCATTCATGAGAAAAGTAGACGTGATGTACAGGTTTCTTGGTTGTTTGCTTGGTTGGTTGGTTGGTTGGTTGGTTGGTTGGTTGGTTGGCAGGTAGGTTGGTTGGTGGGTGGGTCAGTAGTTTGAGTGGTTGGTTGGTTAGTCAGTTAACTGGCTGGCTAGTCAGTTGATTGGTCAGTAAGTTGGTTGATAGGTTGTTTGATAGTTTGGTTGGTGGATGGGCCAGTAGGCTGGTTGGTTGGTTGGTTGGTTGTTTAGTCAGTTGGCTGGCTATTTGGTCAGTTGGTTGATTAGTTGGTTGGTCAGTTGGTGAGTAGGTGTCTTGGTTCATTAGTTAGTCAGTTGTTTGGCTGCCTGGTCAGTTGGTTGCTTGGTTGGCTGATTGGTTGATGAACTTAAGACAGGGCTTCTTTATGAAGGCTAGGGCAACCTCAAAATCATAATATTGCTGCCTCTCATCTTGAGCACTGGTATTAAGAAGTGGACTAACAAATCTCTACAAAAAAACATTGTTGCTGGAATGTGAAATAATTTTTCTCTCCTATGTTCGATCATGTACCACAAAGTTATATGATGTTCCCCTTTTCAATCCTGATTTTTATGTATTTCATCATCTGTCATACCAGTTAGTATTTCAACATTATGACCAAGTTTCAGAAAAACAAAATAAACAAAAGAAAAAACAAGAAACTTGATTGTCTTCGAAATTAATGTCATGTTATTTACAGATGTAGAAAACACATCACATGCATTAAGGCCAATTTATTATGACTTATTGCTTTCCACTTTTCAAATACTTTGTCAGTATTTGAAGAAATTTTTATTTCTCAAAACTCAATAAAAACAAGCTAAATTACAAAAATAACTCTGCAAATACTTGGTTCTTTTATTTTATAATTAATATGCTACCTTTTGAAAGTGACTTAGCACCATTGGAATTAATCTTGCATACTTCTTCCTGATCTATCCCTAATGATAACATTCGAACTTGTAATTACTTTTATAAAAAAACAGTATGCCACTAGTAAAACATGAATGTAATTAGTAGAACAATTATTTTTTCTTTTTAGGATTAAACGAGACTGAGATAATAAATGAGCTCCAGTTTTTAGTAGCTTAATACAATGTAAAGTTATTTCTCAGAGGATTATGTTCCCAGTGACTGCAGGTTCTTCAGGATGCAACTTAGGGACCCAGACACTTTCCAAACTGTGGCACTGCTATTCCGTAGGGACTTCTACATCATTAGCTGGCTCTAGGTATACAAAAGAAGAATTATTGTCCCTTGCAAGTCTTACCTACAAATTGAGTGCAGTATTTCAGTTTACTTTCAACAAGTATTAGAAGCTTATATATAAGGCAATTAAGAAACAATACTCTAGGAGTTTAGCCATTCTTCTATGACATAAAAGCATGCATAAAATTTGATGCATAGCTTGGTATCATTGTCACCATTATGTTTATATGGACATAAAATGTTCCAAACAAAAAGTGCAATTTAGGGGCAAAAAAAAAAGCATAAAAGCCTCCGAAAACCTATGCTGATATGCTCATACAGGCTAATAGCTTTATTTTGCTATTTTTTAAAATGTTTTGAAATTAATGATTTGTTCAACAAGGGCATCAATCTATTCATTATGATGTTTATCCAAACAAAGCAACTCTAGAAACATGTGTGATGGATCAGCAGTATGACCCTGACCTATCCCCTAATAATGATTTAATAACTCATCTACAAACAGAAAGGCACATCTGTTTTCTCACTCTTCTTATTGGTATATCTATTTTTGGTCATGCAAACACTGACATTAAAAACTAAAAATGTTGTGATGTTTAATATTGACTATCACTTTAACTATATGTGGACTCATTTAGGAGACAAGGTTCTGGGCAAGCATGTGAAGGACTTTCTGGAGTATGTTGCTGTACCAAGACCCATCTTAACTACGGTGGCTCTATTTCATGGGCTGGGGTTCCAGACTGATGGAAAAGAGAAAGTGAGTTAAACACTATCATTCAACACTCTCTATGTCCTGTCTAGTGACAATACAAACAGCTGCCTCACACTGCTATAGTCATGACTTCCTCACAATGGCGAACCCATTGGTGAATGGTAACCTCCGATTATTGACCAAAATAAAGCCTGCTTTCCTTAAGTTGGTTTTGTCAGATAGTTTGGCATATCAATGAGACAAGTAATTAATACAAGTATCAATTAATTTTGTAAGCTTATCTGCAACCTATAGGAAGTACTTTTAATACACACACACACACACACACACATATATAGAGAGAGAGAGCTTCAATGACACAAATTACAGATGAACTTCTAGTTAATTAAATTTATAATGTGATAGCATTATTTACTCAAAATTATTAAGTCTAAAGCTATGTGAACGTTTTTCTTCTTGAAATATTAAATTTTCTGGCTTTAAGAGCTTTGCAAATGATCTGACCATGTGAACCGTCCCTGCTCAAAGAGAGACATTTCAGAAAAATGCACAGTGGCCAAAAGAAACAATGTAGCATTATTCTGAGAGTTAAAAACAATCAATCATCTAAGATGTAAAAATGTACAACACATAGAAAGTTGTAAAACAGAAACAATTTGAACTAACTCTTAAGTTGTAAACACAGTAAGACCTCAATCAGTTATCACCTCTGAACTGAATGCTGCCCAGTACAAAAAGAAGTTTCTCTAGTCAAGGTTGAGAAGGCCCAGGTGTATGAACATAGACAGATGATAGATAGATAGATAGATAGATAGATAGATAGATAGATAGATAGATGATAGATAGATGATTGATAAATACATACATACATCTTATATAAAATAATTAGAAGGCAATTTGAAAACATAGCCGTTTGTAAATTAACAGCATGTTCTGCCCTAGGACCTATGATCAACCCAATCATTACTTTTGACATTGAGTACAGAAGGACCCCCCTCAAACTCTACACCAAAAACAGAAAAAAATCTAAGGGCAAAAGGATGAGCAGAGTGCTGTGAAATGCTGTCTTCTGGACATAGCATTCCTGTCGTACACATGAACGCAGAGCAGCTGTGGTTACAGGCACAAATCTGGCACAAGATCAAGTTACCTGCACCCATACACATAGGGGCAGCACTAATTGGACTTAATGAGTTTTTTTTAAAGAAAAAGACCCACCTTCCCAAGTCCCATACACCAGCTCAGCCAAACATCTTCTGCACCAGACTGTGACTACCCAGACACCAGAAAATAAGGTAGGAAGAATCCTCTCCTAATCCTCCGTTCAGAACACCCCATTCCCCAAAACCACAATCAACCTCATCTCCCACATCCACTCCCTCCACCCCTCCCCTATCTCTGCCTATCTGAGTCCCACACACCAATCTGGGCAGGCATCTTCTGCACCAGACTGTGACTACCCAGACACCAGAAGAGAAGGGAAGGAGACTCTCGCCTAACCCTCCCACCAGAATACCCCAGCACCGCCCCCAAACCCCAATCCACAGCCATCTCCCCGTATCTGTTCCCTCCCACCTCTCCCTGGCTCTGCTCACCCGAGTCCCACATACCAACTTGAGCAGACATCTCCCACACTAGAGCACAACAGGGAAACCAGCAGAAAAAGAGATAGTAAACCTGTGTGCTCAACCTTCCCACTAGAACAGCCTGCACCCCCCCAAACTCAACCCACTGCCATCTTCTCACCACCACTCTCCACCATTGTCACCCACCTGAGTTCCAGATAACCAACTAGGCCATGCCTTCTGCATCAGAAGGAGATGAGACAGCCAGCCGGAAGAACAGATAGGAAGTCAGCAAGCTCTGCATCTCAGCCCACAGCCTGGGCAGAGACTCCCTGACTGACAAGGGGCCAAAAAGAACAGAAGATACACAACAAAAAAGAAACTGAGGAACAAGACACTCATCCAATAAATGAAAAACTCAGGAATTTAGCACCTAAACCTAAAAAAAAAACCCCAAAGTCCAAATGCCGAAATGCCAGCATAAGAAAACAATCAGCAATTAGGGCAATATGACACCACAAGAGCCCAACTGTCCTTCTACAGAAACTCCTGAACACTCTGACACAGGCAAAGCAGACGAAAAAGGTCGTACAACTAACTTTATGAAGATAATAGAAATCCTTAAAAAAGGAAATGAATAAATCCCTCAAAGAAATCGATGAAAAGAAAAAAAACAAACAATCGGAGGAATTGAGTAAACTCATCAAAGAATCAGGGAAACACAAGCAATTAGAGGACATGAAAAAATCCCTGAAAGAAAGCCGAGAAAAAAAGCAAACAAACAATAGAAGGAAATGAACAAAATTGTGTAAGGCCTGAAGATGGAAATAGAAGCCAAGTCATAAAAAAAAAAAAAAAAAAAAAAAAAACCCGAGGGAATCTTGGAAATGAAAAATCTAGAAAATCTAGAAAAGCAGTCAGGAATGACAGAGGCAAGCTACAGCAACAGAACACAAGAGATGGCACTGCAATACATGGAATTGGGAGGGGACGAATTGGTTAGGAAATGAGGAGAGTTGTAAGGGGAAACAGGATAGAGAGTTATTTCATTGTATTCATGTATAAAATGTTTGAGAATAAATAAAAATCATTAAATAAAAAAGAGTATCAATTCATTTTAGACCAATGACTATGGCGAATAAATCAAGAAAATATTGACTTAATGAAGAGATTGCTGCAGATATAAAAATAAAAAAAATGTGTTTACTGAATTTAGAAATACAATTTGTATTAAATCATCAGCTACATATTTTTAAGTCTAAATTACTAAGTAGAGTTTCCAGAACAACAAACAAAACAAAACAGAACAGAACATCCATCTAGATTTGAGCTTCAGATAATTAATTAATGAAAAATAGTTTAGGTCCCAAATATATCACAAGTATTATGCTCCAAATGTTATGTGGAGTAGGCTGATTAAAAGGCCATTTGTGCTTTCTCTAAGTTCAATTTGACTGTCTACCATTAATTTTGGTTGCTATATCTATCAGTTTTGTGCACTTGACGCTCCAGAAATAGAGATTAGTATTATGCTCAGAGATGATCTCAAGGTAAGTATAAATAAAATTGTTTCATTTTCCTATTTAAGTATAGTTTTCACATTAAAAGTTAAATCCCTGAAGAGAAAATATCACAGAACCAAAGGCTTAAGTAGAAATTTAAAACATAGAATCAGGGAATTCTCTTATAAATTAGATTTTAAAAGATAGCAATAAACAAGGAGAAAATCATATGATGCATAGAGATTAGAATTTTTCAAAATCTGTCTTCTAAAGGTAGAAATAAGGAAAACACAAAGAAGAGTATATATAACATATATTAAAGTTATGTGTTATAATATCTAATTCTATGATAATATATTTATCCTAAATTCTCAAAACAGAGCTTCTGATTAAGGATTAAATGTGGGTGGATGACTTCGAAAGTGGTCCCAGGAATCAGAGGGACGAAAAACAGTGAATTAAGTAGAAAAGGAAGTAAAGCAAACAAACAAACAAACAAACAAAAACAAGTCACTGACTTGCTTATAACTGGGCATTAAATAGCTGAAGGTGCTATTCAATCTATCAAAGGAAAAAGGAATTAAAAGTCCTACCCAGGTGTAAAATCTAGAAAACCCAACAATGACCAACGAGGCAAGATATCCTTAAAGGTGCAACAGTACCACTTATATCTTGGGAGTAAACAACAACCAGCCACCTAATTGGACTTAAGTCTGCTTCTTAAGAGGGAAATTGTACCTGGTAGTATAAACTAAGCCAAATGCCTATGTCTGGTGACATCATGGACCCAGGAAGAAAACCTACTGGTACTGATTTTCTAAACCAATAGAATGTCCAACTACATTCTAAATACCTACTCTTATATCCACAGATAAATGAATTTCTTAATCCTCATCAAAGAAGCTTCTGTTTTCATTAGATAGAGACTATGATAAAAATCAAAAAATGATCAAAGTGCAGAGAAATGACTTTGGGGTGCCGATCCCCAACCAATAGTCTGAAACATAAAACATACAGGTAAGTTTTAGAAAACATGGCAGAAGAAAGAGTGGAAGGATTCTAAGAGCCAGAGGGCCAACATGTCTACTATGAGATAATGTCTTCTATATATGAAAGTGAGCTGTAACCATGATATCTTAGTAACGTGGTCAGCTAAACAAGATCTGCACAATGACAACTTTAGATGACATCACATAGAGGGCAGGGAAAATCTCACAAGACCCCACCTTTAGATGAGTAGCTATGTGCAATTAATGGCTGCTAAGAATGGAGAATCAGTCTTCTCTAGAGACAAGCAGGCTGATATATCATAGAATCCCGACTGGTCATCACTAAGCATATATATATGTGCAATACTACATGGACTCACCAAATTTTATTTATGCATACAAATAATTGTATATGATATACATAATTATATATAACATACATATATAGTACACATAATTAACAATAATAATTAAAAATGAAAAAGGAGTTGGGATCATGGGAGGAATTGGAAGGGGACTGTGAGCATGGAAATAATACAAATATTGTACTTATATTTTGTCCGCTGGGTGAAGACCCCCGAGAGACCACCAGGACTTGAGATGGATGCAAACACACGAGGCTTTATTGCTAGCGCACTGGGGTCAACACTCACTGCTCTATGAAGCAAGAGAAGGAGTGAGACCCCCGAATACAGCTAGCACAGGGTTTTTATAGCAATTTTGGAGGCAGAATCAGTTACAGAGTATTTGGCCCGTTTTCATTGGTTTGGCAAATAAGCAGTCGTTGACCTTTAAATTCATTGGTGCTGGCATGGGGTACTTCCCTGTTTGGGTGGGGGAATTCCTAGCCGAAGGTGATTGGCTGGGAACTCAGTACTTGTGGTTTTTCTCAGTATTGTTTTTCAGTTCGCATTTCTGGGAACGGGCTGTACCTAACTGTAAGGGACATGAAACTTAGGCCTACTTACTTTTAGCCACGACTGGAGCCTTCAATCTTTCATTAGAACTCTCAAAAATTAATAAATATTTTAAAAACTCAATTCCAATATATTTTCTGAGGATTACTAAAATATTATTCTGTATTCATGTCCCAGGAAATGAAAAGAAAACCCTTAATTCTTTCACTTAATGCCCTATGGGTTAAATCCAATAATGTTATCACTGCTAATTTAGGATAGTGTTTATTTTTAATATGCCAGTCCATATTCTTGCATATTTTTTCAGAAAGCATTATAGTTAAGGCCTCCCCAAATACATTCAATTTCCAAACCTATCTGTATTAGTAAACATCTTCTGAGGCCCAACAGAACCCTTTCTGTATATCTCAGGTATACATTTATTCTACCTGATTACGATTGTGTTGTTGCTTTTCCCTGGGTGGCAAAGGCTGATCTCCTTTAAAGAGTGTTTATAATTGTCATGTGCTTAGCACATGCATGATAATAACATACGGTGACATGTAAAGGTTAATATCTAAAATCTAACCCTTTGTCAAGGTCAACTTCTAAGGTCACATAATGTCTAGTTTAGGCTGTACTTGAGACTAAATTATTTGATTTTTCATATATTAGGTTTAGACTCCTTTTTCTCCCCCTTTGTGTTTATAGAGATATAGGTTTTAATATAGGACTTACACAATATTTTCCTAAATATTTGTAAAATCTTAGTACACCCATTTTTCTCTCTGCTTATTTAATACAGATTCTTCACAGAATCTTTTTTTTCCCCATAATGTAAATTCAAGCCCATTGTGATGATTTCTGAATTACCTTCTCTATCTGGCCTCATCATGTTTGCTATTAATGTAATACAGCTTTAGATTTTATGTGTATAAAATCTAAAAATCGTTTATACTAAAATATTTGTAATTTGTCGTGTTTTCACTATTCAAAAAAAAAAAAAAGCATTAAAGTCTCGACAAAGGTTCTACTATTCCAGTGGGAAAACATTTCTACAAGGTAGAGTTATCTGACTCAAAGTAATTTTCTGTATTGTGTCCTTTTATGGCTAATTATATTATCTTTACATTATTTTGACAATATTAAAGGAAACACTTAAACTGTGCTGCCTGCATGTTACCCTAGGCATAAAACAAGAGAAAATGTAATCATGATATTGGCATCTCTGTCTAAATGCCCTTCGCAGAGGTCTGGTAAGGGCAAAACACTGCTTAAAAACAGATATTTATAAATTGCTTTAAATTGCATGACACCTTTATTATCTCAAGGAAATGATACTGATTGAATTCAGTTTGTGACATTTCAAATAATTGATCGGTTTTGGTGTGCATGTCCAGAAGCCCCAAGGACATAGCTATGTTTTTCACAGACTTAATCAGGAAAATTAACTTGAAGCAAAAACCAATGAAGGTAAGCCGATACAATTCAGTGGGCATCACGAAGACATGATGTGGCATGTATGCTTATCTCCTGAAAGGTATTTCTCTATGCTGCAAAGATGTTCAAGTTAGTGAACTCTCTACTCCTGACTCTATTTTGACTCAGTAACTGACATTGGCAATGGAGTCAAATAGTTGAGCATATTTATACATTAGAAATTATGTTACAAGTCAGCTGTGTTCTAACAACATCACTGGCCAGACATTACAGTGACTGATGAGATCATACTGTAAACAAGTTAGAATTCCTTGGAGGATAAGAAGTAGCAAATCATAACTCATATCTTCCTAAGTGAACAAAGGTGGCCTCCCAGTGCAGCTGCGCTCAGGGACCACTCTCAGTTTCTGAACATGAAATTGTATTGTCTTAGGAACATTTGCCTGAAAAGAATTCTGTGATACTACCTGAGTTCAGGCAACTGTGATCAAGATCATATAGAGGATAATAGCAGACTGGGACAGAAATTCCAGAAAAGAGGGCTAAAATACTCAAGATGTTCAACTCAAAAAATATTAATACCCCTCTTTGATTTGTATTTAAAGAAATGTATATGCATTTCTATATGCATATATATACACACATCTATATACATATATATACACATAAACACACACATATATGAATAAATATCCCTACCCACCCAACTTCATGCACTTTCTCATTCTTTCTCAAAAAAATAGAAAAATGATGAAAAATAAAGTTCAAAACTAACAAGCTAAAAGAAAAAAATCAATAAGACAAAAAATACCACACACACACACAAAAGCAAAAAAAAAACAAAACAAAAAACAAAAACAAAACAAACAAACAAAACAAAACAAAACAAAAAAACATGGGTTACGTTTTCTGCTAGCCAATCACTCCTGGTCATAGGGACTGCCCTGGAGTGTGATTTGACACTCCAATGGAGAAAGTGATTTTCCCTTCCCCAGCATGTATTAGCTGAAAATAGTTTCTTGGTTAGAAGTGGGACTTTGTGTCCAGTTCCCCTTCTCAGTTCTGGGATTTTGTCTGGTGTGAACTTGTGCAGGTCTTGTGTGTAATGTAAGTCTGTAATTTCATATATGTATCTGTCCTACTGCGTATGGAAGATGCTGCTTCCATGGCATCACCCACCACTTCTGGCCATTTGCTATTCTTTACCCTGATGATAACTATAATGCATGGTTGAATTTAGTTTAATTAGGCTTGTATGGAAAAACACAAAAAGAAAAAAACATGTGTCACCCTTTATATTTTTTCAATTTGAATCCAGAATCCATTTGTATATTCAAGAAAATATTTGTTTTGTTTTGAGTAGATGGCAATAGGCCATATATTTCTTACAATTATGTTTCTCTGCATTACTGTATTCCCAAGTTGTATGTCAGCTATAAAGAAGAATGAAGGGATGTGGTATACATGGGTTTATTCTAAATGTTACCTACCATTCTCAATGGAACCTCAGCAGGAACTAGAAACTGAGTTTAGCAAACAAAAACTCCATTTGTGTATGTGTGAGTGTGTGTGTGTGTGTGTGTGTGTGTGTGTGTGTGTGTGTGTGTGTTTAACAGAGGCGCCTTTTCTCTATATTTCTACTAGTTTGTTCCATGAGGCTTTACTCCTGGCCAGGAGCTAAATTTTGATCTCATATTTCTTACAATGTTCTGCCGATATAAGCAAAAGGTTCAACAATGCCTGACAGTTTGGCTCAGCACTTCCTTTTTTTCTTGTTTTTCTGACATCCTTGGGTTTCCATATGCCAAAATGATCTCTGCATATTTCATGTTCCCAAAGTCTGAGACATTTTCCAAAACCGGGGACACATATGCACCAATCTCTTCCACAGTAATGGAGTTTTGAAAAGAGCTATAGATTGGATTTATTTGCAGAAAGTTTGCAATATCTAGTCGTGAAAATTAAAATTCCAGAAGATTTTTCAAACTGTTCTATGTCAGTCATCTTATTTCTTATTTCAAGATGCATTGATATGCATCTTGCACTTTAAAAGAAATTTATTTATTATTATTTTTCTGGATTAATGGCTGTTCTGCTTGGATTTTTTCTTCAGTGACTGATTGTGCAAACACAGATTATAAATCCATGTAGAGTTGAGTTTACCTGGCTTTTGCCTCCTCAAAGAATACAATACAACAACAAACATAGCTGAGTACTATGCCCAAAACTGTTAAAATATAGTTGATCTCTTGTTACTCTCTAAATCAGAACCTACTTGAAATAGACCCCTCATTACACTTAGGGAAATCTGTTTTGACTTTTGTCTCCAGGTATGATGGAACACTTTTTTTTTCTGGTTCAAGATTTGTTTTTATGTACTTTTCTTATTTTAATTTATAATTTTTCACACAATATATTTTGATCATGTGTTCCCTTCCCCCAACTTCTCCCATATTCTCCAAGTAATGTAATGTTTTTTAAAATATGAAAATCAATGAGTTTATGAAACTGGATGCTAGGAAGAACTAGACAGTGCCCTCAGAGAAAATAGAAAACCATTTAAGCCCTGAGATTCCCTGTTTTACTGCCCAAGGAAGTTTCCAGCACAGGGGAATGACATCCCACAGAGCCCATGAGTGATTCTTAGTTGAACAGATAGAAATAGAACTAAGAAATCAAGGCTTCTAGAATTCAGAAGACAGAGAACAGGACATAAAAACTACTCGGAAAATACCTCAGATATCTGCAGAGGGTCCTAGAGCAGCCTCATGTGTGTGGGGAAGGGAGGGCAATTCCACTGAGAAAGAGTAGGAGGGAAGACTACATAGGCTGTGGGCTTTGACTTGTGGAGAAAACAATTCTGGAAGCTGGAAAACAAAGAGAGTGGATGGATTCTCTGGAACCTCTCAACTGAATCTGACCAAACACACTAATTTGTCATTTGAAGAAAAGGATGTCAACTGTTGATTTGCACTACATAAAGAAATTCTGTAGTTCAGCAAGAAATAACTCAGATTTGGTAAATTAGCAAAAAAAAAAAATTGGATAGATTACAAATGGAAGTATATAAACGGCCAAAAACCATAAAAGGCTCCTTGAAGGTGGAGGAAGCTCACGCTGAGTGTGTATCACTGCCTTGGGGATGATGGGAACCCCATCCCTTGGGAAGGTCTGAGACTGGGTTCTTCCCCAGTGAGTAAGTGAGCTCCCAGAAAGCAGGGCTACACATGTGGGTAGACCAGACAGGAGAGGCCCAGAGTGGCCAGGTGCCTCCCTAGCAGTAGCTTGGAACAAACTCAAGACTAGGGAACTGTAACTACATACTCATTAGGAAAACCTCAAGTTAATTATTATGTTTTGTTTTGTCAATTAACTTAATTAATGAGGAAAGGGAAGAAAAAAGGATAGTTGAGTTTACAACTATTATTAGTAAGTATTTAAAATTATACATCCACTTTGACAAATTTGATAGTTTGATCAAGTATTTAAAAGCTAAACATACACTACTATTTAACTCATGCATCCTATACTTATTTACCTAGAAAAAAATATGACTATATCCACAAAAGGGCATACCCATCAATGCTTATAAATTTTGGTAGGTAATAGCTAAAATCTAAAAATGATGCAAATGACTATCAGTAGATGAATGGATAAGGTAGATTTGGGTCTGCCCATTCAATACAATGTGGATTAGTGATGCACTCAATAGCAAGACTATAATTCCATTTCCAAAATGCATGCAAATACATGCCCCTTGAAATAATTATCTGAAGTAAAATAACTTAAGTAACCAGGGTTTGATTTTCATATTATGCTTATATAAAATTCTAGAAAAGAAATATTATATTAAAGTGACAGAAAATAAATTAAGAGGATGGAGGGAAAGCGAGAAAGGATTAGATTACAGAGGGGAATCAGATTGTGGAGACTGAGAGAAATGCTCATGTTGTTTTGTTTTGTTTTGTTTTGTTTCATTTTTGGTGGTCATGTTTTCAAGGCTGTACAAATGTCAAAAATTCTAGACTATGCCTTTGAAATGTCACTGTGATACACATTAATTTTATCTCGGTGAAGTCTGCAGAACTGAAACTCTTTCTCAGATATAACCCTCTTTGCCACAACTTCAAAATAATTATTTCTGGAATGTTACTTGTGATGAGAATAATAATGACAGATACTCCCTGACCTACAATTAGATGTATAGGCATGTAATTCAATCATAAATTGGAAATAGTGTAAATATAAAGTACATTTAAAAGACCTAACTTGACTACATTACAGTGTAGCCACCCAACACCCTGGAGGATCATGGTCAAACAGCTTACTGGATACTTTCTGTCACTGCCCAACATCATGAGAGCTGCTAACCCAGAAAAATTTCAAAATCCGTAATTCTAGATATGAGATATATATATATATATATATATATATATATATATATATATATATATATATATATATAGTGTACAGATTTTGCACAGCATGATCAAAATTCCATAAACCAAGCCATAGTTTGTGGGTGGCTGGCTGTATAATGCTATTCATTCCATCACTTCAGATCATTGACTGAGGAGTGACAAGCTTTGGCATCATTGCCTGTGTGCTTGCTAGAAAGGCTGAGTCATTTCTCTAGCCAGCTACCAACCCAGAACAGATGTAATTTGGAAAGGTTTCCAGGTGATTTACATGCCTTTTAAGTTTGAGGAACAAATGTAAGAGACAACCATTTTTACTCAAATAAATAGTAAAATTTAATGAAAAGTGCATCTCAGAGATGTCATTCATCAGAGTTGTGGATTATATCTTGATATTACTTTATAATTCTTAAATAGCATTCAATTCCATAGGCCCATATCACTGCCCATTTTTAAAAGGTTGCCACCACATTTCACATATGTTCTGTCCTCTAATGTTGCCTCACAAATGTCATATATATACTTAGTCATAAATACTCATTTTTTCCACAAGTGATTGTTTTGGTCTATTTTCTGATGGCCCGTGACTCTAAAGTGTGGAGATGTAAAACCAAAGGATTTCATCTAGTGAAAAATGTCTAGGTG
The DNA here is from genome assembly GCA_026225945.1 of Cricetomys ansorgei. Lineage (NCBI taxonomy): Eukaryota > Metazoa > Chordata > Mammalia > Rodentia > Nesomyidae > Cricetomys > Cricetomys ansorgei. The sequence continues at coordinate 22,051,517 of JAMJFZ010000199.1, forward strand.
TATCATCAAATAATATGAGGAAGGCATATCACATGTCCAGAGACCCCCTCAGCAGGAAAAATGTACCTCGACTTACCCTTTTTAAAGTGACTCACTTACTAGATCACTAATATGTTCCTGCCTTAACAGCCTTACTCCATTCAAGAAAGTAGTACTCATAGGACCTACAAATCTCCCAAAGGTGCCACATCATGAAACTATTACGGTGGCAATTAAATCTCAATGTGAGTCTCAGAGGAGAGATTCAAACCACAGAGGCAGGGTTAAATGGTAATGATAAGTGGTTACAATCTCTTTTAAGTCATGTGTGACTTCCTTGCATCCATTATTCCTTCAGTTCTTGTACATTTTGATAAACTGGGATGAAGGACCATTTCTGATACTTAGACATCTAACTTGTTGGATTAAAGCTCTCCTAAATTAATACCAAAAATCGATGACAGAAATAACTGAGGCAAACCCAACATACAAGCAAATAGCTGTTTAGTTCTTCTATAATAAACTTTGAATAAGGTCTAAGTACAACTCAGACAAAGAAATAAAGATCTAAAGAACAAATTCACAATACGAAGCATGTATGTTGAGAAAAGGTCATGCAGCAGGGCAAACATTATCCTCCAACATATCATTTGTATATATTTTTACCATATTCTCACATTCATTCTATCATCTGTTTCTATACATGTAGGACATAAGAAATTAAATATTATCACCACTTTCTGAAAACAGTGTGTAATTTTCCAATATCTTTCATCTGAGAATCTAATCCAACTGTCTACACTTGCAGCCTAGTATTGTCCCTCTACTAGCCTACACTAAAATGTGAACTACCGTTGAAAACAAATCATTGTGAAGATAGCTCAAGTTCACATACTAGTGGTTCAGATAAGTCTAAAATACATGCCCTGAGTCATTGGCTTTCATGACAGGCCAAAATCTAAGAGTCCAGTACTAAAATCAAAGCAGTGCATCCCTTGAGTTCCAAAGTCATATGATTAAAAGTTTATTGCCAAAACTTAGATTGTGTTCTCACCTAAATGAAATAACAGGCCTAGTTAAGTTTCATTTGAGTAAAACAATAAAACTGCTAGGCAGAAAGATTTCTTTTTATCTGTATAACATTCTTCCATCAAGCCAGTAGTTTTAGTAACTTCCAGATGTTGTATTTTCAGAAGGTACTACTGCCAGACTTCCTACTAACAAAAGGAACCCCACTCCTTCGGTGAATTTCCCACATGTATTCTACCTGTTAGCCTGAAGTTAGAAATCATTTGTATCCTTTCTTCTTTCCTTAATAAAGGTTTAACAGAAACAGAAATGGTCGCTGGAAAAAAATCATTTCAGCATTGGAGGATCATAAAGTTTCTAGTTGAACTTGGAAACACATCTGTAAAAAGCTAAAATGAGTGCAGAGCAAGCACAATAGCGGGTTTCTTTTCCTTTCCTTTCTCTTTCATTATTTTTCTTTCTCTGAGAAGTGGGAAAGTTGTTTTGCATTGCATTGGGTCAGCTGGCATACTGCATGCTAACATAAGATATTTTTAACCCCCCTTTCTCATTTCAGTTGCTTTTAGATCTGCCCCTAAATTAGCTTTTCTTTAACTCTTGAAGGGGCTTGGCTTCCATTCCTTACATGGAACAATAGTTCCTCTTGGACAAGAGTGCCAGCTACATATATTATCTGTCCTGTTCCCAGCAGGGCATTCCAGTGTCTACTTAGAAAAATTGGTTGTGTGGATTTTTTTTGATTGGGAAATGGATAGAAGCTTTAGTTGTCATCTTTAATTTGTGAGCGAATTGGACTGTTTTTCTCTTTTCATGTCTTCCATTTGCTCAGTTTAGACTTTTCGTAGATGCTTCACCTTTTATCCACAATAGTCAAGTACGAGCCCATCTTTGAAACTAGAGACACATTTAGCCTGTTAATGCTGCAGATTTGGCCTAATTCCATTTAGGCCAATTACCCTCTGGTCTTCAAAAATATCTCTTTTCACTTTCATTGGGTGATGAAAAAGATTGTTTTTCAACGTCCTTTTCGGAGCTAGAGCTCAATTGTCAAAGGCCCAGCATGGATCCATCTGAGAGTTGCCTAAGGATAAATTCCCAAGTCTGGGAGAATCTGAAAGAACACAGTCATTCCCAAAATCAGTATTCTAAGAAAAATATACGATGATCTGGTTGCAGAAGCCTGCCCTTTGCTTTTAAAAGAGATACTTCTTTAATCAGGGATAGGAATGACATACATAAGGGTCCACACCAAATTCCATCTGAGAGAGTCAGCAATTCCCTGGAAACACATTGTCTGTTTCTTGTTCAAAAATGAAAAGCATTTCAAAGTAATCCAAAAAGTCAAATTCCTACAGTTTCTAACCTCCTCTTTGATGCTACATGTTGCATGTGCCCAACGTGTCTGGCATGCTAAAGACTTCAACGAAATGCATACATCTTATCATGATGTCTCTTTTTTAGCTGCAATGTTCATAACAAGGGCTTCTCTCGTTTGTTTCGATTTTATCAAACAAAGTGAGGTTTGCCATTGTTATTCTAGCCTCCTCTCAGAAGTTTCTATAATGCTTGTCTATGCAAGATTTTCTTTATGTTAACACATGGGAAATTTGCTTTAGGCTCTGCTGACTTGACATTTCAACATTTTTCTTAGGATGAAGTTGCTTGTTTTAAAACCAAATGATGTCATGCAACTAAAACAAAATAGAACTATACTAATTATGATCTAGAATGACAGATTTATAAGGAATCATACTTTGTGTCTGTTCTTAGAATATATAGTCATTATCTATCAAGTATTCACATGTAGACTGGGGCTTTTTTCACACTAACTGCTAAGACTCCAAACTTAACTGCACACAAACTAAAATAAAGCTTCAAAGGCACACTGGTTTCATTTGAACAGCAGCACCAGGAATGAATAGACTCATTCTGTTAGTCTGTGACTAGAAAGTTTCCTTGATAAGGACCTTTTTGAGAGTGGTATAAAGGAATATATCTAACTAACTTTATGATTCATGAACTGAAATAGGTTCACAGAGGCTTTATTGCTACTGCTAAACTTTCATGTTTTCTCTTGAAAGTTTTGTGTAAGTGTAAAATTGCATTCACTTCTCTCTCATAAATAGCCTTGAAAGGGATGAATCATAATAGAAGCGGATTTTTTTTCCAGGATATCAGTGATAATAAGGTCACCCTGAATATACTGTTAGGTGACAAAAAAGAGGGGAGACATTGTGAAATGTCCTAGCTTTCAGTTAATGATAAGCTTTTGCATATAGAGAAAATGACAAACAGAAAAAACTTTCTAAGTTTCATGAAGCAACATGAGAATGATAGCAGTGATTTCCCACTTAGAAAGAAATGGAAGATGATATATTATCAAAAAAGATACACTAAATATGTATGAATCACGCATAGACTATTTCTAGAAGATGATACCTTCTTTGAGACAGGATTTTTTTAAGTATGATTTTGCATGTTTACGAAAACCTAAGTCCTTATCTTTGGCTACTGTGGAAAACCTCCCCTGAATTATAGAAAGAAAAAAGAAAAACCTGGTAAGTCTTTCTCTAGGAAGGCATCCATAGCAAATAATAATGAGGTCATTTCCATTTAAGGGAAGAACAGTTTAGATGTCTTTATATAAAATATAAGTAACTTCAGAATATGTGACCAAACTAAAAGTTTGAAGAATGTGGTCAAGGCAAAAGTTAAGTGTTAAAATGTTACCTTGGATACCATTCTAGTATTTGAAGGAGAAAGAAATAATAAAAATTAAAAAGGAAGGAATTTCTTTCAACATGTTTAACAAATTTGTAAAACTTCCTAAGCCAAGAACTTAAAAATGAGTGTGAACTGTTGTAGCAAACACACATTACAAGCAATAGTAGGACCATCAATCACTATCATTTAGTCCTCATCTTCCTCAGTTTACCCCTGTATTTAAAGGGTTATTACAAGTGTCCCTGAAATATCAGCTTTACTTTCAAGGAAAAATTATGAGAAAAATTCCCAATTTAAGCCTCATGAAAACAGGAAATTGAAACTGGTCAGGTTCAGGAGCCCCAGTACAATCAGGAGAATGTCTTTGTTGGAGGCCAGGATTGGCACACAGAGTTCTGCTTCCCCTCTCTCTATGTTATCATCAGTGAGCACCTTTGCCCACACTGACTGTGACTCTGTAACTGTGACTGTGACTGTGACTGTGACTGTGTCTGTGTCTGTGTCTGTGTCTGTGACTGTGACTGTAACTGTGACTGTGTCTGTGTCTGTGACTGTGACTGTGGCTGTGACTGTGACTATGACTATGACTGTAGCTGTGACTATGACTGTGACTATGGCTGTGGCTGTAACTGTGACTGTGACTGTGACTGTGACTGTGGCTGTGGCTGTGACTGTGTCTGTTTCTGTGTCTGTGTCTGTGTCTGTGTCTGTGTCTGTGGCTGTGACTGTGTCTGTGACTGTAGCTGTGACTGTGGCTGTGACTGTGGCTGTGACTGTGGCTGTGACTGTAGCTGTGACTGTGGCTGTGACTGTGGTTGTGACTGTGACTCTGACTTTGACTGTGACTGTGGCTGTGACTGTAGCTGTGACTGTGGTTGTGACTGTGGCTGTGACTGTGGCTGTGACTGTGACTGTGACTGTGACTGTGGCTGTGACTGTGACTGTGACTGTGACTGTGGCTGTGGCTGTGGCTGTGACTGTGGTTGTGACTGTGACTGTGACTGTGGCTGTGACTGTGGCTGTGGCTGTAACTGTGGCTGTGACTGTGACTATGACTGTGACTGTGACTGTGACTAATGCCTGCTTTTGAAACTGAGAGGAGATACCTGGGCACATGGTTGGGCCACTGAACTGATCCTTGCCATACCTCACCCTGAAGTCCTGTGGGTGGAATCCTCCTGCCACGTGCATGTCCCCGCCACTGGTCCTTTGTCTGGAGTGCAGTGGCTACCCCCAGCCAGCTCCATGCTTTGCCAAGGCACATGGCAAAGACATGGCGTGGCAGTGTAGGTGGTAGGTTTACAGCATCCTGGCCATCTTTGGGTGACTTCCAGCGAGTCAGACAAGTAAGTAGACACTCTTGATATGCTTCAGGGGGCATCTCAATTTTAATGCAGGGTGTAGGGTTCATATATACGGCCACAAGCAGGGGAGGAGCTGGTGACCCCGAGAATGTTCACTGGTTAGGACATTCTATGTTGGGAGTGGCCTTACTTGTGTGTGGAGTTTGAGTCTGTGTATTCCAGCCTGCAGGATATAAAAACATCTAAATTTGACAATGTACTGGCCAGGGCTAAAAGGTGAGGAGCACCCGAACTCCTTCCATCCTCATCTTCTTGGAGTGAGGCGGGGTTCAAGACAAGCTTCAACTCACTATTAGTCTTTGGACAGTCCCACATCACCCCTCTTGCTGTATAAGTCCTTTAAAAATTCCCAGTAGCTTTGTGGGTAACTTACTCCTCAGACCTCTCCTGCTATACAAGCATTCTGCTTTCTCTCTCTTCTTGTTAAGCCTCTACTTATAAATTTGTAATAAATTTCTCCTTAAAACTCATCCTCAGAATTTCATTCTTTAAATCTTCAACATAAAACCAGAAGATCATTGGCCCAGTGAAAGCTTTGTGTGACTGTGAGAATCCAGCACCCTAACTTCTAAAGCCAAATCAAGAGTCAATAAAGGTTCTGCCACTCTTAAACACAACCAAAAATTTCATTATCAAAATCTGATAACATTTTTTTTTAAGTTTCTGTATAAAGATGTAATGCTTTTACTCTCTAGGATAAAATTCTGATGACAAATGAAGCACTAAAGAATAATCAGAGGAAAATACAGAAAAATTCGAGTACATGCAAGAACAGTAACCCCAGAATGTTTGAAGACTACAGAATCTATTACTGCTCTCTTTGCCCCCAGTCCTCCGGGTGCCTTCGGAACATGACAAAGTCCTACTTTAAAAAAAAATAATAATAATCTGGGTTCCTAGTCAAAGTGTCTAGACTCCAACTACAATTTCGCTTTGTATTTTTAAGTTTCTAAGAGTACTTAAAATAATCACTATATTTCCATTCCTCAGGTAAAGTACCAAACTCCTTTATTAGTTAATTAATGTTATTTTTGCACTGCTGGAGATTGAACCTGGAGCCTTACCCTTGTTGGGCTACACCATGTATCCTTGTCCTCAGCCATTTATTCACTTCGTTGGGTTTTCCTCTATTACTTTCCACATTCAGTGAATCTCACTGAAGATTTTTTTAAAAAATAGTGTAGTAAATCTAATGCTGTAGGAGGTTTAAAATTATTTTAAACTAATTATTAAATTTAATTTTTTAATATTTAATTTTATTATAAAATTATTATGAAATTATAAATTTTAGTATTAAATTTAATATTAGAATTATTTTTAAAATAAATTATGGGCTGGAGAGATGGCTCCAAAGTTAAGACTTTTCTGCTTTTCCAGAGGGTCCAGGTTCAATTCTAAGCACACACAGATGGCTCTTAAAGGTCCCTGACTCCAGTTTCAGAGGAGCCAATGCCCTCTTGTGGCCACTACTGGCACTGCACCCATGTGTTGCACAGACCATCCATGCAACAAAACACACAATATAAATAAACTATTTAAAGGGTTTTTTTTAATAAGTTATTTTTCCATGAAATTGTTTATTTTTCCTTCATCTTCTCATGCTGGTGGATGAACATCATGCTGACACTAAAACTCAAAGGACAAAGAAAATACTGGAAACCAAATGAGCTCTCCTGCCAGCTAAACAAAGAAATTTAGAATTAAAATCCCAAAAATGTATGCCGTGATTGCCAACTGCTAGATGTTACCATCTTACATTTTACATGTGTATTATTTGTGCCCCAATGTCTCCTGCAAATATGCATGATCTCTGTGTGTTGAGTAAAATAAAATATGTAAAATAAAATGTCAGCAGAGTTTAACAAAACTATAGTCAGCTAATTATTAATTTCACCAATTCACTAAGTTTTAACTATGCCTTTTACCTCATCTAACCTGGTAATGAAAGAAACTAAACAGCATCGCCATTTATGACTTAGAAAGCTGTGTGTCATAACTGATGAAATTGTTCCAAATTCTAACTTTACCCAAAGGATGTACTTGCATGAAAGATTGGCTTGACTATTTTAGCTTAAATTTCAACTTTTGCAATAGCTGTAAATTCTATCCATCTGAATTTTTTAAAGTCAGAATATCTTCATAAATAAGCAAAAATCTTAGTGTATGACACTCCCTGGAAACAGAAACCAGACTTGTTTTTGAGAACAGGATTTCTCAATTATACACAGCTGAGTTGCAGCCAACAAGTTTAGTTAGCTGTTTTCTTAATTAAAGGTGTGCCTTCATGGGCAGTCTTCCAGTCTACTTTCTTGGCACAGGTGGCGTCTTGCGGAAGACCAAAAAAAAAGCATTGACAGAGTAACCTCTGTATGTTTGCACAGGATGATTTTATTCTGTGGTTTTCTGACTTATAAAACTCAAGAGAGACTTTGATAAGAAGTCACAAATGAAACTCTATCAAGAGCTGATGTAGAAACAAAGATTATGAATGAGAAAGGCAAAAAGTTTATACTTTAGGAAAGTGGCATGGTATTTGAAGGGAGGCATATAGATGACAAGGCAGGGTGTCTCCTGCCTAAAGACGCAGAACTGTGGGGCATGAGATAAGAAGATGGGCATTAGTTTGAGATCTGCCTTGGCTATCCTGTGAAACCCTGTCTCAAAAGAACAGAAAACAAAAACAAAAACCAAAAAAACTCACAAAATATAAACTAAAGAATATAAACAAAATAATAAAAGTCTCAGGAAAATGGTAAGCCTAAGTAGAAGTTAACAAATATTTTCTTTAATTCATTTTTCTTCTCTCGTTCAGTATATTCCAATCCCAGCCTTACCTCCTTCCACTCCTCCCAGCTCAACCCCCATCATTCCCCGCCCCCAGATCCATCTCCACCTACCCCCTCCTGCTTCCCCTCAGAAAAAAAGCAGGCCTCCCAGGATTACCAAACTTAACAAAATGGAGTAAGGCCAGGCACATGCCCCTACATCAAGGCTGGACAAGACCATCCAGTAGGAGGTAAAGGATCCCAAGAACAGAAAAAGGTTCAGGGACAACCCCCACACACTCAATCTTTAGGAGTTCTACAAGAACAACAAATTAGACAACCTTAAGATATATGTAGGGGACCTAGCACAGATCTATGAAGTTTCCATGTCTGTCACTTCAGTCTCTGTGAGCCCCTAAGAGTCCTGATCAGTTGACTCCTTGGGGGCTGTTCTCCTGAGCTGATCAGGAACCTGAGACTGGATAGCTGGAAGTATATACTTAATGATATCCTACTCTGCTCATAGATCAGTGCTTAGCCCAAGTGTCATCAGAGAGACTTCCTCCAGCAGCTGACAGGAGCAGATGCAGAGGCCCATTGGGCAGAGCTCCGGGAATCCCACAGAAGAGGGGAAGGAGTGATTGTGGGGACCAGAGGGGTTGAGGACACCAGGAGAATATTTTTAATTAATAAACAGTATAGATTAGTGGAAAGTCTACAGGAGCTTCACAGAATTTAGGTAACCAAAACTTAAGTCAGACCAGTAAGTTTTGCTTGTATGTGTTGTAACATGGGTATATAGTCTTGTCATTCAAGAGTTGGAAGCAGGAATATAAGGAATTGAAGTGTGCCTGAAATATATAGCAACCCTGATACCAGCCTGAGATATATACCAAGATTATATCACAAAGGAGAAGCAAAGAGATACGAGAGAAAAAGAAAACCTATATTGAGTTATGATACCAACTTTCAGTGAATTATTCCCTGCTATGATTTGAATGTCCTATCCATGCTAAAATTGTGGGATTTTATTGTCATGGCAACAGTATTAGAAGGTGAGGCTTTTAAGGGGTCTGGGTCATGAGAACCATGAATGAATCAATATCACCCTGAGAATGGTTTACCTAAAAGAACATGGCTTGGCCTGATTTGTGGCTTACATGCTCACTTGCTCTTCTGTATTTTACCATATGAAAAAGCACAAAAGCCTTCATTAAATACCAGTTAAATAAAAAAAAAAAAAACTCTTGGTTTTTCAAACTCCAGATTTGTGAAAAACAACTTTTTTCTTTACATATTACTTAGTCTCAGATATCCTACATGAGTAGCAGAAAGTGGACCAAGTTGGTGTTCAAGCCAGTTTTTTGGTAAGGGGTCAAAATACCTGAGAATAATAATTTAAAAGAAATGTTTCTTCTGGCTTGTATTTTGCAGAGTTTCAATCCATGGTCAATCATTGAGTCCATTGCTTCTGGATCTGTGGCAGGGCAGTGATTCATGACAGGAGCCTGAGGTGGAGGAAGGTTGAGAAAGACAGTCAGACAGATGGAAGAGAGGGAATGGAGGGAGGGAGGGAGAAAGTGAAAGAGAAGAATAAGAAACCAGAGTTGAATGAACCCATTTTTAAGGCAAGCCTTTAATGAAGTAATCCCTGTATCCTAGACCCCAGCACACAAATGTTCCACCATCTCCAAATAGCATCATAGGCTAAACATGAGTCATTGCACTAGAACATTTAAAAGCCAAACTATAGACATAATGTCCTGTTCATAGCATATATGACATCTCTGTTCTTTTTCCTTCCTTGGAAGAATGCTTTAAAGGAGAAAGAAAAAGAAAAAAGAAAATTAGCATTCTCTGATGACTCACCTTGAGCCATGTAAGGTGTCTCATTGTCAACATACTGTCCTTTTCACACAGAGAAAGAACTAGAATATTGAGGAGCAGTCTGTATAGACAGAAGGTACACTGTGCAGAACTCCCAAGAATATCAATGCTCTGGTAGAGCAAGAAGTAACCACTGTTCTACCTGGATTCTCCTAGTGTGTTGGATAAGAAAATCCATGTCATTCCAGAAATAAAATCTGATGATTTGCATTTGGAATTGAAAGTTGACAGCAGACATCTCATATGTGTATTTGTACGCTGCTGTGGAGGCTCATCAAGGAAGACACAGTGGCATAATCATACCTGCAAACTCTGCCAGACCTCAGCAGAGGGAACTGTATTCTGGACAGCTCCATATTGGAGAGTGGAACCCTTAGCATCTGAACTCAGGTGTTTTTATTGATACAGAACTCCTTAAGTGTTCTATTGATAGCACATGCAGATCATTAGAAATAAAAAAAATCTCCCACATTAATCCAACACCTGCAAACAATACAAAATGCCAAGACATAGGGTAGCCCCTCGCCCAACTGTTCATAAAACAATTATTTTATATGTAACTAAAAATAAACTTCTACAACAAATATGGACTTCGTAATAGCAAGAAAACAAGGCACTCAAGATCTCTAAAAGGACAAATAAATACTTATACATATTTGTTTCTTACCATTTCAAGTACCTCACTGCCTATTATATTTACGATGTCCTTCTGGTTTTATGTCATGGTTGACTTTAAAGCATAGGGGTTGCATCCTTCGACTGACTCATAACATAAATGGATAATTGGAGAACAAGTATCTGAGTCAGGGAAAACTGTGGGAAGACATCCCCAAAGGATACTTGAAACTTTCTTTACTAGAACAAAAAGAAATTGAGAAGGAAATGTGAGGGGAGTTAAGATAAGAAAGAGGACTTTGTATCAGGTGTAAACAGAACAGCCTGTAAGCTTGGTAACTCATGAAGCAAGCAGGGATTACATCATGTTTAGGTGTCCCCAGGAAACTGAGGATCATGGAAACTTTGTAATATTCCCAAGGTCATACACCTAACAGATGGTGGAGTTAAAATCCAAGCACTGTTGTAATCTGCTTTAAAGCCATTTAATTACACTTTTACAAAACAATGGCCAGCACAAGAGAGTGTAAAGCCAATAGTGAGAAAATGGAACTGTCAGGAGAACAATAAGTACAGAGCAAAAGTGTTCCTTACAATGCTTTAATAAATCAGTTTAGTTGAAAAACGATTATCAAATGTAAAATATCACACCATGAGTATTTGTTAAATCTTTTGCAGTAACTTTCAAAGGCTAAAACTATGAAATTCCTTGGATTAACATGAATAACACTGATTTGTTTTAGATAAATAGACACATACTTGTGTATGTCAAATTGGGAAGGGCTTAGTTCTGTTGTCACATAATGGAAATTGTAGCAGAGCCCAGTTTAGCTATTACTGTACTCTACTGGATATATTCATGATCTTGGGGAATACGAAGAACATGAGTCTGAAGATCTCAACCCTAGCGTGTTATATGACTTATAATAAATCAGTTCATGGAATGTCTTCACATAAGTTTTCTAATTATACAAAAATGAGATAGTTAGCCAAGATCTTAGATGCCATATATTGCTTTGTCACAGATTCCTGTTTTTAAAGCAATTATTCAGTTAATTTCAAATAGGTAATGCAAGTAAGAACGATAAAAACAAATATTTTCCCTTGAACCACTAGATTTATGTTTTAAATAAGCCTTTCCTTAAAATATATGAAGAAAAATTATCCAGGAAAGATATTTCAGCATCTCTCATACCAAATTCCCAAAAATACTGTACCTTCAAAATACTTTTTAAAAAAATCTCTGGAAAACATTGCAGAATGATGAATATTATAAACAAGGTGTTCAGGATTCATGGGCATTTGTAAAATGGAAACGGGGATGGCAAAAACCAGAGTGACTGAGGACACTAGGAGAACAAGCTTGCCACATTCTCAACTGTCTAGCACTCTTAGGGGCCCACAGAGACTGAAACCATAGACATGGACCCTGTAAGATCCCTAAATACATGGAATTCGGATTGGTTCCCATGTCCAGATTGGCTGTCCAGATTGGTGTCCTTGAAAAACTCCTCCAGGCTAGAGTGGAGGGTATCTCTGACTATTAGCCTCCTTCGAGACCCTTTTTCTCCTCCCTGGCTGCCTGACCCACCCTTGATATAGGGATTGGTGCCTGGCCTTGTTCCACCTTGCTATGCCACTATCTGGTTGTTCTCTTAACCTAGGGGGATGGTTCTTTTCTGGGTAGAATCGGGGATATTTGTGGGTGGTAAAGGGGGGTATATCTGGGAAAAATGGGGGAAAATAGGGGGTGGAGGGAGGGGAGGAGGGGAGTGGGATGTATTCTATAAATTGTATGAGAGAAGAAAATTTAAAAAGAAAAGAAAAAGGAAAGCAGTTTGAACTGCATATTATAAATAACCTGGATACACTTTCTCACCTCTAGTGGATTCTCAAGGAAGCTTTTTAATAAACTCCAAGGACCTTAGATTAAATATTTCAATTTCCTTTGGAATTCTAAAATGTTTTTTGCTAAACAGAGGTCCTCAGTGAGTATCGCTTCCAAGAACTTAAAAACAAAACAAAAAAAAAAAAAAAAAACAAAACACCATTCCAGGCTGGGCAGTGGGGGTGCACACCTTTGATCCCAGCACTTGGGACGCAGAGGCAGGTGGATCTCTGTGAGTTCCAGGCCAGCCTGGTCTACAGAGGGAGTTCCAGGACAGCCAGAGTTACAACAGAGAAACCCTGTCTTGAAAAGCAAAAAAACAACAACAACAAAAATATTCCATAAGCACAGTGAACTGAGTTCAAATGCAATGTAGAGACTCTTTAAAGGGAGAGGAGGTGACAAAACACACAAGGGGTCTTCAGAAAGAAAAAAAAAACCAGGATGGATGTAGATTTACATGCAAAATACAGCCAAATTGTATTTCATCTCCCCTCCACTGTAAATTACCTCAGGCCCCCTATTTTTGACCCATCTTATCTCTGTCTTTTTGCTACTCAGATCAACTTTTAGCCAAGAGCAAACACTATGGAGATGGAATGTTAGACTTGTAGCGTTCTCAAATGTCCAACCACTTACCTGTTCCCTTCCAAGTCCTGGTCACCAGTACAAGATGTTTTTCCTCAGCCTTTATCCTCAACGTCAAAATAGAGTTTCTCCCCATGTTGGTACCTTGTGTCACTGGTCCAGCTCCTATAAGAAGACAAATAGTTCAGCCTGGGACTATTTTCCAGCTGAAACATGTACCGATGTTGTTAAAAACCTTTCTTGAACTGAGAGCATCTTCATCATTCACAGACACCTCTACAAAAGTGAAAAGGGTGGTTCCACAAAGAGATGGAAGATATCACCTTATTTCTACTACTATCATAAATTAATAGTTATTTTAAATGTTCTAGCACCAATATGTACAATTATTGTTCCCAATTCCAAATGGTCATATAATTAGCCTGGCCCTGATGAGTTATTCATTTAGGAATACTCTCCATTCTTGTTCCCAGAGCATCAGCATATTGAAGAGATCACTGCCAGTCTATCAATGCCAAAAAAAATGCACAGCATCATTACAAATTGAAAAGATAATTCGATCTTCCATCAAAACTTTTTAGAATGTACTGTCATCTATCATGATGAACCATTCTCTATGTTGAGTACAGTGTGACTGGTAAGCTAATGCTGGGGTGAACACTCCAACTGTAACATGATACCTGCCCTTTTGGAACATAAATTTACCATGCTAAGTATACGATCTGTACTTATTCTCAGAGGGAGACAAAATAATACTGAGAAGTCTCTAACTCAATGTAGTTTAAATAAAGAAAATATTCCAGAAGATAGCAATCAAAATGATGCATGAGCATGCAGTGTTTTATTTATGTGAAAATATAAATGGAGCATAAATTACATAAGAGAAACTTGCTAAGAGAGGAACATTTTTTGAAACTCCCATGGTGGTCCACAAAAGAGAAAGTATAGACATCAAGCGTAGAGAATAATTTAGTATGGCTCAAAGGTCAATAGTATGGATAATGGGAACATGCACAGAATAAAACAGAAACCATGCCTTGTAAAAATAGCAGAAAGACTACAAATATGACCAGAACATAGTTCAGGAATGCAAAAACTGGTGAACATTTAGGAAAGGATTATTATAACTAATTACACTTGTGTTAGAGGAGATAAAGCTCCCTAGCCAGGGGTAAATCCTCTCTCCTTTCCATCTTGCAGAGCTGTCTTTCATTCTTTGATGCACACTGGGCTCTACTAATTTCTTACCATCTCTTCTCCTGTGATAAAATCTGTTGGGAATTAATGTTTGGGTGGCAGGCTGCTTGTGGTGTACTATGGCATCTGAAAAATAAGCAGATGCATTATGAGCACTTTAAAACCTATAATTAACTTATTTCAATGATGAAGAGCAATCCTACATATTCTCAATAGTTTTCTATGCTATCCAATAAAAAACAGAATGTGAGGCATACATGCAATTTAAAATTTTTAATGACATACCACTTGTTAAAAAGTAAAAAGAAACAGAATTCATTTTAATGACACACTTATTTTAACCCAATATATCAGAATGGGTTTGTTTTATTTGATGCTGACAAAGATCCTACAAAAAAAAAAATGTGGTTTCTATTTGCAATAGTAGATACATCCAACTGCTTCATAGGCACAGGTAGATAGTGCGTGTGTTGTTCAACATACGAACTGAAAAAAGAGTGAAGAGACAATACAAAGAAAAACATCTGCATGCAGTGTCAATGCAGGTACTTTCCCTTTTACTAAAGGAAATGAGTACCATGGCCATATTCAGTTCTTTGCAGAGCACTCCACTGAGAAGGCGAAGAAAGAGCAAGTACAACAGCTGTGCCAGGGTGTGAAGTTGTCAAAATAAAAACAAGAGCTGGGAAGATGGCTCAGTGGATCAAGTGCTTGTCATTTCAGCATATGTATCTGTGTTTGAAACTCCAGAACCAACATAAAAGTTAGGTCAGTAGGTAGAAATCTCTGGGTACCTATGGACAGATGGGAGGCCGTGATGGGAGAATCTCTGAACACTCACGGGACGGCCAACATGAAGTATGCAACATCAAAGAAGACCAATAACAAGATTGTCTTCTGACCTCCACTTACAAGCTGTGGCATATGAGTACCCACACATACACACAAACATGCAAACATGCATACAAGTACACACACTATATATATATATATATATATATATATATATATATATATATAATCACCCTCATGATTTGGAGATTTAAATTTTAGAATAAAATGAATTTATGTATATCCCTTCTGAGAAGTTAGTCAGAAATATATCAAAACATATTACTTTAAATCTTCCAGAAATTGTCATGATGCTCAAATATTGTGACAAGATAAGAAAGCATTATAATAAAAACTGAAAAAAATTGGTTGACAGCACTGAGGAAATTCTATGATAATTGAAGATCCTCAGATTGAGAATGACAAGTGGAGAGCTTCATCCAGAAACATACTATATTTGATGTATTCATTCACTAAGAAAACAATGTATTCCTTTATTGGAAAAAGAAAAACTTTCATTAATATTTGTTGTAAAGCTAAAGCCTGCTTAGCTCCTGGGATAAGCAAAAACAAAATATAAAAATCTGTGCTCCCCCCAGAGCAAATATTCTTGAGTAGATATATACATTCATTTGTTGAATAGCTGTTATAGGAATTTTCTTTTTCTTCCAAAGCTGATGTGGTCTATACTTTACTGTTTTAAGGGAACATATTCAACCCTAGACTATCAGCATCAAGAAACCCAGAAGATATTTTACCTATCTCTGAATCTACTCATCCATAGCAGAATGCTGTAGCCAATATTTACTGGTAATGTTAAATAGAATAAATTTAAAGTACTTCAATTTGGGCTTAATTGAATTGATAAAACTCCTAGCTTATCACAAGACCTTCTCTATTAAATCTTGATACAAAAAAAACACCTCAAAACATTATATGAAAAACTATTAACCAATATTTGTGATGAACATCAATGCAAATATTTTTAACACATTAAAAAGTTGTGCTTGCTGGCCCTATGCCAACTTGACACACAAACAAGAGTTATCTGAAAGGAGGGAACCTTAATTGAGAAAATGCCTCCATATGATCCAGAAGTAAGGCATTTTCTTAAGTAGTTACTGGTGGGGGAGGGCCCATTGTGGGTGGTTTCATCCCTGAACTGGTGTTCCTGGGTTCTATAAGAAAGCAGGCTGAGCAAGTGATGGAGAGCAAGTCATTAAGCAGCACCCCTCCATGGCCTCTGCATCAGCTCCTACCTCCAGGTTCCTGCTCTGTTTGAGTTACTTTCCTGACTTCCTTCTATGATGAACAGCAATATGGAAGTACAAGAAAAATAAACCTATTCATCTCCAACTTGCTTATCGGTCATTTTATCACAACAACAGAAACCCGAAGACAAAACCAAATATAGTAATATGTCAGCAGAATTATATTATATATTATATTCCTATACAATAGCTTTTCAATCAATATAATTGATCATATGAACATAGTGAAGGAAGAAGATTAATAGGATTTGGGCGATTGACTTAGAATTGTTATATTTTAATGTCTATTACTCTTTTATGGTGAAAACACTTAGCAAACTATGAATAAACAGGAATTTCCTTGACCTGATGAATAACAGCTAACAAAACAAAAAACAATGATAAGCGGATGTCAAAGGACACAGGAGCCTATTGAAATGCCCCTTAGGGGACAAAAATGGAACAACTTTGACAAAACAATGGTTATACCATAGGATTATAATTCAGACAATAAAATAAATATGTATAGGCTCATAGTAATGCACCTAATTGAGTCAATTAACAAACAGATATTAATGTATATAAATAATAATAAATACATAATAAAGCCTTCCTGCAGTACAATACCATACATAATATCAAGATATGCTACCCTGAGAGAGGTGCACTCTATAGCTCAACTTCACATATTAATTTTTTTCAAAAAATACTATATGGAAATATATTAGGTGGATAGAAAGAGGGAACAGTAGATAAATGACATATTCTATGACAGTCAAAAGGCCAAAGCCAACAGTCACAAACTGTATAATTTTACATGCCCTGTATATTCCGTAATAAAAATGGCATTATACTGCTGATCATCTTTTCAAAGATCATACTTCTGATCTAAAAGCAGGAAAAACATAGCATTACAATGACTGAGGAGGGACATCCTACAGTACATATAACGGCCACTGTTCAAGTCTATGAAGGTAAAAATAAAAGGAAAATGTGGCTAAAGAAGCTTGAATCTAAAACAAAAAGAGTCACTGGGTCAAAACTAAGGAAATATGAACTAATGATGGAATGGAGTCAATAATATATATCAACATTCCCAGCTACTTTAGCTGCAACAAAGGAATTAATATGTCAGTAACGAAGGAAATGAAGAACTCCCTACAATGTGCTTTATCTTTCTGTAAATCTAAAACTGATATAAACAACAAATTTTATTAAGAAAAAACAAACTAACAAATTAGCACATTTAGAATTTAGTGTAAGATAATTTTGGAACCAACATACTTGCTAGTTAAGCTGGAGAGCTTAGTGTTGTCACCCAAATTACAGTGTCATTAGATGAAGTTTGAAAAACTTTATCACAGTTACTCTTCATTGTAAAAACTGTATTATATAAAATCCTCTATTGTGTCAATCCCTACGAGACTATAACATCCTGAACTCACCTCCCTAGACTTATAACCCAGTGTAGCAATCGCCCTTTTTGCCCATTCACAGCTAATTTTGAAAGATTTCCCCCACATTCACTGTCTCTGACTCCTTATTCTCTACTTATTGTTTAGTGCACAATTATGTGGCTTCTGCTTCAACTTCACTTGCAAAGCCAATAATGGCTAGCCATTGGCAGAAGCAGTGGGCCCTCACCCATTATCTGACTATTTTGTAGAATCACTGGACACAGTATCTAGTCCTTCCTCTTCAAAACATCCTCTTCTTTCAAATTTAACACATTTCATTCTCCTGATTTTTTCCCACATATTTTGTCCATAAAATTCAGTCCGGCAATTTGTTTTTTATTCTGCATTCTTCAATGAGTATTTTAGTTCATGTGGCTTTAGTAAATATCATATGCCCCTGTCGTCTTTAACTTCTGTCTCTAACCTAGAGCTGTTTCCTAATCTTAAGAAAATATTAACATCCAACTTATGCTGGTATTTCCATTCCACAGCCTCATTTGTATATAAAACTCAGAAAATCCAAGAACGCCCTATCTTTGCTTTCCTCCCAAACTCCTGGTTTTCTGCTGTCATCAGTCTATAGTATCAACATTGTCTAATCAAGACAATAATGAAGCTATCATAACCAAGTCCATCCTCACTTCCAACGTGTTGATTTATCTTATTTTGCCTTTAGGCCCTTTCATAATTTTGTCACTATATAAATTTCCTAGCAATATTTAAAGCAATTATTAATATTCAGAAATGTTTGATAGATGGATTGATTGATAGATAGAAAGGTAAATGCATAGTTGAAGTAATTCGGAAAAACTGTGAAAAGTATACAATCTGAGCTACATGAAATAAATGAATATTTCGGGCAGCGTTATTACCAGCCGAGTGACTTTAATATTAATATATTATCTTAAATGTAAATGTAACTGTTTGAAAGAGAATGACTCCATAAGCTTATATGTTTTCATATGCAGTCCCCAGTTGATTAACTATTTGGGAAAGATTAGGAGGTATAGCCTTGTTAGAGCAGGTGTGGCCTTGTTGGAGGAGTGGTGTCACTGGGATTAGGCTTTAAGATTTCAGAAGCCCAAATCAAGCCTAATCCCTCTCTTGCTCTCTCTCTCTCTCTCTCTCTCTCTCTCTCTCTCTCTCTCTCTCCCTGCTGCTTGTAGATCAGAACACAAACCTCCCAGCTACTGCTCTGATTCCATGCCTGTCTTCTTCCTGCCATGATGATAATGGACTAACCCTCTGAAACTATAAGCAAGTCCCCAGTTAAACATTTTCTAAGAGTTGCCTTGACCTCTTAACAGCAATAGAACAATAACTAAGACGATAACATTAATTTCAATGAGTATAAAATCTTAATAAAGAATATACACTGTATCCCAGGTTTAAAACGAGCATTTCCAAGTGAGTAATCCACACATCCACTAAAACACATGCAGATACAAACACATAAATAAAAAT
The DNA here is from genome assembly GCA_026225945.1 of Cricetomys ansorgei. Lineage (NCBI taxonomy): Eukaryota > Metazoa > Chordata > Mammalia > Rodentia > Nesomyidae > Cricetomys > Cricetomys ansorgei. The sequence goes on from JAMJFZ010000199.1 coordinate 22,070,555, forward strand.
AAATAAAAGTACCAGAGAGAAGTACTTGCCAAAATGACATTAATGATAAATTCCCTATTGTCACAATTAAAGTAACAAAAGTCTTTCTTTTGTTTCTGTAAAGTCCATTCTTATCAATGACTTTTTTAAATTGAGGACATTTTCAATAAAAGAATGACTGTCCACTCATCAGTTTTGAAGTTTTACTTCCTTGGCTGACTTCACTAATGTGAACTGGATGTTCTACAAAGTAGTTACGCTGAGGAAGAGCTTTCTATCCAATATCCAATAATACATGTGTTAACTAATGTAGCTCTCTTGATCCAACTTACCATGTTGTTGCAAATCCTCCATTTTATCTCTTCTGCTTAGAATTGACCAGCCATGTAATAAAATCCCTGTGAGTCTAGAAATATGATGTGTCATCCCCATGTCTCACCAGTAAATGCAAATTCATCTTTATTTCTAGAATGTACTGGTTTGGAGGATGAGTAATCTATAAATAAAGGTCCATTAATCTTTAGCTCACCATGTACAAGTATACCTATGTTGATAAATGCATCATATATATCATGCATGAATTGTATATGTATGTATATTTGTATGTAACAACAATAAAATAAAAAGAGGTCATGAATTTAAAAGAGCACAGATAGGTACATAGGAGGGTTTGAGGTAATAAAAGGAAAGGGGATAAGTGTGACAATATTATAATTTTAAAAATAAAAATTATAGACATTTATATATATTCAATAGTAAAAGTGTAAAATCTAAAGTGAAGCTCCACAGCTTCAGAATGGCTACTGTAACTGTATAGAAGTTCATGGATATATATAAAGTCTGGTAAATTTCAGTGTGCAATATTTTTATCAGCAGTTTTTGTAATAAATTTTATTTATAACGTAAAATAAAAGAATGGATTAAAACATGCCAACCATCTATCTTCTTCCCACAACACTCAGCTGCAAATTCTTAATCTCTGAAAGATGAGAGATACTTTAGCATTAGTTTTTTACTACATTATTTTAAAATTTACTTTCCTATTCACTTCTTTCTAGGTCATTCATTTCTGCATATAATGACTTTTAATCCACAAAGTTGCTGGTACAAACAATGCTGTCTTGGATGAACACTGCATTTGACAGGTTAATAATTAAGTTAGAAAATAACATCTTATGTTTAAATAAGTGAAAAGAGATGCAAAGTATTTACTTATGTTTAGTCTTCTGACTTTGTGTGGCACTTGATATATAGGATAGCATTAGAGCAGACTCCTTTCTGCCTCAGGAACTAGAGCTGAGAAGTGACATTCTCCTAGTGTGAAATATTTACTTGAATTTCCATGTAGAATCAAGTGCTAATTACATTAAAATAATCTAGACACTTAAAATCTAAAGGTCTATTCAGAGGGTAATTTGGACTTCAAAATTCATGGAAATCATGATTTCATAGACATCTGTAATAACTGGTTCCCTTCAGCTACCAGACCCATCAGACCAAACAACACAGATGCAAAATTTTATGGGGAAATTTCCATTTTGTAGCTCCACTTGTTTGTGCTTTAAGACCACCAAGTTACATGATGTAAATTCTATAATTGGGTGTATATGTCTTCAAAGACTATCCATTTCAAATTTTGTAAGAGATGTGAAGCCAGCTTATTTATTCCTTGAAATTCATAAAGAATGAGTTTGGGCTTCTGAGATGGCTCAGAATTGTCTATCCTTTCCTATTTGTATTGCTTACTTCATTTCTTTTGTCCAGTTATACTAGCTGAAACATTGAACGCTGTACTGAATAAAAGTGAAGAGAGTGGGTACCTTTATCTCATCTGGAATTCTTTTGGGAAATGATCTCCATTATTCCTTATTTAGTATAATGCTGACTCTAGGCTTGATGCATATAGTCTTTATTGTGTTAATTGTGCTGGCTAGTTTTATTTCAACTTTACACAAACTAGAGTCATTGGAGAAGAAGGAAATCCCTCAACTGAAAAAAAAATCAGATTGAAATGAGGAAAGTCTGTGGTGCAATTTCTTCCTTCCTTCCTTCCTTCCTTCCTTTCTTTTTCTTTCTTTCTTCCTTCCTTCCTTCCTTCCTTACTTACTTACTTACTTACTTTCTTTTCTTCCTCTTCTTCTCCTCCTTCTCCTTCTCTTCTTCTTTTTGTTTTTGTTTTGTTTTTTGAGACAGGATTTTCCTGTTGTAACTCTGGCTTTCCTGGAATTTACGAACTCACAGAGATCTCCCTGCCTCTGCCACCCGAGTGCTGGGCTTAAAGGTGTGCTCCACCTGGCCTGGTGGTCCTCCAGTGTATAAGAAAGCAGGCTAAGCAAGCCATGAGGATCAAACCAGTAAGCAACACCCCTCCATAGCCTCTGGGTCAGCTTCTGCCTCCTGGTTCCTGCCCTATTTGAGTTCCTACCCTGACTTCCTTCAGTGAGGGGCTGCAACATGGACCTGTAAGCTAAAATGAACCCTTTCCTCTCTGAGTTGCTTTTAGTAATGGTGTTTTAGCATGAAACTCTAACTAATACATTGTTGCTTCTATTCCTATTTTCTTCAGATCTTTTGTGAAGATGGCATGGTGAGCTTTTCAGGTGCCTTTTCTCCATCTATTGAGATGATTTATTTCTATCTTTTAAGTCTATTTATATGCTGCATTACATTATTGATTTGTGAGCACAGAAAGCACTCTATATTGTTTTGATAAAATCAACTTGCTGCAATCTATGATACTCTTGTAGTACCCTTGAATTTAATTTGAAGGTATTTTATTGAGAATGGCTGTGTCTATATTCATTGGAAAAATTGGTTTATAGTTCTCTACATTGAAAATGAAGAACAACTAGAGAACCATAAATCCACTGTTAAACACCATTTTAGATTTTAAATTATTTTCCTTGCATTTTATTTATGTCTGCGTATGTGTGAGTACACACATATTATGATGTATGTGTGGAAGCCAGAGGATAACTTGTGAGAGTTGGTTTTCTCCTTCCACCATGAGGAAGGAATCAAAGTCCAGTTTTTAGACCTGAGAGTAAGCACCTTTACCCACTGAAGCATCTTGCTGTCCCTTTATACAATTTCAGACAGTAAGTGGTGGAATAACATTTTAAGATTATAGAAATAGACACGCATGGTATAAAGTCTCAGAACTTGAAGTTTCTATTCCATCTAGCAATCCCTGTACCTATTATGCCTTTCTTTAGATACTTTCAAGACACTATTATTGTATAGATAACTTGATTACAATATATGAATATAAATTGCGTCTATTTCCTGAAACCGTGATTGGATTCTGTTCACAGAAGTCACTATTTTCTGAAATCTTTCCTCTAGCTGTTGACTGACAGGCGGTTCAGGACCTCTTTACCATGTGCACAGCAGTGTGACAGCAGTTAAAAGCAACAAGAACACCACATCTCTTGGCATTCTTTAGCTTTCCAGGCTTCATAAGTCTTCATTGGTGAGCAATTTTTAATTTAATACTGAATAGAACTAGACTATTAGGCATGTAAGGTGATGCTGTAGGTAGTTAAAACAATTTCTGATATAAATATATATGGTGACACAAACCAATGAACATAATAAAGATCTAAGCATAAAAGTCTCTCTGAATACAGGAAGCAGAAGGTAAGTCTATCACAGAATCATCTTACCAGGTGGAGAGATCCTTCTTTGTCAACACAAGGTGAGAACAATAATGGATCAATAGAGGATACTCACAAAGAATGATCAGTTGATTTTTATATAAGTTTTCATCAAATATAAAGTGAAAATGGTGAATATGTCTTAGTTAATTCTGGCTGCCATAACAAAATATTTCTTTCTCATAGTTCTGAAAGATGGGAGTTACTGGGTAAAGCACCAGCATTTTAAGATCCTTGATTAGGAACATTTCTTGGTTCGTGTGACCTCAACACTGTCAAAAGAATAGGACACATTTATTTAAATTATGTTTTATCAATAAAATTAGACTCTCAATGCCTTGATTACTGATTATTATTCTCTACATTAAAAATGACTTTAAAATCTTGTTTGGAAGCCTGGAGACACACTTCAGTGGTACAAAGTGTTTGCTGTTCTTCCAGAGGCCCCAAGTTCTATTCCCAGAATTCACATTAGGTGGTTCACAATCACCTAACCCCAGCTCAGAAGACCTGATTCCCTCTTATAGCCTCCATGAGCACCCACATACAAGTGAAATATACACACAGCTATACTCACATACAAGTAAGTAAAAATAAAAAAAATTCTTTAAAAAAAACTTGTCTTTTTATTTTATTTTGAATCTTATATAGAATTACCCATAAAGCTTTGCAAGACATGCATATTGCAAGATAATGCTCATGGGGATTCTGAGGGTTCTGATTCCAAAGTTTTAGGATAAGATCATGTATACAATATTAAAATCTTTCCTTGCCCTGTGTTATGTGACCTGAATCTGAATATCTCACTTGGCACTTGTCTTGAGCCTTTGTGCATTGTGACAATATTGTGAAAGATGTAAAGCTTTTAGGATATAATGCCTAGTTGGAAGAGGTAGGTCACTTAGATAAGGTCTTAGAAACTTACAGTAGCCCAGACTCTAACTGGGCTCCTTGCTTCCTATTCTGTCATAATGGAGAACTGTCCACCATATGCTTCTGCTACCATGAACTCTTCCATGTCTTTCTTGACATCATGAACTAAACTCTCTCTGAAATTAAGAGTCAAATTAACCTTTCCTTAAATTGTTTCTGTCAAGTATTTTGTCACAGTCATATGTAAAGTAACAAACTCACCTTGCCTATGTGCTCCAATCATGAACAGATTATATTCGGTCACAGATGGTCTGCACACCATATTTGAAGAATAACATTGCAGGTGGGCTTAATTCTATTCCTACCATCTATGTTTTAGATGCCTCAAACAATTTAAGATATCGTCCTGGGAATATCCCATCCAAAATAGGAAGAATAGTCTTTTACCTAAAACATGCAACTAAAACAATGCCCAAACTTCCATTGTAGTTAACAATACCAGTTATTTGTCTTATCTATTCTGCTTATTCCTCATTAAGAAGTTCCCTTTTATTTTACTACACAGTCATGTTATACTTCAGTAATGAAGATATATGCAAAGATATTAGAATTATCCTTAGGAGGGCATAGATATGCACCAGTTTGGAATAGCCCCTGAAATTTAAATAATTTTAATATTTTATCATATTAATTAGTATTTCCTTAAGATTACCTCCTAATAAATTGCCAGGTAAATTTATTGAAACTGAAAGTGTTTGCTATCTACTTTAGATCCATTCAAAAACTCTCAGCGTAACTATCAGAATTTTTAACAATCCATAGACTTTCTTGTTCACCACTGACATTTACTTTCCATTTGGTGATTGAGAATATAAATATATTAATTATTTCTAACTTGATGTTCATTCCTCATCTTTGAGGCTGATACATGTCTCTAATATAATGAAAAGTATAAATGGAAACAAAGTAAAGTTAAAGACCTAAATCTAAGAAAAAATTTAAAAGAAGCCTAGATGTGAGGTTGGTGGTCAAAATAGTGCCTAAATTCACCATTTGTCCATCACATTAATCCAAGTTTTGATATTATATTCTAGAGGTGGAAGGATGCTGACTTCTTGCAGAAATTGGTCACCCCATTATACATGAATGATGAATGATGATAATGAAATGTTCATATGGTAATGGCAGCTGTGATCACTTGGAGTGATACAAAGAGGACAAAGGCCAGGCATTCCTACAGAGTTTAAAAATTCAACTCAATTAACTTGACCTTAAATACTTTCCAACATTGTCATAAAATTAAGCAATAAGAATCTCATGCGCACTTCAAAGGCATGAATTTTAAATAAGGTTACATCAGTTCCCAACCTCTTCTACATTATACTTTTATTCATTAGTCCAAGCAAGCTAGCCCTCTGCCCTAAACTGGGGTTGGGGAAGCCTGGCACTTTTAAGTGCCATCTTTAAATTTAATTCCTTCCCCCATTCTGAGTCTGCAGTGTTTTGTCTGTGAGACATCTCTCCTTGAATTGTGAATCAGTTATTTCTTGGACATACTTTCTTTCATTTGTACCCAAGAAAGTAGGATTGACAAGATGTCTTAAGTTCTGAGACTGTATCTTTAGGATTGATCTTGATTTCCATCATGTACCAGCTCTGAGAGCATATCCTGGCAAGCAGATCACTCTCACTGACAAGAATGGTGATGGAATTTTCTTTTTTTCTTATTTTGCATTATTGTATGGTGTCAGTCACCATCTACTGCAAAAAAGCAAGGTCTGAGAGCTATACTGACCTGTGAGTATAAAAATCATTACGAATTATTCTATTGCTATGTCTATTTAGTAGAATAATAGTAATAAGTTTTCCTGTAGTGCCTATAACCTATCTGACCACAGATTCTGGGTTAACAGTACCAAGTATAAGTTTCCCTTGTAGATCAGGCCTTAAATATAGTCATAAAGTCATTGGTTACTCTCAAAAGATCTCTGCCAGTATTGTATCATTATACCAGTAGGCATATCTTGCCAGGCAGGTTGTTATTATAGCATTTAGGGTTCACAGATAGGTTAAGATTGATGGTTACTTTTATCAAGTAGTCTGCTTTGCACCTTCCAGCACTATAAAAGCCAACTAATATGGATGAAGCTGCCAGGTCAGTAACCACTTGATTTCTCCATGTTCTAGACTCCAGTACGTGATGTCTTCAGCAGTAGCTTACTATCAAGTTCTAGAGGGCAACCAAGAACCATGGCAAAATTCCATATTATTTGAGAGTCTATAGGACCCCATTGTCTAACAACTTATAAAGAGGAAACCCACTTCAGATGTTGGGGGTTTTATTTGGTAGCATAAAATGTTTATTTAGGGTGTTCTCCCAAATTATAGAACAACTCTATTTAAATTCTTTTATTAGATGTATATATATTTTAGGAAGCTTCTACTGTGACAGATTTCCACATGAGTTTTCTCAAAGGCTTTCTCATAAGGTCAATTGATTAAAAGTTTGAATATGCAAAGGGTTGAGCTGGCTGGTTGAAATGACATGGACTAAGGGACTTATGTTGACATCCTTTTCATTTACTAAAAGGATTGAATTGCTAAGAGCTGAACATATTCTGTCCAAAATGTGTGATTTTAAAATCTGAATGCTTCCTAACATCCCATTGAAGGGCACTGAACTTAACCTTAAAAATAAAACTTAAGGGTAAAGGTTTTCTTAAATTTCTTTGAAAAAATTATTCTTAAATTAAATGAAACTATTGAGAAAGATAGCTTTTCATATATATATATATGTCTTTCTTGAACTCTTTATGAGTATAGTATTTTTGGTATATATACGTAAGTATACATATATCAATGTAGGCAACATGAAGTTTATAAGCATAATTTTATGATTTTTGATAAATATTTTCAGGCATTTTGTCAAAGTAACTAGCTCTCACATGCTATTATAGCAGTTTGTCTTAGCTTAATTACTTATGCTTTAAAAATATAGACCTTCTAAAGTTGATTTAGTGAGAACTGGTAGATTCAGCAAGGTACCTGGGGATATCATTGGACTAATGAAGGATCTGGACTGTAAACCTGAACACAAATGATGCAAAGGCACCACTTCTAAGTAACACGCCGTCATGAATAGACATAACTGCAGCCTCATTTCCTCAACCGCCTGATGGTTTCAGAATTCCCTCTCATCTTCTGACTTAATCCTTCTTTCTGTTACTGCTAAATTCTAAATCTATATCTAATATGAAGGAAAGAATGGTGTAACTAAGACACCGAGGTCAGTCAGTAGTTCCAAGAAAAATCCCATTATGCTTTGCCTTTAAAAGGTGAGATAGCTTATTAAAAATAAAAAGTAGAATGTATAAGCAGGAAACGGAAAGCATTCTGTGTGCACTTAAAATGATTTGAATATAAAGGAAATGCCTTTTATTCTCCATTTTTTCCTTCCTAGGAATGAGAGCATGAAGCTTTAGAAGGAGCCAAGAGGACTGTAAGACATGAGAAGGTTTTAAACTATTCCAAATCATTAACCATATGTGAATTTTAAAAACAATTACTCCTAAGCGATTGTTTTAAATTTTCAAGCTCTATAGAGTACCATTCTGTTTGATAGCTGAATTCTTCACTCATTTTGGACATTATAAAGCCACACGTATGTGTTCTAACATATAGACTTAGTTACTCAAGAATGTGGTCTTCATCTCAGAACAAGATATAAAACTTGATACAACCCACCATTGCTATGTTACTTACAAAATGTGAATTCTTTAATGGCGTTTCTTCCTTGTTCTCTACCCTCACCACCCATATAGACTAGTGGCAAATGGAGATCTGTTATTCTAGCCATTTGACTATGAAACACTGGAATTTGAATTTAAGTAAGATTCAATTTCCAAGAGGCTTCTTCTTAGTTCATTAATATTTTGTAAATTTTACAGAAGCTATAATTTGTTGTATGGATAGTTTGTGAGGAAATATATTTTCAAATATATATTACATTTGATCAAAAACTGTTCTAAAACATTTTAGATTCAAATCTGATTTCCATCAAAGACTGTGGTCAATGATTAATTTTAATTGATTATTATATCAATTACTGAGAAGTCTCTCATGTCTGGCAATAGGATGTGAAGGATTTAATTCTAGAAGACAGTAAGATCCCTGGCCTATTGTTATCTAGATAGACTAAATGAAAGGACATACTCTCACAAGCACAAATAATTATTAAGCAGAAATTATGAAGAAATTCTCATTAACAGTAGCCCTTAGTGTTCAGAAACTCAAGAACCTGGAGAAACACGTTTGAGTTAAGATGATGAAGCTATTAAACATTTCAAGTGTATGCATTAAAGCCCACCAGCTCAGCCAACACTTACCACAGAGGAATGTAGTCTTTGGTTTGACAATTCTGTCTTTTCAAATAAGTCAGTTTCAGTTTGGTGTATGAAATCTGTCAACTTTAAAATGTAGGTCACTAACAGAATTTATTTTTAAAAAAATTAAATCACCCTAACCCTCTGGACCAGCCTAAAAACATCTGTAGGCCAGATGTGTCCAAGAAACCACCAATTAGCCAATTTTAATCCAAACTAGAGATCTCTTGCCTGTTTATTAGTGACACCTTTCAGTTATTTTTTATTTTTACACCCACATGCTTCTCTATGTGCATCCTTTCCATCAGAGGGTTGGGGCACAGTAGGTTCTTCATGATCTCATTTCCCAGAATACACCAAGACCCTATGGAAACATACTTCTGTAAGAATGTGATCATAATACAAGCTACAAGAAGAAAACATGCAATACACATCTGCATATTTGGTAGGAGAGAATTTTGTGAATCAATTGAAAGATAACAAACCAACATGCTTGTATTCTACGTAGTTAGATGATATGCAAATTTAAAAAAATAAATTGCTGTGAACTGGGAAGCAAATATATATTCTGCACATACCTATAGGAAAAGTGTTGGAAGTATACACTTGTCCAGGTGCTAAAGAAGTGAGAGAAATGTATGACGTGGAAGGAACAAGGATAATTGCCCTTATTCTCACAGAGTGGCAGAGTGGACAAAATTAAAGCCTTTTCAAACAAAGCACAGCTCTCCCTTTTTATAATGCTATAAATCCCATAAATGTAAAAACTAGTTTTCGCCCAAAAATAAATGTATAAATGTGTAGGTAGACTTTATTCCTGTACAGGGGATAAAAAGAGAAATGAGCCATTTCCCACAAAGCTTTTTTATTTCCTCCATAGTAGTACCATCTGGTACAACCAAGTTTTAGAAACCTTACTTGTCTCACCTCCCGAACCACTTTTATGGACAAGGTGTACTTCACTTAGTTGAAGGAAGCATAATTTGACTTTGGCTTTCCCCAAAGAAAACCTTACAGCATGGACAGACCACACCCCTGTGGAAATCGCTCTGTATTCATCCTCTAGTGAGCCTTCTCTCCTCTGAGCTTCACTACATTCTTTTGAAAATAAAATGCCTGAGACATGGTGAAACAACACTATCATAGTCATTTATTAATATGTGAATAAACTAAGACACATGGATTAATGCAATTGACTAGATATGTAAATTATATTTATATGACATTTTCAAGCTTACTGTGGTTATCTTAGACTTTCTGCTTTTTGAAATGTGCCATTATTTTCACTTGACTTTAGGCACAAAGCCAAGAAGCAATATCCCTTTTTTTTCACTAAAAAAACTGAGTTTTCTGATAGCTTTTATGTGTGTGTGTGCTTGAAGCACAAGATCTTATGTTCGAAGTCTATAAAGAAGGTTGCATATTTTTCTGTAGTGGTGGCAGATGGAAATGCCAAACCCCCGGAACGTTTCGGTCAGAAATTCTTCCAACCAGCCCAGGAGCCCATTGTTGTTGCTTAGAGCCAAAAAGCCACTTAGTTAAACTGAAGGAATTTTGTTGTTGTTGTTGTTGTTTATGACAATCTTACTACAATCTGTCAGATACTGGTGATTGTGAGGAGAATTCCACCCACGAGGGAACCTTTCCTGCAGACCCTACCTTAAAATCTAGAAAGTGCTTCCTCAGGGTCAGCACACAGAAACTGTCTTCCAGAACTGTCTGAGTTTGTATCTCATGCTGGTAGCCGAACTTGGTAAGAGTCACCCAGGTCTTGCTGGTTTTGAAGGCATGAAGGAGTCCTAGAGAGCAACTGAGGCTTGACATTGTGAAAGGCCAGAAGAAGCCAAGGTTCAGCTTCATTGGCAGTTGAAGGCCCAGACTGAAGGGGTCATGAAGAGAATTTGAGGTTTGGCACCAGGAGAGGCTATTGGTAAAAGGACAACCCAGTTGCAGCAAGGGACCCCAGCAGTTTTTGAGGTACCTGTACCATGGAACGACAACCAAGAATAACAGCAGCAGTGGTGTGAGACAGCCAGACCCTGAAGAACAAACTGTGTGCTGCAGAGGGCAGAGCTAGATCCAAGCCCTTTGGAGGAGCCCAAAAGATCGTGAGAGAATTCGAGATAATTGGACATTGATAATGTTCTTCTGCTCTCCAAAGACATTGTGAAAAGCTTGATAAGATGTTTGGTTTCATAAGTCCTATGCATTAGCAACACTCATAATTGTTCCTCTTGTAAATAGTTTTGCTGGTATAATGTTAAATTGTGTTGTAAAGACAAAGCAATTTTTTTTTACACTGAAAAGGGGAATTGTTGAGGAAGTTTATTTTGAGTTATGTTTAAAATGTTTTTATGCATTGTTGGATGAGGGGTTACCCTAGGTCTTGATGTTTGGTATTGTCTGCAGGTGTTGGATTTCTCTGGAAGTTGTTTAATTGCTAATGATCTGCATGTGCTATCAGTAGAATACCTGAGGCATTCTGAAAGAATAAAAACACCTGGGCAGAGGCTAGGAGTTCCACTGTGAGTATGGCACTGACCAGGATTGTAGCTCCCTCTGCTGAGGTCTGGCAGGTCTTCCATGTATGAAAATGCTTCCTTGACTCCTTGGTGAGTCCCCCCAGCAGCCTCGCTATTACACATGTTTGTGTTGATCTCTCCACCCCTATCCTCTCCCATAGCACTATCACCACTGCACCTTTCCAGACAGAGAAGCCTCCTTTCAGCTCTCAGGTCTTATGTGTCCTATTGCACACATACCCCTCTGTAACATCTCTTTTTTTTCCTTTGTCTTGGTCTCCTTTCTAGTTTCACAGCCTATACAAAAGTGAGTACCTTTAAAGTAGTTTTGCTTCAAAATAAAGCTGTATTTAAATTTTCCTTGTACTTTTCCCCACTTGATTAGCAAGGCTGGTAAAAAGGATGGCTCTGTTAACGTGCCCCTATTCTACTTAACATTTTCCAATTTCAAGTCAGTAGAGTGTGAATGCTGTTTCATGACATTGATTTAAAACAAAGGCACTCGGTGTTAAACTTAGATGCTGAAGGTGGTATTTAATAAAATATATGGTAAGTACTGAAACTCTCCTTGAAATGGCAAACAGTTTTATTTTAAGCCTTTCAAGAAATTTACAATGTTCTTCTGTAGTTATATTGTGGAAACAGTCAAAACTTGTGAGATAAAAAAAAAAAAAAATTATTGGTCACATACAAGTCATAGCAGGGTCCCATATTAACCACCAAATAATAGTGATGACTTCAAAGAAAGCCAATTGCCTGATTTAGGAGATTAGTTAATCCTCTCCATGAGTCACTTTTTCTAATTTTGCCACTGCTCTTAACTCTCTCTCCCTCTGTAGTATGTAGACTTTTTTCCCCAGACCCTAAGTATCTTTCTTCCCCATTCTTTCTTCCCCCTCCTCGTTTTGCTCTTCTACCGAGTGTTCCCCTTTCAGATTCCTTGAGTATCTTCACATCTCTCAAAAAGTCTGAGCAGGACCACAGATGATCTAGTTTCACCCCTGAGGAAGGTGCTGCTCCTTGTCATTGGAGCTCAGTTTGCTCCTGAGAAATGATCTCAGAGGCTACTAACAATAAGAGCTCCAGTGGGACCTTCTCTGATTCACATGGGGACTTTCAGCTGCTCACCACTTTCTTATGTGTCTGTCCTCATTTTCTTCACCAGCTCAGTTACTGTGCATATATTTGACACCAAATGATTTAAATTAAACTTATCCATGATCATTGGAAGGATTTTCAGTTTTAGACAACAGAGAAACCTCCGATTATACACACACACACACACACACACACACACACACACACACTCATCCAACACAAAGCTTCATAACAGATTCTAAAACGGGCTTCAAGAAAGTAAGGGAATTTTGTGAATACAACTCCCCATCATCTTTAGTAGTCATTTAAACAGTCAAAAGGTGTGTCGTTAAGTTAATCTTTGAATGACTATCCATCCTCATTTCATTTTTATGGCATAAACTTCAAACACAACTACACACAGAGCCATTGTCTTTTTCCTTTGTACCTACTCATGATGAGGTCATAAATTGCCCTAAATCTATTCTTCTGTCTAGACACTTGCCACATCTTCTATTGAAGCTATTACATGGTATTTAGTGGAGGAGCTTATAATACTACAAATGTGTTCTGTTTCCTGGGAGCATATGGAAGCAATTTAGATTATTGAAGACATGGTTCTAACTTGTATGTGGTATATGGATTTATTGTGTGTAGCTGTTTGAATGTGTAATCCTTCCCTACCCTTCTTGTCACATTTCTGTTGTAAACACAATATGACCCTTCTTTTAAGAGAACTGCTTTAGTTACAAGTGTTAAGTACTCTTCATTTCTTTTGTTTACAAACTCACTCCCTTATGTAATATATGGACCCCAATTGTTTTGTGTATTGAGAAGGAAAAAGTGGTGATGAAACAAACATTCATAATTGAACAAACCAAAACTAAAGAGCAAGGGGATTAGAATTACAACTCCTAAATGATAAGATAGAATGCGGGGTGGTACTTAATAGCTTGGGGGGGTTCTAATTTATAAGTTTTCTAAGTTATTTTTCATCATAAACTGGAAATGACTTTGGAACTAATCCAGTCTAGACACCCCACACTGCAGTAACTGAAATCAACAGAGGCAAAAATGTATGCAGCACTCCAAAGCTGGTTATCCAGGATCTAGACTCCATGCGGGTCCTGGTCACAGGGGCCTCTGGCTGAAGTATGTGGATTCTGTGATCACAGCTGTATCTCAGAAGCTACTATGTGGACTTGTTAATATATTCAGTAAGATTTTTTTAAGTCAGTCATTTTCCTTTCTGGTGAGAAATTCAGAAACAGTAACAAAATGGTTGTCTTCAGGGTAGGTTTTAATTGAAAGAATGTACAAAATATAAAATAATATTAATGCTAAACAATATCCAAAGTCAGAGCCCTTTCACCAGTGTGTGCGATAAGCACTCAACTAGAATGAGAAATCTGGAATCAATATTAATGCACTTGCAAAATGTGAACTCTTTCCTCAAATACACATGTGAATTGGCTGTTGATTATTATTTGACAGGACACATTTTACCTGCAGTAATATTCAACATTTTACTGTTTGTAGCTGTATGTGAAAGCCAATCAATAGGTTTTTCTAAAGCTCTAGGCACTAGATGCTAATCATATACAACACCGCTGAATGGAAAACACAAAATCAGATTTACATGTTTCTTGCTCTCTTTAAAATGGTAGTCGAGTTGTATAATTATCAGGGAAGACATGCCACGGGGGTTTGGGATTAACTGTTCAGACGCAGGAATTTCAGCAAACATTGATTATGCTTCTGAAAATATTTTCATACTTAATGAGATGGTCAATGTCAGGTTAGATGAAAGAGTACTGAGTACTACATTTTGACTCAGAATGGCAGAGCTATACTGTGACTCAGAAATGTGTTTTTTAATGTAACAATATAAACCACTGAAGGAACTATGATCTATCTGTTACCTCAGTTTAATAGGTGAGAACTTAAAGAGAAAATTCAGATCTAACCCAAGTATTCAAAATTATCTGGTTTCCTGAAGAATTTCAGAACCAGAAAAGTAAGTTTATACATGATTAATTGCAAGAATATAAATGTATTTGGAATAATTATTCACCACTAATCACACAATTTAGACTCATGAATCACAGGCGCAAAAAAAAAAATAACGTATGAATATCTTTCCCAAAATACTTAAAACTTAAATATTATAGAAGAATAGTTGACTAAAATGCTTCTAAGAACTTAAACTCCATGTCACGTCTCCTAATTACGTGGTTTAAAACTTAGGTTCTGAACATAGTAAAGATACTGTGACCATACCTAACAGAAACAAACACAACCCAACATCTTAACATAAAAGATTACTTTTTGGCCATGTTTTGTCATTGTTCTTGTAATTTAAAAAATAGTCATTTTCTATCTAATATATATTATCCAGTCTCAACCAACAATTTTCCTCTTTACCTTAGTAATAATAAGCTAAAGTTTATTTTGTAGATCTATTGATCTACATCTTCAACCCAATTCCCCATCCAATACTTTAATATAAAACTAGGCACTGGAGTAAACAGCATTAGCTTTTCTTTGATAAACCACCAAGGCTGCTTTTGAAAATAACAAAGCCAATTTACTGATGTAATCTATGAATTAATGTGCCTTATAAATATGCCTTGTTAACTGATTAATGAAATGCTTATAATTGCAAATTATAAACTAGATTGAAGCAGATGGATAGACAAATGAACCTATCTGAGATGTAGGTCTTATTACATTTAAGGCTTAGTTAACAATAAATTCTGGGGTGATTTGGGGTGATTTTCTGCCCCAAGCACTAATCATACCTTTCATCGGCTTTAGTGACTGAGCCGAGCCTTTGTCCTCCATTCCCCTTCTACCTGCAACACATTAACTAAAAATTGATTTTTTTTCCACTGTTATTTTCAGAAAGTGTAATCAGCGGGTGATACTTTAGGAAGAGAAACAAATGTCATCTTTCCACTTCTCTATTTTTCTTTTTCCCATCCTCTTAACAAGGATAGCATGGTTAGGAGCTTGCTAACTCACTGGAGATGTTAGCTGCATTTCTTCAATATTTCTTTTGAGACTTCAGACATCATTATTTATTTGCCACGCGTGAAATAAATTCTGGCCACACAAAGCCCCAGACATGATTCTTTTAAAGGAAAGCCTGTCCTGTGTAGGAGACTGGTGAATGAAAGAATTAGAGTGAAATGCAAAGAATTCTAAACTGGCAGCTTAAACTCAAGGAGCAGAGATTAAAAACTTAGTTAGAAGGAAGAAGGTCATTTGAATTAATTTTAAAGATGGAGTAGAATTTTGTCCACTGTTTCAGATTGACATAGCATTTCAGGTTAAAGGAGATATTTGATCAAATAGCATGGATTTTAGTTCCCTTTCATAAAATTTAGCATGTAATATGGTATCCCTAATGCTCATATAAAACTGAAGAGTGAATTAAATGTCACTTCTAGTACAAATATTTGCAGTTAAAAACTAATTGGAAGAATAAAAATAAATGTTGTCAAACAATAGCTGAATAATAGATGTGCTAACATGAACAGGGGGAAATCCCACCAGGCCTCAAGCCCACACAAAGAACTACAGGTAACTAAGGAATACTGAGAGTGAGAGAAATAGTCTTCCTTAGGGAAGAGCATACCAATTGGTTATCCATTACAAAGTGATCATCCTGAATACCCACATATATGTATACAGACTGAGTGGAGGGTGTCTGTGTGGGTGGGGAGGGGTGTGGATACACAATAACAGCAATGTAAGTTATAAATAATTTAAAAAGAGCCGTGAATCTGAGAAAGCAAGAAGTATGTGGAAGAGTTTGAATGGAGGTAAAGGAAAGGAGAAATGATGTTATTATAATTGTGCGGTCAGGAAAGCAGGCCCTGGGCAAGGAAAATGTTGAAGCATATCTAAACCCTAGATTTCTCATCCTAAGACAGGTAGGAGTTGGACTGCTCCCCCTCCCCACCCAGGCTGGCATGCCCTGGCTTGCACATAGCAACTGCTGACATGCCCTAGCACATATAGCATCAGTTCCGGTCCTCCCTGGCACTGACATGCCCCAACGCCCGTATTAACTGATAAGTTCTTGTTTCTCCATCTGCCCTTGCTTCCTGGAAGTCACATAGCCTGGCAGCTGTTTGTTTGACTGTTAGACATCCAAATTAGACTTCCTCATGTGTGTGTGTGTGTGTGTGTGTGTATACACATACCCACTGCTTCATTAAAACAAGCTGCCTCCAATGCAGTCTCCTGAGTCGTCTTTCCCATAGTACTTGCTGCCATTGCTTGGGATCCCTTTCTGGCCCCCAGCCATACCTGGCCACATTTCCCTCTAGATCAGCCTAGTGTGCAATAGTCTAATCACCCCATGACAGACTTGGTGTGGGGTTGGGGTCGGGGGGACCAACAATAGTCTCAAAAAAAAAAAAATGCTGTTTCGATTGGACCTAAGACAAGAGATTGATTTGGATCACAGACTGCAAATGTGCACTTTCACATTCATCACTTTCACATCTACATTTCTGTGACACTCTGGAATTTCCATTAAGATGTCTTGCCCTTCCTATCAAGATATATTTGTGCAAAGATTATAAAGCAGAGGCATAAGAGTGTTATGAGTTTCTTCTAATTGATGTTTCTTTCAAAACTAGTTCGAAATGATATGAAATATAAACTTGAATAAAGATTTCAATTTACATGGGGAGACTTCCCTGACTTTTTCTTTCTGTCTTTCTTTCTCTCAGTCTGTCCATAAACTACTAGTTCCATTTATTAAATGAGAAAAATAATAATATTTACCACACCTAACTCAGTAGTCAAAGGTTTATTATGCACATTGCTCGTTTGTACACCATGAGCCTCTTAGTGGAGAAGTACAGTATGTAGATGCACACAATATCAGAAACTTAAGTTCTCCCAAGAAAGAGTCACGTGCTCTGAGTGTTCACCAACATCTCAGTTTGTGATATAGGAGATATCCTACCCTTTCTGCCTGCTCTTGAAACCGTGGACGGCCTCATCCCAGCTTTGACATTGATACCTCTGCTATCAAACTCTAAATGAAAATGCTATCTCTGCACTTGTGCATTTTAGCTACTGTCATGCACCCAATGCCTGAAAAAAGAATGATCACTTCATTACATTCATACTACTTCCTGGTTGGAATAATATGAATGGGTTGTATGAAATGGACAGAAAACTATGGTGTGGTGAATATTCACAGTCTTAAAACCATAACACTTAGGCACTCATCTTCTAATGGATAAGAGATGAACAAACAGTTATATGAAACATCAACTGAGATGACTGTTTAGGAGAAAAATAAGATGACCTAGCAGCCCTAGGTGAGGGGCATCTGAGACAAATGGAGGGGTATCAGGATTTCAGGTCAAGGAAGATGAAGTGCCAAATACCAGGGAATAAATCATCTTGGTGTGCATGCAAAAGTTACACTCTTCTCATGCAGACAGAACAGATAATCATTATATTTTTCTCCAAGTTAGTAATAGGAATTCTGAATTTACTCTAAATGAAGACATGAATGGGTAGAGTTCCATTGAAAATTATAGCAACAACATTAGACAGTGTAGACATCGTTAACAATTAAGAGACTGCCAAATTGCTTTCTTTCAAAAGAAATATTTCAAGTGTGTTCACCGTTTTGTAATGTCCTCAACATTACTTATCAGCATTAGAATCAAACTTGAGTCCAGAGACAGTCAGGAACAGTTAAGAAAGTTAATAAAGGATAATCCAAGAGATGTGTAACATAATAGGCTCTGAAGACAAAGAAGAGATTCCTTACCTCAAAAAATGCACAGATTGGTATACTTAATAAACTAGTACTCTCTGCAGGCGGGAGATACCATTTTTCCATTATCACCACAATATTTTGCATATGTTACCTTAAACCATTTAGAAAATAGCTATAGGTGACAACCAGATTGTGTGTGTGTGTGTGTGTGTGTGTGTGTGTGTGTGTGTGTGTGTGTGTGTTTCTAATTCAGCAAAAATGCTGTATGTATGCAATTTAATACACAAAGTATATGAAATTAAAACCTGAAATTTTCCCTTGAAAAGCCTATTTTCAGTATAATAGACAAACATGTAATTAGAGAATACCAAACTAATATGATATCAACATATTAAAAAATGGAAAGAGACACTTCATTGAATCTTCCTCAAGTAGGTGATGTTGAGGTAAAATTTGTAATATATGAAGATTTAGTTAGAGCAGTAGAGGTGTTCTATATGATCCAAAGACTATCCTGCAGTAGCAGTATTTGCAGCTTTGCATATACTATAAGCATAGAACAAGCAAAAGTAAAATATAAGCAAATAATAGAAAGAAGCAACAGACAAATAGCAAATTATCAACCAATCACTCACAACATCTAGCAAAGATGACTATTGTACCATGATTAAGAGGGGAACCAAAAGTGACATAATCAAGTCAATGCTTACAACATCCACTAGAAATCAATTGGGGAAATTGAGGCAGTCATCTGGAGTTCCAAATTGAGGTTTGTCTCCATGGATGAGCTTCTGTCTTCCCTTTCCCTCCAAAACATTTTTATACCATGTGACAAATGGCAGTAACTTCTGTTAGTAATAGATTACCCTCTAGATGTTTTCAAGAACACAGTGACTTTAATACCCTTATCTGCTTGGTCTTTTACTTTCTCCCTGGCACAGATTTAGAGGATTAGCTTACTCCAGGAAAAGGTATCTCAGAGAAGAATACTTAAACATATCAGAGTATAGAATATAAAGTCCCTTCTTGCTCTCAGAGTCTGCATCCACCACGGTTAAACAGCACATGACAATTTACCAATATAGAAGATATTACGCAAGACTACTTCAGGAAAATGTAACTGCATTAGAAGAGGACAAGAACTTGGAGAGAATATTTAACAAAGTTAGAAGATCCAATGGGCTACTTTGTACTGCAATGTTTGTACCACCTTTAAGACGGAGTAAAGTCTAGGAGAAGAAACACCATACATAATTTTTTATTAAGGTTTTCCTTTCTCTTGTGAACATATGCATGTTACTGTTCTATTGATCTTACAATTATCTATATGATTAACTTCGACCTTTGTATATTACCAGAGGTGGAACAGATTTGAAATGTACTTCCTTTATCTCAGCTTTCTCCTTCATACTGAGAATGTAACATCCTGACTAATCCTCTGCTTCAAAATGAATGAAAGACACTGGGCCCATCTACCCAACCCACAAATTGGGTGTTCAAACAAACCTTCTGAGTACAATCTAGCTAAACTTGTTTAAGGTCTAGTTAGACTTCATCTAGGAGAATATTTGGAGCTAGACCCTCCTCTCATAGTCAACAGCCTATGAAATAAAGGGCTGAAATAGCTTTATTTAAAGTATTGGTCAGAATGGAATCTGAGTTATATAACTAGCCTTGGAAAAAGATTAACACGTTAGCTGTCCTGTAGCTCATTAATGAATATCTAAATAACCCTGGATCTAGGAACCTCAAATCTTCTGAGATTACTGTTTAGTAGGAAGTCTTTTGATGAAGAACAAAGAGGTACCACTACTCTATCCTATAAGACTCAATCCAAGCATTCCTGGACAGGATAAAAAATCTCTCATTAAAAAACTTTTATTCTAGAGAGTTTTTTAATAGTATAAATGTAGACTGCAACTGTGATCTTTCTGATAACTGCCCACTTTTACCCCTTGAGATAATGTTCTGTTTCATAATAAATTCTGCCTATCTTCTATACTAGACTCTCATATATCATCTAGATTTTTTGGGGCAACGTCCCAGGGTCCAGGGAGACATATAAAGTTAAGATGATGTTTCCAGCAACAAACTTACTCCCAACTGTATTATAGACTCAAGTGAATTTAAATGATTATAATTTTGTATTTCTCTATTTTATAGTAGATATTTTATAGGACTGAATATCTACACATTATTGAACATGACTAACTCTGTTGATGGACCAAATGCTTTTTGGTTTCTTGTTTCTATTTTATATTCTTTACAAATGTATTATTTCCTTTTACAGTTTAAAAAAATGTACATATGTGTATTACTCATGGCAAAAGGACCTCTCTGTTATCTTTTCTTTTTAATAATTTTTAGTACGAATTTTACCTTGAGGGTTACATAACAGAATTTTTTCTAACAATTGCATTTGAAGGCCAAAGATAACAAAGCGAAATCCTCCAAGATTCCAGAGCCTTTTTCTTTTTCAAGATATTTCTTTCATTATCTCAGAAAAAGATGGAGCCCAGCTATGAAGTGAGAAAAAAAAATCCGATCTAGGGATATTCTTTTAAAAGATAATTATATAAAAGTGTCTCATGCGGTGCCTTGTGCATAGGAATAGATGCTCATGTGGAATTAGGTTCATTTGCACAGTCTCCCCTAATATCCCATTAGTCAGTTTGGGGAAAAGTCTGCCTGAGGGTTTTCAAGTTCA
Organism: Cricetomys ansorgei; assembly: GCA_026225945.1. Classification (NCBI taxonomy): domain Eukaryota; kingdom Metazoa; phylum Chordata; class Mammalia; order Rodentia; family Nesomyidae; genus Cricetomys; species Cricetomys ansorgei. The sequence continues at coordinate 22,091,506 of JAMJFZ010000199.1, forward strand.
CACTCATTTGCATTTGTGATGGTGGCCAAGGCAAATTGCACTGTCTCTTTACAGATGCAATTAAGAGAAAAAACTTGGGAAGGTTCTGGCCTTTTAGATTTTCGTGAAATTTTCCATGTCTGATTTGACATTTGAGTTTCTGATTTTCTGTGATCTGTCATTTATGAATGCTGCAATGAATAAGTGGGAGTCATTAAACAGCTGCACAATTTGGGGGACTTTTCACAGCCCAGTCATCAAACGCAGCAGGGGATCAGTGAGGATTAGGCTCAGAGAAACAGACAGGCATTTTAATTTGAGTAATATTAACATTCACAAACTGTCATATTATGAAAGTCATTGGCAGTGTGTGAGCTCTGCTACCCAGGCAAAGGCTGGAAAGAGATAAAGAAAGAACAGCAGCAGCTCAGAAGTGTCACCAATGGCTGGAGGGTGTGAAGTCAGGTGAGGCAGGACTCAAAGAGACACTGAGGGGAACCCCCAGAAAATTCCCAGCTACTAAAAAAAAAATGCCTCATCCTATTAAAAGGCATTTCTATAAAGAGATTGCTGTTTTGGTTGCAGGCAATCAGCCAGCAGTGTTTCTTTGTTGTAATGAGGACATTATAGAGAAACAGGGAATACAACAAATCTATAACATGGCCCCTGACTAAGTGACTGAGAGTCATTAAACAGATGTACAATTTGGGGGACTTTTCACAGTCCAGTCATCAAATGCCAGGACCCCCTGACTTGGGGACTCAATGAAACTATTTACAGAATCAGGTACCTACACTAAATCCTTACTGAAGTACACGTATGAAGGGTAGCATGTAAATAAATTTAATGCAGTCCAAAATCGCTTCTGAATACTATTGCAATACTTATATCAACAATATCCATGTAGACTAATCATGAATACTCCTTGTAATAAATTAAAGATGGGTTTTGACAGAAGGATGGGAAATGATAGAGAAATTGAAAGTACACAGTTAAATGACAAATTAATTGCCTAAGTAATCTAAAAATACTAAGATGAAAATCAGAGTACAAAGAAGAATGAACAAGTGTAAGTAGTATTGTTCAGCTTCACAATATATTGGCAGTTTCAACATTGTGGAGTGACCCAATGGCTACTGATCTAGCAAGGACTTTGCCTAATGCAATGTCATCTCTACCTCCACCTGGGAAACCAAAGACTCAGACACCCACAAGGGAGAACTGTAGTAGTAGGCTTCTGCTGGGGTGGTTCAGCAAGGAAGACACAGAGACATTCTCATACATGTAATCTCGGCCAGACCTCAGCAGAGGGAACCACTATGATGGCCATTGCCATATTCTACAGTGGAACCCCAAAGATCAATCTTCTCTGATTAGTCAGGTGCCAACTGTCAACATTCTTGTTCTGTAATTATATGCTAACCATAGTTAAGGAAAGAGGGTTAACATATACCTATAAAAGGTATCAATAAAATGAGAGCTCTAGATAATATTCCCTTTAATCCTACAAAAGGTCTGTCTGTGTGTCTCTCTGGTGTGAAAAATAGCTTCACTGACATGCAAAGTAACAGGGACAGGAAACCCACCTTCCTGGCAGATAAGTCAAGTAGGCATTTCTCCTAAAACATGTCTAATAATTGTGAATAGACAAAAATAGCCAATTCATTTATATATTTCCAGTTGGATATAATTGAAAAATTACTTTGTCTTCTTTTTTATTTTCTTTCAATTAAACTTCCAGAACCAAAACAGCAATCTTTTATAGAAATTTCTTTTAATGGGATAAGTACCTACACAACCTGGATTTCAATTATTAGCAATTCCTTTAGGTCTTTCTTGGCCTTAGAGTCTTCTACAACCCTAAAATTTATAAGAATATGAACTCTCTAAGAAATTAGACATTTCCATACTTGATTCCCTTAATTTTATTATTACTCTTACCATGTTTATGGTTCTGGTTATCTGGTATTGTTTTATATGCTCCAAATTAATGATATATAAAATAGCAAAGTTGATAAGCATATTTGTGAGGGCTAAATCCCAGCTATGCAATACAGTCTTGGAAAACTGAACTTGACAGGTTGATGATTTCTGAAAAAATGATAGAACCTCAATATCAATATCAATACTCTTAAAATTTCAGAATAATATATCTCCTTTAGCTATACATATAAGGTATAGGTACATGTGTGTGTGTGTGTGTGTGTGTGTGTGTGTGTGTGTGTGTGTGTGTGTATAATTATATCCAAAACCCACCAGGGAGAGCAGGGAGACAATCTAGGAAGCAGGAGTCATCATTCACAAAATTTGCAAGGGAGAATTCTGAAAACATGATCACAAAGTAACTGTAGTAAGTACAGCTGGAGATTGACAGATAACATAGAGAAGTGGGGTCACATACAGAAGAAGGACTACAGAAAGGCAAGGTCAAATGCTGCACACAACCACCATGAATTTCTCCCTGCCGCACACACACCCAACTCTCCCAAAGCTCACTGTCCATTAGGATCAGTGCAGTGTACTCTGCTTTAACAGTGACATTCTTGTTCTGGGGCTGGAGTTATTACCCATGGAACAGAGCTCCTATATACTCTATAAAGCTTTGTTTTTCACCCTTTACCCCATAAAATTCTCTCTAGAGGAGTCAAGCAGCATTTTTGTGTCCATTTTTTTCTTCTACTTTTTCCATACCCTCACTCTCTAAACTCATTCCAAGCACTAAACCTTTGATTGTACCCTGTCTTCTAGGAGGAATTATTTTGCTTGCCATAGACCTAATTCTTTCAATATTTTTATTGAGTTGTAGAATATAATAACTAAATTTTCTTTCTGCCTTGTGAGGTAAATTTCTGAGACGAAGAATAAATATCGTAGTTCAGAGTATGTGCATGCATAGCTGGCCTATGTTCTTGTGTCTCTCAAATCTTTCCATACTAGCTTGCAGGGAAGGTGTGTGTGTGTGTGTGTGTGTGTGTGTGTGTGTGTGTGTGTGTGTGTGTGTTGTAAACTGTCCATTTCTACATACAGCTGCTATTTAATAGAATCTGCATTGGGAGCAATCACAGATATAGAACTGTGGTTAGTAAATGTTCTTGACTCTATGGGGTGATTACTAGTTCCCTCTTTTCAATCAACAAAGAGTACTTTCAAAATCAGTTTAAAATATCAAAATGATTACCTAATGGATTTAGTACTTTCTATAAAATACCTTATCCAGGATCATGTACAATTTCCATAATTGAAGAAGACATGCATATTGTTTCTGGAGATAATAAACTTTGGCTGGATATAAAACAGCTGTCAACCTTAATCTTGAAAAATTCTGGCTTGAAGCCAGCAACCCTACAATATCCTGCCTGTTTTATCCAACCCGGCAATGAGGCCGACATATAACCTCTTATTTGGCTTCTCCTACCTTTCAGTAAAGCTCAAATGCCTTCCAGGGGAAAATGATAATTTTCAGATATCATCAATAGATGTTATTTCAAAAAATCTACTTATAAGCATCACACACATCTTTTGGATAAGTACAGTATTTTCAGCTTCCTTTGTAATTTTTCCCATAGAGTATTTGTCTTCTTTTGTAATAAGAGGTGTTTATCAGAACTTAATCATCAAAGAAGCCTTCCCCACTAATTCTTTAAAAAAAAAAAAAAAAGGAGTGCCAATAAATTCTTCTGTGTTTTGCAACATCTTCAAACATCTCCACTTTCTGACCCAAAGGAAGCCATTTTCTCATGAAAACTATAGAAATCACAGTTGAATTTCTGGCTTTACATTGTCTACATGTTTTGGTTTTTTTTTTTTTTTCTATTTCATCAAAAACCCATTCCCGAATGTGATTAAAGTTATATCAAATCTGATTTTTCATTTCAAAGTTAGCTTTTAATTTAACCTTGATGAGGTATATTGTCTTAGATTGTTGGCCTATGAAAAGCAGAAATGCATTTCTTAGTTACAGGGCTAGAGGTTAAGAATCTTATCAATAGGGCAGGTTCTGGTGAAGTCCTAAAAAGTGCATACAGAAACCTTGTGTGGCTTTTCAAAAACACTAGAATGTTCTCTGGAATCTTTCTATGAAGATACTCATTCTCTGCTTTTGAGACCTTATTTCATCCCAGAGGCCCTACCTCCTCCTAGCATCGTCTTGAGAGTTAGGATATCGACAAGCCAATCTGGGGAAAACACATTCAATCCATTGAACACAAACTGCAGGTAAATAAGGTAATTTTTCTCTAGAATAATTTCCTAATTACTTTGTAATACAAAAAATTTATACGTTATTATGTTGGTTCCTTTCTCTTACAGCATTGCTTATAGCATTGCCTTCCTGGCAGTTAATTGATGGCATGAAAATCTGGCTGCATCATATAGGTGAAGTCTAAGGATAGTCCTGCATCATCATGGAGGCCAAGTTGAAGAGTGTGCATCTTCAAAAGACCCTTATGCTTGATTTTATTTAAGTTGATTACAAATTCACCATTTCTGTAAATTGTATGTGCTTCTTCTGGCCAATATGACCTATTCCTTATAACTCAGTCCTCAACTAGTGCAAAACTAAACCTACTTTATTGGACTACCATATATAAAAGGCAGAAGCACCATGTGTCAAGAAAGTTGTGTGCTATCTTGCAGTATGGAGTAACTGTATCAGCTTCAGAGTCAGTGGGCTCTTTGTAACTCAGGGGTCTGGTGCAAGGAACCTAAAGACTTGTGATTTTTACACACATTAAATAAATAACTCCATCTAATATCTATGAGATATTACCAGATATTACCAGAAACTCCCCTGGTACTTTCATGATAGCTCTTACTAGTTGGTAAAGTTAACTTTCCCCTTGTTATATTATCCTTGACTCCTGAGCATGGCCATCAGCCTCTCCTGCCTTCAGGCTGAAGGACATGAGAATCTCTTTGTATGTTTATAAGAGTCCCTTTAGCATTCACATTTAGTACTTTATTGACAGTTAATCTCTTTCAATCTTTCATTTTATCTTCCCAGAGCTCCAATTGCCCCTAGCAAGAACTATCCAACACCATTGCATTTATAATTAGTTTCTCTTGTGTATCTTAAATGTTTATTAGAGAAGACTTGCTGTTGTATTTCCTTTTACCAGCATAATATCACACAGGCAGACACCTATGGTGAAAGCTTGATATTTTACACCTTGTACCAGCCTGTCCTTGGACTCTAGTTCCTTGACCTTGACTGTCAGTCAATGACTCAGCTCGAAAGTATCATGTTATAGTATCTGCTTTCTCAAAACAATTGTTAGACATAGTTTTACAGGACATGGACTCTGAGATGCAGAAACTATTGACTGAAAATTTATTTAGGATAATGGATTCACACAATTTTAATATAACAACATACAGAATCCATTAACTATGAAGGTGGAAAATAAATAGCACATTTACATTTTGATCTTTTTTGTAATTATTAGCTTTTTCATGTGGTCAAACTTACTATCACCACCAAATAACAAAAGAACAAAAATTGATCATTCTGACATAATAAAATGGGAAATACAGAATCATCAATGCATTACTTTTGACAAAATAATAATGAATCTGATCATAAAAAATCAACTGGATAAATAAAATTGGGTATCAATTTTCAAGACTACTAGCCTAGCCAAGCAATGGTGGGACACACCTTTAATCCTAGCACTTGGGAGGAAGAGGCAGGTGGATGGAAGGCTGTGAGTTTGAGGCCAGCCTGATCTATAGAGTGAGTTCCAGAACAGCCAGATTTACAAGAGAGAAACCCCGTCTTGAAAAAATAAATAAATAAATAAATAAAAGACTAATAGTCTATACTCCTGAAAATACCATAGTCATGAAAACCAAAAAAAAGTAAGTAAATGCCCTAAATTTAAGGTGTTTAGAAAATATGACAATTTTACTATGAGATCATTAATCAGTTGCAGACTGAAGATAGAAATATCTAAATAGAATACATGACTTCAGTTGGGTGAGCCTGAATATGGACTACATATTAGAGACCATTATAATATCAATATTAGATTTCTTGAGTATGGTAATGCCATTGTAATTATATCAGTTAAACTCAGTAAATATCCATTAGAAAGTACTGAGTAGGCACTTTTACACATTCAAAATAGATCATCTCTGTCCTTGGGGGCAATCTAATGTGTAATATTAGGCAGCCTTTTCATCCACAGAGAGATAGAATGATTCTCCTAGAAATATAGCCCAACACTCATTAGTTTAAACAACAGTTATTCAGCCCGCAATTCTGCTAACTGTTGCTGCTCACAACCATAGGTAATCTGGCCTCGGCTTGTTTACATGTCCAGTGTTTACGAGGGTGGCTTCGATTACATCCATCCCTTTGGACTTAAATCACCTGGTTTTCATTTGGCAAAAAACAATTCCCCCTATCTAGTCTGGGATTGATGTGAAATACTTCAGAAAATAAAAGAGTTCATATTTTGAATATAAAGCATACATTGTCAAAGGCTGTTATTAATTTATTTTTAAGTGAATTACCTCTCCACTAGTTCATCTTACCACCTCTCTCTTCTTCTCCCTCAAATATGCTGTGCTTTACAATCCGATGAAGACATCCCTTACTCCTCCAATCTCATAACGTCTCTCAAATTCTTCAATAACAGGTTTGAAAACTACAGATACGATTTGTTCCTTTCTTTTTCAGTTCACTTTCTGTATCTGATAATGAGTTGTCAATGTCCTCTAAGTGTTAGATCCAGTCCATTCCTTACTTCCACTCCTATTTCCACCATAATATCTTAGGCCCCACTTTCTTCTTGCCTGGGCTGTTGTAAAATGGCTCTTGGTCATCGCAGATCTGCCCTTCAGGCCTCGGATGTAGATATCCCCATGTGTCCACACTGCGCATTCTCCTGCCAGGCTTCACAGGGTGAGAATGATCTCAGTCTCATCTACCACTGCCAGTATTCACAACTTCCACTCCTGAAAATAACCGATTGCTCCAAAAATATGTATTTTCATTTCCAAAGCTTTATTTTGAAATCCCGACTAGTTGTTGAATAGCTCCAGCCTTGTAAATCCCTGGGTCCTATGTTTTCTGATATTTCTTCCTTTAAGAGTTGGAGCTCAGCTATTCATCCTCTGAGTGTAGGCTGAACTTAGCAACTTCAATGAACAGGACACAGCTGAAGGGATAGTTTGACTTCTGAGAGGTCATAACAGACATACTCACTTCCTTCATACCTTCTCTCAGATCGCTTGCTTTTGAGCAAGTTAGCTATATGTTGAGCAAGTTACTTGAGAGAGCCCCTGGAGTACACAGACCCACTCTCTGGGAGCAGGAAGTGGGGACAGGAACTGAAGCCTCCTGATATAGCCACATGGGTGAATTTGGAGCAGTTTCTTTGATCCCAGCTTCAGCTGCCTGGTATCTCAGAAGCATCACGTTTGGAACTTCAATAGAGACTCTGATCCAAATCACTCAGGACAAGTGTCCCAAATTCCAGACTCATAGAATTTGTAATATAGTAAGTTTCTTATATTAAGTCACTATGTTTTGAGAATTTTTCTGTACAACAATGGATAACTATGCTGTGTCTCAAACTGAACTAATTATTATTTCTGTACTACCTACTTTTCACTTATCATAAATTATCTACAGAAGCACCTGCCCTCTTCAACCATGCTTGTTCAGACAGTAAGTATTGCCAACATAGAACCTTTCTCTATTCTGATGCTATAATAGTTAATACTGCCTTCTAGGCTCCCATCATTTTCCAATTGTCGTAGTTTTCTTCAAAATGGGTATTTTTACTGTAAACTTATTCTTTACTTCATCAGTCTTCATACTTGTCTCTGAGGAGGACTGTTCTTTAAAATGTAGCAGTAGTATGCAAGTATTTTGATAACTTATAATGACTCTCAAACATGACGAACAAATGGCATGAGAAAATTTGGAAATTTTGACATTTCATTCTATAAACTAATTTAGCATGAATGGATCATATTTAAATAAGACAATCTCCTAATATATTTTAGCATCCTAATAAATAGAAAAGAAGCTATTGATGATTGCTATTATTGTTTTTCTTTTTGGTGTCCTTACTTGACAAAAATAAAGGGTAATTTCAACCTAAGAAACAACTTGTTGGATCATGAAATTTTTTTTTAATCTCTTTTTCCCCTCTACTTAGAAGACAATGGTCTCATCATCGAAACCCTAGCCTCATCATCTCATTTAACCCAGTCTCAAGACCTTGCCTCCAAACACTGTCTCACTGTAAGTGAGAGCTGATTATAAATGTGGAGCAGATTGGTCCTCGGATCATGAGATCCTTAAGGTTTCACTGTGAAATAAAGACCAGAATAACAAAGTCCACATGCAGATCACACTGCTGCTTTGCTTTATTGCAAGTGCATTTCCTGTTCAAAGGAAGCAGATCGAGAGAGTCTTCCACACATCTGACTTGCAGTATGGAATCTTGAATGCAACCATATGAGGTGAAAGCCAAATGAAATTAAACCCAAAAACTCAAAACAGAAAATAATTAATATCAGGTCAGTTTTCATGTATTTTTTTCCCATTATTCTTGCATGCTATATGAGGTAACATGCGGTGGGTAAAAGGAATGCCATGGGTTTTTAAAACCATAGTATCTATATTAGGATGCTGGTTATAATGTGTACCATCCCTACCACTATGGCAAACTTAACATCATTAACATAGGCTTCCTTACTTCTGGTGGCATGGAAAAAGTAGGGCAGTGGGATACATTTTAAAACTAAATGAAATCACATACATAGAAAAGTCTGGAAACCTAAGAACTGAATAAGAGTTGACTAAGTATTCGCAATATAAGAAAAGAAATTGGGACTCAGGCTGAGCATAGAATAAACGTGTCCATTCTATACCATATTCACTGAAATGCCTTTCTCCCTTTCAGGTGAAGCTCAATAAATCCTTTTAAAATTGAAGCAAAGAACAAAGCATGCCTGAAGTTGTAATGACCAAGCTCCATGGAAGAGTTTTAATAACCTGGAGACTTCAAGTTCATCAACACCAAACCCTAGAGTCTAGGGCCTAGATAGTTTTAAGTATCTTTGTTAGTTCAACCTTGGCTAATATAATAAATATAAGCAAAATGTTAGTCGCTTAACATAGAAGTCTGATGCAACTGTTTCTCGCTGATAGACAAGTACCTTCCATGTGACTTAGACTAATGCTCCTTCTCTGGCTTGCATTTCCTACAACCCCACATCCCCTTGGCAAAACCTCATTGTTTGGTTGTATGAGAAGGGAAGTGGGTAAGCAGTAATGTAAATCTTGGGCAGCTGCTTCGCACTGATAATTCAGACCAAAATTACACGTTAAGAATTAGCAGCTCTGCTTTTCCAAAACCTTGTCATAAGAGTAGGAAACTATGTCCGGGTTGGCTCAAGTAGGCTGTAATCCATCCCCCACTCTCTTGGTGCTACAACCAACCTGAATGCCATTAACTTGCACCCACACATAAACACTGTCTCCCTTTATAATCCTACACTTGCCTGTATTTAATTACTCTCCTCTTCGTAACCCCAAATCCTCTCCATTCATCAAATGTTCCTATAAAGTATAAATCTCTCATGTTATAAATGTCATTATACTTCATAAATATTTTTCTGTGGAATTAATTTTAGACCTGTATAACAGTTGCAAATTATGGTCACAGAGTTTTCATACATTCCTCCATCAGGTCCCTTCAATGTAAACATTTTTAAATATTGTTCAAAACCCCAAGAAAGGCCATATCAGGAGGTCAGAACCAAGTCTGCCTCACTAATGACTATTTTCCATACATAGAGTGGTTGTGTGTGTGTGTGTGTGTGTGTGTGTGTGTGTGTGTTCTTTGCATGTGTTCATGTATATAGGGGTGCAAAAGCATTGTGTGTGAATGCAAGTAGAGGCTAGAGGTCAACTTCTACTATTATTCCTCAAGAACCACACACCTTGTTTATTGAGACAGTCTCTCAGTGGAACATGTGGCTCATAGACTAGGGTAGTCTGGCTGATCAGAAAGCCCCAGTGATCCACAGTTTCATATCTCCAGGTCTGGCACTATAAGTACATCTGGCTTTTTACATTGGTACCAGAAATCAAACTCAGGTATTCATACATATTATCACTGAGATATTTCCCCAGCCCCACATGGAAAGTTTTATTTTATTATTTTATCTTATAAATTAGTTAATAATCCTTTCTTAATTTCATACATGTATATAATGCCTTCTGGCTACTCTCTCCCAAAAAACAATCTGTTCGTATCTTTCTATGTCTGTCTCTATATGTCTCTCTCTCCCTCCCTCTCTCTCTCCCTCTCTGTCTCTGTTTCTGCCTCTCTCTCTCTCACACACAAACACAAACACACACGCACACACACAGATATACATTTGTAGGGAGGTAGGGAGGATTGGGAGGATAAAAAAAGTGATCAAAATATATCATATAAAAATTTAAAGAAAAAAGTTAAAAGGATTTTTAGATAAATGTTTTAAAAGGTGTGTGAACCTTGAAGTGCAACTATAAATTAGGCATGGTAAGGGTTTAGCTTGTCTATTTAAAGGCAAAAGGAGGACAGAGGGAGGGAGGGAGGGAAGAAGTCCCAGCTACTATCACTGAAATCTAAACTTTCTACTCTGGGATCTAAGATCTAGGTATGATGACTCTCTAGATACTTAATAAACAGAAAAACCTTGATTCTAAAGTTGTATCCACCTCCTTTTAACTCTTTTTGTTGTTGTTTGATTGATTGGTTGGTTGGTTGGTTGGTTGGTTGGTTGGTTGGAATTAGTTACCTTTATTGAGTCAAAAGAAATTACTAACTGGAAGCAATCATGTGAATAAATATTTTTCTTTCTTTCTGAGGCTGTGTGACAAGGTACCCTAACAACAACAACAAAAAAAAAAAACATATTTAACATTAATTTACCTTGATGTCTGAAATTGTATCAAAATGAAATCATTTCTTTCTTTTCTTCTTTTAGAAATGTTTTAATTAAAATAGAATGATGTCAGTTTCCCCTCACTTCCCATCCAGCCCCCTTTCTGCAGCTACCCTATCCCAAACACTTCCCATGCCTCCCACTCCCAGTTGATATCCTCTTTTGCTTTGTTATTGGTGTGTGTGTGTGTGTGTGTGTGTGCGCGCGCATCTGTGTGTGTACCTGTGTGTGTGTGTGTGTGTGTGTGTGTGTGTGTGTGTGTGTGTGCATGTGTACCCAAATCAATAGAAGTACAACCTGATGTTCTGTTGCTGTTGTTGTGTGTATATATGGTTTCAACACTGAGCACTCTACACTGGACAACCAACAAGGGGCTGATTCCTGGGAGAGGATAACTCTCCTTCTCTAGCAGTCAACAATTACTTATAGTTCTTTGCCTAGGTTTGAGACATCACAAAATTTTCTCCCTTTGATGTTAACATGTCCATTATCACAGTCTTATTTATGCAACTATTTCTAGGAGACAATGTTACACAATTGACTGATTTTTCTTTTTTTTTTGCAAATTGGGTCAATGATTACATCTAATCTGCAAACTGCTATGATGATAAATGAGATGGCACATTTTACATACTTAACATCAGTGACTGGCATGATCTTAACAATAAAGAGTGGTTAAATAAAACTCTGAGTGGTGAGTTTAGAACATCCGGAATCTGGAATCAAAAAACATATATCTAGCTTTATATCTGGGGTGAAATGGGGATCAAAGAAGAGGAAAGAAAAAATAGAAGAAAATATGGTAAGAAGAAGGGAAATGAAACATATGTAAATATGAAGTACACAGACCACAACGTAAGCAATTCTATCCAATTGGTTTCTGCTCTATGTATCATATCTTAAAGGACAAAATACTAAGGAAATAAATCCCACTTGCATTTTCCTTACATTTCACACCAAATACATTCTTTAATGTTATAGCAGCACTAGTAGTGGCTTTTGGAAAGGGAAATGTTCTTCTTCTCAAAGCCATATAAAACACAAAATCGACATAAAAATGATGATCTATTTATATATAAGCACTGTCGTAAGACACCCTTATTTTTCCACCCTCTGGTCATTATTCTCCTCTTAAACTGGTCCTGGAGTTGGTATCATGAGAAATATAGGTTGAAAGATGCAGTCTCTTAATTGTATAGCTTATCACTAAGCATTAATAGTGATGAAACTGGAACAATCTCAAAATCTAATGAGAACGTAGTTTTCTTTGCAGAACAATTTACACTGTAGCTCTATAACTTTTAAATGCCACTCCAGATGTTTATGAAGCTGCTAAACACTAAATTTTTGCTATGGTCCATAGGAAACATTACTTTATTAGGAAGCATGTGAGATATTTTGTAGGTTTAGCCATGCAGCTACATGGTTGTTCTATTCTTTCCTCTCTTATCAGATACAGATACTAATTCATCCTTTTTACTTGATGAACATATATTATAATACATATGTATTCACTCACGATTGTTCTAGTGAAGGCTTCAAATTTTGCATTTCCTTAAGGTGGTCAAATAGTGCTTTTAAAAGCCCTAGGACTTTGTTATGGATACAAGAATAGATCAAGCAATAAATTCCAAGGAAATATGGGTATTTCTATCCAACTACCAAGAGTCTCAAACACAGGAAATATTTGAACATTTCATCTCTTGGTACAAGTCAAAACAGAGACTGTATCTTCCCTATCTTCTATTTGTGTCCTTCCTTACCAGTCAGTGTCAAAGAATAGTTTTAACCAGGAAATGAATACTACAACCCACAGTCTAGTAAATGACAGACACTGAATAAATGGAATTTCTCTCATTAATTGGATTCCAACACTTTGTATAAGCGGAGAAAAGTAATTTGAAGGGGGTCAACTTGGTGAGACATCAGTTTCATCTTTAATTAGAATTAATTTGTTGTGTAATAAACATAGTAATTATAAGACATATAGCCTGAGAAATACTATCTAGAGCTGTAACTATGAATTGTGTCTCAGCATCTAAGAGGAACAAAAATCTCTTTTATTCAGAAGTCTTCTTGATCTTAATTCTGTTACTTAAATCTTTGAGGTTATCAATCAGGTCAGGTTGTATCTATGCTAACATTTAAGCGTGCACCACAATAAAGGCTACAGAGCATCCTATAAGTACATAGTACCTATGGTACCTTCAATGAGATTGGCCCCTCTAGGCTCACAGGTTTGAGTGTTTGGTCTCAAGTTGGTGGAACTATTTGGGAACAATTAGGAGGTGTAGCCTTGTTGGAGGAGGTGTGTCACTGGGTCAGGTATTAAGGTTTCAAAAGACTCATACCATTCTCTCCTCTTCTCTCTCTCTCTCTCCCTCTCTTTTCTCCCTTCCTCTTTCCCTCCCTCCCTCCAAAGTACAAATCAAAATGTAAGCTTTCAGCTGTTCCTGCCACTATACCTTTGTTTTACCACCATGGATTTTAATACCCTGAAGCTATAAACCCCAAATTAAAGGCTTTCTTTTATAAGTTTCCTTGTTCACGATATTTTATCACAGCAACATAAAATTAACTAAGATATACTGAACATCCTTGTTACATTATTTAAGATGTTCTGTGAAAACAAATTTAATTCTAGAAAGTAATGAGAAGATATTTAAATTCTCAAAGTTGTATTTTTCAGCCAGACATGTGGCACAAGCCTTTAATCCCAGCCTTGGGAGACAGAAGCAGGGGGATCTCTGTGAGTTCACAGCCAGCCTGGTCTACATAGTAAGTTCCTGGACAACCAGAGATACATACATAGTGATACTCTGCCTCAGAAAAAAATAGTTGAGTTTTCTAACAAACTATTGACATAAAAATTTTTGAAGGTTTATCATGAGTGTTTGTGATAAATATGCTATGAAAGTAAGAATGTCAATTGTATAGATGGTTACAAGCACAGTCATAATCATTTCATTTGACCTTTTTTTCTCTTATTCTACTTTTCAATCAGCTTACAAAGTACATTCCCTTAGGGCATATTCATGCATACTTGGTTTTAGTTGAGACTCCCTTCCAACCTCTCCTGTCTCCCTCTGCCCCTCATTCCTGTTTGAACCCACCCATCCCCAGACCTTAGCTGACACATTTTTATCATGTCATTTTACCATCCCCAAACCACTCCCTTCAAGCTTCCTTTTCTCCACTAATTAGTTCTTTTCTGGTTTCCTGACAGCTAGTCACACTCACTTTGACATAAATAAACATATAAAAATTAAACTTTAACATCTACATATGCAAGAGAACAAACACCTGCTGATTGCCTTTTTGAGTCCAGATCACTTAATGAGATATTTTCCAGTTCCATTCATTTTGCTTCAAATTTCTTAATTCCCATCATTAAAATAAGTTTCAGCTGGTTTATCATTTTGAAATTTCCATAAAGCAAGATTGTCTAAGCTAAAGAAACTAGTTACATAAAAAATCAACCTTTGCAACAGTTTTAGGCTTAAAATTCAACACAAGAAAGAAAAATGTGTGGAAGTGTGCCATGAGGAAATGGAATTCTTCTGAATCATCAAGAATTTGGTGATGTAACAAACAAGATGGCACACAAGGCAGGAATGGCAAAGGCCCAACCAAGTAGTAAAGAATGCTACATCCTCATGCTCAGTTACTTCCAAGGAACGGCTTAAAAATAACCAATATGAAAAATAGTTTATATTTTAGTGGAATCATTTAGATCCAAGGAGAACACCAAGATCTCACTCTGGTTCAAACAAGAAGCTAGGTCTAAACATGACCCTAATATATTCCTGTAATAGAAGAAAACACGTTGGGACCAATAAGGATTAACCAAATAGGTCCCATATTTTTACATTCCCATAATGATACAAATAAACTGTAACATTTCATAATTTGTGAAATGAGTAAAAACTCCAGAATTCCCTTGCTAACTGTGGAGGAAATATGCCACAAATATCAAAATGTAGTAAAATGTATATAAAATCAGAAAGAAAATAGTATGACAACCCTGCGCCATGAATCTCAAAGAACAATGACCAATGGGATGGGCAGGGAGGTGAGCATATCTCACATGGTTGGCTCAACTAATACATTATTCTCAGAAAAACACATATGATTAGATAGAGAGATCATGAGCGGATCAGCTTGTTGTGTTGGAAGCTATTGGTTGTGAATATCTAGCATCTACAAAAGAAACCTACAATTACTGGGAAGGCAATAGACTAGGATCTGATTGTTTCACTCCTTCATTAACAACGTACACTTTCTGCTGAATGGGTCAAATGGTTTTAGGAAATATAAAGGGGTAATTGAAGATATCTGAGGAGTACAATTATTAATATAAAGTATTAAAAAGAAGATAAATAGAAAATATACATAAGATATGTACATACGTCACACTTAATGATCTTTTTCAAGATAGTAGAAAATAAATTTACCAGCTTATTGAATAAGTAGGCATAATTTTGGTATTTCAACTAAATATATAAGAAGATATAATATAAAATCTAATTCTACAAAAATTTAATATTAGGAGCTGTAAACATACATAGAGATATAATGATACTCAATTAGAAAATTTTCCAATAATGCAAGGTAATTTATATTCAACGTAGTCAAATTACATAAAAACAGAAATAGACAATTCTCTGAATGAATGCAAAATGTGTATAAATACATGGATAATTTAACTATAATACTAAATGGGGGAACTCTCGGAAAGTGGAAAGGAAAGAATATTCTTGTTTTAATAAAGACTATCAAACTCAGTAGGAAAACTTCAGGTAATTCTCTTCAATAGCTACAATTAGACAAAAATGTTCAGTACTACCGTCTGACTTCTAGAGAGAACGTAAGATCCTAGTTGAAGCTGGGCAGTGATAGTGCATGCCTTTAATCTCAGGACTTGGTGAGTTTGAGGCCAGCCTGTCTACAGAGTAAGTTCCAGGACAGCCAAAGTTACAACAGAGAAACCCAGAAATAAAAAAAAATATATCCTAGTTGAGGTAATAACATAAGAAAACAGTCTTTCTGTTTGTGTGTTTTGATTTTTCAAGACAGGATTTCTCTGTGGTAACTCTGGCTGTCCTGTAACTCAGTCTGTAGTCAGGCTGGCCTCGAACTCACACAGATCCACCTGCCTCTGCATCCCAAGCACTGGGATTGAAGGTGTGCACCACTATCGCCCAGCAAGGAAATAATCTTAAAGTATAAGTATTAGAAAGAAATGAATAAAATATTGTGTATGCAATTGATACATTTTGCATGGATAAACAGAAGCTTCAGAGCACTAGAAGTACTGAGTGCTCCTGATGCTGTCATAAAATAACCTGACAAAAGCAATTTGAGGGAGCAAGGGTATATCTGACTCACATTCCCAGGTTAAGGTCCATCATGGCAGAGAAGTCTTAGTGGGAGAAGTTTGAGGAAGCTGGTCACCTGCATCCACAATCAAGAAGCAGAGAACAATGAATCCATGATCAACTTGATCTCTCCATTTTATACAGTCCAGGATTTTCTGCTTTAGGGTACAGTCCCATCCACAATTAAGATGGGACTTCACACATAAGTAGCAGTCTGTCAGTGAGATAGTTGACAATATTGACCAAATATGTCAAAAAAAATAATATCCGCATGCAAAATTAATAAACAGTGGTTATCAAGTAGATGTTTACCTAGCATCAGAGATTTGACAACATGTAGAAACATTTTCATTACCTCAATTAGGGAGAATAGAAGAAAGTTGCTTTTGGCATCCAATGTGTGATGACCACAGAAACTTCAAAGCTTCCTAGAATACATGGGATTAACCTTCTACAAGGAAGAATTGATAAACCCACAGTTTTAATTGTAAACTACTGAGAAATCCTGCTTTCCACCAGTGTAGTAACCAGTGAGAAAATTTTTGAAAAATCAGATAATAATCCCAGCAGTTATACCACCTGCAGTGTATCTAAGGATTTGGCCTTAAAAGTCATTCAAAGGAATTTATAAGAGATAATGTTAATCTATCCTACATGGTCTAAATGAAAAGATAAACTTATTAAATAATATTTTATAGTTGAGACTGTATTGATAGTACTATAAAATTATTGATCCTCTAAAAGTCACTAATAAATTTTACGTAGTACAATTTTTTTAAATCATTAGAATTTGTTAATCTGAAGCTATTGTTTTTGGTTTTTTTGCTTTATAATTATTGTGTGTGAGAAATTTGAAGTAGGGTTCTTGTATATCAAGGCACACACATTTAAAGCTCTAAGGACATTTCAAAACCTGATTCTATCCTTCCACTATAGGTTCGGGAGATCAAACTCAAGTTCTCAGCCTTGGGTAGCAAGCTGTGATACCAGCTAAGCCATCCCACCAGCCTGATGCTGACATTTTTCTTGGAGTATTATATGGGAATTATTACCCTCTATTTTGTTTAATGGTTAATAACTTCTTTAAAGGTTACAATATGGGAAAGAGGTATAACTTAGTGGTAGAGCACATGGCTAGCCTAGAGGAATCCCTGATTCAGTCCTCAACACCATATCACTCTGAAAAAGCAGTGGTGGCAAAGGTTAGATGTCAATACACTTTACAATGTGATATTTAGGAGCCCTAATTCCTTAGCTTAGCGTCACTATTATAATCTTTGATATGTGCAGTTTAACCTACTTGAAGATAGCCAAAATTTTTCATCTGGAAGAATTAAAATTTCATGTCATGCTCACCAGGAAATAGCTTTCAAAAAAACATTCATCTCAAAGGCACCATTGTTTAAAGTAGGCACATATATAGCCACACATGAAATAAGAATTACGTGATCAAATGCAAAGTTTTGAATGTCATTTTTCCTTTGTTCTGCGCTGACATGACATTCTTCTAATTGTGGTACATGCTTTATATCAAAACTCCCTAATTCTAAATCTCCCAGAAACTCATTAATCTGTATTAATAGTCTTTCTGGGAAGCTGTAAGTTTAATCAATTCTTATTTGATAAGGGTCTCTAATGCTTTCAGTGACGGCAGACCTTCTGAGCAGAACACTCTTTCAAAACCATCAGCATTTTCTCAGTCATGTCAGATGTTGATAAAGTGAAATTCCTCTTATGCTACAGGAACGCAATTCTCAATTCTTTATCCACAGAAAAGGTTAATAAAACAGAAAGCCCTCAAAATGTTATCGAACTACTGAAAAGAGATAACATTAAAACCATGTCCTTTTAGAATCTGGATACTTTTGTATTCAGATAGTGCCAGCTATTCCTCAGTAACCTCATGGAGCTGTAGAAGTTGCCATTTGCTTAATGTTTAATTGCCTATTTGCCATAAAGAAGGTGATAGTTGTGGTTAACAGTCACTCAGCAGGAAAGGTCTTACCTGAGATGCATTCCAAGTCATTACTATCTATACAATTTTCTTGCTGTTCACATAACTGTTTATATCAGTCATTTTATTTCATCCTCCAAATAACTCGATTAAGAAGAAGGTAGAGACAATGGCTTTACCAATGTGGAAATGACCCCCAGTGACCTTAAGCAACATAATTGATATCAAGTACCTTGTTCTCCTAAAATATTGTTCTGAGTAAGAACCACAGTAAGTTTAAAAGAAGATAGATTAGATACTGAAAAAGAAACTTAAGCACATAGACACTGGTAGGGCTTAAAGGAATTTCTCCATGGTTATTTAATAAATCAGCTAACATTAATTGACTGCTCTTTATGTCAAACATTGATGCTACATGTCTGCCAACAAAATAACATGTTTGATAACTGATTTCTACAAATTTAATGATTTTATTCCAATTTTTATTGTGTTTGTGCTGAGTATGTTCCTTCCCAATGCTCATCAACTTGAATGTGAACAAGATACATTCATAATTATTACATTATGAACAGGTTGAGGATAAAGCACACCCATGCTCTGTCCACTACCTATATGAAGAGAAAAAGAAATCTCTACTTCCATCCATCACCAAATTCCTAACTGAGGCTTCTATGATAAAACAGACTGAAAATAGTAAACAGCAATACAATCACACTCTCTTACATGATGAAGAAATGAAGACCTAAAGAAATAGATCCAACTGTATGCATTGTTTTGCATTGTTTGATGCAGAAGTATACAATCATGGAGAAATTTGACTGAACAAAATGGTCTGATCTAATCACAATTATCTGGTAGAATTTAGATAGGCCTGTGTGTTCATCTCCTACTCCTTGTATCATCAGAATTTATGGTATGGGAAGGGCACTTATTACATGAGGGTCTTATAATCTGGAGGGTGGGAACTGACTGAGTGGCTCTCATATTTGTCAAATCAATATGACAAAATATTTTAGTTTGATGATTTTTAAATCCCATCACATGTATATTTAAAATACTTTCTATATTTTAATGTCCTGGCCTTCTGTTGTGAGACAGTAACTCAGCAGGCCTCCATTGTTTTACCCATCTCATGGACCTTCTATACACTTGTGCCTGGAAATCATGGAATTACGTATTTAGCAATCCACAACTCTAAATATCTTGCTCCTCCAACAGCCACATGTATTTGACTTTACACCTATCATTCCTCTCCCTGTTTGTCCTCCTGCAGAATTAAGTCCCCTTCAAGCCACAGATCAAATGCCATTTCCCTATGAAGGGATTCTGCTTCAACTGCAAGTCAGATCACAAGAGGAAATGTTTTTTTCCCAGACATGAACACATTTCACTGCCCTCAGTGGCTACAGAATGCTAAACTCTGTACTTCTAGTGGCTACTCTTAGAATGGATTCTAACACTGAAGTGCTTGAAAAACAGGAATAAAAATAGTCTGATCTGATATTGTTTAAGTAAGTGATGGTAAGGATGCCTCACTATCACCTGAAGTTGTTGATACCCAGGGCTGCATTTCTTTAAGACATAAATTAGGACATCGATTCCAGAATGTCAAACAAGAGTGTTCCAGTGTTAGATGGAAGCATTTTTCATATCATTCAGCTTCCAAGTTTCCAAGAAGTCTGGATCACTTGCATTACTCAAGTTCAACATGAACTTGGGTAGGATGAGATAGAACAGGGCAGGATAGTATAGGAAAATGGATCAGGATCCCAGCTGGCCCAGAGTGAGGAGATCCAAAACAACCTTCAGCAACTAGGTTTAAGAGTCTGTCTTTCTTGTTGTCTATGAAATTTGAATCTTACAGTATAGTCCAGATAAAAATAGATTTTCATTTTCATCTCTTACTGTGCTATCTTTAAGCATTTCTATCCTGCCATGAACTAAAGATTTAGGTTCTGAGAGAATAAACAATGCCAAACTCAGTAGGAAACTCTTATTGAGAAACTCTTTTTTGCTGCTGATATAGCAGTAAGGATAGTTGAGTCTGGATTTACTGGATACTGAGGACTAATAGTACAGTGACATTTTAGTGTGGGGTGTCCTGTGTTAAAATGTTTTCACAAACAAGACTTAAGTCATCTTTCCTGGCAGTCTTTCACACTTACACCATTCTCCTTCCTTAGAAGTATCTAGTTGTATTCCTGTTGTTTAACCAGAATGTTTTCCTCTGGAGATTGTGTTCTATTAGTGTTTTATTTCCTGGAACCATTTTACACTTAATCTTAGCCAAAAGCAGAAGAGTTATTCCTGGCACCATTTTAAATAGTGATGAATAATATATGATTTTACCAAAGGTGGTTAAGGGGACATTTGTGTCCTCTTGTACTTTGACTTGACCATGTATGTTTGTGCCCTTTATTTTCCCTCACAATATTGGTCCTAGCTTTTCAACTATTTCTTTGGCTCTTCTCGAGGCCCTTATCCTCAAGGATTAGTTCTAAAGTTGCAGTGATGTCCCCCACATAATCCAAATTAACAAATCATGTGCAGCAGGTCTCAGAGCAGGTCTTTAACATCTATTAAAACATCTAATCTTCACAGCAGCTCTATGAGGCCCAGGCTATTATTTCAGCAATTTTACTGGTAAGAAAATTGGAAATGGAAAGATTTAGTAATTTTCCTAAATGTGTTCATCTTGAAAATGAAGGAACGGGGCTTAGAATGCAAGTGTTCTAGCTGTGGAGTTTATCTCTTAACCACTATACCATATGTTATAGACAAAGGGGCACATAGATAACTTAGAAACTGTTATTTCCCCTTTTCATGATATTACCATATTTATGGGAAAGCAAAATTTGAAGCAAAGTCTAGAGAGAATATGTATGATGTGTCTTCTTGCATTTAGACAATACAATTCGGTATATATCTTATTTTTTACGACTAAATCCAAACCCCAAATATTAATTCGACAGCCTGTTATCTCTCACTGTTATTTCATGGGATCTTGGAAATATTTTTACTCCAGGATCTGTTTTTCATAATACAGGCATTCCTAGGAATAGTTATGAATTCTCCCTTATCTATCATCCATCACCTGCTCTCACAAAAATACACAACTTAGGTGACAGCACAAATTGGATGTTGATCTGTTTTGCTTGGATTTGTCTTCATTTTTCCATACCAGTCTTATCAAATATTTTCTTTATTTTTTAAATATATTCCTCTGAATAATATCTCATCAACATGGCTGCCTAATATTACCTGAACAAGGGTGACACCAATAGACACATTCATGAAACCCTAACCATAGACAAAACATCTACAGGAAACTAAAGAATGTTGACAATGAGGGAGAGAAAGTAGTCTTCTCCAAAAGAAAGCACACCTATTGGTTTTCCAATACCAAATGGCCAGCCCTGAAAACATATACATACATATAACATTTATGGACTGAGCATGTTATAATTATACATTTAGGAATATATATGTATGTTTATAATATTATAGGTATGCTATATATACACATACATAAATATCACTTTCTTTACAAGCCTGGCAATCTGTGTTGGCTCTTTGGAATACACATAAAGATAGTAAAAGAGACCAACTGTAAAGAGTTGTCCACTGACCTCCACACATACATTGTGAAACATATACACCTATATACACACATCATGCATACTCAATAATACTTTAATTAGTTGTCTACTTATTCATTTATCTACCAAATTTTTACTATATCTATAATATTGATAATCATTAAAATAAGTGTGGCAAATTTAAGGGTGTAATGTGGGTAAATATAAGGGTGGGAGAAAAAGTCAAAAATAAATCCAACAATTGTTTTACCCAGGAATGAAGTATTGAAACTGAAACAAGACCAGAAAATACATAATTCTGATAGACTCCTTATAGACAGAACATAGTCCCATGTAACTGGCAAATAAGATAATACCATTTTTAGCTATATATATATATGTATATATATATATATTTAATAATCAGATCAATATAAAGTAAAAAGACCACCATAATAAATTGTACTGCAAAGTTAACAATGAAAATTTATCATAAATAAAATGAGCAACCCAAAGCATTGCCAAGAAAATATACCAAAATACCTCTAGATGGGTAAAATAACATTGTTAATTTTAAAATTCCATTGGACACAATTTTGTACTACTTTGGACTGTATAATGAATTTGAATTTGTCATCAATGAGTCTATCTCCTACTGGACATCAAGGAAGAATTATATCACTATCATCATCATGAACAACAACAACAGAAGCAGCAAGGAAAAAATTATCTTACTCATTCCATGGAAAAACGATGTCTTTCAGGTTAAGGAAGAATTACACCATCATCATCATCATCATCATCATCATCATCATCATCATCATCAACATCAGCAACATGGAACAAGAATTATCTTATTCATTCCATGGGGAAACATTCTCTTTCAGGTAAACTCAGTCTCTAAATTCTAATCTTCCAATAATTTTTCCAGCCACAGTCCACAGATATAAAACAAAACAAAAATGATTTGCATATCAAAATATGGGGGATCCCTTATCACCACTGCTCCTAGCTTTCCCTGAGTGTGATGCTGCATGCTATCCTGGTCAGAGCTTTGATCAGCTGACTTCTATTCCATCTGAAGTCCTAGCTATCTGAATATTATTTCCTCTCATATTAGCTACTTTTCTGTTGCTGTGATAAAACATCATGACAAAGACAAGTTATAGAATAAAGAGTTTACTAATAAACTTATAGTTCCAGAGAGACAAGAATCCATGATGACAGGGAAGTATGGCAGCAAGGGGCAGGCATAGTAGCTGCCTCCAGGAAATTCCTGCTGTCTTATCTTACATGGATCCCATTCACACATGTCAACAGGATTGAATCTCATGATCTACCAGAATGAATGCTACAATGCAGAATGAAGTCGTTTTTTTTTTTTTTTTTTTAATGAGCAGAATCACTTTACTGCCTTCACTGCTCCTCAACTCACAAGCCATGTTGCAGTTTGCTGGTATCTTCTAAAACATGTGATGTGTGGGAATCCACTAACTTTCAATATTAGTTGCATGGCTTAATGCATATTGTCTGTATGTAAGACATGTTCAATTCCTAGACAACGTTTTGTATTTAATACAGAAAGGAATGTTTTTGTCTGTTCTTCATGAAAGATCATAACCAGCTACAGTTAAGTGTTAGCTTCATTTTCTCCCTGGTTATATTTATGCTGTGGCATGTGACTTTAAAAGGGAGAGAAGTAAGAAAAACATACTGAGACACTGCTATCTTTATAACCTCTCTGGGCTTGCCCTTTCCCTCATCCTCAATTTCAAAAATGAGACAGCATGAAGCCGCGTGCTGGCAAGTTGATCACAGTCAGGGAAGGAATGAACTCAGCTGTGTATGGAGAAACTTGGTTGTTTTTCTTTGATTCATCCGATAGCATCATACTGGGTCAGTCTCTTGTTTATGCTGTCTTTATTGTTTCTGGTCTTAGAACAATAAACATCCCTAAGTGGTTTCAATTACTGCAGCAAAACTGTGCAAATGAACTTTGGCTTTGTTTCATATTGAATAGAGGGTTTTTATGGTTTTATAAATGGTGATGATGTTTAGGACTCTTGCCAAACCTGTTCTATAAACAATGAAGAGTCATATTTACCAGCTCTAGGCCTTTAATCACCAAACTATCCTTCCCTTGATATGGATAAAATATTTTTAACCTAGTTTCACAAAGATGAATGAGAATGATCAAATTATCTGTGGATTCAGCAACAATTTGCATAAACAAAGAAAGGGAATATTTTTGCAGGTCTTGTATCCATGTGCTTATTTTTCTTTGCATGTTTTCTTTAATTGCATGAAACTATTGCTTGGTTGTCATTCATTTTTAACAAATTCAGCACACAGTCATATCAGACAGGACAAAGTATTATTCTAAGGTAACAGACACCCTTACTCCAGATCTTAAAGATTTCTCAGAATAAGCATTACATATAGAGTTACGTAGTCAGTATAAGCATGTAGGCAAGTCTATTCTAGAGACATCAGCAACTGAGCCCTCCAGAACTAAAAACCAAGGCCTCCATCCAAGAGAGAGTTCAGAAATTCTATTTGGCTTAAGGAAGTACCATAGTAAAACACTGATTTATTTATAAAACGTATAGACTTTATGTTATAGAATATATCTATATGGAAGCCATCACTCATTAGTGAAAGTGTTAGTCTTCTGAAACCAAAGTAACAAAATATGGAGGTGGATTAAACAACACATTTATTTGTTCAGCTTTAGAGACTATAAATAGGACTATAGTGTTAGCAATTCTGGTTTCTTCTGAGACCTCTGTCATTGTTCTTGTTCTTTTTTGTGGCTTTGTCTGCTTCTCGTCTTTATGTACATGAGTACCTAGTATCTTTTCTTCTTAGAAGGACATCAGCCATAATAGACTAGGGTTATAATTATTATCTCATACAAACTTAATTATCTCTTTGCTGGGAATATGACAAAATGTGGTTACATTCCAAAGTGCTGTAGGTTAGGACCTCAAATTATAAATTTTGTGAAAAACACAGTTTAGCTTGTAGCAGCGAATGATCCATCCCAGCCCTGTCAAGGGTTGGAAGTTCAGATTTACAAGTTGAAATGTTTTGTAAATAAAAGTTAAGCTACCCAATATTGTTTAGTTCCATGTGGATTTAAAAAGTCTTGAGTATGAGAAAAACTTCTTAATTTTAATTTTTTAACTGGTTTTTTGTGTTTGTTTGTTTTTTGAAACAGTGTTTCTCTATTATAATTCTGGCTGTCCTGGAATTCACTCTGTAGACCAGGCTGGCCTCAAACTAATAGAGATCTGCCTGTCTCTGCCTCCCGAGTGCTAAGATTAAAGATGTGCACCACCACCACCCAGTGAGAAAAATGTCTTAACCACATTGAAATGGAAATATTGAAGAGAATGTTTAGAATACTGCCTATATTTGAACTAGCTGACTAAATTTTTTTTACACAGTATACTCTCAGTTATCATTAGCTATTTTCAAAAAAGATAACCACAAAAATCCACTTAAAAGATACTGAGAAAAGGATATCAGTATTTATTTGCTTGTAGACGGCCATTGCTTATCTATTTGACTTCTTGTATAGCATCTCTATTCAGAAGAACTAGGACAACCTGCAATTATGCGTGTATAATACCAAATATTCTCAAAGTGTGTTTCTGAAGAATGAATCTATGTTGCACTTTATCACTTTTCTCCCACTTCACCTTGCCAAACTTCAATTTTTTCATGTTCATGATAGTGACAGTAAGACTGACTTTTCACCTTTAACAAAGTATAATATTTGAACGTGGGTTGTAAATAAACAACCAGGTAAAGTGTAATGAAAGTCAGCTTCAGAAGGTGAAGTTTCCTAAGACACAAATGCAAGGTTTTATGAGGGATTGGCAGGGATGTCTCACTGTCAACAGAGAAGAGTTGTCATTTTTATAAGACTGGCTTATTCTCTGCTACAGATGTGTTAACAAGTTCAATAGCTCAATTCAGATTTCTTTCATTGGATCCTTTATTAAATCATAGATCTGTATTTCAAATGATACAAATCTAGTAGCCTCGAACAGGGGTTACTGCTTATCACATTAGCACTAATCAATTCAAAGAACATATCAGATGTTCCAAGATGCACCATCTTGCTTTTTAAAAAAAAAAAAATGATCTTAAGTGTATAAATGTTTCCACTGATAAAACAATGTCACTCAAAAGGATGTTAAATGCTATTTATGAGACAACAAATGAAGCAAAACTGGTCTAGTAAAATGCAAGATTATGAGACTGCTTAGTTTATTGAACTGAGACTGTCCAAAAGTCTACCTATGAGATTTGAGTGTCCAAAGGTGATTCTGGGATAAGAATAGGCACGTAGGCATAAAGGAATACAATTGAGAGCACAGCCATATCTTTGGAGTAATATAAATATGGTTAGTATTCTTCAGTAGTATTCCTCTCCCCCCTCCCTTCCCCCTCTCCTCTTCCTCCTTCAGTAATATCTCTCTCTCTCTCTCTCTCTCTCCTTTTCCCCTCCTCCTCCTTCCCCTCCTCCCACTCTCCATCTACCTCTTCCCTTTCTCCTCTCCTCTCTTCTCCTCCTTCCCATCCCTCCTCAAAACATTTCAAACAAAATGAAATCTATCAGTCTTTTTCTTTAAGCCTTGGCTCTCTTCTCATGTTTATAAATAAACATCCACCTTAATAATTACCAAAATATTACTTTTATTTCTATCTTTCTTATAATTTTGTGAGTTTTTAATAACATCTACTTAGTCAGGGTTATTCAAAGAAATAAAATCAATAGGCTATCTTGATATAAACAAAATGAGACTTCTTATAAGGAATTATCTGTTGCAGTTAGAGGCTCAGAATCCCACTGTCCCATCTGCCATCTACAGGCTGGAAATGCAAACAAAACAGTTTATTCAAATTTTAGTGAAAAAGAAAAAAACATCTTTCAGTTTGAAAACATTCACATGCAACTTTTGCATTATGTAACCAGGGAAGGACCACTGGGTTGATTTTGGAAACTTCAGCAACTTTACAAGATTGATACAACATTATAGGTTGAAAACTCTATTCTCTCTCCTGCTGATCCTTTTATTCCCTCCATCACTGTTACCTAGCTTTTCCTACTTACTCAAATCTATTTTCATCCATTTATCACTCAACCAGATCACACCACAGATTGATGCTTTAATTACCATAACTAAGTCATTATGTCTTAATATTTAATCAAGCTCTGGCCCCATATATTCTTTGCAAAGTAACTTTGTTTTTCATTCTAGGTAAGCCCTTTTGAACTGGTCAGCTGAGTTAGTAAACAGTGAGAACTAGACCTGCTTTGCAGTAGATTTCAAGAATTAGGACATAGACAATCCTTCCATCTACCACACCAAGTCAGTTCAAAAAGTAGTTGGGGCTAGCAATGCAGATCAATGAAGAGAATTGGCCTAATGTGCATGAAGCCCTAGTTTCAATGCTTGGTGTGACACAAATTTAAAATTAAAACAATAATTTTAAGAAAATAAAATTTAACACATGCATAGCAAAGCATCATTTCTGAAGTATCTCCACATACTACTGGGTAAGTGAATATCCTTAAAATAGGATGGAAAGTCCTAAATAAAGCTACAGAGAAAGATGCTCAGAGAGAAAAAGAGAAACCAGAAGGATGTAGGGATAGAAAGTGCTTTTGTCCCCAAGAGTCATCTGTTCCCATTGGATAGACTCACTTCTTTGACATGTAAGTCAGCCAGAATGAGAATCAGTGGACATGCTAAACCAGTCTTTTAGTGCTGAGCAGAGGAGAAATGGATGGCATGGGCACACCTTTGATGAGACGTATCTGATGACATAACCAATTAAGGTGACTGATTCTATGAATGAACAGTAGCAATAAAAGTCATTACTTTGATAAGCATTGCTTATATTTTGTTTCATTTTACAAGATGCCTTTCAGCAGAGAATTCTGGGGGACCTATGGTGTGGGATAGTCCAGCAAAATGTAGACTATAAAACAAGCATACTACTGTTACAATTAAGAGGGAAAGTTCACAGTCGAGGGACCCTCAGATGCAGTTGGAATAAGGACTTGTCTCCAATACAGAAAGGAGCCAATGGTGTTCTCTGAACCAGAAATGAAAAAGGGAACCTGTTGCCATTCTTTGGTCATGTTACTATTCAAAATTAGCTAAGCGATGACATGGAAGGAAAGGAAAAACAAAGAAACAACAAATAAGTTCTCCTTCCAGATGTTTCTTGCTCACCTGTCAGCTGTAAATGATACATCAATATGATTGGCATATCAAAGCGTAAGAAGAGTTGTGTTGTTTTGAGGAAGGCTCCCACTGCTCTGAACAAAACATAAAACCATGCATGAGATACAACATACAAATTCTTTAATTTTGGTGATTCCACATAAAGTGATAAATTTGTGGTAATAGGGACGTCGTATGAAATAAAGGCAACTTCTAAAATTCCTACTAATGTTTTAGAACATAACCATTTTTGCCCAGGATTATATTAAATAGAGATTCTACAGTAAGTCAGAGAAAAATATGAAAGTTTTTTTTTCTATTTTAGCACTATTCATAGAATATTCTTCCTGTTTTTATGACGAGGAGGCCTCACAGTTTCGTTTTGGACTAGGCCTTACAAATTACATCAAGTGCCTACACACCTACCAGCTTGAACAGGAGATAATTGGTTTGGAATTAGGTTGCATTAACATAAAAACCTTAGCGGAATTCAATTACATTCTTGCTGTCCTTTCTTGAAGACAACATAGTTCTAAATGTCTGCTTCAACTTGCAAGTCTCAAAGCTTTCTTTGTTCAGCCAGGGCTTAAAACTCTAGATTTACCCTCTCTCTACATAAGACTTAGGCACTCTATTCCTTGTGTTACCTGGATGCCATAACCTTAGGTTCTGGGTTACCAAGCTGTAAATTACTCTTTCTCATGTTAAAATAAGAAGGTGGTGTGCGCAGAGTACTGAACCCTCTGTAAAAGCCCTTGAATAAATCTTTTGTGGCCTTAATTATGGGTGATATCGTGTTAAAACTGGCTCCAACAGATTTTCCCTGAGAAAATATGATAGCACAATTATTTTACCAGGAGTGTTAAAATCAACATTGTCTTGACAGAAATTGTAAACTCCTAAAAGCTGACCACAGGTGCAGGCTCACAGTGTCTTAGTGGGGCTATTTTTAGATGCTGATAGTAGTCAGGAAGATTGTTACTTTAATTTTCAAGCCAGGCAGGGTTCTCCAGGATCCCAATAAGTGCTCAAAGGTGCATCGAAGGCCAACAAAGATAGCTGTATCAGGGACACCAATACTTTTAACTTTTCTCCTATACCTCTATATCAGCTATACCAGCCCTACACAGTAAACTGGCTTTGCACACAAACTCTTCCTTGGAGCAACCATTGAGAGGATTAAGGCAAAAGAAGGTAACAAATAACAAGCCTCTCTTGCCTAACAGAGTAGCCTCCTCATTGTAAAGCAAAAGCACCAAAGCAAAGAGAACTGAAAAACTTCCTAAGTTTCTTCTTTTAGCAATTACTTTTATGAGATTTCTAGTAATAGAACAATATCAATTATATATTTTATGATTCTCTCATACTAAATGGAGATACTTAACTTAGCTTCAAAATTAGAACCCTTGGAAAATATTTTTTCCCCCTTGGGAATGGAGAGAGGGCTCATTAATTAAGAAGTCATTGAGAGGACCTGAGTTCAGTTCCCACCATAATGGGTGACTCACAACTGCCTATAACTCAAGCTTCAGGGGATCTGACAGCCTCTTCTGGCCTCCTCCATGGGCACCACACACATGTGCATGCACACACAACAAGCATAAATAAAAATAAATCTCTTTTAAAATATTATTTCATGACATTTAAAGTAGACCAGTAGTTACCACGGACTGGGAAGAACAGAGGGGTATGAGACGCTGCCAAAGTAGAAGATATAATTAGAGAAGAATTAGAAGTTTTGATATTCTACTGCACAGGAGAATGAAAATAGGTAACAATAACACATTCCATATTTCAATGTATCTAAAAGAATTTTTTTAATTGCACAGTGGAGAAATGATAAATGTTTGAAGTGATGGATAGGTGCTTTTCCCAATTTTCCATACATGTACTTATACAAATGATTTTTTTCTATAGAATGATAAATTATATGTACTTTTATATAAACTTTGACCAATAAATACCAGGAACATTTCCCTATGACATTAAATGTTCTTCCATAATAACACTTGAACACATAAGTGATGTCTATCACTATGAAGTATTTTCATCTCTAAAGGGACTCCTTGTAGATGGAGTTCCTCTTGTATATGTAGAATATGGCGTTCCACATTTTCAAATATCCTGTTTGCTTTCTTTCATTAAGTTCTAAGATAGAGAATTATCAGGTCAAAAGCTTAGGGAGATTTTTATCTTTTGACTATTTATTGTATATGCCTGGGTAAATTATGCTACTATTCATATTTTCTGTGTTCATCCCTCTATGAAAATTATCCATCTTACTATTGTGGCTCACTGTTCTTTTTGAGAAAGAGTATTTATTTTTGTCCCATTAACAAGAAACCATTAGGCTTAAACTATACTGTTTGACTTAGTCAATAGTATACAGCAAAACAAGACATACAGCACATCTCAGTCAAAACTCTGAGTACCACTGGATATTTTGTCCATTAACTCTCCTATATTTTAATTGCATATCCAAGCTGAGAGCTGTTCCATCAGCTTAGATTCCAGAAGTCAATAACTCTTTGCAGCAGACCTTTGGGGAGTCAAGCAGCTACCAGCCAACTGCAGTGATAGCTAGCCAGAACCCATGGTCTCAGCCACAGTCAAAAGTAACAAAACAATACCAAACACAAGACATATACATGCTTGATAAAATATGCTGAAGAAACAGAGGCAAGGGTAGCATTAGTGCAAGGCCAGCCTGGCCTTCATCTGGAGAAATGACTCAACAGTTAAAAACTCATATGCTGTAGCAGAGTACTTGAGATTGGTTCCTAACACCTATGTGTAGGAGTTGACAAGTACCTGTAACTCCAGCCCCAGGAAGAGTCAAGGCTTTTGGCATCTGCACACACCCAAGTTGATGTGCACATATATAATTAAAAGTAAAATAAATAATTTTAAGAACCATAAACACAAGCAGAAATATACATACATACATACACATACAAGTAAATATGCACAAGCTACTGAAATCTGAGGAATGTTTGTAACTAACAAACCCTGACAAATACTACCTATAGATTACCCACATGGCTTCATTTTCTATCATTTTCTCTGTGTTCATAAGATTGTACTATTCACAAAGACTCCAAGATTTGATAATGGTGCCAAAATTGATCACATATACACGCACACACACACACCAAGAGGTATGATCATACTGCCTATGTAGCTGATGAATCCTTGTGTAAGAGCACCATATACTTCCCATGCTCATTCAAATGTGCTTTGAGAAAACAAGGAAAACTTGGCCCAGGATTTTCAGTGGTGGCTAGAGATGGGCCTGGGGAAAAGGTGATCACATACAAAGAGTTTTCTGTGGTCTGAATTTCCTGGCTTCCAAAGGAGAAAGTAACAAACCTCCTCAGCAGCTTTCTAGGATGTGAGAAGAAGAGAAGAGGGAGGTATGAGTTTTTAAGGCTGCCAACAGCCAAATATCACAAAGTGAGTCACACCATTACTGTGCATGCTCTCAAAGTATATCTAAGATTCCTACCATTGAAAGATGAAATCTGTTTCTTCAACTCCTGAATTTGGGTTGGGCCTGTGAAATAATCCTATCCAATATAACTTTCCAGAAAGGATTTTAAAATTCCAAAGCCTAGATCTCAAGAGACTTGACTTCCTTCTTTTTATTGTCTTAGAACCACATCACTACACATTAACGAGCTAGTTTCTTCCTGTGGATGATGTGAGGGAAAGTTCACCTATGCCAGAAATCATATTAGGTGAACTTATAGTCAGCCAGTCCAGACCTTATGTTAACAGAGCTACCAACCCAGATGACCACTAACCACAGATATATGCCCAAGATTGGTCAAGACTGGATGACCTTCCCAACTGACTTTGGGAATCATTGATCGTGTTATCATTTGTTATACACTAGAATTAAATAGCTCACTAATTGACAGAAATACCTAGAACAGTCTATTCTCTTCAGTAATACAGTAGTGTGCTGGCTAGTTTTATGTCAACTTGACACAACCTAGAGTTATCTGAAGGGAGGGGATTTCAATTGCGTAAATGACTAGATAAGATCTGGCTTTGGGGTATTCTCTTAAATAGTGATTGATGAGAAGGCCCAGCCCATTGTGGTGGTGCCATCCCTGGGCAGGTGGTCCTAAGTTCCATAAGAAAACACACTGAGCAAGCCAGTAAGCAGCACCCCTCCATGACCTCTGCATCAGCTTGGGCCTCCAGGTCCCTGGTCTGCTTGAGTTCCTATCCTGACTTCCTTTGATGACGAATTGTGGTGTGGAAGTATGTGCCAAATAAACATTTTCTTCCCCAAATTGCTTTGGTCATGGTGTTTCATTACAGCAATAATAACTCAAACTAAGACAGTAGAATGTTCATACCCATTTTCTAGGAACCTGTCAATTTCAATGTTTTACTGATCATATTATTATTAATGTAACTAATCACCTGAATACATTTTCTTTGTTACAAACATTACCTAAGAAATCATATTAATTATGCAATATTAAGAAACAAAGTTAGTCTGAAGTGTCTGATATTTCTCAATGTAAACATTTGAGTTCCTACACCTATCCTACCCGCTGTGTACACATCCCCATAAGAGTCATAAACTAATTCCTATAAGGAGCAAGCTACTACAGGTACTAAAACACATACTCTGCTGTTCAAGATTCAATATCAGGTGAAAATGTTAATGTGGATAAAATTTGGCCGAAGGTTAAGCAGTAAGAAAAGAAATGGAAACAGATCTTCTTAAATTAAATCTTAAAAGACAGGGACAATTTGGAGCTATATACTCAGGCTCCATACAAGGTACTACAAACTTCTTCCAACAGAAAAGGAGCTGGTATAGACTAAGGAATGGTAGAAGTCTGACATTTTTCCAAGTCATTATGTAGGGAGGACAGCTCCTTTAATATCAGGAGCTTAATGTACAAATTAGAATGCAAACAAACATATTCAATAATTAATCTGAAGCTGTTGATACACAATACCATATACTAAGTGATTTTTTTATCCCTTTTTGTGGTGCTGGAGATCAAACCTAGGGCTTCACACTTGCAAATGTTCTAAGACTGCTCCACCCTCAACTGGGCACACTGCTGCAGTTCTGTCATCCTAGAACTGTGGCTTAAAGAGGCCTATCCCAAGCTCCAGGTTCAGTGAGACAGACAGAGACAGAGACAATGACAAAGCAGAAGGGATATGTCAGGCAAATTTAGATGTGCTTTCTGTTTCTCTGCTTGAACTTTGACTTACACAGATATCTCCAAGACAATAAATCTAAAACTAAATCCAGATACCACACCCACCTCCACAAACTTGCTACATCTGCAATTCATTTTATCTTTGTCATCATTCCAATTGTTCTGGGTCAATTCTCAAAGTTGGTATTGATTCTTTTTTTTTTTTCAGCAGATCCTTCATATCCAAAACAAAAACAAAAACAAAAACTAGAAATTGTGTTACATCTACATTCACTGTGTGAAACAGACTTGATAAAATTAGAAGGTTCCTGCTTAAACAAGATGGAAGACTGGAAGCTACCATATGCGACTTCACTGAGAAGAGTTAATACAAGCAAGAATAGGTTCTCTGTCAATGAGAATAAAAAGAACTTTGTAACTCTACAAAGGCAGTGAAAGAACAGGAGAAAAGTGACTGCCCCTCCCTCTCACACTCCAAAATGATGGGTAATGCAGCAAAAAGGTGTCTTCAGGCTTGAATATAACTCAAACCACATTGCTCCATGGTGAGGGGAGTAGAAAGAGAAACCTCATGCAAAATAGAAGGGACCACCATCCGGGACCAAGCCACAGCCTTGAAAAGCCCTAAAAACACATGTGAGTTTGAGTGAGATAAAGATCCCCTGACAAGCTACCATTCATGGCCAGGGAATCTCAGTTTGTCCTACATATGCTTCAAGCGGGAAGTGGCCACTTGATATCTTGAGAAGCAGTCCATTGTTTGAAACAGAACTACTGAGTGTGCAAGAACAACAACAAAAAAAGAACCACTGGTTAGGAAGTATAATTTAACCAGCCATAACTCGAGGTATGAGACAGACTTGGCAGGCGATTGTCCAAAGTGGGAGGGAGAGACATTGAGGAACTGAAAAGTACACACTTCAGGTTTAAGCATCAAACTGCATAACCCCACCCTGTGGCTGGAAGTAGAGCTCATCAACTGACAATACCACCAGAATTTGGGAGCCTGGAGACAGAGGCCACTAGATATACCCTCTATTTAGTACTACCTGCTTGCTTGCTGTTCACTGCTGAGCAGCCTGAGCATGCTGAAGTGCACCCTCCTGCTAGGTGATTAATACTTCAGACATCTTGAAAGCAAAACGATAGGTCCTCCAGCTGCACAGATATCAGTGCTCAATGTTTCCCACAGTCCCAGTGCTCTTGAGAACCAAGTACACACACACACACACACACACACACACACAGAGAGAGAGAGAGAGAGAGAGAGAGAGAGAAAGGGAGAGAGAGCAGCTAAATCTTTAGGTACTATAATCTAGGGAGAAACTATCCAGCTCACAGACTGCAAACCTAACATGGTCATCAGAGGCCCCTAAGTGCAAAGAAGGAAATGATGATACCTTTGGTGGGCAGCAGACCTTCATCTGATGTAGGAGGAAGTAAGGCCTCCCTAAGAAACGGCTGCCAGGATTTAAAACGGGGGCAGTGGTCACACAGATGTGAAAGCTGATACCTAGGAACAGATGACATCACGAGAGCCAACCAGCAAAGCACATTTCATCAAGATCGTGCTCAAGAGACAAATGGGAGCGGGATGAGGGTTGATGAGGGGTTATAGGGGGTATAAAGTGTACCTTTTGTCCTGAACAAAGAGAGTTTGCTTGTCCATGCATCTCCCGGAGTCTGGTCTTTTGATTCTGCGCCAGCTCATCGCCCCGCCCCCCCATACCCCCACACTCCCCACACACCCCCATACACCCCCACACACCACCACCACTCCCTCCCCCGGCAGCAGTGGGACAGACAGGGCCAGACGTTCCAGGCAGTACCTGGGAGTGCTTCCCGCAGGGTGCCCCTAAAAGCTACAATCTAACAGACTCAGCACAGGCATAGAGAAGCGTAACAAAGACAGGAATGCACAGCTCAACTGACCCTCCAGTTCTATGCATATAACCAGTAGTCTAGAATTTCTAAGTGTAGAGGAATAGTTAATCATTTAATCCAGCAGTATAGCTGCTTTGAGAAAGGATCTTATTGAAAGGTCTATGTGATAGTAAGAAAGGATCAAATCCAATGGCCTGTATGAAGGGATTACATTCAGAGGCCTGTGTGATCCTGACAGAATACAGAAAGAATGTTAGTCAGACTAATCCTATCCTCTGTGCTAAAACTAGGTGAAGGGGACTTCTGTGGCTAAGGCAAATAGCACACACTTTAATCTCAATGCCAGGGTTCAAAAGGGAAGCAGTCAGTTCAGAAGCAGGTCTGTCAGTCTCTCATGGCTCTCAGTTCATGTTTACAGAATGACCACATGCTTTTAATCCTAACTCTAAGGTTGAATCAGAGTGAAAAGCCAGCAGAGTGAAATCTGAGATTGAATCACGGTGAGGACAGATCCAACTCTCAGGATATAAAAGCAGACTCTGAGCTCAGAGAGACACAGGCTGTATGAGCAAGGACATGGGGGCATTCTGAGGCAGAGTCACAGAAACAATTCAGCAGAAGGAGGGAGAGTGAGTCAGTTTGAAGCCTAGCAGAACAGTTCAGTCAGAGAAGTTGCAGGGGTCAGCCAGAGTCAGCCAGAGTCAGAAGAGTTCAGTCAGACACAGCCAGCTCAGAAGGTCACTTTGAACCAGTAGCTTGTGGAAGAGTTTGAGTCAGAACATCAAGTGAGTTGAATCAGCCAGTCAAAAGAGTCATTTGAATTCATTACAGCTTTGAGTTCAGAAGGAGATAGTCAGAGTCAGTCAGTCAGCTGCAAGTCCCAAAGGCTTAAATATTCTAGATTGTATGCAGGCTGAAGCCTTCCAGTTTTACACTGAAGATTAGATTATACAGAGGCTGAAACCCTCCAGGGCCAGGAATTAAGTTAGTCAGAGTGAGTCAGTCTTGGAGGCTGAGGCTGAAGCCTTCTAGGTCGGGGCTTGTATCTTGAAGATTAGATTGTATGGAGGCTAAAATCCTCTATGGGTCAGGGATTGGATTAGCCAAGGAATAAACTGCCTTTTGAGCCTGAATCAACAGCTACATGTGATGATCCAGACAAAAGCCTAGACCAGTACCCCATCTTCTCTTTTGTTTTGTCCTTTGTTGAGTTGGTTATAGGATTGGTTTCAGTTATTTGTTTTGAGAATGTGTGTAGTTACTGGGTTGTTCTTTTTCCTTTCTTTTTCTGTTTTGTATTTGTGCTAATCCCTTTTAGTGCTTACTATACTTTCAGCAGTGTTTTTACTCTATTGTATTTTTTAATTATGTTTTTAATATACTTACCTAATTTTGTTAATGTACATTTTCATTATTGGTATTTATTTTCTCTTTTTTCTTCCTTGTACCCTGTTTCTTTTTTTTCTCTCTACTATAATGTTAATATAATTTTGAGTTTTATCATTTAGCTTTAAAAATCTCATGAACTTATTTTTATTGTCCTTTTCATAGTTATCTAACTTACTTCAATTCTTTCATTATTAGGAAATCTGGCGATTTTTTTTCTAATCTCTTGACCTTTTCTATCCTGAATAATATTCTTTCACTCTGTTCTATCTCTGGCATTCTTTCTTTGGCTTAATTGAGTCTATTGTTAATGTTTTCTATGTTTTCATTTAAATTTGATTAATTAATTTTTTTCTCTTGCAACTTTTCTTCCCACACCTCATCTTCCTTGCTGTATTTTTCTGCCATGAATCTTTTTTATTCTCATTCATGTTGATGATTTCGTGTTGTTTGCTGACCTTCCTCTTTAGGTCCTGGATTGAATTAATCTGCTTGTTTTGCTTTTAAGCCATTGATAATTTTTTATTAATAAACTTTTGAAATATCCATGTTCTGTTTTATCTGTTTCTGTGTCTTCTCAGTCAGTTGTTAAAGAGTTATAGTCTTTTGTGAGAGTTGTGTTGCTTTGCTTTTTCATGCTTCTTGTGCTTTGTGGTGCAGCATATGCATCTTCTGTTTTGGAAATGTCTACCAGCTTTATCTGGGAATCTCTCTATTAAGCAACTTATTTCTAAAGGCTCCATTCCCTGTACTGATCAGTGGTCATTGTGGAAAAAGCAAACTCTATAACACCAACATCAAATTCTATGAGATATAGAAATGAACTTTGAATTTAAAAGATACTACATTATAATCAAATTTGTTGCATATCAGAAAAAAAAGAGATTTACACACTGGATACCTGTGTGATGAAATCAAGTGGCTGATTAGGAAAGCTAAGCATGTGCCTTGAAAGTGTGAAGACAGGAGCTGAGATCCCCAGAAATCCACCTGAATGCCAGGTGTCTGTGGCAGCCCTCCCATAATTCTAGCCTGCAAAGGTGGAAACAGGATACCCAGAGCAAACCAGCTAGTAAGACTGACCATATCAGCACTCTCTGGGTTTGATTGAGAGACTCTGCCTCATTTAATACGGAGGAAAAGAAATAAAGGATGAGTCCTAACAGCAACTTCTGGTTTCCACATACATGAGCAGATGTGCCCACACAAAAAAATGAGCACATATTGCACACATGCAAAAATCCACACACACACAAACACACACACACACACTGCACAAAAAATGGGGAAAGGAATATGATTAATATTTTATTTGCAAAAATTACATTGCAATTGCATTAAAATGGACTTCTTTATAGGCAATAATATGCCAGACTAATTTTAAAAATAAGTCATTTATGTTTTGTTATCATTTCAAAATGATTCATTTGAGAGAAACGGAAATGACTGCAAATGAAAACAGGCTGACCATAAGAGAAGAACTCTCCACATGGATGACAGGGACTCACACAATAAAAAGCTTTTTTTAACTTTATTAAAATTAACTTTCGTGATAATTTGAAAATGCAGTGATAATAAAACATTATACAACTGGCCAAAACAGGCAGATTTGTGCTAATAAAAGTATTTTTATTAACATTATTCTGAGAGAAAAATGGTTCATCCTGAGATGTAGACAATGAGACGGAGGGACTGCCACAGCTTGTCAAAACTTTATTCGAAAATCTGTAAGACATAGCCTTTTTTAAAGAAAAAGGTTGAAATAAATAAATGCAATGGCTTTTCATGAAGCAAAAGCTCTACTGTGAAATAAACAATACAAGCATCTTTGTTTCACATTCAGCACAGAGGTGAAATCCGATTCTAAACTCTCTGAAAGAATGCTAGAACACATCTCTGGTCCTTTCCTCATTGTGCTCCACATGATTCTGTGCTATTTTTAAAGGAATATAATTTGCCAAGTGGAAAAAAATTTATGTGCTGTAGAAGATACAGAGCTTTTATTAAAACAGCAATGGTTTGTCCATTGACCTGTTTTGCTCTCTGGGTATTAATCACATGCATCTTGTCATCTCTTCTAACTCAGCTTGCTCCAGTGAAGGGAAAGGCATGCTTTTAGCGAACTTCAAAGATACTGAATGTCTATGATCAGAACTGTAACCTGTCATCCCATATTTCTAGACTAGCCCTTACCCATCATGGTATTTGCCCAGCAAGCTCAAGAAAAGTCCACAGTGAGCTTGTCATGGCAGCTGCTAAGTGTCATTACTTGGGTTGAAACTCAAGGTTCTGCTTAGGTGTAGAGGCAAAGTATTACTTGGCAAGAGCAAGTCTGCTAAGTCTGCAAGTCTGCTAACCAGTGTCAATCAGAACATGACAGAAGCCATCTGAGAACAGGATCATGCTGACCCTAAATAAACACCATAAAAGCCCATTGGATGCACAATTCTTCAGATGTGGTCTGCAAACTGAAGGGAAAGTATACCACAATAGCCAAAGCTACCTTCGGCCTCCAGGTTGTTTTACAGATTCAAATCCCAGTCATCTTCACCTGACTATCCTCCATATCCAAGCATACATTTTCAGTATCACCAATGAGTCCAACTGAAGATCCACCATCATTCACGGAAAGCCATTTTAGCATTGTTTACTAGAGACTTCAAACACTGAATTCACTTCAGAATCATGTGAAGTTAGCTACTACTTATGAGCCACATATGGCAAGTCAGAAAAATAAAAATCTTAACAGCCTGCCTCTGCTGAGGATGAAGGGTAAATAAACAGGAAAATGTTTCCAGAGGTTTAATTCTTTCCAATCTATTGCCGGACACTCTATGGCTGCAGTGAAAACATAGGTATGACTGATCTATCTATCTCTGCAGTTCTACCTTCTCCCATCTATGCTGCTTAATACCAAAAGAAAAGAAATCCAGGACTTGAAACTCTTCTTTAAACACTAACGCCACAGGTCTGGGCTCATCAAGAAAGCCTCCATTTCAAGGACACGTTTCAAGGCCACCCCTCTGCTCCCACAGTGATTCCACTGTGTCCTGAACATCCGCACTGTGACCAGCTCTAATAACTCCCAGAAATGCATCATCTGCCCCAGGAACAAGCACACTGTAAAACTGCTGTTTTCACATTTCCTGCAATAAAATCCAGACAATAAATCTGGTTTCCGTTATATTTTAATAGTGGAAATGTGCTTATGATTTTAAACGAACAGCGTCCATCAGAAGGAGGGATAATACATATTAGGCAACAGATTCAGAACTGTCTGTCAAAAGGAAATTGCAGAACATTAGCCTGGTAAGATTCTATAGAGAAAAATAACCGGAAAATGTGGCATATGGTTTTAGCTTACAGGACCTTATCTGAAAGCATTCAAATCAATGTTTGTACCAATTGACCTGGAAGATCAAAGGCCATGGCACCAATGCCATACCAGTGCCACAGAAGAAGATGAAGGATGAAGAGATTCTTTTCTAGGAAAGTGGTTTTATCATTCCCCAAGAACAAACTTGTAGGATTTTGGAGCCCTCCTTAATAAAAGACACACTTCATATTTTTTTTCTCTCTTAAAGAATTATGAGTGATATTTTACATAATGAAGGGTTTACAGACAAAACAAAATAACTAACTTTGCAACTGTATTTAAAAACTAGAATTGAAGCATGAGGTCCATTTTAGAAGTGTTACATATAATTTGGAAGGAAGAAACAATTTATGCCTAGTTCAGCCACTCTTTCTTATTTTTATGCTTTGACTCAAAGTTGCTGCTCATCAGTTTTGACTTTAGAACATTTTGGCAATCTTTCAGGATTGGCTTCAAAACAATTATCTACCCAAAAAGTCTCCATTAAACATAATTTCCTACATCAGCATTTACTCTATATTTTTATTATTTATTTCATCATAGAGTACAAAATAGAAGCTCATTAAATTGATAGGAACATATTTATTTTATGCATTCTGGGAAACACTATTCAATTTTATTGCCCTTCCTACAATAAACACAGAGGAAAAGAGAATTTTAACTACTTATGCTCAGAATAGACTTCAGTGTAGGACATCAGTCTAGCATATAAATAGTCCAATTCTATCTCCAGCACTAACATATATATATATATATATATATATATATATATATATACACACACACACACACTCCTTTCTTAACACAGTAAGTTACTCGTATTATATGCATACATATATGAATATATTACTTGATATAATAAAAGAAAGTATACCAAGCAAATAAATATTCCAAATGATAGAACAGAAAATTTTGGACTAAATATAAAGAAAACTTTAAAGATTGAAGCAATTCTAAGTGCATAACAAAACACTTTTTCTAGTGATCAAAGGCACTTGTAGCTGTGTTTTAGGCAGTTGATGAGCAAGGAAGGTCATTCTACAGAAGTCCCTTCCTTCCCAAGGCAGACCAGTTAGGATGCTCAACAGAATATGATCCCGAGTTTTCAATGATATGAACACTAAAATTCACACTATTTCTTTAATATTGCCTTCAACCTAATTAAGAAAATTGACTAAACTAGTATGTTTAACTTTGCAATCTATTGTTTAAAAAAAATATTGAGAAAAGTTGCATAGATATTTTCCTAGAGGATTTTAAGAACAAGATAGGCAAATAGATGCAGCCTGAGTCATGGAATACAAGTAGAGAGTAAGAGAACTCCAAGGAAAAGCAGGATGATTTTCCTTCCAACTCTCCAGTTCTCAGACTGGAGATCAAAGGGGCAACAGACTTAAAATTAATATTCATTCTACTTGTGTCACAGAAAGTGCATGTTTAAAAAAATTCCAGGATTATAATTAACATTAAGAAAGTCTTATTTATTTAAATATGCAAATAAATTGCACGCATCATATGGATTCACCAAACAAAAAGTATGGGGGGTGAGAGGTGAGCTCAGGGCACTAGAGAGCTAACCCATGTGGGCTCTACCCAGACTCACTGTGTGACCTTTAAGCCATTTATCTCATCTGCTCCTTGTCAAGTCTTTCAAATGAGAAAAGCAGGATATTCGTTCCTGGCTGCCTCACAGGATGGTTATAAACATCAAATGAAACAATGAATATTTATGTACTTCATAAAGTATGAAATGCCTGCCCAAAATGAAGTGCTATTTTTATTGTGTGTGCTGAATGAGAAAGGAAAGTCTGAGGTTTGCAGCTAATTGTATTTAACGTATGAAACACATGTTGTAATAATTATGCTTTGGTGCCTCTTTCTTTTCTTTAGAATTATTAAATGATGGATACTATTGTTCTGAAAATCATTAAACTGAGATTTTTCCACTGCTCACAACCACAAATATCTGTCCATCAAGCAAAACTGGATGTTGAAAGTCCCACATGCTGTTGAGAGAAGCCGAGATCCTGAACTGTTGCATGAGCCTTTAAAATGTTCTGCCATTTTTAATCGATTCCCAGTTGTTTGAGAAAAATCATGAGCTTATTTTGAAGCAACTCAGAATGATTTTATTCTAATCCTCTATATAATTTGTCCTTGGTTGGGGAAATTTCTCTGAAATTATATCAATAGAGAATTTCATTGCTTGGGATTGTCTTCATCTCTAAAAATGATGATCATTGGAATAAAACTGAAACACTGAGATGTCCATGGGGAAAATACGTCTACCAGAACTGTTTTTTTTTTTCAGCTAGATTTAAAATGGCTTCTACATATCCCAGAAGGCAAGAGGAACAATGGAAATAATGAAGAATACATTAAAACCTCTAATGACTGTTATCCAAAAGTTGATGATAAAATTGTGACTCTTTAATGTTTGAACTCCCAGCATGTTACAAGTGAATAAATAACTGTGCTCACATTGCATGAGAGTGTGTGTTTGATCAAATATATTTCTCTGACAGCTGGTAAGAATACAAATCAAAAGTTTTGGAGAATAAAAATCAAAAATTTTGGAGAAGGACCGATATAGACAACTAGAAGCATTTTCAACTTAGTTGTGTTCTCTCTGGAAGGCACTTTAGCTCTTTTCACTTTTGCTCTCTGCAGAATAATACTGCACAATAGTTGAAACAGAAGAAATGTTAACTAATAATAAGATTCCTGTAAATTACCCACCCCTATCTAACTCACTGAAATAGTAACGCAGAAGCTAGAGCTGTGCTCTTCACTAGTAGATATTTCCTTAAGCTTTGGTAATCCATGCTTCTGTATTCCTTAACTGAGAACCCTCCAGAAATTCAGATGCAAATGTTATTAAACACATGTTCTTCTTATAGGAAAATATAAAGAAATAAAATAAATTACTCTACTTATATTTCCTGCTTTCTCCAAGGCCAACATGGATCACTCTGAAGAAAACAGGCAGTGAGTATCTACAGATCGAACAGTGTGATGATAATCAGCAGTCCATGAGCGCTAATCTAGGAAAGCTTAGAATCTAGAACTATTCCTACCAACATTCGTACCTTTAAAAATTCATGAACTGTGAAACGGATTGTTATCTCTTGTATAATTTTGCCCTCATTGACTTCAAGACTCCTATCTCTAATTATATTCCCACAACATCACCTTGATTTGGATGTAACTATTGGATGTAACTATTGGAAGTATGTGCAGTTTGTAACTATCTCAGATCTATTACATACTTCCTCTCTGAGATGTGATGTCCCAACTGTGATCATAACGTTCTGTCATACAACTTTCATGAAATATTTTGATTTCCTTACGATTTGTCCATACTGAGCTGAATTTTTCACCTGCAGCAGTGATTACAGAGAGATCTCTCCAGTTTCAGACTTCAGAACTGGGGGTAAAAGTGCATGATCAACCCATCATAACAAGAACTGTGTTAAAAACAATGTTAGGGGCATCCAGGGAATATAGAAATATACAGTCCTGATAATTGTGAGTTAAAATTTTTCTCTAAGGGACTTTTAAATTGTTCTAAATATGAGTAAATATGAGTAAGCCTTGATCTCGCAAAGAAGGGTAACAAATGTCCAGAAAAGAAAATGTCACTGACACAATGCAGAGCAGAGAAACATCTAAAAATCTCAAGTCACACCTGTCCTGTGGTACATTTCTGAGCAGAAATCATGACACTATAGGTTATGTGGCCTCCCTGAATTGTCCACTCCCTGATAGACGTAAGCATAAGGTATTCGCCCTGGTGACTAAGTTCCTCATGTGTGGGATGAAAAATGTATTTGTGATAATCTGAGATTGAGAGAATACAAAGGGGTACACACAGAAGGATGCTGTCAATCAATTGTTGTAATCTGCAAGCAAATGTAAGATTCGGGGAGAAAAAAAAAAAGCATTCATATCCCATTTTGCAGAGACTTCTCCTTTGTCAAATAATGATATTTGTTTTTCTTTCTAGATACTACTCATCAGTTACAATCCTCCATCTTCTGAGTACATATTTTACTTCTTTCCCTCTAAATTCTCTAAACTATAAGTTTTACTTAAAAGCTCTTGTCCTCTAAGTTCAATATCTGGGACAGTGTCAGTATTTTCCTGATGACATTTCTCTCATGATTATTAGTTATGGTTCTATCTTTAGACACTGTAGGAATTTTTCCTGCCCCTAAAATGATTTGCTTTCCCCCAGTCAGAAAGCTGGAGGTCAGGGCTGAGCTTAACTAAACATAAGGGTGGATTTGGAAGAGGTCACTACTCAGTTTCAGCTTACCTCTAGCTTCAAATGCCTTGAAGTAAGGTTCTTCTTCAGGACTCTAAGATGGAAGTTTCCCAGTATGCTAAGAGTTCTCTACTCTTTCTCCCAGATTTCCAGCAACAGTTCCACTACATATTCTCCAAGAGCTCAGTGGGGGGAGGGGAATAGAGGTTGATCAAGAAGCAATTATTCCACACTTAACTTTCTCAGAGTCCAACCCAACAAACTAGCCCACATTTATCTGCCAGTGTGATGGGTTAACGAGAATGGCTCTCATAGGCTCATATATTTGAATGTTTGGTTCCCAGTTGGTGAGCTATTTAGGAAGAATTTGGAAGATGAGGTCCATCACTGGAAATGGGTTTTGACATTTCAAAAGCCCACATTCTCTCCTCTCTGCCTCTGTCTCTCTATGTCTCTGTCTCTCTGTAACTCTGTCTCTCTCTACCTTTGTGTCTTTGTATCTCTCCCTCTCTCTCTCTCCCTCTCCCTCTCATTCTCTCTCTGCCTGCATCCTGAGGATCAGCAGGTGTGCTCTTAGCAACTGCCAGCACCATGTCTCCACACTCCTCACCATGCTGATAATGGAGTAATCCTCTGAAATTGTAAGCAAACCATCAATTAAATGCTTCTTTCTATAAGTTGCCTGGGCCACGGTATTTCATCACACCAATAGAACACTGACTAAGAATGCCAGGATTTTCTGTCATGTAGTTTCTCTACTGATTTCAACCATCTTCCTCT
Organism: Cricetomys ansorgei; assembly: GCA_026225945.1. Classification (NCBI taxonomy): domain Eukaryota; kingdom Metazoa; phylum Chordata; class Mammalia; order Rodentia; family Nesomyidae; genus Cricetomys; species Cricetomys ansorgei. Next base: position 22,136,481 of record JAMJFZ010000199.1, read on the forward strand.
GACAGCACAGGTAACATGATGTAACAAACAAGCTCAGAGGTAAAAAGCGGTTCCACTCTCACGTCACCAAATATGATTCACCCTTTACTGGCCACATACATGTTTCCATAGCTCTCTGATAGTTTGAAGATAAAATATGACTTTTTAGTTTACATGATTTCATTTTATTTTTTATTTTTGAAATTAGAATTTATTATATTCCTTCCTTCCCTTTCCTCCTTCTAAATTCTCCCCTATACACATTTCCATTCTCCTTGAAATTCATGCATTCTTTTTTCACTGTGTGTGTGTGTGTGTGTGTGTGTGTGTGTGTGTGTGTGTGTGTATTTCTAAATATAATCTGTTCCATTTGTACAGTGTTACTTTTATGCATGTTTTCAGGGCTGATCATTTGGCATTGTGTGCTCTTCCCTGGGGAGGACCACCTCTCCTGCTTCTAGCTTTCCTCAGTTGCCTACAGTTCTTCGTGCAGAGTTGAGGTCTCGTGGGCTTTTCCCCCATTCAGTTTGCATGTTTGTTGGTGTCCTTGTTTGGCTCATGTTTGGGGCAGTTATTTTGATTAGACTTTATAGGTATAGCTTCTGATGTTACTAAGAGACATAATCTCAAAGAAAACTTCCTGATGCTTTGGCTCTTATAATCTTTCCTCCCCTCTTCCCCAAAGTTCCCTGAGCCTTAGGTGCAAGAGAATTTTGTAGATATATCCATAGGTACTGTACTCTACAACTCTGCATTTTGAGCTGTGTCATTATTGAACAACTCTGGGATTCATGGACAGAAACATATATTAAATTTGACATGATGCTGTTTTGCTATGGAATGGGAATCACAAAGAGAAGTTAGGGCTCTTCTCATGAAAACAACAATCCTTCATTAATACATTTTAAATGTAGCTCCAACCTTTAAATTTGTAGTTCAGATAACATTAGAAGAATGCTATAAATCTGTATGACTGTGATTGCTAAATAAATTCAACCTGGATTCTTCAAAGTACACATGAAACAAAGGGTTGGAGATAGTGCTTAATTTGGAAGTATTACCAAAGAGATCAAACACAAATGACAGAGAGATCCTGAATCGACCTGGAAGTGACATTTGGAACAGTGTAAAGGCAGGATGGAAATTTGGTTCTCTCTTTTCTTTATTTGTTTGTTTGTTTGTTGTTTGGTTTTTTGTTGTTGTTGTTGTTGTTTTGAGGGGATGGGGAAACAACACATGACATTATGTGGAACAATCAGAGGCATTGTGGGCAAAGAATGAAAATGCTTGAGGCATATCATAGATTGAAGTACAGTATGCCAGCTCTAAGGAGAAAGAATAGATTGGAAGAGAACAGACAGAAATATAAAATATTTAGAAAAGTAAAGAAATGCATATGGGTGAAAGCAATTTATTCTGTTGAGGAGAACATTAAAAACTGACCTAGCCAATTTGGTCACACATCTCCCTGAAAGTATGTGTATGTTGTATACCTGTGCATATGAATATACATGCACACACACACAGACTCATACATATTTTCATGAAGTCTCTGGTAATTAGAAGTAAAGAGGTGCCTACCAATAAAGATAATTCTATCAGCTATCTCTTAGGCACCACAAAGAGTTCTTTCAACCTCACTCAGCTCTTATTTTGCATCCTGTGCAGAAATAGTTCTACATAATAAACTCTGTCCAGGTTCATGCATGTGCCCCTGTCTAAACTCTGTCCGATATGTGCTTCCTTCCTTAGCCAGAACTTCCCAGGATAGGATTCTATTACAGTCTCTTTGATATCTACATACTATGTACAACTGGAAGTACATAGGAACTAATCCTTCCTGGGAGATTAACCAATCAATAATAGACATCAATGAATCTGTGCTTCTCACCTGCTCTACTGCATACAGAAAATCTTTGGGTATAATTTGTAGGAGATCCTGCTCCAGTAAGAAACCAGTCCATGTAACAGAAGACAATGAGTTAAGGCATCCTTCCTTATTATATCTTTCCTCCTACTGTCCCTTCCACTGCTCTCTTAATTTTGTATCATCTCTTGAATGGTACACCAGAATTAAATACTAGCCTGCTCACTTTTAACCCTTACTTTTAGGTGTGCTGTAGGAAGAATACAAGTTAAAGGCAATGATGATGATGATACCAACACTGTTGATACTTTGTTTTAGTTTTGCAGGTGAGAAATCTAATGTAGGAAAAGATTGCCTGAAATTCCTTCTCAGTAAATTCTAGCAATTGTCACTTGTCAGTAGGGGACGCTTTCTTTTTCCAACAGGCTAAGAGAAAGAAAGGAAAAAATGCGCAGTTAAGTGAACAGACATCTCTGGCTTGTTATGGTAACATTGATTGGAATGCATGACGAAGTAGTTTACTCATTATCACCTCGTTAATTCTAGTTGTAAATAATTTATTTATTTATAACTGTCATTGTTTGAGACATTCGTATTGGTATCTAAAATTTTTCATTTTGAATAATGGCATTCTGGGGACAGAATCGTGAGCTGACAAGCACCTCGTTGGGTGTCTTCAGGGTATACATTAGCTGCTTCTCACGGGCTTCAGCATTTTACACATTATCTTAACAACGAATCTCCAAATCACAGAAACGTGGAAAATGAAGAATCGAATAAACATGAGGCGGTGTTTGCATTTCTTCCTGAGATATTGAATTTTTGTCCTCGTGTCACATGCAGGACACTCAGACAGAAAGGCATGTTACCAAGTCACCTTCTATAATTGGTTTTCCATACTGATTTAACTGATTTAATATCAGAATCCAGTCCCACTAACAGTGCCTCCTAGGTATTAACACTGCAGCAATCCTCAGAGGCATTCTTTCAGGCAGGAGTTATGAAGATAAAATAACTTGAGAATCACTGGATACTTGTTCTGGAACAAAGTGTTATAGTTTATGAATTCATTAATATGTTATTAAAATACAGTAGATTATATAGTCTAGACCTGTTGTTAATTTTTTACTCACATTTACTTCAGGAATGGCTGAAGTGCTTGCCAGGAGTAGTTAACTTTACTGTTTCCATTGTGCCCTGTTATGGTTTGCCCCGTACAGTATTCATCCTTGGGGGACCATGTTGCCTGCATACTCTACCACTTCTACTTTTAATGATTGCTTCCTGATATAAGAGCCTATAACTTAAATGACATCTTTTGTGGTTTTCTAGTTAAACATAGAGTTTATACTTAAGTTTATAGTTTCTGTCAGCTAATGAATACTAACAATTTAAGATTCCCTATCCTTCAACTGTGGTGTTCTATAAAATGTCAGGGGCAAAGCAGTGGTCCCTTCTCCCTACATGCTGTCTCTTCCACATCAGGCCTTTTCTGTAACTGATGGTCTTTCTTGCTTCTTGCATTTGCAAGTTGCCTGCTCTGTGCCACAGGACTGAATTGAATTTTGGAATACAACATATAGGTCTAAGTTTGTAATTACATTTTAGAAAAAAAAAATGGAGTCTAAAGATAAGCATTCCATATATTTGAGTGCGTGAGGAATTTCCAATTTTGTGGGTGAAATAATGATTAAAATGAACACTAAATGCAAAAAGTATTTATACTATTTGTAAAGGGAAAGGGGGCAAAGAGACAGTCTCTTGGAAAATAATTTTTAAAATGGTAAACATTACAATATGAAAAAATCAAAAAAAGAAATTATAGAAGAAAAATAAATGATCAATAAGATTTTTAAATCCACAAGTGAATGAACGATAATTGAAATAATATGACATTGAACTAATGAAAGTGTTTGATTCCTGTTGAAAATCTATTTCTGATAAATAATTAAATTGCAAGCCTATGTCTCATACACTGACAAATCCTTTTCAAAGCATTTTTCACTATAAATGTCTCAAAGGAACTTTTTGACCAAGAAATTCAAACTTTTAAGCATTCCTGAGGAAACCATTAGTTTAATATATTAAACTTTAGCTGCATTAACTTCCTTTTACAGGTTTACTAATAATTGAAAAAAATGAAATCAACTTGATGATAGTATGCAACAAAATACTATGCCGTCACTAAAATGAATAAAAACGTTATTTAAATTATAATGTTCCTAATCCAATATATGTTATTGAATTCCAAAATGTAGTCTATAAATTAATATAACCAGAAGACAAAACTCCATGTATGTGTTTGCTTTTTAAAGTCCAATGAACTAATTCCAAAACATTAATAGTGGCTGTCACTATGCAGTAAGATTTTGTGTTATTGAATTTTTCTTTGCTGAAATCCTAAACAGTTCATGAAATCTGTTATACAAAAATATAAGTGATAATTCTGATGAAATTCCTATCAAAGTAAATATTGTACAGGCTAAACGAAAAAATATATATTCATTTTCTGGATTATTTCTTACTCTGTTGGAGTTTACAAATTACAGTAACTTTTTGTTTCTCTTAAAATAAAAATGTGCTTCCAACCAAAGATACTTCCTAAGAAATGCTGTATGGAGGAAACTTCCAGTCTAAACTGACAGCCAGTTTAGCAGTGTCTGATGGAACATTTCTAAATTTTCCATAAATATGTTTGCAAATCCCCTAAAAGATGCAAATATTTGTAACACACCAAAAGTCCTCTACAAAAAAAAAAAAAAAAAGACCTTTACTTATTAAGGAACTCAAATTCAAAAAAGAAATGAGTAATTTCCATGTCATATCTTCCTGGGTCCACCTTTCCACTTGGATATTTTACCTGAGTGCCATGGACTAGGGCACAGTGCAGTAGCTAAGTGCAGAAAAGGTCTGTGCTTATTCAGTCATGTCTGCAATGTTTCATGTTCATGTCCTGGCTTTGTGGCATCAATGTGGTAATTTTTCAGAAAATTAGAAAGGAAGAAAAGCAAATTCCTAAGACCTTGAATAATTTTTGCATTCATAAATAAAGGACTGTCATTGTCTCACTAGCCAGAAATCAAAATTTTAAACACAAATGTACCTCATTAGGGATGAGAAAGTAGGGCTCAGTGCAGCTTCTGGAACTTAAAGCCTGGAGGAGCAATGAGGATTGATACAAGGTGCTTTCAATTTGGGGATTGAATTTGGTTGTATTAATCATAATCAACTTGCTTTAATCAGAAACTGGGATTTCCTAAGGACTTTACATTAATTGCAAACTAGAGGAGTAGGCAAATTATTCTTCACTGTAGATCACAGAACCTCTTTTTGGGTTATGATCAGATATATCCCACTGAATTAAGTTCAAATAAAACTGTTATTGAATCTTGGTATCTAATTACCACATGCCAGCTATTAATGAATGTTGCTAATAGGATACACATAGCCCTAAAACAGCATACCATGAAATGGCTAAGCTAATGAGTGTATCTTAACTTTCACAGGTACACCTTGGGGCACGAAGCTGAACAGTTTATGGGACTGATGTTTTACTCAGCACTGAAGTGGTTAAGCCAGCTTTGTAGTCTTCTCTACTTTGCTGTGGATGCTGGTGACATTAAATAAAGTTACAGTCCTTTATAAGATTTAATGTTCAGCCTTTCTAATTCTACCTTTGTAATGAAATCGAAGTATGACTGTGTGCAGTTGTTTTGATGACACTGAAAGTGTCATCAACTATGCTTTTTAAACCCTAGCCTCTCTGCTTAAGTGACATCGGCATTTTACATGAAAACTTCTCATCACTTTTACTGCAATGTGACTACATGTTTTGAACCTACAGACAGAACCTGTTTATCACAGACGGAGAATTTCCAGGAAGCAAAAAGCATCCTAATGCAATTATTTGATTCAAAATGTCTGTGCTTGCCTTTACAGCTGATTGATTCATACTATGTTTAGTAATGTGTTTAGTAATTCCTGTTGTTTCTGCTTCAAGGCAGTCTTGTGGTCGTGTGACTTTCAGCATTTCTCTTCATTTTCGTCAGGACCTTCTTGAAAACTCGGTGAGATGGAAAAGAGCTGGTGTGCAACTCAAGGCCCGAAATCTTTTTCACACTCTGACGCTGCTGCACACACCATTGCCAAGGTTCCCTAGTTCTCTAACACTGTTGTTTCTTTGACTGTAAGATTGAGCAGCGATAGTAATTAGTAATTATGTCATCACTGCTAATATGAAAATAACAGTAAACAGCTAGCATTTATTGGGTGCTCGCCATATGTTGCATAGTAACTTGGGCACACTTCCCTGTAGGGTCTCACTGAATCACCACAGAGGCTTCGTCTAGTAAGAATCACTTCCTTATTTATCCAAAGGGCCATTGAGGTACAGAGCACTCTAGAAGAAAAATGCCCAAGCTTTCATAGCATGGAAACTAATGAATGGCTAAATTAAGAATAAAGTATAAGGAAATCCCCCCTCAGTTCTAAAGTTAGGGTGAAAATGGGGATTTCCCCCACTAAAATGTAAATGAATGGTCTTAAGGCTTGTCTTAAATAAATGCATTGTCTAAATGTGGTGCTGAAGAAACAAACCTACTATCCGTGCTTCTGAAAATCATTCGTGCTGGGCTGGCTTTCAAATGGTGTCTAGAAAACTTTGTTATTTTCTCCACAAGCACAACTTATACCTGGAAGGAAGACCACCTGCAATTTTTATACAAAATGCCGTGCCATATGATATTACTTTTCTTTAATGTTCCATTACCATTATTCTCTTTTAAATCTCAGTCCTAATGGCTATCTATGTCTTTTCAGCTGTGCAACTGAAATCACTGATGGAGATGTAATTTTGTCATTTATAAAGGCAGCAACAAAGGAACTGCCTTGCCCATTTCCACTTCATTAATGCATGCAAGCTAACTGGTTAGCCTGAGCAAAGCCATTTATGCCAATTCTGCATAATATCCACTTAGAAGTCTCAGAATTAGAATACATTGCAAAACTGACTTCAAGATTTGATTTTCTTGGTTCACCAGGACAGCCCCATTCATTCCATACTCAAGAACAATGAACTATTGATAAGTTTTTTACATATCATGTTGGAGCTTTTACCTTATAATATTTCTCTCCTCCTTTGTAAACTCTTACACATCTTTTTTTTTAAAGACTCGGTTTTGTGTCCCCTCCTTCTAGAACCACTTCCTCATCATCCCACTAAAACCTATACAATCAGATGGTCATAGTGTGGTTGTTGCCTTTGTACAATGTTCTATATTGTGCTATAAACAGCACTGTAGCATGATTAGTTCTATATCTGTATAGCCTTCTGCACACAATAGAATGTTCTTCCTTTCGGGGGGGTGGCAGCTTTAGGCTGTCCAAAAGCAACTGTAGTTTGGCTTACATAGAATGTTTTAGGGCCAGTTGTGCATCGTGCTGTGGTCCAGGTGTTCTTGTCTCCTTCTTTAGAGCTGTATATATGTATTATTTCCCAGACCCAGTTTCTAATTATAGTAATAGAGGATAAATAAACCAAGCCTGGCTGCACAGAAAAAAAATCCCTGTAATGGTTTCAGCCACATCTGCTACTTTTCCTTGAGTCAATCAAAGATGTGTGAAAAAATTTAACCTCAGAAAACCTGCTATGGTGTTTTGAATAAGAATGGACTCCAGAGGGTCATATAGATGAATGATTAGTCGTCAGGGAGTAGCAATTCTTGAGAACGATTAGAAGATGTCGACTTTTTGGAGTCAGTGTAGCTTTGTTTGAGGAGATGTGTCACCGAGGGTGGACTTTGAAGTTTCAAAAGCCCAAACTCTGTGTCTCTCTCTTCCTTCTGCCTGTGGATCCAGATGTAGATTGCTCAGCTACCTACCCAGCACCATGTCTGCCTGTGTGCTGCCATGCTCCCCTGACACGATGATAATGAACTAAACCTCTGAAACTGTAAGCCAGCTACAATCAAATGCTTTCTTTTAAAGACTTACCATGATCATGGTATTTCTTAACAGCAATAGAACAGTGACCAAGACAGCAGGGGCATGTCCTTCACCCTAATAAGCCCAAGACAAGAGGATGGATATATGAAATCACTACAGAGGACTAAAGAGTTGTAACTTAGTCAAACACCATGGCATTAAAAAATAATCTGTAAGCAAGGCACAGTGAAACTACCAAAGTAGACCACTCTAGGTATAGAATGAATCATTTATTGGGGGACAAACTGCCAGCTGTCTCAGAAATTAGAGACCGTACCCAATGGGAAAAGCTGTACTTACTTTATTGGAGCAGTAGCAGTGAGAGGTGACATGAGGGCCATGAGTGTGGGACTTTGAACTATAGTAGGCTGTCTGGGTTAATCAAGAACTATATGTACTTTATTCAAGGTAGTTATTCACTGGGGACAAAGAAAGGAAATAGTGGCTTTCCTGAAAATGACCCACATAATGAGGTATCTAGGGATACCTGAATACAATCAATCTACTGCCCCAGTAAGAATCCATCCTGCATTAGGCCTGGGATGTTTTCCTAGGACATTATCAGCACTGCTGGCATTTTGGAAGCCAGTTTTCTGATCAAACAATGTCTACTCATCTTTGTCCAACATCCCATGGGGATCTGTACTTAACAATAGTGAGTACTTAAGACTTGTCTGAAAAGCAAATGTATCTGGTATTGTTGGAGCATATCAATACTCTTCCATTTGGAGAGACAGACTCCAAATCACCTCAAAAGTCCAAAGATCTGAAAGACAGATGAGAATCATTCACTTCAACTGACCTGCACATTCACTGACTCCCAATAAATACATAGATATGGACTTCCATAATGTAGTTACCTGCTGGATTTAGGGCTACAGTTTGGACAGAGGGGCAGACAGTAGCCTTAGAAATGTGATGTATTCACATGTGTTTGTGATACTTTTTTTTCACTAAACAATTGTGACAATCCCACCTACTCACCTCATCCTTTGCAATAGAGCTCTGTCACTCCTCTACAGCCCATCAAGGGATAGGGTCTACTTCTACTCTCCTTAAATCTAGGATATCCTTGTGACTTGCTTGCACAAGGAATGTGGTAGACACATTATGTGTAATATGGGCCTATGTTTTAAAAGGCCTTTAAACTTAGACTTTTATTCTTTTCAGAATTCACCTTCAATGTAAAGAAACTGAATGAAGACTGACCACATGAAGGAAGGTATGATACAGCCTACTAACATATGCCATCATCACACAGATACAGGAGAGAGTCTGTCTGGGATTATCTAGCCTCAGAGGATCTATTCATCCAAACAAAGGCAAACCATTCACCAAGAGCTGTCCTTGGATCCCTAAGACACTGGACTGTGAGCAGTGAATCAGTTGCTTTAAGTCATTAAACTTGGGGAATTTTCTTTAATATTTTATTAATTTTCTGAGAATTCATACAATGTATTTTGACCATATTTAACCCATACTCTTTCCCCAACCTCATCTCATGCCCACTCAACTTCCGAACCCCAACTTTATGCCCCTCTTTCTTTTTTAAATAGCTCACTAAGTATAATTCATGTTGTCCACATATTCTCAGGTGTGGGGACATCTGCTGGAGTCTGGTTGACCAACCAGAGGTCACACCCTTAAAAAGAACCTGATTCTCCTCCATCAATTGTCCAAAGTTCCTCAATTAGGAAAGGGGACTCAGGAACCCCTTCTTTGGGAAATATAGCAAAAAGTAACTTTAAAAAAAAAGGCTAAAAACTGCTGTTAAAGCAATGAGAAAAATTTATGTTGAGAACTATGAAGCACATGAATCGCTTTATGAATCACTGTTACAAATTAATACATCATGAACATTCTGTAGTAACAGCTAAAGAAAATAAGCTCCAAAATTCCAAACAAAAGGAAAGCAGACCTCCCACTGTGACTTGTCTAAACTCAAATATATGGGTATAAATATTGTTCAGTTTAATGTTGTTAGAGAAATCATCAAGATAGAGCAGTTAAACATTAATAAGTGTGATAAAAATGATAGGCTTGTGTATCTTATGTCTGTGCTCACATAAACAATCTTTGTACCATTCTTGCAAATCTCAAATTTCTATAAACATTCAGCTCATGTAAAGAGTAATTATTGAGTAAGTAAATTAAGAAGGCTAAGTTCCTGGCAAAATTCAACTGGCCAAATTTTAAAGTCTACAGTATAATATGAACTTAAACTGATGTTCTAAAGGGTACAATTTCAAATCAGAGTAAGTCCCTCTTTTAGAATGTCAAATTTCCTTGAAAGCTGATGTAATAAGTATAAAAGTAAACGTATTTGAAGTTTAAATTCAATTTCACCTGAATATATTACAGATCAAGTATGTCACATCCAATATTGAGGGAAACATGAGGCTTCTTCAGAAATGTAAACATTTCTACTTTAGCAAGTCTAATCTGATTATCCATCATCAATGAGCACACACACACAAAAGAATATTTTAGAAAGCATCTAAAGATCATCAAAAGTGACAATAAAGATGTTTTAGATTTCATATTTTGACTACAGCATTAACAATGGAAGATCATTTTAATTAACGTTACATTCCTTTTACATTATAGTTGCTAATGCTTTATTGTTGTGAGGAGTTTGTATCGCTGACATGTTAAAGAGATTCTCTCTACATGGGGACCATTTCTCTTGCGGGAAAATACCAAGGATGACTGTCGGAGGACTCATGCCTTAGCAGAGGCATCCCACATTTGGAACTCGAATGCAAAAGGCTCAGTGATGGCTAGTTCCACTTTCTGTATGCAGCATTGCTATGTCCTGGCTTCTCCCTTTGAGTACTACAGACAGTTCAAAGCTTTATTCAGAAAGCTCCATTCATCCTCAGAAAAGCTGTACAAGGCTAGTCTGACAGCCTTCTATTCCCCAGCAAGCTACAGTCCCAGCACACTGTTAGAAGTTCATCACAGCTTACATAAGCCACTATTTCAGCTTTCAATTTCTCTCCTTTCAAATAGTATGTGGATATTTAGCTCTAATCCTTCATTAGGTCATTTCAGTTGAGAGATAGATGAGTTGTGTCATCATAGATATTCATTCCAGGCTCAATTTTGTCACATTGCTGGCTTAAAGATATTAGATAATCTTGAGTATGTGCTCATTCTCTTCCAATGGCTTATTTACTGTGAAAGTTTTAAATTGTGATGTGTCTCATTCTTCCCCATCTAGACATGATGCATATCCTACTTCTGTGCTCCTTGTGAGGTATGGACAGACGAGTGATTTTCACAAAAATGTGAGACATGCATGCAGTGTTATGACACAGAAATCATATTGTCCATAAAAAAATTTACCATACTGCCTTCCTAACAGATAAATCACAAAAGAAGGTGTTGAAGTGGGGCCTCTACCAACATCTATCTATAAGTGGTCAAAATACACATATTCCTTCAGTCAATAACAATGGATTGTTATTATAACTGTCACACTCCAAGTCACTGAGATTTGGGCTGTTTCCATGTAGTTTGATCTTGCCTATTATAGCTTGCTCCATGTGAGCGCAGCATCTACAATACTGACTGTGGAACATTTTTACAGAAGCATCCCTGATCTGTTGTGGTTAGATTAGAAGACACAAAGTGAAAGCTTGGACATCCAGAAAACACTTCAACTATTCAAAACTGCACCCTCTCTAAGTGCAGTACAGCAAACACCAAGTTCATCAAGGCAGACAGAAGAGAATGTTATATGAACAGAGCAAAGATATTTTTTTTTTGACAGAACAGACGGAATTTTCACAATCTCAGATGAGGAGCAATCTGTAACAACTGTGTGACAAAACTATATTTTGAAGAAGCAGAGAGGCTGAGATTAGAAGGCAGTTACAGAAGCATGTCAAGTATGGAAAGCAAGGAAGGAGTACCTCTGGATGCAAATGTGAACCAACACAGAAAGAGCAACTATTCAAAGAGGAGCAGAAATAAAATTGAGAAAGTTGATTTCTATTTCAATAAAATAGAAATTTGATTAAAATCCTAAGATACATAATGATAATTATTACTTGTGATTAGGTTTCATTTAGTCACATAGTGTAGGATTATGTTTCATTTCAACACATAACAGAGAATTTCTTCTATCATCATTAAACTGAAGAGTAGACAATTAAAGGAATGTTTTAGCCACTAAAATTACTGTCAGGTAATTTTACCTGTACTGTCTTGGCTCAAAGATAGCAAGCCAGAGAAACAGGATCAGCCACAGAGTATTTCTCTGCCCAGTCTTGATGCTGTTCAGTGGTGCATCTCACAAAGCACATGGTCTCCTAAGTACTTGTGGATTCTAGGATGGCGAAATGAACCTAAGTCTCATTAAGGAAATATCTCTGAGAAAGATTTTTAGCTCAAGGTGTGTGTGTCTGTGTGTGTCTGTGTGTGTTTGTGTGTGTGTGTGTGTGTGTGTGTGTGTGTGTGTGTGTACTCATGAGGCTTGTATGTGATCTAGTGTTTAATATTATGTTGCTATATATGCTATTAGCCTCAAAGTTCTGTATTCATTTGAAATTATGGGTTGTAATTATAAAAAGCAGTGTGATAGTATAAAGGAGTGATTTTAGGAAACTCTCCACTTTAAAAAAAAAATAGATAGCCCAGCAGTGGTGGGGCATACCTTTAATCCCATAACTTGGGAGATAGAGGCAGGCAGATCTTTGTGAGTTCAAGGCCAACCTGGGTCTACAGATTGAGTTCCAGGATAGCCAGTTATAGCAGAGAACCTGTCTCAAAAAACAAAAACTAAATAAATAAAAATTAGAGATTAACAGAGCAGAGGGTGGGGGGGGCATCAGGGGAATTCAGAGAGAGGTAGTAGCAAATAAATTTTACATTATTATAAAATATGTAAAACTTATAAAGAATAAATGAAAAGTGTTATTAAAATCACTTTTAAAAACTAAAATGTATATAGCAGATGAACACCACCATTGCTTCTGTTTATAATAATTTCTAATTTCTTTGTTGACTGTGTTACTCTCTCCATGTATAAATGACTAAAAAGGCAAGACTGAAATGGAAAGAATTTTGAAGACTGAGGACTGTATTCTCTGTACGATACAGCTTTAGAGAAGATGGTCTCTCAGACTTTGCCCTTTATTCTCGGTCAATTTCAATCTCTGCAATAGAAATTTCTGTGTCCTAGGTTTGCATCTTTTTTTTTTCCCCAAAGCTTTTAATTCTTGTCTCTGTCAATAACTAGTTTTTAAGTATCCATTTCAGGACAATGGTTTATCCCCTAGTGGTTCAATGATAGTCTCTGCTCACAGAAATTTTAAGAATTGGTGAAAAGAATTATAATGACCTGGAAAATATAAGACCTAAAATTCTTTAGGTGTTCTCTAAACCATGAAAAAATGTGAAAGTACTAGGGTCTCTGGAGTTCATTCCCAGCAGAGAAGAGAAACAACACTGGCTATATTACCAAGACTCCCAAACACTGTTGGGGTGGTACATAAAGAAGGCATAAATAAAAAGCAGTAGATGGAGTTCAATGAGTTTTATCTCCTAAAACATAACTGAATAGAAAGGCCATTATTGAGTGTGAAGGCTATAGTATTGGGATATTTTTCAGAATAGCTTTCCACAACTATGTTTTTGTCTACATAAATCAAGATAGTGGAAAATAAAAACTTTCAAATAAAAAAAAATATATATATATAGAAAGGGAGAGAGAGAGAGGCAGACAGACAGACAGACAGACAGAGAGAGAGAGGGCCAATGATACCCAAGCAGTGGATATAATCAAATATATATTAATTAAATATATTAAATATAATTAATATATTAAATCAATTACTTAGAGCTGAGGTGTCAGTGTCACTCTCTCAGCCATCCCAGGAGTTGATTTGAGTTTTCACTATTAGGCCTAATAGACAATATATTGATGAGAGGCTTTTTTTTCACTATACAGTAAAGATAAGAAAAGGGCAAAGTAGTTGGTGGGCTTCAGATTCCTAGCAGAGGGAAAAACCAGGATCAAGCTGATTACGTCCACTGCTTGGGTATCATCGGCCCTCAACATATATTGTCTACAAAATATGTAGGAGAGACTAATAATTTTCCAATCAATGAAATGGATTCCAATTCCAATATAAAATGTCTAATATTTGACTTTCAAGGTGCACAGAACATTTCATTATTATATAAGGCACTTTTTTTTAAACCGGGGATAAACTTAAGACAAGGGAAGAACAAGCAAAAGCAGAATCTTATAGGTTATAGAACAAAGCATGGTCATAAGTGGTCTATAGGTATTATTGTAAGTGGAGCTGGGTGGTGGTGAAATCTAATGAGCACCATCTAATGTTACTTATTTATATTTATATTAATATCAGCTTGTATTTTCATATTTATGTTATACCACAATAAACAATTGTGATAAGTATAAGAAATTAAAAGCAACCAGAATATAAAAAGTAGCAATATCAAAAAAGGGTAAAACACAAAATTATATAATTATAAAATCAAGTTAGTGTTATCCAAAATAATCTTCCTTAAGTTCAGACATTATGTATAATCTTCAAAGAAATTATGAAATAAGAAAAAATAGGTAAATAATCTAGTGAAAGTATAAAGAAATAAATATGCTATATAACAGAATATTTATTTTTAAAGTAAATAATGGAAAAATCAAGAAACAAATAACATAATAATGCAAACAAATGCCAAGACAGTAGACACTAAGCCAACCTTCTCTGGGACACTAAAGCAAATGGCTGAAACAGAAGACAGAGACTGACAAAACAAAAGAAGAGAAAATGAGCAGCTTCCTGCTAGCTTCGGGATGCACCAGAGTTTCCAAGATAAGCTGAGAGAAAGGATAAGAAAGTAGAATTCCTGAGACTGTGATACAAAGAGAGTCTGAGCAGCTACATTCATAGGGGATGACAGACTACAAGAGGAAAAAAATGACATTACAGGCAGCAGGGTCATATTACAGTGATAAAAGAAGCAATTTGCTAAGAAGATATGCTTATAAACATTCACAAACTCTTAGAAAAAAATCTTGAAGTAAAACATAACTGTTTAATGGAGAAATAAGCTATTGAACAAAATAGTAAATAGTTTTAATGTGTTATTTTCAATCATTTTTAGAACAACCTAGAAGAAGAACAGTAAGTAAATAACTTGAATGCTGCCATGAAACAATTAAGCTAATCTGCAGAGCTCTAGCAAACATTACCAACAACAGCATGTAAGTGGGAGCTTTCTTTATTGTTGAAATAGCTGAGAAAAACAAATGAGGAAAATACATATACTTGGGTTCAAGGTTTTCCAGGTTTGACCTCATTATTGGTTATCTCCATTTAGAGATGTATGAAGGCATAAACATCATGCTGACCAGGTATTGCAAAGGAAAGTGGCTCTCCTTGTGGCATTCAGAGGGGTTAGCCAGAGAGGCAAAGCAAGAGAGAAAAGGAGAAGTGGTGGGAGAAACAAAGGATCCAGGGTCAAGTTGAGCTCCTCAAAAGCAAACTCTAATGGCTCACATCCTTCAATGACCCAACTTCTTAAAAGCCCTCCCAGCTATGAGCTTATTCAGTTGGTTCATGATCCATTCACACTTCAGTGGTGTCACCAGTTGGGAATCTAGCCTTCAACTCATGTAAGTCATTTACAGGAACACTTAATACTAAATCATAAAGATTTCAGATGGAACATTCTCCATTGATGACCATACTTTAGGTCATAATTGAGCCTCAATAAATTTAAAATGATTGAAGCATAAAAAGCTAAGATAATATGGTATTAAAAATCAATAACAGAAAAATTTGTGAGATTCACAAAATAAAAAAGTTGAACAATATCCTAATAAAACATAGAGGCAAACAAGAAAGTCATAGAAGATTTTAAAATACTTTGAAATAGCTAAAAACAAAAAATATTAAGATATATAAAACCAAAACATATGGATGCTGCTGCTAAAATATTCAAAGGAGAGTTGCTGTTCTTATAAATGCCTGTTCTTTAAATCGAATGAAAAAAGAGAGAGATTACCAGTAACCAGGTTGACACCAAAGCAAAGGAAGGGATTTATAACAATTGCAACAGATATAAATAAAATAATAAAAAAATTAGTCAACAAAACATATTCTTCAGTGCAAAGTAAAACCTAAGTTTTTCACTCTGCTAATGTCCATTTCATATGCATGCCCTTAACATGTGACAGGGGAACATCTGCAAGGACTTTAGAACACTAATAAAAGGAATGACAGTGGCATGATGTCTATGGAAGAGTGCTCTCGATTCTTTCCTTTTTTTTTTTTTTAACCAATTTACTGAGAAAGTAAGCTGATAGAGCAGTAAAAGAGAAAATTACAAGACGACATCTAAGTGACCCTAAAAGCAAGCAAACACTATTCTATGAATAGTGCCATGGATAAGTCTGGACATCATCAGTCAACTCTGGCTATGGCAGGACACATCCTATGGAATCACTAAAGTAAAATTACTTCTAGTCTTATACTGAAGAAGGGAAGGAAACAGATGCATAATGTGTGTTCTCACCTTGCGTATAAGTTATAGAAAAATCTAGCTGGAATTGAGCTACAAGTTTCCTTCCTGCTGGTTAGCTTTCACAGGGACAGATGGTGCTATGCAGGCTACTGGGGGAGTGAAAGTATCTATGCTTTTAGCCAGCTGTGAACTCTATTACCTGTAACACCAACCTGCCAGGCAAGATGTGCACACTGCTACCGTAGTATGACTGTTATAACAAACCACTCCCTGGTTGGATTTGAAGACTTCTCCCACAAGACTGAATCTATGTCTCATACTGCAAACCTGGTCAGAATCCCAGGTGATGAAGGAGGTCCTAGGCCCTAGAGAAGAGCCTACCACTGCTGCTTAGCTGAATTGACATATCAAACCATTTTCCAAGCATCTTTGCTTATACCTACAGACAATAGCTACCTTCAGTCTTACTTTCAGCCAAACCTCTCTTTGCAGTGAACAGGGGTAAATGTCTAGCTCCATGGATGCACAAAATGTGACAATAAGGAACAGCTAAAGGCTGAAACATAAACAACACATTTTCACCACTCATCAAGGTGGTGAAAGCCTAATGCAGAAGAGAGGGCTTAAAGAATGTAAGAGCTGGAATATAGAGAAAAGGGCTCCAACATGTCATTTTCTAAGCACCACATAGCCTTGGCAATCATGAACTAGTAGCAGCTGCCTATTGGCACTAGGTGCATACAAGTTGAGCCAACTCAACTGTTAGCTATGGATATGGAATGGACTTATTGGGGCCTTACCACTTACTGCTGAACTATTGGCAACTAACAGATGTTGGGAGAGAGGGAAGTATCTAGTTGAGTTCCCACTGGCTAGCTCTAATGAATACCCACAGAGCTCTAATGAATAGTTTCAACACAAAACAAAATAAAACGTCAGGAACATAGGGAAAGGATTTATATGGAAGAAGAGAAGCTAACAGGAGTGAGAAAAGGATTTTTTTTAATGGAGGTGAAAATATTTTAAATGTAGAGAAAATAACCAGAATGTATTATATATGCATGTGAAATTGTCAGTAAACAAAATTTATTAATAAAAAAGAATTTATGTTGTCTACAAGACTTACTCAGAAACATTTGATATCACAAAACAGAGTCTGAAAACAGCATTAATTTGTTTCATTTTTAAAAAATCAGCAAGCCCAGATTTGTTTATTTTAAATGATCAACAACACTGGCAGATATTTAGCTAAATTGACAAAGAGAAAAAGAAAGGATTCAAATTTAATTAGAAAGAAAAGAGGAGCATTACCACCAAACTAACAAAAAATTTCAAGATTAAAAGGACATTGTGTGGTAACTGCATACAAATTGGGTCATGTAGAGAAGATGAATGCATTTCTGGAGAGATACAAACTATGAAAATTGATTCTAAAAGAAGCAAAACATCTTAATAGACAAATAACAAACACAAAGATTAAATGAGTGATTTAATTCACAAAGAAAAGAAGCTGAGCCTGTGTGGTTTCACAAATTAATTATATTACATGTTTAAAAAGAGTTAATATTGATCTTTGACTTCTCAAAATATGGAAGACAAGAGAACACTCCCAAATTCATTCTATTTAGTGTTACCAAACCATGTCAAAGAAATCACAACTAATTGGAACCACAGACCAAGTCCCTTGTGAACATTAGTACAATGCCCCCCCAAAAATGCCACAAAACTAAGTTCAGTAATCTTCTAAAAAATATATTAAATGTTTTTGCTAGGTGAAACTTATCTCAACAGTGTAAATTTGGTTTGACACATGGAAAGCTTTCATGTGCTAACCATATTAAAGTACTGAAAAACTAAAGCATATTATCGTCCTTGAGTCTGCCACATTGATTTCCCTCCCCCACCACCACCACTTGCTCCACGTGAAGCACCATTGCCATTTGCTATGATATGACACAGGAGAGAAGGCTCACCCCAGAGCTGAGTCTGTGCCATGCACTGCTCTTGGAAATCCAAAACTGTGAGCTAAATATAGCTCTCCATCTTCATTTAAAAACATGTTCATGAAAGAAAAGTATTTCATGTAACCCACTGAATTTCACATAAAAAGCAATCTACACAAAGATCTTTCTAACTAAGGCTCTCTACAAAATACCAATAGCTCATACTCTCAATTTGTGAACAAATATCTCCCTACTAGGAAAGAAAACAATTTTATAATATCTTCTATTCAACATTCTGACAAAAGGAAAAAATAAATACTACTCATATTAAAATGGAAGAAATAAAATTATCTATATTTACTGATGATAGAGTCTCTATGAAATCTTAAGAAATTTATGAAGAAAAAATATACTAAAGTAAACAAATACATTAAGATTGCAATATAAAATTCAATATAAAATTAATCATATCTCTATAGACTAACAATAAAAAATCTGAAAAAGAAGCTAGGAAAGCAAATACATTCATAATAGCATTGAATAGAATAAACTACTGCTATTATCTTTAACAAAAGAATCCGAAGACAGGTCCAATATAAATCATCATTTAAAGAAAGTATAAAGAAAGTAATAAAAAGAAAAGACATGGAAAAGCATTACTTGTATATCAATATTGGAGTCCTATATTTTAAAAATACTCCCAAAATTGATCAATTGATTCAATATAAACCCAATCCATCTGTCATTTTACAAGAACTATCAGGGTAATTTTAAACTTGACATGGATATAAGGGACCCAGATTAGATAGAATAACCTATGGAAGATGGAAAAGTTTATATTTCAATATCTACTACAAGTTCCAATAATCAATGAATACACTTTGAGCAGTTATAGAATTCAGTGATATCAAATTGTGAGTTCATAAACACTGTTATGTTATGCTCAATTGGTTTCCATTGAATGCCAAAGAAATTCAATGGATTAGAAAGAACTAATGAGGGGTAGACCAGAAAGCCCTGAGTTTGATTTCCAGCACCACATAAATCATGCATGAAAGTACTTGCCAATAAGGACAGTACTCAAGAGGTGGAGGCAGGAAAATCAGAAGCTTAAGATCAAAATTAACTACTTCGTAATGACTTTGGAGAGCTAGCCTGGGACAGATGAACCAAATGATTATCTGCTTGTCTAAAAATGAAGTTGCCCCAGCTAAGGTAATAAAACACACACATCTTATGCCTATGCAAGTAACCTTAATCAAACACTGTAGAGGGGGACTTGTGAGGAAGAAGAAGGAATTCAGTGGAAGAAGGATGGAGGAATGATATGATTAAAACGCATAATATATTATGAAATTGCTTAAGAGTAATTATTAAAAAAGAAACTGTAAATGCACTTTTTGTGGTACAGCTACAGATTAGTGACCACTTTTAGTGCTCTAGCTATTTTCAAGCATAATTTGGAAAAGATCATCAATAAGATGCACATTCTATCCTTAAGATTCACCAATTTTATGACTATGCAGAAGGATTATGTAAATTTAAGCCATATTGGTGTAAAATAGTACTCTTAAAGAACAGGCCACAAGGATGTTTGTATTTGATCAGAATTATGAGCTAATTCTCTCCATCTTTAGTTTGAGGATCATGCCTCCAAAAGACGTTGGATTTGTAGATCTCAGAAAACATTTGTTTAAAAAACAAAAGCCCTCATCATGATGGGCCTCACCCCTCCATGCCTAGCTTAATCACCAGCACTCCGCCTTTTTAGCATTCTGAAAATACAGAAACAAAATCCCTCAGTCTATCAAATATTTCTGCAACCTGCTCTATAAAAGCATTGCTATGGCTTCAGAACTAGGATCAGTGGTGAAATCGTATCAATTAAGTTATCCAACTTGTACATTCCAAACATGAAATTTGTAAGGCACAGATAAAAACAAACCTATGGATCTGAGGTAAGAAATACAATGTGAAGAGGAAGAAGGCATTCAGATGTTTATAGGCCTGGACCAGATATTAATTATGTCTCTCTACACCCTGAATTTTGTCTCTCTATACATCTTCCTAGAGTAAAGCAAACATAGGAACATGGAAATTTTTTTTAGAGCTTGAATAGTCTTCACAGAGCATAAAAAGCAACCTACTTATTTGATAGAATGTAGCTATTGATTCAGGGCAAAAGCAATTTATTCTTTGGCTAATTCAAACACTGGTCCTAGTCCTGGAGCCCTGACCATTTCAGCCCTCAAGGCTTACTGCTGACTAGCCATTCTGACTAGTTCCTTCTGAACTCAGAGCTGTAATGAACTCAACTGACTCATTTGGTTCAACTCAACTCACTAGCTGTTCTGGTTCCGAGTTGACTGGTTCAAACTGACCTTCTAAGCAGAATGACTGTTTCTTACTGAGTTCTTCTGACTTTGGAAGACTCTGGCTGACTCCTGCAACTTCTCTGATTGAACTGCTCTCCTCAGCTTCAAACTAAATCATTCTTCCCATCTGATACTGACTTCTTCCACCAAACTGGCTCTGTGTCTCTACCTCAGACTCCTCTCTTTGCCTCTGTGTCTTGTCACTCTCTGAGCTCTCACTGTTCCATATTGCCAGACCACTTCATTATCTCTGTGCATGTCTTCTCTCTGCCTCTTATCCTGACTCTCTGAGCTAAGAACCTGCTTTTATATAGTTAAGAGTCAGGCATGTTCTCACTTTGACTCACTCTGATAACTCTTCCTCTTATTTGTCACATTGCCTGCCCTTGACTCTGACTCATCTCAGATGTCACTTCCTGTCTGACACTGACTTTCTGAGCTCTGTTTCCTGTCTCTCAAGTGCTGGGAAAAAAGGTATGGACCACTACTGCCTTATGAAAACTTGGATTAAAGGTATGTACCACCACTGCTTTGTGAATATTAGGATTAAAGGTGTGTACTAACATTCTTTATACCTTAGAGCAGCCATGCTGCCAGATCAAAGATTAAATATTCCTCTACAATAGAACATGTAACTGCTGGACAAAGCAAGATGGTACATTATTCATGTACACAATTATTTAGAGGTCAGATATATGCATACAAGTTTTTTGATTCATAGACTCTTATGCACTCTCCTTGGCAATCTCAGTTCCACTTCTTCAAAACAACTGTGGATTGTTTTTTAAAGCAATTTACACCACTTTTTTTTTTAATTCTATAAAATGTGTGCTATAGGAAAAGCTTATATGAAATTTAACTTACTTCCCTCAGCAGCAGTATGAAATATAACCTGCAGTTACCCTCAAACCATAACTTGATTTAATGGTATAGAAGCAGACTGGAGATTTCAAAGACTTAAAGCCAGCAGGAGTCCCTGGGTCCTTCCACCCAGGAGCCCAGAACTCTACCTTACTGATGATTTGGAAGTAGTTTTCTCTCTTTTTCCTGCTTTTTCCATATTTCTTTTCTACTTTTAAGTACGTTTCCAACTCCCTTAACTTTCATTCTATTTCTCTGCTCAAATAAGTGAACAAGACACAGGTCCTTCCTGGTTTCTATTAGACTCATCCTTGTTTATTTTAATCTCTCTGCAGACTATGTAAACCAAAGAACAAATTGCTAATAAGTTATCTCATGATTTCTGCATTTAAAACATTCAGCAGTGGGAGAAAGGAAGGTGGGCATTCTGACAATCTCTCTTAATGGCAGTATTATCATTGTTTTTCTTTCACTTTATCTTTAACAAACCGAAGCCTGGCAGTGCAAGTGTTTTGTTTATCACGTCAAGTTCTTACCAAAGCATCTGAGCTGGAGTTCATCCAAAATCTATAACTCACCATGTAATGCATAATTTTTCTGTCAGACAGTTGCAAATTTTGACACTTACTCTGGCAGAAAACACAGGTATGGATATGAAAAAGGCCCCCTCTGGGATCTACAGCTTAGTCTCTCTCTGGCTCCCCAGTCTTCCATTGTCAAAGCTCTGCCACCCACTGCATATTTCCCAGAGTATTTCATTGCCCTTTGTTTCTGTTCAAATCCACTTAAAATCGCCCATTGAAAGACTTCTTAGTGAGCTCGTTTAATTGTTAATTTATTCTCATCTGTCAAAAAATGAAATGCCACAAAGTGCCCCTGACAAAAGAGTTTCACAACAAATATACCTGTTAATAATTTACAGTTCTCTAAAAATGGGATTGGGGATGTTAACAGTAGATTCTAAGAGTTTAACTTTTTCTTACTTATCCAATTTGACCTACAAAATACTTTTTCCCTTTGTGCTTACCTGACTCTGTTCTTTGAGATATATAAAAAATTACTCACAAAAGCAAAAAGTGCACTTCTTTAAGTACGGAAATATTAAAATTTAAATATTAAAAAATTCTTAAACTTTTTTCATTTAGACAAATCTAAAATTCAGCATTTCCTGGGTTAAATTAGTGCACTACTTGAGTATCTGCAATTCAAATAAGTCATCTGAGAAATTGGCCCCATAACCAGTGACGTGCTGCTTAACTGAACAGATCTCTAAACTATCCTAACAGATTTCTTTCTTTCTTTGTAGAATTATTTCCATCTGGTGCTTAGATATTAAACCTGGAATATGGAAAGGCTTTCCCCTCTCACCCTGTTTGACTTCGAAATGCTGGCAAAGAATTTGCATGGTCAATGAATTGAGTGTTAAAATTTTTAGTTTAACTGTGTAGTTGTAAGATGGAGTTTTTTAAAGTGATAGATATCTAAAGCAGTGGGTTTGTCTATGAACATCTGAAAGGTTCGCTGTTTATAGAGATCCTTCAAACCTGTTGTGTTTGAAAAGAACAAAACTTTTCTCTCAATCTTTCTCCAAGTTATAGATATTGAAGCAATTTTATGTTTCATAAATTTGTGCCATAAGCCATACAGAACATTTTAAAGATGCTTAAATTTGAGCACTCAAAACTTTAAGGAGATGAAATGTATGCCTACAGGTGTTTATATAAAAAGTAAATAGCTATTTGCATGCATGCCAGTGACACTTGTCACTTACAATGATTTCTTCTTCATGAGAATTTTAAGGTAATAGTAAATAATGTCTAACCTTTAACCATGGCAACATTTTTCATAGCATCTTGACTGGAAAGGACAGAGTTACTTCTAAGAAACTTAATTGCTTCCAGAATATTTTAAACCACTAAGAGAATGTTTATATGAAATGAGCAATAGTCACAGAGAGAGAATAAACCAGTTCCTACACACAGGACAGCTCAGCGTGGGCACACACATGGACTGCAGGAGACCCATGTGCGGGACATAGCACTCCACTCAGTTTCTTCCTGCTTGTAAATACTATTCCTCTATCATGCAGCACTGGAGAGCATAGAGCTTTTGTAGATGAATGAGTCCAGTTCACTTCCCCAAGCCTCCACACTGGCATCTGTCCTCCCATCATTCCTTTTCTTCAGAAGTTCCGTCATCCTTTCTTCACATTGTCTCTTACTCAGTAGCTTCCTTTGATCTCTTATTAATGCTGGCCTTCCTTGATCTTCTCGAATTGTTTGATGCTGTGAACCAAAACGGTACACATCCTGTACTTCACAGTATAATGATAAAAAGGACTCTGTGTTCCTACACAAAACTTGGGACTATTCCTCACTTCTTTTCCATCCACATTTAACTTTGAAAAACATTTGAGATGGGATCTGTTGTCCCACAGGATCTTGGGGTGTCCCATGATGCCACGTCTGATTCTTTGACTAGATGAATTAGGAAAGATACCAAGGAGCAACAACAAAACCATACATCTACTGAAAGTGACAGTAAAAGTGGAACAATAGTTGTGGGATCAGCAAACTCATTTCTTTCCAAGTTCTTTTTATGAGTTTAGGAAACAGAGCAGCCCATCCCCAGGGTAGGTAGTAGGATAGATCCTTACTATGATAGATAGTTGGGCTGCTATATAACCTTGGGCCACCTACACATGCATGGGTCATACAGTCCATAATTCTAAGCATCTGTAAGACCTATCATGCATGCTCATGAGATGGTAGATACAGACTTTCCCTTGGCAAGTCACTTTAAGTTCAGACCAGCCTTTAATTAGCTTGAGCCAAATTCTGGCTTAAGCTGGTTTTGTTTATCTTTCTTTTGACCATGAAGTACCTGACCCCAAAATTACCTACAGGAGAAGAGATGCTAAATGTTTCCCCTCAAGGAAGAGGCAACCAAGTAATTGTGTCCCTTGAGCTGGGCTGTGGCTAGAATAACCTACCTCAGGTTCACACAACCTGAAGGACATTGAAGAATATACAGCTATTACATGTTAGTCTTCATTTTATTAATGTTTATGGAGATGGAAGGATTAATCATTGATTTGATCATTATGTAATATATACATCTCTCAAATTAACTCAGTCTACCCTGTAAATCTGTGCAATTAAAACAATGATTTATAAAATAATGTTTTGATAGCAGAAATAGAGCCATGAATAATGCTCAGAAACATCTGGGGGAGTCTTAAAGCATCTCAGAATAGCTAGAACTCAACAAGACCTAGCCACCTGATCCAAAAATCTCCAAACACGACATATCTATTAAAATAAAAAGTGAGAATTTTCCATAAAACTTTAAGATGCCATAGAATAGATTTTTATAGCTCTCCACCATGCAAAATGTTACTGTCCAAATTCAGAGCTAGTGTGCACAGGCTTTCATCTGAAATTTAAGGGGGAAAAAAACAGTAATACCCATTGCAGTTTACAGAAAAATCACAATGTGTGCTTCTGGCTCAAAGCAGCAAACAAAAAGGTCTGTATTGAGAAGTGATTGATGTTGCTGTTTTGTATCTTTCATACTCCAGGGCAACAGAAAGAAAGCAAGGAGAATTTAATTCCCTCTGATTAAAAGTTGTATTTTCTTTTCTGTCTCTTTCTTCCTTCCCTCTGCCATCTGCCTTCCACTTCATCCCCCCTCCCTGAGCTTTCTCCATTTGTGCCACAGTGGCAGAGATTCAGAAGAGAGGTGGAGTCGGATCATTTGGGTGGTCCAAGTAAATCTTTAGTCTTTGGCTAACCTCTCCTTAGGCTGGAAAGTGGCCAAAAATTTGCAGTATTAGGGAGAGTCACTTTGAAAGGCTGCATTTGTACATCTGGGTGCATGTTGTACAGTTCCCCCGGTTTAGGAAGAAAAAGTGAACAGTAACTTTCCAGCCAGAGTAACAACTGTTTCACCCAAACTTAAAATGCACCCTTGTATAAGCTGTGTTTCTCACCAGTTATAATGTTCCTTTATTTTAGTTTACGGCCTGACTTCTCTTGCTAGCTAAGCCAGTAGCTCGTCCTTCCAAAGAAACAACTCCACTCCACATGTATTCCCTTTGTTCAGATGCTCTACTCTCTCTTACCCTCAAAACATTTCATTAAACACAGGCTCACGGCTATACAGGATTTGCTTTTTGTATCTCAGTATAATTTTGGGAACTATACATGAAAATCTCTCTCCATAGCACCTCCTTTTTATTACATCATTAAATTAGGTTCTGATTCATTCTGAAAGACTAGTTGTATTTTTTAATCAAAAAGGAAAAATAAAATCTCCTTTTTTCCATAAGTAAACTCACAAAGAATGCAGGAGCTATTTCCCCAATAATAACTTAACAAAGGAGGTGTAAATCCTCAGTGAATTAGAGTAAGGATTAGAGAGGGAAAAAAATCACCTACACAGCAAGAATACATTATCACAGAAGTTGAAAGGGCCATATCTTTTGGTACCTGGCAAAAGCTGGTAAAAATATCCATAAAGGTAACAATGATGCTAGTATCAGTTCAGTGAAGATAACTGAAATTGCTACCAGAAGACAAGGTTCTAAATCCACTTAGACTCACCAGTGCAGATTTGGAAATTTCCAGCGAAGAACTGCAACAAAGGAAAGTTTAAACACTGTGCAAGATCAAACTTGTAAAATTAAACTCAAACTGATAACAATTTTTAAGAGTGGCAGATTCCTGCTGTTCTAATCTCTTAGCTCTGGAGAACTCTTGACTTTTTATATGTCAGGTGGGCTACAAGAAAGAAAATGGATATTAGACACGGAAGACTTACAGTACATAACTAGTAACCATTGGGCTGTCACTCCCTCTGGAAATCCTAATGCTCTAAAATGTGATCAGAATGGTACTTTCTGGAAAAGAGAAACAATACTACACTGTAATAATGTGAATATTTGATCTGGGTTAAGACAATTAGATAAACTTTGTTTTGTTTTGCTTGTTTTTTGTTTTTTGAGACAAGGTTTCTCTGTTATAACTCTTGTTGTCCTGGAACTCACTCTGTAGACCAAGCTAGCCTCAAACTCACAGAGATTTGCTTGCCTCTGCCCGCCAAGTGCTGGATTAAAGGCATGCACACCGTCACTACCCAGTCAAACCTTGTTTTCTAAATAAAAACTTGCATCAGAAAAGGGAGAACATTTCAAGTTCATGTTTGAAGATTTATTTTATTCTATGTATTTGTTTCCTTGATTATTTATTTTAGTGTGTGTACACAGAAGTGCGTGAGGGTGCTTGTGGAGGGCAGAAGAGGGTATTGGCTTCCCTGGAGCTGAACACAAGGGCTGTGACACCCACGTGGGTGCTGAGAACCAAACTCAGATCTTCTTCATGTGCAGCAAATGCTCTTAACCTCTGAGACATCTTCTACAGCCCCTTAAGTTTGCATTGAAACATAACAAGGAGAAAATCACTTTTTAGTTTTTAGTGTATATTTCCTTTAACAAAACAGAGCTAAAGTGACTGAGCTACAAAAGGAGTAAGTTCAGGAAATACTAGATTAATGTTCTAAAGAATTACAAATGAATAAATTCAAATTTATTTCTATATTTTTGAGTCTTTTATTAAAAATAGATTTTTTTCATATGTATATTCTGATTACAGTTTCCCACTCCCCCATTCCTACCAGATTTTTCCCACTTTCCCACTGAACCAAAACTACAACTTTCTTTCTCTCTCTCATAAGAATATAAACAGGAAGAGGAGGAGAAGGAAGAGGAAGAGAAGGAAAAGGAGTAGGAGGAGGAGGAGGGGGTTGAAGGAGAAAAAGGAGAAAGAAAAGAAGGAGAAAGAAGAAGAAATTTTTTAAATCCAGGTGGGGGGGGTGGCACAACCCTTTAAACCCAGCACTCAGACAGAGGCAGGAAGATCTCTGTGAGTTTAAAGCCAGCCTTGTCTACAGAGTGAGTTCCAGGACACCCAGAGTTACACAGAATTACAACAGAGAAACCCTGTCTCAAAGAACCAAAATAGAATAGGACAAAACAAAGAAAAAAGAAAAAGAAAAGATCAATACACACGCTCATACCCACAGGAATTTTTAAAAATACAAAAACAACTATAATATATACACAAAGGATAAAGGACCTATGTGATGGCTATTCTTGATTGTTATTTTGACTACATATGGAATTAACTAAAAGCCAAGAGGCTAGGTATGCCTATATGAGAGGGTTTTTTTTTAATTAAATCATTATAAGTGGGAAGATCTACATTTAATCTGTATCTTTTTGAGCTGAGAAGACCCACCTTAAATCTGGGCCAAACCTTCTTACAGTCTATATGAAGGACATGGTATAAGAAAGCTTGCTCTTTCTGCCTGCTTACCCTCATTCTGACTAGAAAATCCATTCCTTCACTAATGGAGCCTACTACATCAGGATTCTATTGTACAGTGAAGACCAATTGAGACATCCAACAACTCAACTCTTGAACTTTCTGTTGGCAGACCACCATTGTTGGACTAGCTGGACCACAACCTATAAGCCCTTCTAATAAATCTCCTATAGATAGATAGATAGATGATAAACAGATAGATAAATAGAAAGATATGAAAATGATGATGGAGAAGATAGGTAGATAGATAGATGATAGGTAGATAGATGATAAATCATCATTTCTGTTCTTCTAGAGAACCCTGACTAATACAAAATGAACAGTTAAATATGTGTATATATATATATCAATAGATGAAAATAAATAATTAAGCCTGACAAAGAATTATGAGGTGAAAAACCTCATGTCAGGTGAGGGAGGTAGTCTGCCATGGAAAGAAACATGTGGCAGAGCTCAGTCTGCGGAGGCAGGAGCACATTATGGAGGCTGTTCACATCATAGCAGACCAATAAGTAGAGAGTGATGCAGGAACTAGGAGTCAAGGGTCTTCTTTTGATGACCTGTTTCTAAGAGTTAGGCCTTATCTTCTCAAGGTACCGCAGCAGCCTAACATAGCAGCACCAGCTGGAGAAATGTCTCCAGGAGACATTTCAGACTCAAACCACTAGACAGACCCCAAAGGCTCAAGCCATCTTCTAATGAACAATACATTTAATTCAACTTCTAGCTTTGAGACTCTTAACAGACCCAACATTGTTCAAAGACTAAGTCTAGGATATCTAACAAGACTCTACATAATATCTTAATTGTTAAGTCACTACAGAATAAAAAACAAGTCACTTACTCCCAGTGTACACACAAAATATTCCTGTTTCAAAAGTACAGCAAGGAAGAATTGGACAAAGACAATAATGAAATATATCATAATAGCTTCTTGTCCAAGGTCCCATGTGGGAAATTTAACCCTGCCACACATTACCTGACCATGAACTTTTCTCAAACATTTTGGTAAGAAGTCTCAGGGACCCTGTAACTCATAACATCTACATAATTGTCAAACTAGAACCACATGCAGATATCAAGATCTGCTTCAAGCCCATGCAGTACCTTCTAAGCACCCATGTGGTTGATTCAGGAAAAGCACATCCCTAAGGATGCACCCCTTCTGTGTTGTCTACCCTAGAACATCATCTTTTTAAAAACAAATCCTTTCAAATGATTTTGTAATTTTACACCTTGAAGTGTGATGTCTCACGCACTGAAATATGCTTAAAGCACCTTTATTACTGTCCCAGTGCAAAATTTTTGACTTCTCTTTCTTTTCACTAATCCATTTAATAATTATAATCACTGTCCACCACCTTTCATACCCTCATGTTCCTTTCTTGTACAAAATGAATATTTTTCACCCCTTTGTGCTTTGTTTTCTGCTCCTGATTCTCACTGTAAACCTAACCAGTCTCAACCAACAGTAACCATGCCACACCCTGAATAGTATGCTTTCTTGAAATTTCCCCAACTAAATTAATTAACCCATTATTTTTAAATGCAGTATAATTCAACTTTACGGAATCAGGCAAATACACACAAATTATTTTCCAGAATGTAAAATGAATTGACTCACAACCAATTCTGTGTGGAGTCTTCCTGTCTGAATCCTCATGAGTATGGTCTTTGCTGTTAGTTTCTCTATCACAATTCTTGTCTCCAAAATCCCACTAGAATTCTCCATTAAGCAAGACTTAGAACAGTATAGGCCTTCCCTAACACAAATCATCAACCTTTACCAAAGTCAATTCAAAGACATAAAAACCATATGTCTAACAATCCCTCAGCTAAGATTTCCTTCTCCCAGATGGCTCCAGGTTTGTGTCAAGGTGAAAACACTAGCCAGAACATATACTCTACCTTCTTCTATTTGGACCTGTAGTGGCGTGTATAGCCATACCAATTATGTAAGGAAGAAAAATAAAAGGTGACTAGATTGAAAAGGAGGAAAAGCTGCTTTTTAACAACTTGACTTTCTGGGTCAAAAACTTATTAAAATACATACACTAATCTTCTATATTGAATAAATAAGCTTTAGAATTAATGGTGTAGCTGAGGAGTTGTTTCCAAGAATAAATATCCTTCCTTCAAACTTAAAAAAAAATCTAATAAAACAAGCAGAAATAGAACTCTTTATACAAGCACCAAAATACATAACATGTTTAATAGTGACCAAATATATGACTGACTATAGAAGAATTATATTTTTAAATGCAATGAGAATTAAAAGAAGGTCTAGATAGAAATGTATTTTGTTCTTGGGTCAAACGAATCCATGTTGTTGAATTAAAATTCTGCTCAAGTTTGTCTATACTTCAACACAGTCCTAATCAAAATTCTAGGTTTGAGGGGGAAGTTTATAAACTGCTTCTTAAACTTGTAAGGAAATGCTTGTAGAGATAGATTTAGACATAGCTTCAGGGAAAATAGGCTTTTATTCTTTGCCTGATTAAATCATCTGTTCTGGCCTGGAGCCCTGGAGCTTTTCTGCTTTTGTACAATCTACTCGTAAGCCTAGAACTGGAAGGCTTCAGTCTTTGTAAAATCTAGAACATTTAAACCTCCATATACTCTAATCAACTTTCCAGATTTACTGCTGACTGAGCCTCTCTGACTAGCTCCTTCTGAACTCTGACTCTTCTGGTTCAAGTCTCTCACTGTTCTGGCTCAAAGTCTGCTCTAAGCTGATTGGTTTAAACTGATCTTTTGACCCAGCTTACTGCTATTAACCAAACTCTTCTGACTTTGGCAGATTCTGGCTGACTCTCTGACTGCTTCAGACTGAAGTGCTCTGCTCAGCTTCAACTGACTCACTCTTCCATCTGATATTGATTTTTTCTGCTGAGCTTCCTCTGTATCTCTCTCCCTGAGATCTCCTTGCTCCATATGACCTCAGTCAACCTCTCTGCTCCTCAGTCAGACCACTTCATTATCACTGTGTCTTTTCCCATAACTTCCCATCTAGGACTGCTTTCCTCATACTGTCTGCTATAACTGATTGCTTGATGTTCTGAGCTGAGAGCCTGCTTTTATATCATGAGACTTGAGAATGTTCTCACTCTGACTCACTGTGCTAGCTCTTCCTCTGACTAGTCACTTTGCCTGTCCTTCACTCTGACTCATCTCAAACATCACTTCCTGTGACACTGACTCCTGAGCTCTGCCTCCTGTGTCTGTTTCCACACTCTGTTTCTATCATAGCAATTAAGGGCACGGACCACCTGGAATAAAGACCCTTCCTAGCTTTCACACAGGCCTATTCCTCTATACATGCTAATTAAAATAATAAAAACAAATATCCACATGGGGAAGAATTACGCTAAATCTATGTCAAACACCAGTTAAAAAAATCATCTCAAAATGGCTTACTACTTAAATGTAATAGGAACTCAAGAAATTACCAAAGCAGAGCAAAGATAAAATAGTTTGTTGGAATAATTGTGTTGATCTAGGTAAGTCACTAACAACAGACATAAAGTTTGATTCCACACAAGTCTAGCTTAGTGAACCAATGAGCACATAGGGCTACCTACAGGTGCATGGATGGCCCAATGGTGGCTTTTCCATTGAATATTTCCACTCCCAGCATGAATGGCAATGTACAAAAGTTGCATTCCTAGAGCATTCCTAGAGCTGCCCACCCAACTTGCAAGCAGACCATCAAAGTCTCCTCTCTATGGATTGTTTACTTCTCTTATAGCCCCTGGGAGAGGTCTTATGAATTTTGTGATCTTAGTTTCCAGAGCCTCATAAGCTTCTTGAACATTCTTATTTAAGCTTCTCACCTCCCTGCAGGAGGGAATGTTTCAATATAGAGGAAATAGCTCCACAGCTAGCACAGACATGGAGGGAAAGACCTTAGAACTATAAGAAGCAAAAGCAAAACAAGGCATTATATGGAAGCTCTTGCACAGCAAATGGAATAATCAAATGGAGAGATAAGATACATGATGGGAGGTTATTTGTAAACCATACACTAGACAAGATGATCATATCCACAATGTTCAAGAAACTGCAAATTAAGGAAAGAGAAAAGAAGAAAAATGAGTAGCCTAGTTTAATAATTGGTAATCATCAATGTCTAGAGAGATGGCTCAGTGTTTACGAATGCCCCCTGCTCTTACAGAAGACTCAAGTTGAGTTTGAGCACCCACATCAGGAAGTTCACAGACACCTATAAATCTAGCTACAAAGAATCTGAACCAACATATGAAAGCATTATAAACAGGCAAAATAAAAATCATACTATATGATCTAGCCATCCTACTCCTAAATATCTACCCAAGCAATTTAAAAATATGTTCACACAATACACTTGTACATGAATGTTCTAGCAACTTTATTTCTGGCAGCCAAAATAAAAAGCCCATTGCTGACAACAGATACACAAACCACCATATCCAAACAACAGACTAGTAATCATTAAAAAAAAAAAGTTCAATTGATATGTATTATGCAATGAATCTCAAAGTATGCTGAATAATCAGTCAAACTGAAACAAATACATACTGCTATTCTATGTACATAATTCAGGGACATAAAAGTAACATACAAAAACATAAAGATGAGTAGTAGCTTGGAGTGATTTAACAATTATATCACAGTAACCCTGCTAAAAATGATTGAGACACCAACTGCGGAGAATTTCAATACCAATATATATAATGGTAGTAGTGTACTATAACACTAAAAACTCTAAATTTGTCTAGCCATAAGAGACAAACAAAAGCAAGAGCATTGGAATACTTTCCCTGGAGATGATTGCTGTATCAATTAAAAATGAATACACAGATACCAGTAGTCATTTTCAACATTTAATTTAATAATGGTATTGGGGAAAATCAGTAATTGGTGCAAAATTACAGCTTAACATTTTGCTTCATTATTTTCTGAACTGAAATATGCCTCCTAGAGGGAGGGGAAAGTTCATAAGACTAAGAAAACCAGTGAATTCTAGCAGGATCAGGAAGGTTAGACAGCTCTAAGATCTGCCTGGCCCCACCCAAGGTTGTCAAAGCAACGGACAATTTCTAAGGAAAGTAGACTCTCTCCAGTGGAGCCACCTGCAAGTTGAGCAGGATGCTAGGAATTGTGGCTTTCGTGAGTCATCACCTATGTTGAGATCAGCTTTTTTGTGATAAAGCTTGCTTTGGTTCATTCATACTCCTGTAAATAATCTCAATAGCCTCATTGTTGATTCTTCACTTGGGTAGAATAATCTATCATTGGTACCTGATCTAGGGTAAATAGATATTTGTTCACATTTCCCCAGAAATGTCACAGAACAATTTTGTATTATTTTTCATACATTTTAAAGAAGTATTTATTACTTGCATGGGTCTGTAACAGGTTCTCTGAGTATATATTATGGTTTTCAGTTTATTGTTTTTGTGAGACTCTTGAGTGTGTAAATCAGTGGGTCTGTGATTCATCATGTGCCTTTTCTTGGGCCCTTTTCCTTCGTAGGTTTACCTTGTCTGACTTTGATGTTATGGTTGTTTTAGCTTATTACATTTTATTTTACATTTGGTTAGTATTTCTTAGAAGCCTGATATTTTAGAAAGAAAGAAAGAAAGAAAGAAAGAAAGAAAGAAAGAAAGAAAGAAAGAAAGAAAGAAAGAAAGAAAGAAAGAGAGAGAGAGAAAGAGGGGAGATCTGGGTGAGAGGGGAGATGGGAGAAGAACTGGGAGGAGTAGAGGGAGGAGAGACTATAATCAGAACAAATTGATGAGAAAAGAATCTATTTTCAATAAAATATGGGGACTTATTACCTTTTTTCAGCTAATGTTTTTTGCCTTTTCTTACCCATACCTATCTCCCTCACATTTCTTTTGCATGAACTCAACCTGATCTTCACAATGGGCAGCAACACTGGTTAACCTGTGTGTAAAGATGCAGTGGTGTTTTCCAGAGGAGATTTTCCATGAAGGAAAACAAGGATAAAGAAGTAATTTACAAGTCTTTCTGTCTGAAAAATAATTTAGATGTCTGTTTCAAACCACTTTCACAAATAGAGACACAGGCATATCCACAAAAGTCAACAAAGATGTTTTTATACTGCACTTCCAGAGACTTTTGTGATAATGACAAAGGTGGGTATAAAACGTTCTTCGATTTCTATACATCTTCTAAAATGGTGTGGAGGCAAAGAGGTTGGTAACATTCATCTTTTACTTTTTTCTGTCTTGACAGCTGCTATTTCTCTTTTCTATAGAAACAAAACAAATTTGAAAGGAGACTCAAACACGGCTGATATGATTTCAGAAGCTAAGTGTGTAATTTGGACATTTCACCTCTAGCAATTTCAGTATCATTTTATTCAATTGGCTAGGGAGCTACTGCTTTATATAGCTCCAGGTGTAAAGAGCAGTGGAATCCCTCCAGTGATTGAAGCTGTTCTCAGCATTTGGCCAGAATTTTGAATACATATCTTTTCCCCTCTCCATTAGCAATAAAATACCTAGGGAAATTATGTAAATTATGAAGTCTTCTTTATATGCTTAAAATCCATCCTTAGAATTAGTTTTGTAATTAAAGCATCACACTATTGGAACATTACAATAGACATTATTAGGTGGAAGAAATGAAATGGTCATCTTTTTCAAGCAAGATCATGCTATGTGTTTCTGAATTGAAATATGGTAGTAATTCTGAAGGAAAAAAGAGATTCTGTGACTTTTTGTGTATTTATTTTAGTCTATTTTTGCTTTCTTTTTGTGACAAGGTCTCAGTATATCCTAGGTTTGCTTTGAACTCATTCTGTAGCCAAGAATGACCTTAAACCTGTGACCATTCTGCTTCCACCTGCCTAGAGCTGAGATTACAGGCATGCACTGACATACCCAGCTAGTTTTGTTTTTTTTTTTTTGTTTTTGTTTTTGTTTTTATCTATAATAGAAAACTGCTTTTAAAAGAGAAGTGTGTGGATTTCTCTTTTCATTATTTGCCATATTTTTACCAGTTCCTTCATCTTATGTCTTCCTACCTCTTAAAAAAAACACAACTGGAAGTGTTCCCCCTCTTTATCCTATGAAAATTACTCCTTTATCCATAATGTACTACCCTGTTTCCATCTTAGGGGGTCTAATACTAGTTGATATGCTACAATTCAGTTATGACACCAAGTCAGCATTAAATCCTATCAGTTTGGGAACTCATGAGGCACAAAGCTGCTCACCTTGAAAACTAGTACCAAGCATTCAAAACAAGGATACCAAGGCCACTTGCATACCAACTACTGGCTCTCTTCCAGGATGACCCCATTCACCCCTCAAGTTCTTTACAAATTAGAGTAAATCACAAAGGCAGGAAAGTGCTCTGGCTATTTTTACAGTCTTGTTACAAGGGATACACACAGACATAGCAGACAAATGAAGAGATTTAAAGTAGTGAATTCAGTTTTGTGTTGTGTGCTGTGGTGTCAGTATAATGCCATTCTTAGAAAAGGACATGGAGATTGAAGTGGAAGACAGGGAACCTGAAGGGTCTCCTAGATGTTATGTGGTTGACTGGCTTGGGGTTCTTGCAGAGAGCCTGAAATCTAGAGTGTACGTGGGGGTTCTCTGACACTTTTGCCTGCCCTTGGGACCCATTTCCTCCAGCTGGATTACCTCGTCCACCCTCAGTGTGGGGACTGGTACCTGGTTTTGTCCCATTTGTTGTTCCCTATTTGAGCAGTGACCCTGGGAGGACTGCTCTCTTCGATGGGGAGAAGTGTTGGGGGAAGTGGGGAGAATGAGTGGGTAGGGATAAGGAGGATGTATAATATGAGGAGAGGGAGTGTGGGGAGAGCAGGGAGGAATAAAGGGAGGGTAGGAGGGATATTGATATGTATTATATGAAAGAAGAAAATACATTTTTAAAAAATCACAGAAAGAAAGAAAGAAAGAAAGAGAGAAAGAGAGAGAGAGGGAGGAATGAAGAGGAAAGGAAGGAAAGAAGGAAGGAAGGAAGGAAGGAAGGAAGGAAGGAAGGAAGGAAGGAAGGAAGGAAGGAAGGGAGGGAGGAAGGAAGGAAGGAAAACATGGAACACTGAGACTTTTTGCCAGGAAGCAATTTTATTTGTGCCAGCATTGGCTCAGTGGTTTCCTTTCCAAATGAATATATTTTATATATTATATATTCATTGGGTATTTTGTGTCTGTAGAGCTCTGAAACTAAGGCTACATAAATTCCATATGGTTGTTATGACATTAAAGACATTGAGCCTGGGAGTGGGAGTAAGGGGGGAATAGGGTTGCTATGAGGACATAGTAATACCATAAAGGTCATGCATGTTTATACTGAGACTGAATATGCCACATTGTTTCTTTGTCCTAAGACCCTTATCACATTAGGGTGTAGATCACATCACTAGCATTCTATGAGTTTAGTAGCCATGAAGCTCCAAATAGCTTTCAGTTCTCAACATTGCCTGAAGAGTTCATTTACACAGGGGCCAGTAAGATGGTTCAGCAGGTAAAGATACTTGCTGTCAAGCCTGATGACATGAGTTTGGATGCTGGGACCTACATGATAGAATGAGAGAACATTCCACACTCAAAGAAAAAAAATGGAACAAGGGAAAAAAGGAAAGAAGGAAGGAAAGAGGAAAGAGAGGAAAGAAAAAGGAAAGGTGATAAAAATGTATTTGTTTACATAGACATGGTTGAGCCAATCACACTAGTGGTGAGGTGAAGATCAATCCCCCAGCCCTCTTT
This sequence comes from Cricetomys ansorgei, assembly GCA_026225945.1. NCBI lineage: Eukaryota > Metazoa > Chordata > Mammalia > Rodentia > Nesomyidae > Cricetomys > Cricetomys ansorgei. Next base: position 22,173,120 of record JAMJFZ010000199.1, read on the forward strand.
TCTTCCCTGAGTTCTTTGTGAGCAGTGCTTTTCTAAAGTTATAAAACTGCCAGGGAGTTAACTACCATATTATCATAATAAAGATATTCCTGTCACTAAAGAAATCCATGCCAAGAAGTGGAACAAAGAGCAGACAAGTTCTTTATTGAACTACATGTGCTCAGCTGGTCTTAGGGCCTTCTATCAGCTATAAATTTGTTCCCATCACTACCTGTTATCCACTGTCTGTACTCTCTAATCCTACCTGTTCCTGATCTGAGGAACCCATTGATTGGCTCTGTCTTTCTTGCTGTTCATCTCACAGGTTGGTCATTCCACCATTACATCCTTGTTTATATCCCACAGCTTTGCCCATACCACAACTTTTCATGTTACTTCTTCATCTTTCCTGCACAGATATTCCTTCATTTAATAAATAAAATGAAATCCCCATATTAACAAATTAACTTCTTATGAAAACAAATTGGTTACAGCTAAACATTTGGATATGAATGGGACCAAGAACTAAAACATTAAACAGGAATCAGATCTTCCTAGGGGAAATTTATCCAGTAAAAATAATTGCAAGAAATCTGAAATCTCATGCTATTTAATTAGTCCCCAAAGTGCTCATACTAAAGTAGCTTCTCCTGAGAACAATGAATAGCTCAAAGGGGGAATAAAATGCTTCCCAAAAGGTTGTTAATTATCAAGATTTACTTCAAAACCTTCAACTTGCTGTAGCCACTATTCCTAAACTATTATATTATATACATTTCTGAGTCCCAACTAGACCTCATTATTAAATGACCCACCACAAAAGTACAGGCTCGAAAGTTTTGGAAATCTATGACCTTTATTTCCTCAGTCCAAGGGATTACTAAGATTCTTTCAGAAAGACTCCATTTTTGTAGTATTTAATTTTCTTACTCAATTTATTTCAATAGCTTTTTGAAGAAAGTGTACATGACTAGCAGCCATGGAAACTTCATTTCTTCTAGGATTTTGACAAGGGTAAGTTTCCTCATATTGAGCAGTCTGACCCGACCTCACAAAAAATTAGTCTGATATGTTATATTGTTGACACTCTGAGAATAATAAACTGCCCTTTCTCTTACCCAACAGTTTGTGTCTTCAGATGACATTTATAAAAGAAATGATAGTCTAATATCTTAGCTTGTAAGTAGAGTAGAATCTTAGACCCTTCATATTTCTTGACAAGCTGTTATATTTGAAAATACAAATATATGTGATAATATTCTTAACTGGCTTCTTCTATAAAAGGGCAGAAGAGAAAACTAACTTGACAAATATCCATTAAGCCCTTCTAGTGGATCAGAAATTTGATTTTAAGTAGCATGCCACATCAGAATGCAGAATTCAGTGTGCCAACTAGGAAGCAAATTGAGCCCTCTAAGACCTGAAAGGATCTTGATCTTAGAATTCCGCACCCTAGAACCATGAGGAAAGAGACATTTATTCATTTTAAATGGCCCAGTCTTCACCTAATTAGACCAAGACAGGCAATAGCTTTACATGATCTTTAAGAAAATGACTGTATGTAACTAAAGTATATAAAACACTGTAACACATTGATATCTATTAAATGTAGAATATATTTTTATACTAAATTATATTTCATTTTTCTTTCCTAAGAAGATGAACTTCATCTTACATTGTCTACAACTTCAATTTGCATAGAGTGGGGAAAGTGGTCCTGTGGGGGTGGTAAAGCATCATAGATGGAAACAGTATAAAAACAGAAGCAATATTTACTCCTAGCAACTGAACCAGACATCAAAAATCATAGTCTTGTTATGTGCAAATGAGTCACTTTCCTTTGGAGGTGTGGCCACTGGTAAGTTGCCCATGATCCATTGGCTACCGTAACCAAGTACAAGTGGGCAGCACTAATTGCATTCGATGGAAAGGAAGAAGAGGAAGAAGGAGGAGGAGATAAGGAAAAGGAGAAGAACATGAGGAGGAGGAGGAAGAATAAAGGGGAAGGGGAAGAAGAAGAGAAAGAAGATGTGAAATTGTCAGAGAGCATTTGGGGTGGGATACAAGGGAAGTTGAATGGGAGGAGGAAAATTAGGGAACGATATCATACACACATAAAATTTTCAAATCATGCAGAAAAATATTATTTAAAAATACATAAGCTTGTAAGTCCTTGGTTTCAACATGGACAAGATAAAACTCAAAGCAAGTTGATTTCTGTCTGGAAAGCTATGAAAGGCTGTAACCACAGTCCCTCAGTGTTTAGTCCCTCTACTTATCTCATACACTTATTCAAAGTCTGCACACTCTTTCCCACCTCCATGCAGCCAAAGTCTGTGTAGTCTTCAAAATTCTCCAACTGCCACCTCATATGTGAGCTTTTTCTGATCTACCAGTTATATACCTGATTCCTCCAATTTGAAACATTCTCTACTGGAGGGAGAAGTGAGAAGTGTATAAGCTCCAAAAGTAAATAAACATAAAAGACCCCAGAAGTAAAAACTTAGAAGGCTCAGGAAGTCACAGATTCTTAAGGTCCCTCCCGAGGTTATATAAGAAGTAACAATTGCTAGGAGGAACAGAATGTCCTTCCACTGTGCTCCCCTGCAAGTTGCAGATTGCTACAGAGATGCAGGTTTTGTGACTTGTTGCCTGTGGTGGGGTGGGCTTTTCATTGGTGCAGATGCTTTGGAATCACCTATGTAAGTAAACCTTCCCCTGTGATCCTGTAAGTAAATCCCAGTAGCCTCACTGTTTCACTCAGCTAGATCTGTGTGGAATTCTTTGCTCTGTCACTTGTCAGGAGAATAGGCATTTGTTCAGACTACAGTGATTTAGATATCCAATCTATGGTTCCGCGGCCCTATTGAGAAAAAAATTCAGAATATTCTCACCTCCCTTTTTTGAGCTGTGCCTCTTCTTCAGTGACTGACACTGTGTTTTTATAAATACATCATTTCTACTTTGATGGTATGTCCATATTGGATGTTCATTCGATAAAGTTAGGCTATAGTTCTAGGAACATATTTTAAGGCTTCACCACTATGGCTACCTTTTGTTACTTATGCTGGTTTGACTGATTTTCTTTTTTAACACAATTCAAATGCTTAAAGCTTCCCAATGCAATCCCACCTTTTTCATGTAAATTCAGCTAAAGGATTCTAAATTTACATGTAGATTTCTTTGTTTTTCTAAAATATTTTTATTATTATGGAGATGATCTCTTTTCCCTTTCTTATTATCTTGTTGGAAATATGAGGACTGGTTTTGTCCCGATTTACTGCCCGTTAATTGGCACTTTTATCCTAAGCCTAGAATAAAAGAATCAAAGAGATATAGAAATCCATCAGAGACAAAAACATAGAAATCAACAAGCTATCACATCTTCCCTTTACTCCATGAATAATGTTGTTGGCAGAAATCAAAACAACTGCAAGCAATGTGACTTAATGAATCAAAACAAATTTTCTTGTTTTACCTTAAAAATTATGTTGAATCCAATGAAGCATTCATTCTGCCACACATCTGTAACTTCTCCAACATATGAAACAAAGAACCTGGAAGCCATTGGCCTGCGATTTTGTGGCTGTTGGTTTTCTGGGACCTTAGCCTTCCAAACTACGGTTCACTTGAGGTGAGAAAGACTCCTCTATTGTTTCTGAGAACATTCGCCCTACTTTGCCCTTGAATCAGTGGAGATTCAGATATAATGTCAAACCTTTATTTAGTTCAACTTATATAGAAATACACTTAATCTTAACTAATACTAATCTTAACTGTAAAAGAAAGATTTTTCTTTTCCTAGCAGTCATTAGTTGTCTGTAGTTCATTGTCTAGAGGTGAAACTCCATGAAATTTTACCCCTTCCATGTTAGCATATCCATTAATGTTGCCATTGCTCTAGTCAGCCACTTCTAGGAGAGGCTGTTTCACAGCTGACTTCCTGGTGTTCTGTCTCTTACAATCTTTCTGACCCTTCTTCCCTGAGCTGATGCAGGAACTAAGATATAGATGTATCCAGTAGAGCTAGAGTCCCCATGTTCTGTTTATCTATGTGTTATGGTTTTCTTTAATGGTCTTCACTTGCTGTGAAGAGAGGTATCTTTAATGAGGAATGGTAGCTACAATCATCTGTGGGTCTAAGGATAAAATGTAGGCTATAGTAAGGAATTGTGCTGGTCTAGCAAAGTAGTAGTAGTAATAGTAGTCATAGTAGTAGTAGTAGATTCCTTTCTATAGACCATGGCCTCACCAGCCCCTGGAGATTGGTTCTAGTTTGAAAGCAAGTATGATTTCCATCCTGTTAATGGGCCTTAAGTCAAATTAGACAGCTATTGGTTGCCACCAACACATGGATTCCACTTGTTGCAACTTTATGCAATAGTATCTTACCATACTAGTAATTGTCATAGTTCGTAAGTGTTGCAGCCGAGTAGGACTATTTAATTGCTTCCCTCCCTTGGTAGCTTGCATAGTATTTTCTGAAAACTTGGAAGTGAGATAGCAAGAAAGAGGCTTTCACATCAGAACCAGCTCAGACCATCCAAGTCCTATGTTCTAAGTATCTTCACCAGTGCACACCCTCAGCCCCTGAGATGAAACAAAGGGATGTATTAATAATCTGGGGGTGACTTGGACTATGCTCCTGTCTGCCTCTCCCACACCAGGGTTCCAGGTACACAACCGTCTTATGTGGATGCTGAGAATCAGAGTTCACATCCTCCTGTCATGCATCCAGCACTCTTATCCACGGAGCTATCTTCACAGTTAAATTTCCTAGAAGAATAAGAATAAACTATGGTTTCAGAACACAAGTGAAGAAAAAGATATGAGTTCTACCTTTAAGTACAACAGAATAGTAGGTTTAGGTTAATCCCTACTAGGTGATATATTTGACGTATAATATAAAACAACCTCTCAAACCCTCTGGAAATCAATCATCACCTCCCTACAATGGGAAAATTAACATGGAGATTTGTGTAAATTTGGAAGAAGGTGTAGAAAAGTATTAAGATGGTATCAAGCACTGAGATAGTTTCCTCTGTACCCATCATCCCCTTGTCTAGCCTCAGTGGTGTTGTAAAAGCACTGTGAGATTTTAAACAAGTGAGTCTTATATTTGTTTCCACCTTTCTAGGTAAACAGGAGCAGACTCCCAGTCTTCATGAATAATTAACAAACATTTTTTAGGTATCTTTTCAGAAACTTCCCATTCTCCAGCCTCTTTCTAAGCACAAAGAGGGATATATTTGATCCTTTGTTCTGTACTGTTTACTTTTTCTCCTTTTTTTTTCTAATTAATGGAATATATTTCCCCCCATACACCTGCTTTTAATGAGCAGTTTGGCTAACAGTAGCTTTACTTCCCTATATTGATGCATTTAAACAGTTCCTTATCCATGGGCTTTTAGGTTTTGTTTCATAGCTTATATTCAAGCAAAGCTGAAGGTGACTTTTCCATGCATGTGAGTTGCTTCTGCTCAAGCCTGAATGCCCATCTCCAGCTATCACTCAGTCCTTGGTTTTGGCTGGCTACCATTCTTGTGCAAATCAATGACTTGTTTGCAAAAAAAAAAAAAAATAGAAAATAGGTATCTCTAGATAAATAGTTGGATGCTTCTATACAGAGTTTTAAGAACGAAACCTGTTTGCAAGTGTCTTAGAGTTTAGATTTCATTCTTATTGACCAATCTGCACTGTTGTAGACTAATTTCCAACCCAAATGTCACAACAGTTGATATGGTAAAGATAGCAAAAGTGCTTATAAAAGTTAAATATGTGTTGTTTTTATTGTTATTGTTTTATTCATCCAAAATTTAATTTAGCTATTTTTGGATGCCTCTATGAGCCTGAAAACTCATACATTATTCCCACAGTGATTCTAATTTACACACATTATTTCATTTCATTGATGACTTAATAATTTATATCTTTTTTATTTATATGTTTGAAACACCAATCATCTATCGAAATGCCTTCTAGTAGCACTGAAGCATGACTAATCACTGTCATAACACTCTTAAACAATCTTTTCAGGTATCTTTCATTGGCTTTACTCCCCATGAGCAAGGCTGTGATCATTCAAATCTACCATTCCACTGGACTTCTTCAGTTAAATGCCAATTCAGTAATAGAGCAACTGGTAAGATGTTTAATGTCTCTTGCTAATAGCAGAAGGAAAGGAAAGAACTAAAAGCTAACTACTGTTTGGGTCGGTAGAGTTCAAACAGCCCCTGGACAACTATAACTCTACACTTTGCAGTTATGATTTTATTGTAAAACAGATGAATACTTTATCAGCTGCTGTTCTACAAAACTTTCTCACAAACATTTGTAAGTAGAGGAAAAAACAAGGGAAAGCATCTTGAAAGTTGAAGTGTAAATTATGAGCTCAAAATAGAACTCTTCATTGGCTCCCATAGCGTTTATTGTTATTCTAGAAATCACAAAGATTGGCATTTTATTAAAAATCAACTCTCATTATAAATGTCTATGAAACCTGTAGAATAATGTGACAGAATGAATATTCCCAGTATAAGAAATCCATTTTTTTAAGTTTACCTTGCTAACCTTTTTAAAAATATCATTATGTGGGGTAGAGACGTGGCTCAGGAATTAAGAGTACATACTGCTCTTGCAGAAGACCCAAATTCAGTTCCTAACTTCTATGTCGAGTAGCTTACAACCTGTAATTCCAATGCAAGGAGAACAATGCCTCTGGCTTTCAGGCGCACCTGAACTCACATACTCACACACACACACACACACACACACCAATAGAAATAATAAATAAACCTTTAAAATAAATCTTTTTTAAATAAATTAAATAAATAAACAAGTAAATTTGTTTTAAACAAATAAAACAAATGTTTTTAAAATATATTTTTGAGTTTTAATGGAGAAGTTAAGGATTCTGTTAGGTCCTGAATCTCAAGTGCCCTCCCCACCTTCTGCTCTCAGAATCTCTGGAAGCATACTTCCTCACTGAGTTTATCATGTAGTGCTGTAATAGGCACTTATTTTTCTCCCAATTGTACAAGATTCAGGAAGAAATTATTACTATTGGTATCGGTGTTCATGTGTACAGCCAGAGGCCCAGCCTCTACAGGGTACCTGGAACTCTGAGTATTCAGCACATGTGAATTTGTGATAAATCAACAAAGGTATCATCAGATCCTCCATGTTATTCATGTTTTTGCCAAGAGTTTAAATCAGAGTCAATATCAAACCAAAAGACAATTTGTAAACTGACATTTTTCAGAAAGCACATTATTTTTAAGCTAAATTTTGGGTTTGTTTTGGTGTGTGTGTGTGTGTTTTGTTGTTGTTGTGGTTGTGTTTTTTCTTGTATTGTGTTGTGCTGTGTTATGTTGCTTTGTTTTGTTTTGTTGCTTAAGCGTGTGCTACTGAGACCTGACATCACCCTATTTTCTCATATTTCTGGTTTTTTCCCTTTACTATTACCTAGGTGAACCTACAAAAATTAGATTTGTTATGCTGACGTTATGGGGGAAATTATATTTATTATGTTACTGGCATAAAAGAAGATCAGATGATGTACATTTTGTTAGAAATAATAATTATATTTCGGTAGAACTTTTATTCCTAGAAGCCCCAACACTACCTTTTTGACCTTCTATATCAGTGGACTGTTTCAAGCATGAGTGTATCCACAGCTGAACACTTTTGCTCCACCATTTAAATGATTCTTTGTAACAGCAGGCTTGAATCTGTGAGGTAAAGACTTACCATGCACTGTTCATCTATAATTACAGAATAAATTTATGGTACCTATACCCCCCCCCTCAAAAATACATGTAGGATATTCTCTAACTACACAAAGAACAAATCTTTCAAGGAGAAAAGCAAGGAGACACTATTTGAATTATCAAGGAAACTAGCAGTTCAAGACAGAAATAGAGGTCGACTAAATATTTGAGCAAAAATATAGTAAGTAAAAGAGATATAGAACAATCTAATGTTGGCTGTGGTGCAGCACACTAATAGAAAGAACACAGGTTCAATGCCTAACTCCACAAAATAATAATAATAATAATATAGTGTGTTTTGGAACTAATAGGTTTTAACCATATGATAAAAGTGTGTGTGTGTGTGTGTGTGTGTGTGTGTGTGTGTTTAGAAAGAGAAAGACTTAGAATGAATAAAGTCAAACAAATAAGATAGTGACCTTAGAGCATGGCAAGTTTCATATGCCTTGAGAAGACTTATAAATTATCTTATTATAAAAATTAACAGTGGAAGTTAAACAAAAAACAGCAGGCTTAAATTTTTTGCTTGTTTGTTTCAGACATATCAATAATATCAATAGGAGTATTGGTTACAAGCAGAGAACAAAGAAGGGGCCTGTACACCCACTTGAAAAGCTCTGCTTATGCTCAGAGAGAAGCAAAGACGTGACAAAGTCGGAATGTGGACTTGACAATTTAATTGATTACAAGGTAGCACGGATGTTATAATCTACGATTTAAACTACATTTCCTGGATCTGCATCTAGATTTACATGAAACACTGAGGTAACTAACTCCGTAGCCTCAGTTGCTGAAAATTGAAAAGCACCTCTCAGATATATCACCTGACATAATGCATGGGAAGCGACTCAATGTCACTGTTGCCATGCACCATAAATTGACTACCTGTTAAGAATCATTTGGCTTGGTAAAGAAATAAGAAGATGGGATTACACATAATTTATTTTCCTGCCTGAATAATGAAGTGCACAAACAATGTTAGAAGATAAAGAAGATTTGGAAAATACAGGGTTTTTTTTTTCTTTCTCTCTTGTTCTAGGCAGTTCCTTGGACTTTGTGTATGAAAAGCTCTTTGAGAGAAAGAGCAAATTGGTATCTATACTTGACCGTAAGTAATTAAACTATTGCTTAGTCTGAGACAGACATGGTAACCAGTGGTTACAGCCCTCAGCGGGAGGGCTGGGATTTCCCACTAGATGAGCAATCAGGACCAGCAGATACTCAAAACAAGTGTGAAGTGAGTATGTGGATGGATTGAAGGAAAGCAGCCTCCAGACTAGGAGCACCATCATGGCTGTTTACCAGTAGACATGTAATGTGGTAATATAATATTTTGATATTTGTTATGATTGCCATTGGACAGAATTGCTCTATATTACCTGCATACAGAAATAATTCACTTCTTGGTTAAAACCTTTGACCAATATTTAGGCATTGATGGCTAGTACATATGATGTAGCTGATAAAGTAAAAGCTATTCAAAGAAAAGCCCGTTGTCTACAAAGGAATAAAAAGATAATGCAAGCTGGTGAGGAATTGAGAAAGGAAAACATCCCTCTGCCTTATTTTTTTTCTCTCTTTTTATAGGACAGTAGAAATACAAAGTATGAAATGGGACCAGAAGATATGGAGATGTTATTATTTCATAATTTAAACATCATGGTAATATTTCTTTAATGTATTATCTAAACTCAAAATTCCAAATCACATCACCCTATCAAACAAATACCTCTGCAGCAATTGAACCCAGTTAGATTTTAGAAGGTCCCATGGAGATGTACACATAGATGAAACACATCTTTAAACTGAAAGTTCTAAATAAGATAGTCATTGCATTTTAAAAACAAACTTGGAAATGATGCAGTAATCACAATAATCAGTCATCTACACTAAAATTATCTGTCGTAATCTCCACTTCTGGGTATGGATAGCTAAATAACAATGTATAAACAAACAACATCAAAGTGCCTTTTTGGCTAACTGCCACCCCGCCACTTCTGAACTGAAGCCAGTTATAATGACATCATTCCAGCTTCCTGTTCTTTACTGGCCTTCCTACATATGTTACTAAAGTGTACTAAATGTCTTCTCTACAATTGTCGTTTATTCACTTTGTCTTTCTTCTTTAAATAATGACTTGACATCTCTTGACCTCACCCTACAATTTTGACTGATATTATCACTGAGCAGTTCATCCAAAGAGATGTTCTTGCAGAATCATCTGCTATGTCATATGCAAATATGTGCAAGAGAAGGCTGAACTTACATAACACAGAACTGAGGTTATTTTAAATATACAAAAGCTTCACTTTCAATTTTACATGTCAGATAGGACATCCCTCAATCTAAGAAATCCAAGTTCCATGGTACTGTAACTATAAAAATGTATGCTAGTAAACACATTTTCACCAGTTGTTTATTTAGTACTCTCTAACTGAAAAATTAGTGTCTACTCTGTTGAAACCATAAATGATCTCCCATTAGCTAGGCTCTCTAAACATGATAAAAGGTGTGAAGATGTTTGACTATCTACAATAAAAAAGGAAAATTAAATAATGTCCATTTGAAATAAAATTATCTGTTTGAAGTGGTGAAGCACAAAGCTAATTTCAAAAATATGATCCAGTTAATAAATATTCACTAGTATAATTATTATATAATAAAAGTGAACTCATTTAATATTGTCTCATCATCTGCTCATTCACACATAATAATTAAGTAAAAGTGCTTCAGAATTCCTGAAGCATGAAGTGGTTTGCTTTTTCTTGTTAAAAGTATCTAAGGAAATTACATGTTCACAGCATGTCTTCAACTTTATAGTTTGACAATAAAGTTACAGGTACTTGACAACACTCTAGAAAGTGAATGCTGGTGGAAAGAGGGCCAGCAAGTATTCATTTCTTCTTCCAACATGGAAAAATAAGATGAAATTTACACTTAGTTTTGAAAGTTCTAAATGTTACCAATAGGAAGACCAAACACGATGCACAATTGGTAGAGTTAGCCAAGAACCCACAGAAATAACCACCATTTGTTCTAAACGCTCTCTCAGTTTACACTCTGTGAGAATTCCCTCGCATTGCTAATATCCTTTAGTACATTCTTTAGCTCTCATGTCTTGTTTCTCTAAGAAACAGTCTCTGCAATCTAAGAGATAAACTTGTCAACATTCCAAATCCATATCCAATTCAAAACTCCCCCTTCCCTTTAAGACCTTTGCTTTGCTTTGCAAGCTCTAAGCTTGGTCAACAGATGAGATGTCCTTCAACCTGTTTCACGTACAATTCATAACACTTGGAAGGGGGAAAGGGAAGAAGAGTGTGGCAGATCAATGTGTAGCTCTCCCCAAAATCATTTGCTACTGTTTAAAGTTAACATATGCAGAAGGAGGGGCACACTTACATACTAAACATTGTAATGGCAACCACCAGGAAATCCAAAGAGATAACCATTAATACCATGAAGACAGCTTTTCCTATCCATTATACATCATTATATACCTTATAAGTATATTACCCTGTGCATATATCATCCATGGTGGAAGGTTAAAGGAGTTAGTCTTTATAGGTCTTCAGCAGGTAACTACTGCTGTGTGAGCTCATAAGTACAACAGTGAAGCCATTGAAAGTGTCAAAATTTGTCTACGTGCATAATCTGCTTAAAAGCAATAGAGCATTCTAATTTCCTTTTAAAATGTAATACATGAGATACAAAAGAAAATGAGAACTAGGAAGAGATAAGGATTAGGAATCAGGTACAAGAAATCCCAACTACAGGTGACTGACTATAGGGTCTTGAACATTCTGCAAGCCTGATCAAGAACTGACTTGATAATTGGATCTGACGGTGCTAGGACTCCCTGACTCCAGGTGATCCACAGTAGGAAAGGCAGAGGCTAACAGTAAGCCATTGTCCAATGCAAACACTGAGCAGAGCAATAATAAGCTCCTGTCATGATAATTATAATACACAAGGGTCTTCCTATCCATTTTTGTCAATCCTAGTTTTATCGTGTGCTTTTCATTTATATGAACAATAAAGACACTTTGATTATCATACTGCTTTCATTGGGTCCTTTAATGCAAATGTCATTTCCAATTCATGTTTAAGGACAAGTGGAATCACTTCAGACTGCATAAGTGAAGTGATATTTAATAGTCTAAGTCCCTCTTCATATTTTAAATTGGTCTGTCTCTCCAGGATTTGGTATATATTGGTCTACCCTTTGCATTTTAAGTGAATTGCTGCCACAAAAGCTTGCTCAACTGGGTCACCTCTTATTCCTTTCAACTCCAGTCAACATCATCCTTTTCCACCTACGTACTCTCAGCTTTCAAGTCTAAAATCCAAAGAAGCATTTAATTTATTAAAGTCAAACTTGTGAAACAGGACTTGTCCTCGTGTAGAGCAAATAAATTAAAGAAATTCCAGTGTACGTTTGATCTTATATTGGCTAGCAGGACTCCCAAATCAACTCAGTAAAGTGATCAATGTTATCTTCTTTGGATGGCTTTTTTTTAATGACCAGGCTTCGACATGCTTTTTTATGTTTTATTGGTTTGCAAATTGGAGTTCGTAATTTAATCTATTTGTTATTAGCATTTAACATAATTTCATGTTCCCCAGACTTTAAATGAAGGAAGAAATAATTCTTGTTTTCTGGATTCTAGACGCTTAGGGTCTGGGTATATCATAAGTAACCCTCACAATAGTGCATGAACTAAACTGTGGGTGGGGGCATCAAGGCTAGGAACTAAGGAGTGACAGTCTGCATGAATTGAAAACATAGGAAGAAAGAGGGAAATTACTCAATTAGAAAAATAATTGAACTCCAAGAAAACTCAGTATATTTTAAACAAAGTCATGTTTAGAAATAATAAGCTGCTCTCTGGAGGAAGGTGACAAATCTGTTCTGAGAATTTTTAGAAGGTTTTAGTTAAAAGGAACTGTGGGACATGCAAATAATGATGTCTAGCAGGCAGTTGGAAAGGTGTGGCTGGAGCCTTGGTGCAGTCGAGGAGCAAAGCTGTAGAGCTGGAAATCATTTGCATGAAGCAACAAAAGCTGCTGTGATGGTGAATGGTGAGAACCGCATAGAAACAGACTGTGCATGAGGTGAGATGGTGACGTGGGGATAGAAATGTGGAGTAGAGCAGGATGAAGACAGCAGGAAAAAATGAGAGCAGAGGGACAAGACACCAAATGAGTGTCTTACCCAAGGTAATGTCAAAGAAATTGAGGGAAGAAACAAATTCATTAAGAATGCGGTGATCAATTCTGTCCAATGCCAGAGAGATACCGAGAATAAATCATGTGTGAAATCACTGGGTATCAGAAGTCTTGAGAATACAGAATATGCTGCTCCTAGGAAGAACTATCAGCATTAATTAACTTCAAATCAATAATTATATTTGAGTTCTCTTTGTAAGCTGAAGATGAGGGCATTAAAATTAGTCTAAGCATGAGGTGAGTTGCTCCTTTGCTAAATAGGAGTGGAAGTTTGACATCAGAATGACTTCTTCTGCATTATAATCACAAGTCCCTGTCCCTTGGACGTTACTAGTTCTAGAAAAGGTGTACACTGAGGTATAGAATAGGGCATTCGAACTATTAAACTCTGCTTCAAGTCCATTTCTCATGCCTTGAAAGTGGACTCTCTGTTTTTGCTTATTCAGTTGTCTCCATCCAGATTTTTTTTCCTCTAGGACACAAAATCTTGGAACCCTTCTGAGGGTACCCTGGAACTCCAGTATTGTCCATGTTACCATCACTGCTAGACACCTTTCCTGTTCAACATTTGCCATTCAGAGCCCTGTAACAGTTAGACAAAGATGGCTAGCAGAATTGTGGGCCACAGATGCTATGGTTCTGAAGAAGAATTGCACTTAACACTCTAGCCAATTTTTAAAAAAAAAATGAGTTAAAAATCCAAGCCACATGTTCCTAATGGCCATGACACTTAGTTGAGAATGTATTTAGAAAAAAATCACTTCTCAAAATAACTTGTAGGGAACCTCGCATTCAACTTATCCTAAAACTGAAGCTCTTGAATGCACAATTAAAATGATTCTGTGAATTCTTTTGCATGTGTGTGTAGTGTGTACATGGTCATGTGTGGGATCATGTGTGTGTGCATGCCTGTTAGAGGGGCAAAGTTATCCATTGGAGTCTTTTTGACACTCCCCACTTTATTTTCCAAGAAATAGGATCTCTTTCCTGGAATTCTGAGCTCCCTGATTTGCTGGTATATGCAGTTTTTGAAGGAGGAACTGAGCCTCTGCTGTGGTTATTGACAGGAACCACACCTAGACAGCTTTTATGTGGTGCTGGAGATCATAACCCCTGTCCTCATGCTTGAAACATGATTGTTTTATTCACCGAGCCATCTTTGCACCTTTGTCAAGTTTTAAAGCTATACCATAATGCTATTATTGCAATCCAGGAATCATTTCTCAAGAGGGTAACAGGGATTTGGAAGATTCTGAGAAATGCGGATTAAAGCTGCTTAGGGATTCCATGTCACCCTTGTCAGAAAGGCTATCATCAAGAAAACAAACAGCAAGTGCCAATGGCGATGTAGGGGAAAGACAGCATCAGTCGCTGCTTATAGAAATGAAAGCTCGTACAGCCACAGTGGAAGTCAGTGAGGAGGGTCCTCAAAAACCTATATGATGACCCATGGACATATACACCAATGTCTCTAAGTCAGTCTACCACAGAGATATTTGCACATCCAAGTTTATTACTGTATTATTCACAATAACTAAGAAATGAAACCAGCCTACACATTGTCAACATGTGTGTGGATGAAATAACTGGTATACATGCACGGTGGGATTTTTTTTTTTTTTGCCTTCCAGAAAATAAAATGAAGTCAAGACTTCTGCAGGAAAATAGATGGGAGTAGAGATTATGCTAAGCAAAACAACACGGACAGAGAAAGACAAATAATTCCCTCTCGTGTGCAGAATCTAAAATTAAGTGTGCATATGTTAAGTGTGCGTGTGAATGAGGGTGTGTTGGTGTGGGTGGGTGTGCACATGCACATATTTGTGTGTGAGTCATGTAAGTAGAAATGGGAAGAAGCAGACTTTAGGGAGAGAAAGGAGAAACAAGAGATTAATACAGTACAAATGATATGAGATCATTCAGGAGAACTATTATAGGAAGAGCACGGAAACCAGAAAGAAGGGGGAAATAAGAATAGGTAAAGGACAGCTGAGAAGGAGGAGGATGGATAAGAAAAAAAATTAATGATATCTACCTAATTAGCCAGTTTATACACTAACTTAAAATTAATTTATTAAAAAAAAAGATTTGGAAGGTAAGAGGCAGTTTCTATAGTCTTTCCCTTTGCATTTCAAAGGGTCTTCTATGTAAGGCTAGAGATGTCTTGCCAGTTATTTCCAGCCATCTCTTTTCTCTGATAGCAGCCATCACAGAGAAGCCTCGTCCAGCTGCTCTGAATCGCATCAGGCTCCTCCTCTTCTTTGTAACCACTGCGTTTTATTCTAGGAAAGTGTTCAAAGTGTCATCTCCTTTTAGTTTTTTCTTTTTTTTTTTTTTTCCTAGAACATGAAGATAGATGTGACTAAAGTTGGAAAAAAAATCAAAGATGATATTTAAAAATATAAACCTAACTAGTAGTTTATAATAGAACCTGTTAAAAACGCCAAGGAGGCCAAAGAACTTGGAATGATTTTTGAGGACTACAAAGGTGCCATCAGGGATTAGAGCGGCACTCTACTGTGTTCTTACGAGTGCTTTTTACTCGAGTTTCCACCTTAGAAAACCTTTGCTTTAAAAATGAGTTCTCTGAAATCCAAACTCTTGTTTTTGCAAATCAGAATCCCATATGCATTTTTCCATTGCTTATGGGAGACAGTGTATCTATGACCCACCCCTCAGCTCTAGCTAGTAAGATAAAGGAATCTGGAACTTCCCATTGCTGATGCTTTTTACCTTCCCCAAACTATGCTTCCTCCACTGTTCACTCTGAAAATGTAAACACACACACACACACACACACACACACACACACACACACACTCACACATACAGTGTGAAGACAATTCTCAGAAGCTCCTGAAATAGACAAATAACTCAGGAACTTCTTGTAAACACAAAGCAAGATAAAAGACAGTGATCAACTTGACCAGTTTGTTGAAAGAATCATTTCTGTAAGTTGTGGTTAACATGAGCCTACGCTCTGGGTGCCATAATTTCCAGTCACATGTGTCATATTGTTTTAAAATCACATTCATCTCTTTAGCTTACTAGAGTGTGTAACTTAGAGCATATAGGTAGTTTTGAACAAAAGTACTAAGGCACTGAAAAAAGAAAACCAGAGAGATGAGTAATGATATGGAGTGAAACAGAGACAAAGTACTATATCCAATGGATTAAGATAAATATCTTTGTGCTTTGTAAATAAATCAGGAAATAGTAAATAAAATAATATGTATGGTCAGGCAGTGGTGGCACACACTTTTAATCCCAGCATTTGGGAGGCAGTGTTAGGCAGATCTCTGTGAGTTTGAAGCCAGCCTGGTCTACAGAGTGAGTTCCAGGACAGCCAGAGTTGCAACAGAGAAACCCTGTCTGGAAAATCCACAGCAAGGAAGGAAGAAGGGAGGAAGAGAGGGAAGAAAGGAGGGAAGGAAGGAAGGAAGGGAGGGAGGGAGGAAGGGAAGAAAGGAGGGGAGGAAGGAAGGAAGGAAGGAAGGAAGGAAGGAAGGAAGGAAGGAAGGAAAGAAAGAAAGAAAGAAAGAAAGAAAGAAAGAAAGAAAGAAAGAAAGAAAGGAAGGAAGGAAGGAAGGAAGGAAGGAAGGAAGGAAGGAAGGAAGGAAAGAAAGAAAGGAAGGAAGGAAGGAAGGAAGGAAGGAAGGAAAGAAAGAAAGAAAGAAAGAAAGAAAGAAAGAAAGAAAGAAAGAAAGAAAGAAAGAAAGGAAGGAAGGAAGGAAGGAAGGAAGGAAGGAAGGAAGGAAGGAAAGAAAGAAAGGAAGGAAGGAAGGAAGGAAGGAAGGAAGGAAGGAAGGAAGGAAGGAAGGAAGGAAGGAAAGAAAGAAAAAGAGAAAGAAAGAAAGAAAGAAAGAAAGAAAGAAAGAAAGAAAGAAAGAAAGAAAGAAAGAAAGAAAGAAAGAAAGGGTGTGTATGAGAACTCCTTCAGCTTTAAGAAACCAGTTGCTCAAGTGCATTGTGCAATCTTATGTAGATTTTGTTTGCTGAGTTAAACCAGTTAGGATGAAATCACCATCTGAATGTCCATCCTCAGAACTTTGAGGAGAAATGGAAAGAGCACTGTCAGTTGAAAATGGAATCTCAATTCATTCCTGCCCAGATTGTTTTTCTTCACCTGCTGTCTGCAAGCTCAATATAGCATTTTTTAATCCAAATGCAATCACAATTTATTAATCATATCTAAGCCAGTGGTTCATTTTTCAATGAAAGCTTGACTTACAAAACTACAGTCGAAGGCTGAAAATGGCTCTTTCACTCCTACAATAAATGAGTCTAATATGTGCAGGATACTCTGCCTTTAGCTCCGTGTTTTCTGTCACAGAGAATGGAGACCAAGAAACTGAAATCCAGAAACTTTAAATGTTCTAACCCAAGTCCACAAATCAGGACAACTCTGTTCTAAAAGATAAGTGCTGTGGGTTCATTTAAATCCTGTTGTTGATGAAGCTGGCTTTCTTCTTCCGAGAATTTCAGAAGATATTAATGTAGGAAATAGATCTTTTGTGGAACAGTGGACATGTGAATCTTGCTAAAGATATACTTATGATATGATAAAGAATACACTGGTATCCAGAATCGCTTCATTTGGAAAGATGCCTTAAGTCCTCATCACCTCAGTATGGTACTGCAGTTAGATGCTTCTGGAAGCTCACTAGGAATGCAGGATCTTGGGCTTCACCCCACAGCTCCGAAATTACTTCTGCCTTCTGACAATATCCGGCAGATTATTCCTCTATGTGTTAAGGTTGGAAACAAAGACTTTAAATGAGACTGGAAGAAACATCCAGTCTTAAGAATGGGTACACTAAGATGTGTGCATTGAAATGACACCAAAGGGATAGTATTATTCAAAGTAATTTGGGTGTAGATATTTTTATGAAGTGTAGAATCCCTTCTAACACAAAATATCTCCAATTTATCTTAGATGATGATAGAAAATTTTTGTAATTCAATTTTCTGTTGCATAAGACACAACAATTGCAAAAAGCATAAAGAAATAAATGCTCTTTAAAAATCTATGAAACAAGCCCTATATAAATTGCTCTAATTTGGAAACACTTACTCTGCAGTTTATTTTTTCAATCTTGGTTTACATAGAATAAATTTTATTTAGTCAGAGTTTAAGAGAAATTCTGTTTTCTGCTTTATAGATAGGAAAGGCTCTTAAGTACATAATTCCTAGAAATTTCTTTGGGGAGACAAATATTATTTAACAAATATACAACTCTATTTACACATACCTCATTGTTATATAGGCAAGAATAAGTATTGTTTTGTTCATACATCAAGCAAGTGGTAAGTGATCCTTAACTAATAATTAAATAACTTTTAAGAAGGTAGCATTTGGTTTTCTTAGTTTGTCTGGCTATTCAAATAAAAATAATAAAACTAAACTCTTATAAAAGATAGATTATCCATGAATTCAGATGAGGCCAAATTGGGTTGCATTACTGAATTCTAACTAATAACTTACTCCATATCTGAATCTTTTCCTGTAAGATTCTTGGACAGTATTGAGACAGTGTTATTTCTGTTTAATGAACTTTGCAAAAATCAAAACTAAGTAGGCAATATATTTCTATCCAATCAAAGGCAATTTCTTACATATAAGCCTAGTGCTGTAACTACACATTCAAAACCCTGTTTTGTAAAGCAAAACATTCTGCAGATTTAAACAAATAATTTTATTAATTTTACATCCACATTTCCTTTTACATATGCTCTGATTATCATATTTTCAAAAATTACCCACTTTTAGTGACTGTTTGGTATCTGTAGCAATATAATTTGGTACATATTTTAAGGTCTTTGCATAGAACAAAAATATTGCACTCAAAATAGAAAGCAATTTTTATATTAGAGTGCAGATCTTTATTTGAGCATTATGATGAAAATGCTACATTACATATGCCTGAAATTCCCACAACTAATTCTCTACTCTCCATTAGAAAATTGATTTAGAAAATGCATGTATTATTGTTATGACTATTATTACCACTGTTGGAGTACCATAAAAGCTGCATTTTGCCAATTTCTACTGACCTATGTCATTTGCTCATTTTAAAAAATCTGTAATCACTCTAGAAAATATAATTTCACATCACTTTTTAGACAGCCTCCAAATGTTAAATTTGCAAACAGCGTGTCTCAGAACTTCTGTGATGTACACATGGGCTCTTACTGCATTTAAGCCCTTGAACTTTAAAATTTATTTTTTGTATTTAAAATCTTGCATTAAATCAAGAGTTCAAGGGTCATTAATAACAAACATCTGCTGGCTATTTTCTTCCATTTGTCATACAGATACTATGTAGTATTACTTATTTAGCAGCCATACATGAGCACCTCCCTTCTAAAGTCCTGAAAAAAAAATAATTGCACACAGAAGAATTATATACAGAAGAAACACTTTTATTAGTGGGTGGTTTATAATAATTTAAATGAAGATTCTAGCATTCTCTAGCAATGTTAAGTGATATCAAGAAGTGGACTAGGTAGCAAGGAAATTTAAAGGTAATCAATGCTTGTGCACAGACCAACAGCTGTCTCTCGGGACACTATTTTATGAAAATCCTATGAAAAAGATTTTTTCTGTTTGTGCTGTGTAAATATTAACACAGAAAATGCCATAATTTGGCTAAATAAGTCTGCATAAACAGTGTTTTATGTTGGTATGCTTAGTTTTGCTGCATTAATTCAGAACTCAAACCACGATTCCCTCAACACACTCCATAAAGTACTATTCATGACTTCACACTATACAGGATGATATTTTCCTTTATAAATGCCACATAAAATATCTGGTAAATTCTTAAATAGAAAAATTGTGAAAACCCCAACATAACCACAAGCTGCCCTCTATCCCTTGCCCAATAAATTCTAACTTCAGGTTTTTTGCTCTCTGACAGAAATCCTTTATGGTCTTAAAGGAAAAGGTAGCCTTTTAGTCTACATTTGACTGTGTGACTTTCTGTATTCCAAGGGAGAATGAATTGAGAACAGAACTATAATTTTTATCCACCTAGGGAAAGTTGATGGATGTGTTTCATCAGAAATCATACTTGGAAAATCTAAAAGGAAATTTTTAAGATCCAGAGTAGAATTAAACAAACAAATAAAATACACACACATATTTACTACTCATGTGGTAGATTCTAAAAAAAATTAATCTCCTGAAAAACCAGATAACAACAAACATGTACATTAAATTGAATGTAACGGTCATGAATGACAGTATATCAAGACTGGAAATCTGAATCTTGGCTTACATGTGTCTTAATGATTGAATGCAAGTTGAAGGCTAAGGTCAATTACCAAAATTATTGTTACTGAAAGGTAAAACAAAAAAAAAACTTAGCTATAAAAGTGTTATATTTTACCTCATATTAAAATATTAGAAAAATATGGATATTCAAGCTCAAGGTTTACTAAAAGGAAGAAAACTATGTTGCATTATAATATATTCTTGACAATCAATTTTCAATGGAATTTTTAAAAAATAAGAATAGTTAAAACTAAAACTGCTATCTGTTGCAAGTTTATATGGGTGGGAGCTCCGTGATTGGCTTAAATTTATAAATATATTCATTTTTTTAAAAAACTAACTCTATTATTGACATGAAATTTAATTTTTTTTCTACTTCACTGTTTAAGGTTAATTATCATATTGACAACTGGTGATATGGTTTAAATTTACATAGCAACCTTCTAGATCTTTCTTTCCTATACATTCAGTGATTTCTCTCCTCTGGTTTTTGTAATTATTTTGCATATTTAAGATTAATATTTGCATATGCATACTATTTCCTTCCAGTGTTTAGGAGTCTGTTGTTTTCTACCTCCCAAGATATACCTAGAAAAGTCCAGAAAATAACCTGTCCAGCTTACTGTTACAGTCTGTTCTGTCTTATGTTGCAATCAGGGCAAAACATCACTCTGATGCTGCAGACATAAGGGTAGAAAGTACAGGAAAACAAAAACTGCATTCAGCAAAGAAAAAGAGAGAATTTGTCACATAGCAGGCATTTCCCCACTGACCAATTAAAGTAAGAAACACATCTTCCCTTCTATAAGCAGAGGATGGCCCACAACAAGGGATTTTTGAGTATGATATAAACTAGAAACAGATGAGCATCCTGAGGGCTTCTCAGGGACATTAAACACCCCTAACAAAGAGCAAACAGAAGAGACACACCCGTATGCTTTATGTTCTTTAAAAATGTCAGGGCATCTTCA
The DNA here is from genome assembly GCA_026225945.1 of Cricetomys ansorgei. NCBI lineage: Eukaryota > Metazoa > Chordata > Mammalia > Rodentia > Nesomyidae > Cricetomys > Cricetomys ansorgei. The sequence goes on from JAMJFZ010000199.1 coordinate 22,194,344, forward strand.
GGACAGACTAGCGAATTTGTCCTCTGGGATTACAGCAAAGAAGTGAAGTACTCAGCAATTTCAGCTCACTTCAAGAAAACAGTCAAAAAAGATATAAACGACCTAGAGCATTAAGGTTGACATTTGCCTCCTTTCACATATATCACAAGATCCCAATGCTAAAAATTAAATATGAAGGTAATACTGCTGCTAGCAAGGAATGTGGACTGTATTTCCACCCAGTTCACTGTCGCCAACAAAGTTCACTGTCTCTCAGCCGAAGTCTTAAATTCACTATCAAGCTGTGGAGTGAACTTAGCTTTTTAAACATAATTTATTTTTTTTATTTGTATATTAATTGCTTAAAAGTTAAAAAAGAATGTTAAAGAAAACCAACACAGATGAGGAAATTTTCTGCTACAGGAAGCTTCCTTTGTCTGTAATAATTAAAATATTAGCAAAGTGAATGATCAGTCATCTTAAAGAATGTGACAATAAATGAGAGATGAAGGCTAAAACATAGGTAATGTGGCCTATCAACTACCAAAACTAAAGACTATTCATTGTAGGTATAGTGAAGTCAATTTCTTAAATAAGCTGTGGTTGCTCTCTCCTTGCTTTACTTGCCCCAGGTACCCTGGGACTGAAGTTCTAGAGATTTGCAAATGCCATGTGGGTGAGAACAGAACCTCGGTCCTCTGTAAGAACAGCAACTGCTTTTAACCACTGGGACATCTTGCCAGCCCTGCTGATATTTTTTTTTTTAAACTGGCTTCCCCGAACCAACTAATAGTAAATTGACCTAGCTAAGAATATCCTCAGTTCTTGCATGTTTAAAGAAGTTTATTAACAGCAAGAATCATAAACATTAAGTCAATAGACATAAACATCTTTCAGGGTATCTGATATCTAAAGATACAATTTCTTCAACACTTAGTAGTTTTCATTAAATATCCTTTCACAGTAGTAACATGTGCCCATTTTTTTTCAGTATCAATAACTTTAAATTCACATAGCTAGAGCTAATAAAAGTTGACTAAGGGGAATTTACCATAAACCATTCTTTTACTGATTCTACAACTCACTCTCGACAATATGAACTCATCACCCTGCTAATGGGTATGAGAAAGTTATAATTTGTGTGTAATAGTGAGTCAGTGTAGCATGTGTCCCTCTTGGGAGTTTGCATTTTAGAAGAAACATTGATGCTAATACTAATTAATACACTATTAATCATAAACCTCTCTCCTGTATTCTCAGGAACACAATAAAAGGGAATTGCTTCTCAAAAAAAAACCTGATATAATTTCTCTATACACATTGCAAATAATTGGCTTTCACTACCAAAAAGCATAGAGCTAAATTTGCAGTATTTATTTCTTCAGCTCTTGGGCATATAGTTACTGTTCTCACTTTCGAACTGTTAGAATTCATGATGTTTTTCTGATCCTGAATCTGTAGAAGCTTATTTCTCCCCCAGGTAATTCAGCTTCATCTTCTAAAGTCTTGTCTTTGCCATCACATTACCTCCATCCTAATGCCCACCAACAGTCTGGAAGTTTCATCCTTCCATATTTAACTTTCATGTGTGCAATTTACTTCTCTCTTACTTAAATAAAATTAGTTTAAAGTGATACACATAACAGTGTGGGATAAACCTCTCCTTCTGAATTTCTGAGGGGCTTTGTACTCTGGCTTGAAGAACCTCCTTGCCAAGGCCTTGTACATTTATCTAGTTCCCTAACCCCCTTAGCTCCAAGGTCTCCAGATGACCAGATTTCTCTACTTTCTGCCCCCAAATTTATCTATAATTTCTCACTTTGGTAATAAAGCAGCATTGGAGCAAAGTTTGAAGTGGATTTATACATAGATGTCGGCCTCTTCCTGTAACGTTGACATTGAAAAGCCATGAGTCTCTACATATAAGATAAGCAGTAATTTTAATCTACTCAGGCTTATAGCCTACTTTAGTTACTCAAGGAAATGAAAAGTAAATATTATCTAAATTTGCTATAATATATGGACATTCCACCCTTGGATTTCCTGTTGAATTCATATTAATTCTATTTGTTTCAAATATTCCTGAAATGCAATCTTAGAGAACAAGCCCAACTTCACTTGTCAAAAAATAAATGAGGTACATTTTTTTTCTTTTCTTGTTTATTTTTCATATTAAATAAATACAAAGCATTAACTGTCTAAAATTTCCCTGAAGAACTTCTATACTTCTAATTAAATCCTAAGCATGACTTTCTTTTTAGGGAAAAAAAGCATTTATTAATACCCTAAATCTAAACTAAAACAGATGAAATGCAGCATCTTAATGCAAGTTGGACACCACTGATGAGAATCTGCTCTCCCTTCAGCTACCCACGGCTTGACCTGTGCTTTCTGTTCAACAATACTTGCTGCTCTTCTGACAGCCAAGGATGTTTGCTTGCTTTTGTATCACTTTCAGAAGTAATTAATTCATTTAAAACTTTTCTACACTACTCAAATTCCCTCTCATTAGCTCTTAATTTTATGTGATAGTCAACATTCAACTCTGTTTTTAGAATGTATTTTAAACAACCTAGAGTTCATATCGGGCATAAGGAGTTCTATTTGTTTTATATTTTTATTACAGTGGATAATAATTCTTCTAGATTTCTATTTTGGAAAACAAATATTCCTTTCCACCTCTGGATACATTCAAAGTAGGAGTAATGAATCTTATCCCCTCATTTAAGGTTTTAGGAAATAACTATTATTTAGCAAGTGATAATTATGGAGACAATTGCTACAATAAATCATCCCAGATTATTTCACTAACAAAAGGGTTTTCTAGGTTAATAACGTAAAATTTTTACTATCCTAAATTGCTTCCTGATTATTCTACTTTTATTTAAACAACATATATCAGTAAAACCATAAATGATATTTTACAGTTCTCCAACTCATTAACATAATAATCAGATAAGAAAATAGAAAGAAAACCATGTTATTTTCCTGAATACTCAAATGAAACTTTCACATCTTAAAAAAAATAATAATAACACTTACTTTATTATGTACTCACTGCAATTAGCTTAGAAGTTCTTACAAATAGAAGGAGCCTTATCATAGCCAAAAGGATTTTTTAATAAGTATTATGAAATTTGGTCTGAGTGCATAAAGCAATATTTTATAGTGACATAATGTTAAGAAAATACAGCTGTATCTTCGAAAAAACAACATTCAATAGAAAATGCTCAGTTCAGTCTAATAAAATTGTTATTTTAAAAATAATTTCAGACTACACAGTCACTTATCAATTGATTTCCAGATGTTAAATTGAATATGACAATATTTGAGGGTTTCTTTTAGGTTAATTTAAGTTTAAAGCTAATACTTTATTACTAATATAGCCATTCATCACAATGATTAGTCAATATAAAGAAAATTATGGAATCAAATTATGGAGCCAGACAAGCTGCTGAACTTACAATAATCCTGTTGACTAAAAATAGACAAGTGCAATTTCTTTTTTAATTGAAAATACAGCAAAATAAAGAAAAAAATGTAACCCATGGCACATTCCAAATGAAACTGTAGTGACCAAAAGAAGCATTTTCATACAAAAATATGTGACTAGACTAAGGCAGATGTATAGAAGTCTCTACAAGGCACCCAGAATTGGACTTTAAGAAAAGTTCATATGTTCTCCTTTTAGTCTATCTAAAAATCATTTAGTCTATCATTATATTATTAGATGTATACAAAGTTTTACAAATTTTCTATCTTTATAGTTGACAACTTTAATACTGGGTGTGGGGGGAGTTCAATACAGCAAATAGAGACTTATTTTTCCTTTCTACTCACAAACGTTTGTTAATACGAACACCATGACCTGCGCCATCTCCTACCTGAGACATTTCTTTAGAACTGCTTTAGAGCAGTTGTTGTTCAGATTTCACTAGATTATCTCCGGAACCTTGAGGGACTAAAAACTTTGCCGGATAACTATACAGTCATATAGAGGTGTTTCAAAGCTAAGAGGCTTGACATTTGTACTACTAGTTGTAAATAATAATAGGCTGTTAATGAGTTTTATTAAAAGAAAGGAATGCCTGGAAAAAAAATCCTTCTATCAGGATAACCTTCAAGAATTTTTCAGACAGACTGAATTATTCCCACAAAATTAAAATCAATATTGGAGCCTGTTTATTAAAATCACCCATTCAATGTGCAACTATTCTTTTCATCTGACATTTTTAAATGGTCTCTTTTCTTCCTTTGTGTTTTTAGATGAATTTGTGTGCAGTACATTGCTTAAGAAAGAAAGAAAAAAGACTAGGAAGAGGAGGGCTTGGCAGCCTGGGGAAGGCAAAGAACACTGAGTTCACTGTACTGCATCTGGTAACGCAAGAGGCGTGTGAATAATATTTAGAGATCTAGCACACCTTAGTGGAGACAATTATAACTACAACTGCTCCAGAGACATTTCCATTTTCAATCCCATTGTTTCAGTAAAATTTCATTGTACCTAAATAGAGAGGTGTTGGTTGGGCTTTAATTCCCCTTAATTATGTGTTTTCTCCACTGAATCCTCACAGAAATTACGTAATGAGATAAACCATTATGAATTTCAAAACCTGGAAATCCTTTCTTTTCAGAATATGCATGATGTTATTATACAGCCCCCTGAAGCCCACAAATTGGAGACAATGCCATTTCATGTGGCATCATGGTAAAGTATAAAGTATCATATTTTCCCCCAATGAACTACGGATGATGTACTCTTGGCCCACAAAGGTTTGTCAGATCAGCTTTTAAAATGCTTCAAAGACTTCTGTTTGTGAATCGGTTTGTGTATTCTGCTGGTGGTGTCTTTTAGGTCATACTACTAAAATGTCATAAGGAGATCAGAAGAGACATCACAAACACCTATCCTGTTGTCCAGATAAGCTTGAGAGCCTTTAGTTTGCCTCCTGTTCCATCGCCCTCTGTTATAGAGTTGAGATGGGTAAAGCACTATGATCCGAATGCTTTGTCCTCTCTAAAACTAGTGTTGAAAGGGCAACGTGTTTAAAACTGGCGCCTACAGTGACGAGTATCACTGTAAGGATGCTGTGGGAGTGAGTGGACTCCTGTCTTCTCATCTACCGTGTGAAGACGAAGCTAGAGGACCTTACTGAACCACAGATGTTAACACCTCGATCTCGAACTTCTCAGTCCCTATATCTCTAAGAAATACACTTCTGTTCTTCACAACATCTCCAAAATTATGGTGGTTTAATTTACAATTTTGACTCAATGATGTCACAGTGATATGCATTCAGAGTTTGTGCATTTCTGTAGAATCCGAGCCGCAGTTCCCATCGCTCGTGTGATAGTGAAAATATATCACCATACAGGATACTATGCTGCTAAACTGTTTTCAGCAAGATGTAATCCCATCACAAATTGAGGAATGTCTGTGTAATAATTATAAAACCATAGGTAAAACATACTTGGTTTTTTAATCTAGTTTAGTACTTGACTGAAAACTAAAAATTAAGTAAATAGTTCATCAGCAAATAAATATTTCATAGATGGAGACTTCCAAACCAATGAATGGCAATCTCAACAAATAATCCCCCACACACATTAAAAAAAAAAAAAAAAGGAAATTAGTAAATTGTTTAAAAGGAAAACTATGGGGCTAGAAAGATGGCATGGTGGTTAAAAGCACTGACTGCCCTTCCAGAAGACTCATTTCCCAGAATTCACATGCCAACTCAAAACCATTTGTTAATCTAGTTCCAGAGGATACAATGCCCTCTTCTGGTTTCCATGGGCAACAGGCATACAAGTGATGCACATACATACATGCAGGCAAAACACCCATATAAACAAAATAATTAAAATGTTAAATTTAAAAAAACGAAAAACACACCTTGGAGCTCAGGAAATTCCCCAAGGTGTGCAATAAAATTGAGATGAATTTAAAGAAGAATTCTTCTTTTTAAGAGGAATCTTTTTAAAAATCTGTCAAGAATTGTAAATTAAATCACCGTAGCTTTGGAGATGTCTATACCTTTATTTCCAGAAATACATATATGTTCCAAAGTGTTTATGAACAGGTTGATTTTCTTCAGACATTGAGATGAATGCTTTAAATCATAGGCAGTCTTGTGCTGCAGTAAGACATTACCACAGAGTGGGTACTTTAAGAGCAGTAGCCTTTGGTCTAAGGCTGCTACCTTCCTGCATTATTCCCTAGCTTCATGAACATGAAAAGTGGATGAGGGTAGAACAAGCTAGACAGCCACCACTTTGCTGTTATGAGAAGCTCACTTGATATAGAGCAGAGCAATAGCCATCTCTGTGACAAAGAGGAGAGGTCAAGAACCTAATCATCTTAAAGTGATAGTGCCAGTCAAAGTAAAAAACTAAATATGTATATATGCACACATATTCCAACAGTCTACAAAAAAAATTTTTAAAAAAACACAACAAAGATTCATTAACAGTGTGCTATCTAAAGTATCTCATTGTCAACACTCCATATATGTTTAAGGGGAAAACCATGATTTCTATTAAGAGGGTTGAATTACACTCCACAGAAAGTTTCTGGGGGTGTCAGATTGGTCATAATAAGAAAAGACTTCAAAATAGCTATAATAAATATATTCAAAGAACAAAAGAAGCCATGCTTGAAGAATTTGATGAGAGTAGGATATCAAACAGGATCCCAATTTAAAAGTTGAAATTATAAAAAAAAAATAACTAAATATAAACTGTGGGACTGAGAAGTAAAATAATTAAAATGAGTAATTATTGAGCGTATTTCAACAAAAGATCTGAGATGGTGACACCTAAGGTCACTTGCTGCCTGTGCCTCGCACCCATTCTAACTCTGTAAGGATTGCTTTTGTTTGACTGCTTTCTACGCTATCAGAACTAAAGGGGTTTGATGAGGAAAAAACCACTACTTGGGCATTTCCCACACCCACAAGTACTGGCCAATTGTCTTTGATGTGAAAAAGAATTCAACCAGCCATCCACAGGTCCGACTGTCAGAGACAACTGGAGAATGATTCCTGTCCTCCCTACATCCCTGGAACTGAATATGGACAACAGTGGCAAGAATTCAGCCAAGCATTGTCTTAGTAGCTGATGCATCTGAGAAAGAAACGTAGGATGGGTCTCATCTTCTTTTATGGTGTGACCTGCTGAGACTTCACCAGAAAACAACTCGACACACACACACACCTACGCACACCAATAAACTATAAAATCACATCTCCTTTATCCCTCTATCTACTCAGAGAGGAAATGTTTACTCAGCATTTTGCACTATTTTGTTCCGTGCTATCCTGTTTTATTTTGTTATATCTTGTATATTAGTCAAGATCCTCTGGAGCAGAGCAGTGGTTCTCAACCTGTGAGTCACAGCCCCTTCGAGTGTTGAACAACCCTTTCAGAGGGGTCACCTAAGACTATCTATATATCAGATATTTACATTATGATTCGTAACAGTAGCAAAACTACAGTTAGGAAATAACACACAAATAATTTTATGGTTGAGTGTCACCACAGCATGAGGAACTGTCTGGAAAGGTCGCAGCATTAGGAAGGTTGAGAACTTCTGCTCTAGAGGAACAGAACCTTTAGGATGAATATATGTATTCACTAAATCAGCTTACATTGATATAGTAACTACAGTTGTCACCATACCTGGGAAGCTGAGACCCCTGTTCTAGCTCAATCCTTAATTAAGACTCAGTGTTTCGGCAGTTGGAGCACTCCTACAGTGACTGTCTCATACTGGAGAGGCCAACGAACCAACGGTTGTTTCGTCCATGAAGCTGTCTCAATCTGGTGCTGAAAACATGGAAGGTTCCTAGAGAGCTGCTAGTCTTTGGTCAACAATGCAAGCCTGAAAACTCTGGTTCTCATACCACTGAAGCAGCAACAGCAACATGGGCAAGGAAGGCCAATGTATCAAAAGGTAAATAATCTTCTTTCTACAATGCCCTTTCTATCTAGGCAGCTAGAAGGAGGAGCTGCCCACTCTCAGAGTGAGTCCTCCCACGTCAATTAAGGCAATCAGGACAATTCTTCAGGTGAGGTTTCCTAGCAGATTAGTCCATTGCATGACATGGTTTTCATATTTTTCTGTTTCTCATATTTTCTCATATTTCTCATATTTTCACTGCTTCACATAGCTTTACCCAGTATCTTTCCTATCTCACATTCTTTATTTTTCCTATTCCTCCCTTTTTATTAATCACCAATCCCATTGCCCCTACTAATTTTCAGTTTCCTAGTTTATTTTGTATTTTAGATCCTTTCTTTCCTATCCTAATTAAGGGTGTGGTTTTTAATTTCCAATTTTTTATTCTACTGTTTTCAAACATCTAGTTCATTTCTAGAGGAATTGTTATTGCTGGAGTCTTTCTGTCTTGTAAGTGCCAGTGGCAATTAAAATCACTAGTGAAGGAATCTCAATAGGAAAACCCCTGTATAAAACAATGCAAATCCTAATACAGAAAGAAACACAATAAATATGGTAAATCAAGGCAATATGGCTCTTCTGAAATTAAAAGCTCTTCACTGACTCAATTCAAAGGATTTGGAAGTCTAGTTTTTAAAATGACCAATGACCTCAAAAAGGAGACAAATAAACAGATGAATGAAATAGAGTAAGCTCAAGACTTCAAAACTCCAAAGACATTCTTCACAATGTACAGGCAATCCTAAAATTCCTATGAAAGCACAAAAGACTCTGAGTATCCAAAGAAATCCTAAGCAGAACGAATAATGCCAGATGTATCATAATAACTTGATTTCAAATTAAAATACAGAACCATACCAGCAAAATCATCATGCTGCCAACACAAAACAGACTCACAGATAAATGGAACAGAAATAGAAGACCTAGCGATAAGTTCATGTAGCCATTTTATTCCTAACAAAGCATCCAAAAACATGCATTGGAAAAAAGACAGCCTCCTCAACAAATGGTGCTGAGGAAACTGTATATTCACATACAGTAGACTATAATTAGATTCCTATCTCTCATTCTGTTTTAAAAATTCAATTCAAATTACACTGAGGGCCTTAAGTAAGATCTGAAACTGCTAGAGGAAAATATAGGGAAATACTGAAGTGCATAAGTGTAAACAATAACTTTTTATAAAGGACTCTGTTGGCTCAAGAAACAACAGCAATGATTAACTAATAGGATAGCTGCAAATTGAGATCTGCTCAGCATAGGAATCAATTACCAAAGTAAACAGAAACCCAACATAATGGGAGAAATAAATTGTTAGCTATGCATCTGAGGGGGGAATTAACATCACAGACATATAAAGAACTAAAAAAGAATTAGACATCAAAATAATAAATAATTTTGATCAATAAGCAAGAGAACTAAACAAATAAATATACAAATATCTAGAAAGTGCTCTAAAAAGTACATCTTCAGCCACCAGAAAAATGCAAATTAGATTTATACTGAGATTCCACTTTATTCCAGTCAATATAGCTACTATCCAGAAAAAAAATCTGGCAAGGATGCAGAGGGAGCCCTTATACACTCTAATAGGATGCAAATTAGTGCTTCTATTATGGAAATTATTATAGAGATTTCTTGCAACTAAAAATAAACTACTATACTACACTGAAATACCTTTTTCTAGATTAATATTTAAGACACATAATCAACTTACGATAGAGATACATGCACACCCATGTGTATCATTACACTATTCACAGTTTCTAAGTCATGAATCAACCTACCAATGGATGATCAGAAAAAGAAAATATAATGGTATATATCTGTATCTGAAATCTCAGTCTCTGGGAGGTGGAGGCAAGAGGATCAGCAGCTCAAAGACAGCCTGGGCCACATGAGACTTTTTTAAAAAATAAGAAAACTGCCAAGCATGGTGGTAGACATCTGTAACCCAGCACCTGAGAGGCAGAGGCAGATAGATCTCTGAGTTTGAGGCCAGCCTGTTCTACATAGAAAGTTCAGGCTACAGGGCCAGCCAGGGCTACATAATGAAACTCTGTCTCAATAAAAGGCATGGTGTGGTAGCTGGACAGACTGCTCAGTGGTTAAGAGCATTAATTACTCTTCCAGAGGATGTGGGTTTGATTTTCAGCACCAATAGCTCACAACCATCTGCAACTCTAGTTCCAGGGGATCCAGTGCCCTCTTCTGGCCTCACAAGCACTCCCTCTTGTGGTGCATAGGCATGCATATAGCTAAACACTCACATACATAAAATAAAAATAAAATAAATCTTTAAAATATGTATTATACAGCTTTGTTATATCAAATTTTATTTTAATAATATTAATACACATAAAATGTTAAAGAAACTAAGAAAAGGGAAATTCCTCATAATAAATTGCTATGTACCTTTTATCTAATACCATACTTAATAAAACATGGACTGCTTTCCCCTTAACATTAAACAATACAAGGACTTATGCTATTGATTTTTCTATTTGTTGCTGTTAATATTATATATGCAATCATAATCAATTCAATAAGGCATGAAATTAAGAAAGGAATGCTCTTAAGTCTTGCACAGTAAAATAATGAAGAAATAAATCAGGCTTTACTTGCTGATTATATGATCCTGTGGGAAGGAAATCCTTAGGGAATGCACTAAAACTAATAAAATTAAGAGTTGCAAAATACACATTCAATATATTGTACCAAAGAATCGTTTTATATCCATGTAACAGCAATAAAAAGTAATTCAATATTGAAATTCTGGAAATTCCATTTATATTAACAAAAAAGAAATGGAACAACTAGCAATAATTTTACCACCAAAGTGCAACACTTATTTACTAAAAAGTCTAAAGCATTGCTGAGAAAAATTAAACAACATCTAAATAAGTTAAAAGACATTTTGTGGATTAGGATACAATATTAAGATGCCAATGCTCCTTAAATTGAACTTCTTCATATTCAACAAAATTATTATTATAAAATTTCAATTGCTATAAAATCTTAAATTTACAGAAACAAAACTACTCTAAGCTAAGATGGAAATACGAATCTTCCCACAAATTCTAGCCAAGAAGAACTCTAAAACAATTTACAAGGGCCTGAAGAGATGGCTCAGTGGTTAAATGCATTGGCTGCTCTTCCAGGGAACCTGGGTTCAATTTCCAGCACCTGCATGGTGGCTCACAATTAAGCATCATAAGACCTACATGCCAAATATAAATTTTATTCAAAGAGTCTTCATGGGCCCTCACGTAAAAACAGTCACCTCCTGTCCCAGTTTATTTTGTTGTTGTGATGAAACTGACCAAAGGGGTTAAGTGCTTTATACCAAGCCTGACAACTTGAGTTTTGTTCTCAGCACTTACATGGTAGAGGGAGAGACTGACACAAGCAAACTGTCTGCTAGCCTCCCTGTGCATGCTATAGCAAATAGATGCCCTTCCCCCAATAAACAAAATGTAACACACGTAAAAATGTAACAAAAAATTAAAAAGGAAAGATTTAATACACACTAGAGAACACAAGAGTGTATTAAAATATTTTGAAACAGTCACAGTGACCGGCATCCCAGACCGGGAGCTCAGCCAGAGAAGCAAATCCAGACTCTTATCACTATACATGCATCTAAACAACTCTAGGAGGCGGGGAACACATCCCTACCAAGGCAGAGCAAAGCAATGGGTGTCAGCTGAGGCTCTTGAAGGCACTGGTGCTGCTGGTATGTTTAATTTGCAATCTAAATGTAAGACAGAGCCTCTGCTTATATGTCTTCCTGTATATCAGTGCACTTTAAAAATAATTCAGAAGTGGGAAAGTTGTCATTGAAGTACACATTAACAACTATTTGAATTAAAAAATCAAACTTTTTGAGTTTATATTCAGTCACTATGGAATTGAATTTCTTTTTGAAAGCTATGTTGCTTACTTTGAATGTCCCAATATTATACAGTTGGTCCCTTCATATTAAAAAAAGTAAGCAGATCATTTAATCAAAAATTTTGTTTGGTAGAGTGTCTCGCAAGAAGCTTGAAGTTAAAGAAGAAACCATGAGAAGGTGGGTCAGCATAGGAGGAATGAGAGACAATTAATATCAAGGTTGTTTAATAAAGTCTTATGGAATCAGATTTACCAAAATCTATACACAATAGATATAAGTATATTGTATGTATACATACATATGTATGCATGTATATACCTATGTATATGTATATCTTAAAAGACGTTAAGCCACTTGGGCTGACAATTCTCTCCAAAAGAACTAACAAAAACCCCAGTACAGGCACAAGAAACTTCCTTTCTAATGGTTGTTCAGGATAGTCCAAATGACACCAAAACAATATAGATTATCAAAGTAGTTCTCGGTTGCCTCGTCAAAGTTGAGGGTGGGCTTTTATTGCCGAAGACATTGCACACTTAGGAAATGGGACTCTGATAATTCAAGCTGAATTTAACCTTAAAGTCTCTTTCCTGTGGTCTATCTTCAATGGTTCCAGAAAATACTATGCAAGCTGCCAAGAGATGGAAGCAATTAAACAGTCCCGCCCAGCTCTTATGAGCCAAGATAATTACTCGTAAGATATGTGTAAAGATGCAACAACTGGTACTCACATGTCAGTAGTAACAGATGTCTAATTGGAATTAAAGCCCACTCAACAGGAGGAAAATCATGCCTGGTACTGGACACTGAACCAGCTTCCTGGGACTAGTAAAGCCACACAATAGACATGAATCTATCATGGAAAAGAATCTACTACTGCCACTTTGCTAGACCAATGTAATTTGTTACTACATTCTAATCTTATCCTGTGACCCATAGTACAGCTACTACCCCTTATTAAAAAAAGCTTCTCTTTACAGCAAGTGGAGACCATCACAAAATAACCACAACTGGACACAATGAAGAGATCAATAGATCACAGGGAGCCCAGTTCCAACAAATACAACTACATCACAGCTCCTGCATCTGTGGCTCAGGGAACATAATGGAAAAGGTGAAAAAAAAGATTGTAAGAGCCAGAAAATGAAAAAAAAAAGTCAGCTATGAGAAAGTCTCTCCTAGAAGTGGCTGAATAAACAAGATGTGAACAATGCCAACACCAGTGAATATGTTAACATGGAGGGAAAATTCCACAGGGTCCCACCTCTGGATAAAAAAACTACCAATTAATGACTGCTGAAAGAAGGAAAATAACCTTTCATATGAAGCCAGCTACTTCAGTGTAGGGAAATGTGGCTTGGATGGTGAGCTGTGTGAATGAGCCTATTACTGTGCTTCACTTGCTGTAAAATGAGTCCTTGGTCAAAGGCAAGGTTGTATGGAATGCAGTGAGTATTAACATGTTTACCAAGTTCATGAATAGTAGTTTCCATAGAAGTAGCTCAGGGTAAAAAATGTAAAAGTGAGTTCACTTTAAAACTCTGTTCCAATAAGTATAGATATTAGGCCTTCCATGATGCGTACAATACTTGTCACCAAGTAACTAAATGACAAATGATCTCAAGAGAGGCTGTCATTCGAGGGGTTTAATGTTTGTCTCTGATGTGAACAGACTAGATGGATAATAACCAATGCCTAAAACTAAATGAGCTTAAATGAATTGAAACCTATATTGCCAAACCTATATATAAAATCTCTCCTTGCATCACCATGGTTACTTTGTTTATAAGCCCTCCAGCAAAAACAGGAGTGGTAAGGATAGGAGGTTGACTTATGTCCAGAGAACAGGTCATCTTTTCCACCTATCATGATGATTTTCCTCTGTGTGATTTTCCTCTCTTTGATGATCATTTACATTGGACACTCACTCTGAGGGAGAGCTACTGATAGACTTTTCCTCTCAACATCTATGTCATTTACTTTCCAGTCTTATATTTTCCAAATTTTGCAAGACAAATTATCTGAAGCCTAGGAAAGAATTTACCTACTGCCATCTGCCCATTCTGGGAAAAAAATGATGAAAATCTTCAAAAATTCTCAAAGTGCCATGACAGAGTGAGTCTTTCATGCTGTAGCCATGTTTCTTTGGTTGATGTCTTTACATCAGTGTAAAGAACTATTTCTCTCTGTACCTGATAATGGGGAATTCTCATTAGATCATCACATTGACAGCAAGCAGATGCTGTAAAAGGACTTTGAACCATGGTTATCTGCATAGTTGTATATGTAATATCCTTAAACCCTTTGGGGTACTTATTTAGCCCAGATGCAATGTACAACTCTGTCTGGTGATGGAGTGTTACTGTGCACAGTGAACCTATGACCTGTTTTGAAAAATGTATTGACTATAGGCCAACAAGTCACCATGGAACCTGAGGTCCACATCATAATTTGGCATGCCAGTTTATGGAAACTCATGTTCCATGATAGCTTACTGGCCACAGTTGTGCTGTTTCTCAAAAGAACAGTTATCTTCAGGGGGTACAATAGCTTTGTTTTAAAAACCTGACGTTGGTATGCTATAGTTTATCAGGAGTATTCTGCAAAAGATGCCATAGAGCAACCCTATCTGCCACTCACACATCAACTGCCATCACATCTCCTTGATTTCCACAAGGGGCACAGCAGCTTGTACAGTAGTTTGGGCTCGTTATAAGGATTTCTTTTCAAGTTATCTGGCTGATGGATCAAAATAGCATAGTTAAATGGATATGTTGTTTGCAAAGCCCAGAAGTGCTCACTAAGTGCTATTTCTCTTTCTTCAAGATAAAAGAAACAGCATAAAGAAGCCTGACCTTCATCATGGGTCACAATAGAATCATCTCAGACACTAAACTTTGGGAAATTTTACTATGATTAGACCACTGACTCTTTTGTGATTTGTCTCCTACCCTGTGTCACGTATGCATTTCACCAAAATATGTAGTCATTGCAACTGGTACACTTGAATGCATCCTGTCTCACAGGAGTTGAAAGCTTGATCCCCAGTGTGGCAGTGATCAGAGGTAGTGGAGCATAATGGGAAGTCGTGAAGCACTTGGGGACACACTTGCAAAGTCTTAGCTTAATCCCTATGCAATACCAGGTTTTCTCTGGTATTTCTCTGGTTTTCTCTCTCAGTGTACAATGAGTTTCTCCATGACTTGCATCTACAATCATGGCATCTGCCACAAGGATCTCACTGGAGCCAAGCAGAAGCTTCTGCCAAGTGCTTCAATCTCTAGAACTGTGAGGTTAAAAAAAAAAAAAAAAAAAACCATGAAGTTGATTAACACAACTACTTCTAATATGGTTACCCAGTTTACATGCTACAACTAATGCAATTACTTGATATAAACACTGTGGAATGAAGATGTAATCCTACAGACCAGATTATTACATAGATTGGAGAGCCAAAATGGCCCTGGAAAATACAATGAAGGTATACCATTCTCTTGTCAAGAAACAGTAACCAGTTTATGGTAGCTTTGATAATAGATCTAAAGAAAGGTTTGTTTGCCCATTTAATTACTGTATATTAGGTGTGAAGAGATAGGTTGACTTATTCCAGAAAAAAAAATGTTTGAAATGTCAGAGTCGACTGAAATCAATGCCTCGTTGAGTGGGCATGATCATGCTCATTCTTCAAGTTACTTCTGTCTGTCTTCTGCATGAGCCATACATGTGAGTTAAAATAGTACATTTTAAGAATCAACACCATTGCATCTTCGAGTCTTTTTAAAAATATTAACTTCTGAAACATGTCCAGATATATGCTATGTTTTGGGGTACACTTTCTTTATGCAATACCTGGTTGATCACCAACAGTAAAGGTTAAAGGCAAGGAAATATGTGTGTTAACCCTGCCATTTTCTGAATGCATGCATGCCAGGGGTACATTAAGGAACAGGGGAGTAACAACAGTGAGAGTTTAGACAAACACTGGGTCATGAACTCACTTCTGTTTAGAGTTAGTGTCCAGAACTGGAAAGTGTGGCTTTTTTGGTGTTCCTTTTGTTTTTGTTTTGTTCCTGGTGCTTGTTCATCATGATCAGTAGTCTTGGGCCTCTCTCAAGAAGACTTACATTACACTTTTATTTTTAACAAGGTCCTTCTGAATATGACAGCCTTCTGCCATTCATGTAGACTACAGTCCCAGACTATAAAACTGTTTAAGTCTGAGAAGTGTTCACAGGATAATTCTACTCTTGCCAGTCACCACTCTCTAAATCCTCGCCAGTGTCATCCCCATGGTGCTTTAGCATCTCACTCAACACTTACACTGTAGCACCTATACCTGTGTGTGGTTTTGAGTGTCACCTGAAATCAAATCCCATACATTTCTATTTCTAGTTCAGAACACTCCCCTGAGCTAACATCTGTACACATAATATATAAATATCTACCAAAATACAATTTAGAATCAAGTACCCCCAAATTAGCACAGCCCCATGCCTGTGATTCACATCAAAACAATGTACGTCACCACTCACTCAACTAAAGGAATTGCAATCTTAAAGGTCATTTTTACACTTACGTCCACTACTCATCCATCATTAACGTGCATGGATTTTATCTCCTAAGCATTCCTCAGCTGACCATCTCCACCTACAACCATCACCCTTGTCAAACTCTTTCCTCTACCATTCTTATTCTTTTATCTTTAAATTCACTTTTTATCTTTTTCTAATTTTTCTCTACACTGTATGCAGAGTTCATAAGATTCAAAACTTCTCAAGGCCAAAGGCAATGTACTTATTACAATTCAGGTACCTTGCATAGCATCATTCCTAATTAGTTAAAAAGTATTTGTTAGGCTGCCATGTCTGCATTGGATGATTATTACCGCAAAGATATTTTAAGTAGAAACAATCATGCTTTGTCCAGGAACCTTGCAGAAACAATAAATAACAGATTGGTTATAGAAACACATGACAGCATCTACTTCAAGATTCGCCATGCACACAAATGCCTCATCGTTTTCCACAGACCTTGGAATACCAGCAAAGCTTCACAAACAAGCTTTTGTCTGATCCTAAGATTCACTGAAGATTAGCTGGCTTGGGTATTAGAAAGGAGTTGGATGTCTGAGCCTTTGTTCCGACTGAGAAGCCTTTATTATTAACTAAAAGATACCGCATTGATTTTTTTTCTGCATCGTAATTCTTCTAGCTAATATTGACTTATACCCTTGGCTTCATATGCACACTTATATTCAGTTAAATCAATTTTGGCCAGAATTTTGTCACATAGCCTCTTCTGTAGATAAGGCTAGTAAATATTGCCTAGCTGCATGCTCAGGAAGAAAACAATAGAATGGATAAACTGCTATAAGTAAAAGGTTGGAAAATTTGGCTGTATTATTTTTGCTATTTTTTGCATGTAGTCAATGCATACAGTATAATGGCTTATTCTGCATATATACTGTAAGATGATTATTGCAGCCAAGCTCAATAATACAGTATGTGTTTGCATGTGCATATGATAAAAGGACAGAAAATACACTCTCTTGGCAGATTTTCAATCTATAATATGCTGTTTTTTATTATTATTATTATTATTATTATTATTATTATTATTACTGATAATAATAATCATTGTAGTTCTCACACTGGCTTTAGACTTAGTCATCCTATATTTGTTCTGCAATTTTATCTACTTTCTCCATTTTACACCCACCCTTTTTCCTTCCTACCCACTAATCTATACTCTGCTTATCTGTGTGTGCCATTGGATTCTGTGTATACTTGAGATCATACAGTGTGTCTTTCTGTCTATATTATTTTACTTAGCATAATATCCTCCTGCTTTTCCCATGGTGGCACAAATGACACTGTATTTATTAGTTACCTAATACTACATATGTAAGGATATTCCACAATTTCTTCATGCAAGCCTGAATGGAAATTTAGATTACTCCATGGCTTGGCTACAGTGTATAATGACTACTGTGAATAATAATTGTGGTAGACAAAAAAGTTCATATCCTTGTATGAGGCACTGGTTTCATATTTGGTATAGGGACTGTTGGGATATACACTAGTTCTTTTTTAATTTTCTAAGAAAACTCTATACTGTCTTCCATAATGGATATCCCCACTTGCATTCCCATCAACAGAATATAAGTGATTCTTTCCCCTCACATCCTTAGGTCTGGCGCTTGCTATCTCTTACTTTTTTATTTTTTTTTATTTTCATTGTGTGTGTGTGTGTGTGTGTGTGTGTGTTTGTGTGTGTGAAAAAAACCCTTACCCCTCTACTTTCCCCTTTTATACCCCACTGCATCCACACTAGTCTCCTCTGTTCCCTCACTGTTTCACTTCTACTTTTGTGTCACATATACATAAATGATTTTATATGTCTACATAATATCTAGTAATCACAAATTAGAGAAAAATGAAAAATGTATCTTTCTGACTCTGAATTTGCTTCATAAGTTATGTCCAGTTGCATCCATTTTACTGATGGTACTAGGAATAGAAGGAACATCTCTTTTATCTTTTTGGCAACGGTCATCATTGTGGCTTTCATTTGAATTCCCCTAATGAATGATAATGCTAAACTCTTGTCATAAATTGGACTGTTTTCTATTTTATTTTTTGGCTAGATTATTGCTGTCATGAAGAAATGCCACTGATCAAAAAATCTCCCACAGAAGAAAAGCCTGGAACCAAATGGCTTCACAGTTGAATTCTTGCCAAACAGTCAAAGAAAAATTATCAATCCTCTTTAAGCTTCACAAAATTTAGAATGGATTATACTTCCAAATTCATTTTATGATGATACCATCATCATAATACCAAAGGAGAAATCACCATGAGGAAAGAAAAGTACAGATCAATATCTTTGATGAACATTAATAAAACAATTGTCAATAAAATACAATGTCCTGCATGGCAAGATATTCATATAGGTGCAATGGTGGCACTTATATTCTGGAGGTAACTAATAGGATCCTTAATAACTAATAACTAATTGGAAAGAATTCATACCAGGCACTGTACTTTTAGCCAACTACCTGTGGCTGGTAAGGTCATGGACCCTGAAGGAGACCCTACTACTGTCAATTTCCTAAACCAACATAACTTTTCATTGTCTTCTAAATACTTATTCTTATATACATAGGTAATGTAGTTCTTACCCCTCATCAAAGAAGCCTCTTTTGTAGCAGACAGGGACCATTACTGAAGGACACACTGGTTAAAATGCAGGGTGTAGGGTGTAGGGTATAGGGTGCCCACCTGTAATTACTATATTTACAACACAACTCCTACACTTGAGACTCAGGGAACATCACAGAAGAGGGCCATAAAGATTGCAAGAGCCAAAGGACAAAGATACTGTTATAAGATATATAGTCTCCTCTTCCATGGGGTCAAAGGAAAAACCTGGGAGTTGGGGGAAAGAGTGGAGCCTGTATATGATCAAAATATGCTGTCTGAAATTCTCTAAAAATAAAAGCATTATATATGATACTAGAAAACCATACTTAAGAATGTATCTAACAGGTTATACATGGTGACTGAGTGGAATTGATCTCTGTAACACAAGATTTGTTTAATTTTTAAAAATTAATTGATAGCATGACATCATATTAAGAGAGTAAAAGTGTTAAGCCACAGGCTCACCTAAACAGAAGCCAAAAACAGTATTTGACAAAATTCTACACTCTTCAATGATAAAAACTCTCAATAAAATATGTATAAAAGGAAATTTCCTCAACATAATAATAGACATTTATGAAAAGCCCAAAGTTGATATCAAAATCAGTAGAAGGAACTGAAAGCTTTTCCCTCAGACCTGATATCAGGCAAGGATGTCCACTTCCATCGAGTCTCCTCAACTGGATGTGCTAACACAAAGAACCAGAGAAATAAAACAGAAGGGAAAAAATCCAAAATTTTCAAAAGAAGTAAAAATACTCCTTGTACAGATGATATGGTCCTATACATAGAAATCCTTGAAGACTCTAGAGACACAAAATAAAATCACTGTGGAAATGATTAAATCAGCAGGGAAGCAGAGAAGAAAATGTGTTACCATTCATGCAATTCATGCTAATCCCTCCATTATGCTTTTTCATTTATACTCTTCTCCCTTGAAAAAAGTATTTCCAGTTATATTCCCATAGTTTCCGCCCTAGTCCTACCTCCCCCGATGGAAGGACCTGTCGCAGTCACTGTTCTGATAGTCCTATTGTCTGGGAACTAGCTGTAACAGAGGTACTTTCATCTCCTAGACCTACAGCAAAGCAGACCCATAGCTAGATAATCTCAAACAATGGAAATGTATTTTTCTTTTTTGGGACTTGAAATTGGAAATTAAAGCATTGAAAACCTCATGCGTTTTTTTGTTTCTTTGTTTGTTTGTTTGTTTTTTATACCTTTCTAGAGAAAATTCTTTCCTGCCTCTTATTAGTGTCTGCTGTTCGGCAGCAATCCTTGTTGCTCCTTAGTTTGCAACAGCAATTCCATGTCTGCTTCCACCAATACACTCAAGCAGCACTGCCATCTCAGGAGTCCGTATCCTGTGTTAGAACTTCAGTCATAGTGGCTCAATCGCCTCCACTGAACTACAAACAGCCCTTTTCCCAAATCACACTCTAAAATACTAGGCATTAGGACTTCAACATACCAGGGATTGTGAGAAAGGAGGTAGAAGACAGGGCACGGTTACAGTTCAACTCATACAATACAAATTATCCAAAACAAGCTGTCTTGAATGATATTCCTCAAAAGTAGACAGAGTGCCAGAACTTGTAAGCAAATCATTTATTGGAAAGTAAATCCAGTGAGTGACAGTGAGAGGAAGAAAAATGAGAAGAAATAAAAGCCATTATAAAGGGATTTTACTAGTACTGCCAGTGTAGACACATATGGCTCATTCTACTTAAACTTCCAGAAACGTATACAGAAACCTCGGCAAATCACGCACTATACGGCTGAAGAACAGAGTATTTATACATTAGTCCCCACTTATTTTTGCTGGAGAGGATGTTTCCTCCCAGAGCTGTTGACTTCCTTACCTTTAAAAGTCTTTGCAGAAGGAACAAACTGAGCCCTGTGTTCATACCACTTCTTTGGGCATCCATAATATCAAAGGAGCTCTCAGGGAAGGCCTAACCTTTATGGCAAAACTCCATCAGCTTGAAGTGAACAGAAACCATCATTTATCTGGAGCCACCTCTGTCTCCAGGCTCCTCTGCTTCTTCAGGATCTTCTAACCCACTCATGCCATCATTCATGTGAAATTACACCTCCACTGATTTCTGCAATACATGAAATCCCTATAAGCATTTGCCACAAAAGAACAAATACTGTGTGATTGCATTTATATGAAACATCTAGTGCTATCAACTCATAAAGGTAGGAAGTAGCACGGTCATTGGTCTGAGGGAAAGGGAACAATGGAGAGGTATTTGTTGATGGGAATAGAGTTTTTATTTAGGAAGGGGGCAAAATGTCTGGAGATAGATGATGGTTAGTCAACAACTTGAATTAAATTATGCCACTAAGTATGCAATTAAGATAGTTAAAAGGGTAAACTTTGCCATATATGTTTCACCGCAGTTCTCAATCAATCAAATGTATTTTTTCATTCTTGGTTTCATTTGGCTTTACTGAAATTTTCAAGGAGGCTGGAGAGATGGCTCAGCAGTTAGCCATACTTACTGTTCTTTTGGAGAACTTGAGATTGGTTCGCAGTGTCCAAGTGCAACTCTAGCCCTAGTAGACTTGGTACCTCTGCCTCCACAGACACCCGCACTCACGTGCACATACCCACACACAGAAAACACACGAACACACATAATTACCTTTTTTAATTAAGTTTTGAAACTTAAGTCACGTCAGTGCTCTCATTCCTCACTCTCTTCCCGTTTATTACCCTCTCATCACCTTTTCTTATTGTTTGGTGTACAGTAAATTCTGCCTCTTCTATTCCAAACATAAATATTTTCTAAGTAAAAATAATTCTAGGTAAAAATAATTCTGGTGATTATCATTTACAAATAAAATTATCTCCTTGAGTTGAATTAACTTTCTGAGTTTTTTTTCAGGGGGAGGGGGAAATCTCTGATTAAAAACATAAGTATGTAAACACACTTTTTTCCTAGAAAGAATGAGATAATCTTTCTTCAGTCAGACAGCTTTCATGCTCTTTGTGTGTTACTTATTCTAATTGGAACATGGTAATGCTGCATGTTTCACACAAACATTTCCCATCACTCTGAACTAAGCTCCAGCAGAGACAGATAAAAAACAGGGTGATGGATGGATAATAGAGTTGACCTCTATCTTCTACCTTCTAAATTGGAAAGCCTTGCTTGGCGATCTGAAAATGGCGAACAAGAGAGCATCCACCTCTCAAATTTAATGCCAAACTCCCAGGAGTCGCGTTCTGTCAGAGTTTCTTCATGTATTATGGAGACAAGTATTGGCGAGCTTCCATAAGATCCATCTAAGCTTTTATCCCCTCCCTAGATCAAGTCATGTAACCAATAACTGGATCCTTACATAGGCTCTTTCCATCCTTTTAGTGATACCCTTGGTGAGTGAGTTGACTTCTATAAATCTAGTCCCAAGTTACTATCCCACTGGGGTTTATACCATTGACCACCAATCACCTAGCATACTCATGCATTCACATTTCATAAAAGTTCTGCTTACAAGTATTCTAAAAGCCTTTTTCTTATCTGGATTAGAGTCTTCAAAACTTGTTTCCATTCTCTGAAAATAGTTGTCATACATAATAATATGTTTGTTCTGCACTAAGATATTATAATATACCCTTAAAGCAACAAGAATATGCCAGAGTTGTTAACAGTTGCTAGATACGGCTTTCTGTTCTTATTTTTATTTATCCACATCAAATTATAAAATCCATTATTTTAGAATTAGTTTAAAATCAGCTAACGTAAGACTAGGAATATAGTTGGTAGTATGATTGCCTGATATGCAAGAAACCTGGGGTGCATTCCCAGTATCATGTAAATAATACATAGTGGTACATACCTCTAATCCTAACACTAAGGAGGTATAGACAAAAGGATCAAAAGTTCAAGGTCATCAACTCAAGACCAGCCTAGGAAACATTAGACCTTGCCTCAAAATTGAAAATACATGATGAATGCAAGAGATTTAAACTGCTTATCCAGACAATGAATCTGTTTTTATAGAGATGTAGTTTTTGAATATGTAATTGCCTATCACATTTGGAATTATGACACATTTTAAAATATAGAGATTGTCATGGAAGAGGTGGCAAAAAGAATTTAAGAGCTAAAAGATGAGGAAGACTGTAGTGACTTGCTACCTTCTGACCATGACAAGGCCATAGCGGTTATGAACTAACAGAAGCTGTGGTTACCTGCAACAAGACCTGAGCAGCTTGGGCCTGTCAGTATTCTATCATGCCATCATACATAAGGAGGGCTTCATTAAGCCTCACCCTTCAAGGAGGAACTATTGGCAGATAATAATTTCAGCAAAGTAGCTACTATTAACTATGGGACACTCACGCATGCACAAAGAGAGAGAGAGAAAGAGAGAGAGAATGAGAGAGAGAGAGAACAACAACAAGAAGACATGAAAGAGGGAGATGGGTTTTCTGGTAAGAACAATAGGTTGAATGGAGTAGAAAGGGGGAAAAATTAATGAGGAAAGAAAACAATTAAAATTCATTGCGTACATGAGTCAAATCATCAAAGAATAAAAATTAAATGGATGGAAAGACTATACGTAGCATTTTTTTCAAAGATTTATTTGTTATTTATGAGCTCATGCATATGCCTGTGTGAATATATGTATGCACAAGTGGGGAGGATACACATGATATGTGGGCTGAGGACATTAGAGGGCAATGGGTATCTTCTCTATCACTCTCCACCCATTCCTTTCCCTAAACTTGAAGTTTTTCAACTAGGGTAGATAGAAGCCAGCAAGTCTCAGAGTTCCTCCTATCTCTGCTTCTCTCTGAGCTAGAGTTACAGGAATACATAGAATGTCCTGCTTCTTACATGGGTGCTAGTATCAGGACTCTGGTCCTTAAGTTATTTCACAGCAAGCATGCTTGACTACTGAGTCATCTTTCCATGACCCTTGAGATGCTGGACTTAAATGCATGCAGAGTCTTAAGATTATAGGAATGAGCCAACATCACCAGCTCCTACCAAGTGATTTTTTTGGATTTGTTGTGTTTGGAAGCTCCACAGGTCAATCACAAAACAAAAAATGCCTTTATCCCAAAGCATGCAGTGGTGTAGTAAATTGAAAGCTGAAATTTCCCTTGCATTATTTTCTGTTCTTACTGTTGTTGTTTTTTGCTTGTTTTGGTGTTTTTCAGGGTATGTTGATGCCATTCAAACTTTGTTTTCCAACATATAGCATCAACATGTACAGCTACAGTAATTTCTCTATAGGTCTCTTATTTACAAGACATTATTAGCTCAACAGTCAAAAGGTCATGAGCCCACCCATAAGGTCTCTGTAACAATGCCAGCTTAACTGTGAAAAAAGGTATCATTCTTGTGCTTGTTTACAATTCTAAAAAGAAAGGGATAGCTTGGGAAACAATATTTTTGGATCCTGAAGTGAAATGAAATGAGGAAATGAAATTTTTGGCTAACAGTAAGGACCTTGGCCATACTGGGAAAGACATTTCCAACCCCTCCGCTACTTTGAACTATCTGAACCAGCATTGTAGGAAGGAGATTAATGTCCTGGAAGATATTATTTATACAAGTTAGCCAGGGGAGGGGGCTAAGATTGAAGCAGGATATATCCAGGCCACTAAGAACACCAGTCCTCCAAGAATGACCTTTGTGTCCCTGCCCTAGATCAGCAATCACATACAGCTGAGTTGCTGGCAGATGACAGCTACATGAAATCAGAGATGATTTTATTCTCATAGAAAATATATTAATACAGTCTACCCTATGCCTATGCCTGATTTCCTGAAATACTATCACGTTATATTGTTATGGGATCTCTCCCATAACAAGGCAGTTAAAGAACCAATATTGACCCATTATATTAAGACTTGAAAGTTTTAAGGAATCCATGTCTGGTGTTTACTAAATGCCTCTTAATTTGAATTTTTCTTATGTTTTGATCATGACTAGGCTCAGGCTCAGGATTTGGAGGGTAAAACCACAGAAATCACTTGTTCACATCTCACAGCATCAAGGTTATTTACATTTGTTGTGGCTTATTGATGTTAGTATTGATCATATGGTTAATATATTTGTTGAGTTTCTGAATTTTTTAATAATATTTGTGTTAATAATTTGAGTTTCATATGATGTATTTTGATAATACCCTCTTCTCACTCCTCCCTGTTCTACCCTCCTTCCCCTGTGCCCTCAAAAAAGAAAAAAATTAAGTCAGACTTCTGTGGCAGGAGCATAGGTGGTGAGCTTTACCATGGTCTTTGGAGGCAAAAAGCCACTATGATTATGTACTTTGATCTGGCCCAACTAGCCCAAGACAAAGGATGACAGAGTTCAACCTCAAGTTGAGCCTCACGGTCCAAAGCCAGACACTGAGCAGGATCCTTGGTATCTTGCAAACACTGAGGCATCTCACAGCCTCCTGACACACACACACACACATCCCACAGACACCCGGTCATCTGGAAGTCACCAGGACTTCCCAGAGGCATCTGTGCCTCCAGCAGGCACCCAGACATCCTGCAGGCATCAGGGCCTTCTTCAGGCACTAGAACCTCTTGCCCTCACCATGGAATCCTACTCATCCAGGCACCATGCAGGTACCCTGTCTTCCTGAAGACAACAATGGGCATCTGGTCTCCTGCCAGCACCTGGACATCTCACAGGCAGCAGGGCTATGGGCGCCAGGATGTCCTACAGGTGCCCAGATATCCAGCAGGCACCTGGACATCCTGCAGGCACCCAGACATCATGCAGGCACCAGGAACCACCACAGACTCCAGGGCATACCACAAGCATCCTGACATTCTCAAGTTATTCTTTTCCTCCTTTTCAAACTGCAGCAACTGGAAGAAAGTTATTCTAGGCAGCCATCTCTGAAGGAGTGCTGGGTAACAGCTTACTTCTTTATCAGTAGAGTGTGTGTGTGTGTGTGTGTGTGTGTGTGTGTGTGTGAAGGAAAGGTCATATATACATACACACATACACACACATAAATACATACATATATATATATGTATATATGAGTACATAGACACACATATATATGTATGCATATATGTATATATATATATGTGTGTGTGTGTGTATACATATATGAGTCTATGTATGTGTGTATATATATAATATATAATATTATGGGATCTTTCCTTCACAATTTACCTCTTCTTCTCCATTTATTTATTATCCATTTATATCAGCACAGATGTGTCAGTATTTATTTTATACTTTGAATTACAAATTCAGTGATTATTTAGCTGTTCATATTATTCCACCAGCTGTTGGCAGTTCTTGCCCCAGGCATTTTTGATGTGATAGTAAAAGGCAGTTCAAGGTTTGCTCTGGGTGTCTAAACTTTATATAAATCATAAAAGCTGTTGGATTATATTTTTCTCCCAGTGTTAAAAATTAAACCCGGGCCTCAGGCATGCTAGACAAGTGCTCTACCAACTGAAAAAGACCCACAGGTCTAGAAAACAATTATTCAGAGTAGAGAAATGATAAAAATTGGTTGTGAAAGGAGAAAGAAAATAATATATAAGCAAATGGGGCATAATATACCTAAAAATGAGACAAAGGCACAACATTTATTGGTCTCAACTTTTTAGTTGCTGCTACATCCTGAGGCCCCATTTCTCAGCCTGAGTTTTGACATACCATTCCAATTTCCACAAGCAAAATTCTTCCTTCTTTTTGAATTGCATCTATTTCTTCAACCTAAAGAGTTCATTGTAGCTGGAGAGATGACTCAGTTACTAAGAATTCGTATTGCCAAGCATGAAGACCCAGCTTCAGATCCCCACACCCACCTAAGAACCATCTTATATCTGAATAATGAACATAGAAGAAAGTTAAGAATTTCATTTAAAATGCACAGAAAACATTTCCTTTTTTTTTTGTTTTGGGTTTGTTTGGTTGGTTGGTTGGTTTGTGTAGACTTGGATTCAGGGCAAAAGGCAACTTATTCTATCAACTCCTGATACTTAGAGGGTTTTAGCCTCTGTAGAATCTAATCTTCAGCTAAAACTGGAAGGCTTCAGCCTCCATACAGTCTAGAATGTTTAAGCCTCCGAGATTTACTGCTCACTGAGCAACTCTAAATAGCTCCATCTGAACTCAAAGCTGTACTGAACTCAGCTGACTCTTCTAGTTGATTGATTCAACTCACTCACTTTTCTGGCTCAAATTCTTCTCCAAGCTGCTGGTTCAAACTGACCTTCTGAGCTGGATGATTGTTTCTAACTGAACCCTTCTGACTTTGGCTGACTCTGGCTGATTCTCTGACTGAACTGCTCTTCTTGGCTTCTAACTGACTCTCTCTTCCCATCTGATACTGACTTCTACCAAATTGCCTCTGCATCTCTGCCTCAGACTGCCCCAGACTACCTCAGTGTCTTTCTGAACTCCCTATGAACTAAGAGCCTCCTTTTATATTGTTGGAGTTGGGCGTGCCCTCACTCTGATTCAATCTCAGACTCTACTCTTCACTCAGATTCAATCTCAGAGTTGAGATTAACCACAGAAATCCCTTTCACCTAGCATTAACACAAACAAAAAATAAGATCAGTCTGACTAACATTCTTTCTGCATTCCATCCAGATCACACAGGCCTCTGAATGTGATCCCTTCATACAGGTCCTTAGATTTGATCTCTTTCTAGCTATCATACAGGACCTTTTCCAGAGCATCCATGATGCTGGATTAAATAATTAAATATTCCTCTACAGTTTTGCTTTGTTTCTCAAGACTGGGTTTCTCTGTGTAGCTCTGGCTGTCCTGGAACTTACTCTGCAGACCAAGCTGACCTCTAACTCAGAAATTTGCCTGCCTCTGCCTCCCTAGTACTGGGATTACAGGCATGTGCCACTACACTCAACTAGAAGAAAACATTTTCAAAAGAGTCATAACAGAAAAATTTCCTTGCATTAGGGTAAGACATACCAATCCAGGTACAAGAAGCATTTGGAAAATCAAATAGACAAGACCAGAAAAAAACCCTTCCTCATCATATCACAATTAAAACATTAAATACAGAGAACAAAGAGAATATAGGTAAAGCAGCAAGAAATGTCAAGTCACACACACAGGCAATCCCATCAAAATAACACCAGAATCATAAAATGAAACTGTACAAGCCAGTAGGGCCTGGAAAGAGGCATTTCAAGTTTTAAAAGATAATAACTACAAACCCAGAATACCACTCCCAGCAAAGCTATCAGTCAGGAAAAAATAAGTTTCCATGATAAATAGATCACAGGAATTTGTGAACACTAATTTAGCTCTACAAAAGATACTTGAAGGAACATCAGGCTGAAGGAATAAATATATCCACAGAGCACAAGGAAGAATAATGTATGCAAAAACAATAACAAATCTAGGAGATGAGAAAAAGAACCTACAAAATCAGTAAAATATCAGAAATTAATACACAATGCATGATAATAACTCTGATTACTAATGGTGTCAATTCAAAGACACAGACTAGCAGATTGAATCAAAAAATAGGAACCATGTATTTGTTGCCTCCAAGAAACCAAGCCCAACTCACCATGAAAGACAGATATTACCCTAGGGTGACAGGATGGGGGAAAAGTATTCTAAGCAAATAAACCTAGGAAATAAGCAGGTGCTACTGTTCCAATATCTGACAAAATAAACTTCTTTAAACCAAAACTAATGAGAATACAGAGAAAAAACATCACTTCGTAGTGATTAATGGAAGAATCTGTCAATGAGATAAATACAATTCTAAGAATATATGACTCTTATATAGGTGTGCCAAATTTGACCAAAAAAAAAAAAAACCAAACAAACAAAAAAAAAAAAACTACTAAATGTAAAGTGACAGATTAATTCCAACACAGTAGCAATGACTCACCAATTAGCTGGTCTACCAACATGAAATAATAAGAAAAAGATCTGAATTAAATGACACCATTGATCAAATTGACTTAACAGACATCATATATTAGGACAGAAAGTACATCTTAGAGAATATATGAAAATTGTAATTATTCCCTTTTGTATATGATCACAATCGAATATCGTAACAAGTCAACAGTAAAAAAAAATAATAATAACACTAGAGCATACACAAAACTCATGGTTAAGAGATTAAACAACACTCTATTAAATAATGAATGGATCTTTAAAGAAATCCAAAGATAACAAAGCATTCCTAGAATAAATGGGGAAAGAATATGTTTGGCAACATACCAAAACCTATGGGATACAATGAAAATATCTCTAAGGGAGAATTGTACAGCTCTACATGACTACATTAAGAAATCAGCCAAAATAAAAACAGACATGTTCATCAATGGAACCAAATCGAAGATTCAGACATAAATCCACACACCTGATCTTTAATAAAGAAACCAGAAATACACACTGGAAAAAAAGACAGCATCTTCAACAAATGGTGCTGATCAACTGGATATCTGCACGTAGAAGAATGCAAATAGACCTATATACATCACCCTGCACAAAACTCAAGTCCGAATGGATCAAAGACCTCAACATAAAAACAGATACACTGAACCTGATAGGAGAGAAAGTGGGGAATAGCCTTGAGCGCATTGGCACAAGAGACAACTTCCTGAACAGAACACCAATGGCTCAGGCACTAAGATCAGTAATTAATAAATGGGACCTCATGAGACTGTAAAGCTTCTGTAAGGCAAAGGACACTGTCAATAAGACAAAATGGCAGCCTACAGAATGGGAAAATGTATTCACCAACTCCACTTCTGATGGACAGTTAATATCCAAAATATATAAAGAACTCAAGAAATTAGACATCAACAAAACAAATATCCCAATTAAAACATGGGGTGCAATACTAAACAAAGAATTCTCAAAAGAGGAAATTCAAATGGCTGAGAAACACTTAAAGAAATGTTCAACATCCTTAGCCATCCAGGAAATGTAAATCAAAACCACTTTGAGATTACATCCTAATAAGCAACATTATATTAAGTGTAGAAAAACTCAATGCATTTCCACTAAAATTGGGAACAAGTATGTTCACTATCTCTATTCTTATTAAACACAGTAATAGAAGTCTTAGCTAGAACAATAAGACAGAAAAAGCAAATAAAAATAATACAAATAGGAAAGAGAAAGGACCATATCTTTCTTTGTAGATGTGCTGGATAGTTTTCACTCTCAACTTGACACCTAGAATTACCTGGTAGGGGGCGGGGGGATGCTTAATGAGAAATTATCTTAATTTAGTTGACCTGTGGACATATCTGTGGGTAATTGTCATGATTTTTAAGTAATATAAGAAGACCAGTCACTAGGGATGTTACCTTCCCTAAGCTGGACCTTTAATTGTATAAGACTAGAGAAACTAGTAACCAAGCAAGCAAGGACCCATATGTTTATTCTTTCTCTCTTCTGGACTACAGATGAGATGCTTTACATTCATACCTTGAGCTCTTTGTAATAATGGACAGGAAACTGGAATTGTAAAACAAATAAATCCTTCTTTCATCCTTGTTCATTTTGTTGATATTTGTATATATGAGTGTGATTCTTTAATTTATTAAAGAATTTCATTCACGAGTACTGTATTTATATCATTTTCACCCTATCTTCTTCCCGCTTCAGTTTCTCATGTGTCCCCAATTCTCTCTCATGTTCATGATCTCTTCCTCTTCATTTTTACACACTCACACATACACACACACACACACACACACACACACACACACTATATATATATATATATATATATATATATATATAGTCTGGCAGGGTTTCCATGTATAAAAATGCCTCTGTGTCTTCTTTGGTGAGACATCACAACAGAGAACTACTACAGGTATTGTCAGGGTATTTTATCACAGCAACAAAAATGAAACTGGTTTAGCAGATATATAGATAGAAATAGATAGATGATAGATGATAGATAGTTCTAAAAATAAATATCCCAAAGTCTCTACAAAAAAATTCTTGGAACTGATAAATACCTTCAACAAAGTGGCAGGACATTAAACTTACACACAAAATTCAGTAGCCTTAATATACACCAATAGCAAGTGCACTGAGAATGAAATTAATGGGAAATCCCATTCACCAAAGCCTTAAAGGGTATAATACCTAGAAATAACTCTAAGAAATATTACAACTTTTTCAAAGTTGTGAAAAATGTCTATGATGAAAACTTTAAAGTGCTGCAGAAAGAAGCTGAGGAAGGTACTAGAAGATGGAAAGCTCTCCCATGCTCATGGATGGGTAGAATTAATGTAATAATTTCCCAAGGCAATCTACAAATTCAATTCAATCCCAACTATAATCCCAGAGAAATTAGAAATAAGAATTAATAAAAAATCTTTATTGAAACCAGCTACTTTCTAAATTAATTTTAAAATATACTGTTTAAAGGGTTTGAATAAATTTACCTTGAATGGGTAGACAATGTTGCTCTAGTAACACATGGATTATTGAAACAACTGCAACTAAAACATTCCATCCCCAAAGGAAGCTCCTTAAGCAGAAAGGCACATTCAAATTGCTCAAAACAGTCACAGGAAGTCCCTGAAATTGACTAAAATCACTAGACCAGAATAAACAATAAAAGCTGAAAGTCCCTCTCAGCCTGAAGGAAGCTGAGATGCCAAGAAGACTCAGACTAGCAGAGCTGTAAAGAAGATTCTCAGAAAAGAGATGCAAAGAAAACTGAGACCTAACCAGCTGCCTAGAAAAAGAAACCAGCTAAACCTCCTGGAAGTGGTTCCAACCTGTTGAGTTGCATGCAGGATGTTGAGTGTGCTCCAGGTTCTCAAATTTGTTAGCTGTCACCCATGTTGGGGTGAGCTTTGGTGATGCAACTGCTTTGAGACATTGTTTCTCCTGTCAGTAACCCCAATAAAACTCATTCATTCACCAAGTTGGACTTTGGTGGTATCCATACTTTTGTCTGTTAATGTATCCCTATCTGGGGTGGATAGATGTGTATTTTGAGTATCTCTAGGAAACTTTTGTCACACAACAGTTATTAAATAAAAATCTCAGTGCTGGGCCTGGATACCTACCTATGAGCCCACTGGGAAGTTATAGAGGTCTGTAAAACAGCACAAGCTATTGCCATTGCTTTAAATCGTTCACAATAGATAGGTAATAGGATCCTATTGTTGAAGACACACCACACACTTAGCTTGAAAGAAATAAAGAAATAAAGTTTGAACTGTCCAAGAAAATTTCTCCCTGTTGGTTAGTTTTTATAGTTCCAAAAGTTATTGACCACGATTCTGAGGAAGAAAAGATATCAATGGTCTTACCCAACATGGAGTCTCCATGCTATAATACTCTAATCTGCTGGACAAAATGTGCCTTGTGCTGCAATAGTGGCATAACTGTTATGAGGATAACCAAAACTGCTTTCTGATTGGATTTGAAACGTGCTCTGTAAATCTGGCCAGAATTCCAGAGCTGGAGAGATCAAAAGCCCTAAGTGGGAACCCACTCCTATTGCTTACTAAATAGTTATTTTGTCAAACTGCCTTCTAATATTTATGTTTGTGTCCATGGATTTGTGCTGCTTCCAACCTTGGTCAGATAAACTCTTTTTTCTTTCTTTCTTTTTTTTTTTTTTTCCGGTGGGTAGTGGTTAATGCAGAGACTCATAATTAGTCATAGTGCTAAGAATTTGTGACTGTTGAGTGTTTATCCCTTAATGGGATAGCTATATAAATACCAAAGCTCAGGAAATACCATGTGTAGGGTAACAGGCCAGTGGAAAATTGCCCCATCCTTAGCCTATTCCTGAGCCAGAGACTTGGAAATCCTCTGCACCCATGACTCAGCCAAATGATATTTGTTAACAACAAAGCTATACTTATGGCCACCGGTTCTTTTGTACTAGCTCAATGTGCATGCTCCAAAAACCCTAAAAAACTCACCCCTACCTCCACTCAGCCTGCTGCTGCCACTGTTCTTGTTCAGAGGCAACCACCATTCTGTGTTTCTCCCCAAGAAATTTCTTGTCTGAGATTTGTTGTGTGATATAAATTTTGTGGTAATCCTTGACTTCAGATCTCCAAGATACCCTTGGGGGGAGGATAAAACCTTGCATCATGGAAGAGAGGAAAGAAAGAATGTAACAGCTAGAGGATGAAGAAGAGTGCTATGAAAAGCTTTCTTCTGGACATGGCTGCTGCTCTCATGAAATCAGAGCAGCTGTGATTACCTTCACAAGATCTGTACAATATCAAGCCAGTCAAAATTCCGGCATGAATAGGGGAGATCACACAAAGACCCCACCCATATCTGAGGAGATATTATCATTTGGTGCTGATGAGGGATGGAGAATAATTTTTTCTTTAGGAGTATAAGTATTGATATGTTGTCCATGCTCCAATGGATGGTCCAATATCCATATGCATATTGGTAGCACTAATAGGTCTCAGTGGGTTATAAAATTTTAAAAAGATAAAGCAGAAATGAAATCAGCAGGAGGATAAGTTGGGTGTTGTCCAAAAAAAGTTGAAATGGGCAAAAGGAATGAGTGTGATCAAAACACACTGTATACATGTATGAATGCATAAATAATACTATTCTTTAAAAATGAGTATCCGTGCAGGGTGATGATGGCACCTTTAATCCCAGCACTCAGGAGGCAGAGGCAGAGGCAGGGAGATCTCTACGAATTCGAGGCAACCTGGTCTACAGAGTGAGTTCCAGGACAGTCAGAGTTACAACAGAAAAACCCTGTCTCCAAAAAAAAAAAAAACAAAAAACAAACAAACAAAAATGATTGTCCAAACATAGGAGGACCCCATTGTGATGGGAATCAACTGCCTGGACAGTCACAGCAACTTCTGGATGCAGCTGAAGTCATCTGTGCTAGGGGATGAGACACACAGTTGAAGAAAGAGAAATGGCTTATGGGACTATGAACACAGATAATTATGTCCTCAAAAGCCTGAAGGACATTGGCATGTTGCTGACCAGTGACAGAGCTGACAGTGTATTCAAAAGCTGTGAAAGTACTGCAGAGGGTGCTGGAATAGAACAAAGGAGAATTGTGTGGCATGATGAGCTGGTTGGGAACTCCTACAGATGCACAGGAAATGCCCAGATTAAAGTTTGCTAGATGCTGAGAGCCCTGCAGACCTGGAGGTTGCCAAGGAATAGGACTCTCCTAAGGCAAAATCAAAATTCCTTGATGACATTGGCAGTGCATTTGATAGAGTTGGGGAATTCCAGCAAGCCATTGACACCTGGGAATAGAAGATTCCTCTGGCCAAAAACACCCTGGAAAAGACCTAACTGTTCTATAAGCTTGGCCAGTGTTACCTGGAACTGGGAAATATATCAGGCCCAGATATATGGTGAGAAATGCTAGAAGTTGGTAGGAAGGCGGGCCTCGCATGGCAGCTGACCACCAGCTTTCTTGTGACATGGGCTCAAGTAAAGCTGGGTAGCTTCCAGTGGGCTGTGGGCTTCCTTGCAAATGACCTGGAAAGAGCAAAAATGGCCCATAACAGTTAGGTACAGTAGCCATTGTCAGCCTGAACCTGTGTCTACCACTGTGTCTATGGGATGCGGAGGTTGTCTAGTGGGCTTCATGTCCTCTCAGCCGGCCCAGGTATGTATTATCTAACAGCTGCAGGACACATGCCGGGCAGGCCAATAGCTTTGGCATGTTTGCCATTGTTGTCTCTGTATGGTATCCAATACACAAGGGTTTATTTGAGCCAAGAAACAGAAATGAATGTTTTACTGCACGTATTTATCTCTATAGTGTACTGTACACACTGAAAAACAAAGGTATTGATAATAAGAATTAAAGAAACCTGATAAGTCTCTGAAAAACAAATGTATTTAAGAAAATAGTACTCTAAAGAAGAAACTAATAAATCTACAATTTACTTGGTGACAGAGTAAGAATTTGGAAGATGAAGTTCTCCAATATTTTTGTTAAATATTGATTCCTTCATTATCTCTTCAGGAGGATGGAGTACAGGGTGGGAGGTCAAAAGAATATCCTGTCAATGATACACAAGTGAAGCATCTCCAACCCCCTGAAGTAGAGGCTGTAGATCTGTGCACTGAGCAATTATTTGATAGTGTCTATAGCCAGATACTTTGGCATTGATTAATATTTGATGGTATGTTGTCAGAGGAGAGTGCAAATGGTAGGTGTCCTTCTCTTCCACTTTTAACAACTAAGAAGCACAGCTGGGGACCAAGTCTGATGCTGAAGGGAGGCAGTGCTCATATTTTCCATTTATTCCCATATCTAGTAATCTTTGCCAAGGAGAATAGCATTCTATCTTCCCCTACACATCATTCTTCCATACGACGAAAGACAGGAGAGCTGAAGAAAGAAAGAGTAAATTAGAAATGGAGCTACCACATGCACTGTTATAAATACATCTATATCAAGTGGCTGCTATGAGGGTGCATGTTACTTAACCTCACTTTACTTTTATTTTAATATAAAAACAAGGAAACAAATGCACATGCACAAATGAACAGAACTGTAATAGAGACATTCATCTGGCCTCCTGTGTCTACACTCATATCACTACCACCAATAGGAGACCTGTGATTAACTCCCTTTTGGGACAGTGAGGATGTGGTTCTGTGAGACAAGTAGACCCTGAAAGTTGTCTGGGAAATAATTCACATGACTGGTGCCAGACAGAGGGTTGGTTCTTCATAAAATGTGTTTATATGCTTAGCAGAAGGGACCAGGAAAAGAAAACTGAAGATTTAGGAGAAGGAAATAGCTGATGAATTAAAGCAAGGTCTGGAAGAGAAGCAGAATATGGCTTCCATAGCCCAAATGACAGGATTCTCTTCTTCCCCAGGAAAGTGACATGAGGTCAGAATGCAGGGAACTTTTGGAAAGATGTCAACACCTGGAGTGGCTCTGGCCTGACAAAGGTGGGGGAGAAACCTGTACTCAGAGTGTGAAGACGGAAGGTTGTGGATGATGTGTTTGGAATCCCTACTTAGAAGCTGCTAAGCAGGTTCAGCAGCACCAGGGGCAGGAAAGCTGAGGGCCCAGTGCAAATGAAAGCAGTGCTCCTTGTTCAGAACTGCTTAAATTTTCCAAGACAACAGAAAAGCTTGGCATTCTAACAATAAAATGTCAAAGTCCTGTAAGTGCTGTACTACTGTACTCCCCTGTACTGCTCATGTCACCTGCCATTAAGCTGGTCCTGACCACAAGTCAGGAGTAAAAGGATACTGAAATTTACCTGAAGAAAATGTGGTTCAGAATATTCTTCCTCCATATATCCCTCTACTGTACAGAATATTTTTGAACTAAAGACAACTGAAAAACAGAAGGTGCAGGAAAAATCTCTTGGATCTCCCTGTCTGTCAAAAAGCAATGTGTAAACATTTTCCCTTTTGTACAGGGAATATAAGTGTCCATTCATAAAGGCGCCACCTTGTCCCACACTGGGAGGAGGAGGATGTTACCCACCAGAGACAGCACATATCAAAGGAGAATGCATCACCCGAAGTCTGCATTGAAAACTTTACTATAAAACCCTATCATGGCCTCAATGTTTGTGTCCCTAAAATTCACCAACTGAAATTCTAATCCCCCAAGTGATGCTTCTATAAGGTTGGGTCTTTGGACCCTATAGAACTTGCTCACTGTTTTCTCTGTATGAGAGGACCAAACCTATGAAATCGAAAATAAGCTGCCAGTGTCTGCCTTTGGACTTGCCAGCCTTCAGAACTCTGAGAAAATAATCTCTAATGTGTAGAATCTACCCAGTCTACAGTACATGCTGTTATAGAAGCCTAAATTAATACCTTTATCTTCCATTTATGACCTCTAAATATTTACTTTCCCATCAATTGTTCTCCCTACAAGCCTGTCTTTCCAATATTCCTTTAATAACTTCTTCAAAAATTTCCACAACCTGATCATAGCATAAAAGCCACAAGTCTAACTGCTTTGAGTCTCCATTTCTGTGGCAGCCTACCCATGCCTACATAATAAGCCTTCTTTCCTTCTCCATGAGGAATGCTATAGGGGCAAGTAGGGACCAATCCTCTCTAACTATAGTCATTTTCAGACATATGAAACAATCGTTCTTCTCTTCCCATGATGGAGAATTCTTAGTTTATTTATGGGCAGCAGGGGTTTTTGTTTTGTTTTGTTTTTTTAGTTTTTTGGGGTGTTGTTGTTTTGGTTTTGTTTTTTGTTTGTTTGTTTTTCTTTTTTTTTTAGTCAACGTTCTTTGCCAGATTGTTCCACAGCACTGATATATAAACTATCAGCTTGTGGTGGGAAAAATGACTGTATTTGTTAAAAATAGAGATCATATTGCCTGAGACAAAATTGTTTCTTTCTAGATTTTATAAAATCTCATTATGGGAGGATAGAAGAAAAGTTATTTCTGCGAAGGAATTTTGAACAGAGCCTATTTTGTTAAGTTAAGCTTGACTGAATTATATAGCTCATTGTGTCAACATTACAGCATAATTCAAACTGTATCTTAACTTCAGAAAATTGACATTAAATTGAGATATTTCTCATTCCAGAGTAAATATCTTCTTTTTCACTTCCCCCTAAATTAGTGTTTCTCAAATAATTTTTTACATAAGAGTCAAAAATACCTACTTTAGAACTAATGAGGTAGTCAAATATTTGCTTAAGTACTTAGACAGTCTGACTTGTGTGGCTGATTGCTCCTGCCCATGAATTCTCAAGATGCTATATGTATCTGCTGGTTATATAAAAGATATTTGCATTGCCAGATGAATTGAAAGTATTTTAAATATGTCTGAGGAGGTTTTTGAAGCAGACAGAATGCACCTGAGAAAATATATTCAACCTTAATCAAAGAAGCTCAGGTCTGCTAGTCCTTCCATCCTAAAGATGTTTTTTGTACCATTTTCAAAAATGTTTTGTTGTTTTACTCACAGCTTATGTAGCATATTCCATAGAGTTAGATTTGGATCAGATATTGGACCTGCTAATTTTGATGACTCTGTTTTGAGGAATCTCTTAAAATTTTAGAATCTGTGATTCTTAATCTTTGTAATGGAAGTTATCACTCCTGAAATAGTAATGGAAGCAGCTTACATAACATAAAGTAAGGCATGGTATGTGTGTGTGAGAGAGAGAGGGAGGGGAGAGGAAGAGAGAGAGAGAGAGGAGAGAGAGAGTAACATTCCTTAGTGCTCTAACTCTAATTTCACCATAATGAAGAGATCTATATTAGCTACTTGTCTCCTTACTATGACAAAATGCCTGACAAGAAGCCAACTTAAAACAGGAAAGGTTTATTTTGACTCACAATTCAAGGGTAGCTACTTGTCTCCTTACTGTGACAAAATGCCTGACAAGAAGCCAACTTAAAACAGGAAAGGTTTATTTTGACTCACAATTCAAGGGTCCTGTCTGTCATTCAGGGAAATCACAAAGACAGGAGCTTGAGGTCACTAGCTATGCTGTGCCCACAGTCAGGAAGCTGAGTGCTGAATGCTGGGACTTAGCTCACTCTCTCATTTTTGAGTTGTCCAGAACCTAAGACAAGATACGTCTTTCCATGTCAATTAATCTAATGTAGATAATGCCCAAGGCTTGTCTTTTCAATGGTTATTGGTCCTGTATTGTGACAATTACTGTTAATCATCACAGGAGTGGTCTAGGTCATATATGCTCCCTGAGCCATTATTTTCAGCAAATGACTGGTATTTAATCATAATAGCAGCACATACGGTTTAGACAAGAATAAATGAGCTTATGTTATCCTCTTAGCTCTAATACGATGACAGACAGACAGATGATTAGAAGGTAGGTGCGTAGATAGATAGATAGATAGATAGATAGATAGATAGATAGATAGATAGATACTAGATGCCTATAACTGCCCAGAATTTAGTGAATGGGAACACCTCTCTTTATTCCCAGTGACTTTTTAAAGTATTCAAGTATCCTGATACAACTAGGTTTTTTTTCCCAGAAAAAAGTATTAAAGTAGTCAATGTGGCTATGTACAGACAAGACTAGTCATGTGCCAGCACTGAATAAAAAATGCAGATCTTCTTGACAGAATTGTTAGAAATTTCAAACCAATGACAGCTAAGCACTGATCCAGGTATGGGATCCTTCTCATACCAAATCCCAGGACAACCTCACACCCACTACCAGCAAGAAACTGACTATAGGTCCAGTGAAATGACTCAGTGGCCAATAAATCTACATAAGATTGCATCCAAGAGAGCAGAAAGAATGTAAGCCTTCCTTCAACATTTAAGCTTTCAGTGTCCAAGCTGTCCTGGACAGAACTATTTATTCCAATTAGGACTTGTATAATTAGGACTTGTAGGACTTGTATTGCAATTAGGACTTATAACTCATGACCTTTTTAAATAATAGAAACATGAGCATAACTTTCTTTTATATGTTAAAATCTACCTACCTTTCTCTTATAGGTAATGT
Organism: Cricetomys ansorgei; assembly: GCA_026225945.1. Lineage (NCBI taxonomy): Eukaryota > Metazoa > Chordata > Mammalia > Rodentia > Nesomyidae > Cricetomys > Cricetomys ansorgei. The sequence continues at coordinate 22,233,810 of JAMJFZ010000199.1, forward strand.
TCAAGGTGTCTATTTTAAGGCTGCTCTTTTATCAACGCAGTGCAAAAATGGCATTCATTAATATTTTTAATGATTCAGTGAATAAAGCACTTGCCCTGAAAACATGAGGACCAGAGTTCAGGTACCCAGGACCCACATAAAAGCCAGAAAGATTTAGTAGCCCCTGTAGTCCAGAACTTGGGCAACAGAGTCAGGCATCTCCAGGGCAAGCTGGCTAGATAGACTAGCCAGGATTAGCCAGCTCTGTGTTGAACAAGAGACTCTGACTCAAAAAAAAAAAAAAAAACAGAGTGGACAGTGATAAAGGAAGACACCTGAGGTGAATTGTGTCTCTTCATAGGCATGTGCACATGTGTGTATGTGCACCTAACATACATGTGCACCCACATGCAGGCTCACGCCATTCCAAACCCTACACATAAAAATACAAATCCTACCTTCTCTTCTGGCATCCCGTACTTGTTTCCCGATCTCAATAGGAGAAATAAGTAGGACTTGGGCCAGAAAAAGTAGTGCAGCCTAACTCTGGTCTGTCCTGGAATACAGATATTTACAGACCTAATCTAGTATTCAAAATGGACTGTGGTTCTAAGAGTCCACAGTTTCTGAGTCTCTATAAACTACACTTAGTTAAAAGCAATTAGTGTTCATTCTTATGACTAACACTGAAGATGAGGTAATTTGCCTTTTTAGAATTATGCTTTCATTATCCTTATTGTCTACTAACTCCACCCTCTTCTATTTGGAGAGCATGAATTATTAATCCATGGAGAAGGGTGACAGTTTGAACACCAGGTGAGCAAACACTTGGAGAAATCTTCCTGGCAAAAAGTGATTCATTGTCATTGTGATAATGCCACAGTCCTCAGAGACAAAACAGAGAAGATGCTCTCACTCTTACCTCAAGTACAAACAGTAATTAGCAAATTCACAAAGCCTGATTATTACCCTTTTGTTACAGCATTTTATTTTTAGTCCAAACAATGGTTTAGTAAAGTCTTTATTTATTCAGACTAGGATAAGTCAAGACAGCAATAGGCTTTAGCAATCATCTCTACCTCCTCATAGGCTTCCATGCTCCCTCTGCCTGCACTGTTCCTGTGGGGGTGAAAGGGGACCTGCACAGACCACACTGCACCTTGTCTTCCCATCCCATTCCATCCTCAAAATCATGACTACTTGCTCATCTTTCTAATTCTTTCCCTGTCTCTTCTCAAATCCACACCAATAAGGGATCTTGGATTGTGGCACAAAATATGTTAATTTTTATTCTTTTTGCTAGATGGACAAGAAAATTGGAATATGCTGCACTACAATTTATAATATGAAGAGTCCCTTGTGCTGAGCTCGCACTTGTTTCTTGCATCATTCTGATGTGACCTGCTTTAAGAAAACGCCATACATTTTTTTTTCCTAATGCATTTACTTGAGATTTGTTTTTCTTATATAAAATAAAACTAACCAATGTTGCTGAATTTGGCTTTAAAGACACTGATGTTATTGTGTTCAACAAACTATAAATCCAGACCTATAACCAAGAGTTTAATTGTATCATTGAAATATAAAACAAATCCCTTTTAAATACTGTCTCTTGCAGTTGGATGGTTACTTCAACAACTACCACTAGGGGGTGCTTTGCCTCTTCTGTTTGCAATAAACAGCCTGCACTAGTTAACATTGCCTTAGAATGGTGTTTCCATTCCTTGTGTGGGCAAATTAAGTTATTCTCATATTTTATAGTGGCCCTTACGTATATTAAATCTGTAAGGCAAAATAATTCCATCCCTGTTCAGTTAATACCCATCTATTAGTACTCAAATAATCACTTTCTTTGATGAATTTTCATTCTGTATGGAATTTTTCTTCCTGTTTTCACATTCCCACTCACATGGGAAAAACATGTGTTCAGTACTAAAAGTGGTAAATTTTTCAAGTCCAAAACCAGTCATATATGTGTGTAAAATGTTTTTAAGTAAAGCCATGTTTAACTTAAATTAATATGGTTCACAAACTTTGTACATGTCACACTTACTACATAATACACTGTCTCAGACTCTTACACTATAATCCTACTTGATCCCCAAATACCCTAAGTTCTACTTGCTAGATCTCAGGTTTGAACAATGTAATGTGTATTTAAGTCCCAACCATTCAATAGCTGTTTGAAAACATTATACACATACATATAGGACGTGCTTCATATATCATTTTATCTTACTGGCTTTATTAATTATGGAATTACTTTTAAACTGTATTATGCACCAGCCAGGCACGTGTACCTGTCAGACATCAGAATGAGATTAGCACCACCATCATCATTTTCTAGTTCACATATATTTTCATGAGGTTTCTGCTTCTGACCACAACAACCAATGAAACTCTGCTTCACAGATTTACGTCTTCTGTGAATGCAATGTGATACAGTTTGCAATCTCCTCTGAACACATAGTTCCCATGATGGCCAACAGATGTTGCTGTTTTCTCGGGGGTGGGGGTGTAAATAATGCTTATTGCTGGTGATCTCACAAAAACTCTCAGTGAATCAACCAACGGAACCATTTACAAATTCATGTAAACGCCTCTTGTTCAAAAACAAAAACAAAGATTGGAAATTAATGAAGCACTCTGAGGGGGCTACTGGGGATAGAAGAACAGGACAGAACTGAGAGGAGAATAAGGAAGGTCGACAAAAATAACTTGACTGTGAAAACACTGTAATCTATTATTTATATGCTGATTGGGTCCAATGTTACTACTATTAATTTTATTCTAATGAAGTTTCATATTTACCTAAAGCTCTGTTAGATTTTTCTCTCCCAAAACTGAGAACCCTATGCCAAATTAGGCTTCCATTTTTGTAGTAATTTTAAGACCACTCAGAGGTAAAATAAAGTAGCATTGAATGAGAGACACAGAGACAGGCAGACAGGCAGACGACAGGCAGACATACTACAGCAGAGATTTCAACAAGTGAAAGTAATTGTTACCAAAACTGACTTGAATTTGATCCCTGGGCCACATGATGGAAGGAGAGAACTATATCTCACATGCACTCTCACACACTCACACATCCACACACCCACACACATCCACATCCCACCAAAAATCGGGCACCATGTCCCATTGTACAGTGGCTAATTCCCCAAAACAAAACAACTTCAGATTTTGCCGGTATCCCAAACTGTCTTTTTTAAAGTTCTCCTCCAAGACTGGAGCAAGAAATGATTTTGGTTTTGAATGTCTCTTCAGAGTGTTTAGACCAAAAGTACATTTCTCAGTCTCTGAGGTCTGCTATAGTTTGAATCCAGAACGCCCCCTATAGGCCCAAGTGCTAAAGGCATAGTCATTAGCACATGATCCTCATGGGAAGTGATGGATCCCAGAGGAGTGTGGTGGTTTGTATAAGAATGTCCCCCACCAGTTCATATATTTGAATGCTTGGTCACCAGGGAGTGGAATTGTTTGAAAGGAAAGAAAGATTAGGAGGTGTAGCCTTTTTGGAGGCGGTGTCTCACTGGGGGTGGGTTTTGAGGTTTCAAAAGCCAGTGTCAGTCCCTGTGTCACTCTCTCTCCACCTATGGATCAGGATGTAGCACTTAGCTACTCTCCAGCACCACACCTTCCTGTTGACATGCTCCCTGCCATGATGAAGGTGTAAGCAAGCACCCATTTAAATGTTTTCTTTTATAAGGGCTGTCTTAGTCATGGTGTCTCTTCACAGCAATAGAACAATGACTAACACAGAAGGCAGGGCCTACTGGAGGGATCTTTTTCAATTGGAGACATGCCTTTGAAAGGGATAATATTAGACCATCTCCTATCTCATCTCTCTGATACCTAGCCCTCATGAGGTGAGCAGGCATCTCTGCTACAAGTTCCTGCTATGATTTATCATATGGGCAAAGGTCCAAAGCAATAGAGCCAAGCAAGCACATACCTGTTGTTCACTACACAAATAGGCACTCCTTGACATGAGACAGGGCTATAGCCCAACAAATAAATCATACATTTAAAATATTTCTTAGTTGTCAATGCCTTTAATAGAACTGAAGACCTGGAGACCACAGCTCAGCAACTCAGCAAACTACAGAGCACTGTTGGTTGCCTTCTAATGACATGGCTGACTGGGAGTTGTATCCCACTGTCTTCATCCAGCATGAAGAGAGTGTCTACCACAGGTTGTGGGCCAAAGAAAAGGTCAAGACTCAACGTATGGTTTCTATTGAATTGGTCTCACTTTCTCACCAGGAGGTCATCAAAATCTCCTGCCAGCCCTGACACACAGGGAAGCTCCTGCATGTGTAGCCTTGCAGTAGAAGCCTAACACAAAACCTCTCTGATCATAAAACATGTGTGAAAAATCCAAGGAAAATTGTTGTCCAACCACTGTGTAACTCGGTTCTGAAAATAACTACAGCAGTAGTGAAGTAAATGGAGGGCATCAACTTAACCAAAAACCGTGTGAAGTAAATTGGGTCTGTGGGAAAACGGAAAGTGTGTTGGGTAACGTAGAAGGGCATGATGCAATAAATCCTGTATTTTATAGTAAGAAATAATGAACAAATATCCATTGCAGGAAATCAAGGCTGTCAAGTAAAATATGTATTCTCTTTAGAATATGAGGAATAACTAGAAGTGTTGAATGTGGTAAGGCTTCTTGGTACGGTTTTTTGGAACAATTAACTTGGGTTTTGTCTTAATTTTTCATCATAAACTAACATTTTATTTTATTTTTTACCTTATTTTTCTTTTTTCGAGACACAGTTTCTCTGTGTAGCTTTGGTTGTCCCGGAACTCGTTCTGTAGACTCAGAGATCCACCTACCCTTGCCTCTGCCCTCCAAGTGCTGGGATTAACGGCATGAACCACCACTGCCTGGCATAAACTAACATTTTAACCATGTACCTGACTACCTTTATAGAAACTAGAATAGAGCTGGGTACAGTGGGGTGTGCTGTAGTCTAAAGTACTCAGGAGGTTAAGGTGGAAAGTAGAGCCTAGTAGTTGGAGACCAGCTTGGGCAATATAGTAAGATCCTGTCAATAAACAAAGAAATAAAAAAAATAGGAAAGAAAAGAAAATGAGTTCTTGAGACATTGTAGTTATAGCCATCACATTTTATTTTGAGGAAATTCAATCTGTCCCTAATTGTAGAGGAATAGCCCTGTGTGAAAGCTAGGGTCTATATTGAGGGGTTCTATTCAGAGTTCTGTGTGGTCTGGATGGAATGTGGACACACCTTTAATCCCAGTATTCAGAAGGCAATGGTGGTCCATGTCTTTATTTCCTAGAAGAGAACATTGGAAGCAGACACAGGAAGCTGAACTCAGAAGGAGTCAGTGTCACTTAGGAAGTGACATCTGAGATAAATCAGAGTGAATGGCAGACAAAGTGACTAATTAGCAGAGTAAGGACATGCCCAACTCTCATGAGAAAAGGTGGGCTCTCAGATCAGTAAAACAGAGTTACATAGGAGTTAGAGTCATTCAGTTATAGTTAGTTGAAGAGTAAGTTATGAAAGAGTAGAGATCAAAAGGAGCTAGTAGAAGGAGTTGCTGAGTTATCAGTAGTCTTGGAAGGCTAAGGCTGAAAGCCTTCAAGGTCCAAGCTAGCAGTTTAAATGTTCAATCTAGATTGTATGAAGGCTGAAGCCTTGAGTTCAAGGATTAAGACTAAACTGTAGAGACCCAAATGCTCTAAGGCTCCATGCTTCTGGGCTAGAACTGGTGATTTAATTAAGCAAAAGAATAAATGGTTTTGAACCTGAATCTGCAATTACACCTAATGACTCTGAGGACTCAATGGAAACACAAGCATCTCAAGATTTTAAAAGAATGGCTTTGTAAGGCATAAGTCCAGCCCCCAGATCTTAAGAAATGCTATTGTAGGAGGTCCATCAAACAACACAGAGAGATAGGTCTGACTGGTTCAACACTCCAGCATGCACTGGGTCCAGCTGATCCCATGCACTTCTCAGCAGACCTTGGGAGAGAGATGACCTCATTGCTGGCAGAGTGTTTTCAGTAATCTCTCCCTTATGCTCAGGATGTGTTCACAACAAAGAGAGCTGACTTTGTTCCAGCTTCCAGGCTGTTAATTCTCAAAGACTAAAACAGTTGAGTAGAGTGAAAAAAAGGTAAATTTGTACATTTGCTATGTTATTATAGCTAAGCCAAAATACAGTCCGTACATATCAGTATACTGATATATACATACGTATATATGCACACTAGAAATGAGTACTTCTACAGGGCCAAATTAGGGAATGTGTAAGGAAAAGTATGCACTTCTCTTCCTACTAATATACATTTATTCTTTTTCTTTCTTTCTTTCTTTCTTTCTTTTTTTAATTTTTTTTTATTTTTTGAGACAAGTTTTCTCTGTCCTAGAAATAACTCTGTAGACCATGCTGGCCTCGAACTCACAGAGATCTGCCTGACTCTGCCTTCCTAATGCTGGGATTATAGATATGCGCCACCACTGTCCAACATATGTATTTTTTAAATTTTATAGCACAGTGAACCTATACATGGAATGAAAAGTTAAATTTGATATCGTAAAACTTGCCTTTCACATTCTTCTTCATAGCTACCTGGGTAGCAAAATGTTCTGAGCAATTTCAGAATATTTAATAGTTTCAGTAAGGGGTTTCTATTTTCAAAAATCAATATGACCACGTCCTCTCCATTTTTAAACTAAAATCTAACAGAAAACTTAATAGAAATACCAAATTCAAACTATACTGAACTGGATCTCTCATGGCATATTTTATATTGCTTTTGTCAGTGGAACAGAAAAGGGCAGGCAAAATCTATAAATGAAAACTTTAGTGTTTACGAAACTAGGGAAAGAGGGCAAAACAATAACACCTTGGAAGTATGCATTCTGCAGTATGTTATTAAGCAACCGTTATTTTCAAAGGCATAAACACAGTAGGACTTAGATTTTCTTAGTTTTTCAATATATGATAGACATTATTGAGCAAACTGACAAGGAAATATGAAAATCAAGAGGGGGAAATCCAACCCAGTGATAGTGCACACTTTTTATCCCAGCACTTGGGACGTAGAGGCAGGAGGATCTCTGTGAATTCTAGGCCAGCCTGGTCTACAGAGTGAGTTCATTGCTATGCTCTGTAGCTACTGTGTCACCACAGAAAATAACAGTCTTTCCTGAAGATTCTGACTGTCTGATGATAGTTTCATTTTCAGAAATCTTGAATATTGCATTCTAATTATATATAAAAATATAAAGTAGATGTCAGTATAGCTCACAGTTTCTCATCAGTGACTTATCTTTCTCAGAAAGTACGAGGAAAGAGTCATTGTTTTATTTCAATTTCCATCAATAGATGCTATCGGATGCTGCTTCCTGGTAGATGATGCTCCTAGTGCCCCAAATCCTCTATTATAAAAAAAAAATTTTCAACTTCTCTTGAATGGCATTGACATATAGCCATGAAGACCTGATAAGTACAAAGAACTTCAGTTAGTATAAATTCCTAACAAGGACTACTAAAGGATTCATTTTTTGAAATTGAGCTTCATTAACAATATTTACAATTACAACTTAAACCTTTGGCCTTATAGACAAAGGAAGTGTTTGCAGGAAGTGGGTTTCTCACAGGATGACCCCTGCTTTTGCTACCACTGTGGAATGAGCATGGTGGGTCAGGCTAGGCAGGAGCATCAAGACCTGAACTCTTAACTCTGTGAGTAGCTGCCATTCTTAAGATACTTCTCCACTCTGCACCTCTGTCACTTGTAAGGCCTGACTACATAAGAACCCCTTTCCAGCAGGGCTCTCAACAAAAACCACTGTTCCCTTGTTTCTTATTTCCTGGGGGGATCTATGCAGATGCCCAGGCATCCTTTCCCTTTGCAGGGACCAAGCCCACACACTGACTCCTATGACTCAAATCAAAGCAGAAAGTAAAGAAATTAACCCATGAAAGAACACCTCATGAGCTTGCACTGAGTTCATATTAAAAGATCTATACTGTCAGATGAACCCCTGGCTTCTACTTTTACTCTGGAGTCTAGACGCTGTAAACTGATGACGCTGTCAAATTAAAAGATGAAAAGTCAGTTAAAACCAGCTGATGATCCTCTTTGAAAAATGTCTTCTAACAGAGGCATTTGTTATCTAATGTTATCTAACATGATAACAACTCCCCTGTCTCCATTTGCAGAAAAGCCAAAAGGAAAGGATAATGCAAACAAACCAGAAACTTTACAAGATCTTTGAAAAATGGGGAGTAAAGGTGATTTGTTTTGATGTATGTTTGCTTTTCTCACCCACGGTTTCCTGTATCCTGGACTGGCTTCAAGCACCCTATGTAGCCAATGATGAACTCCTGATCATTCACAAGCTGGAGCCACCATGCCTAGTTTATTCAGTGCTGGAGTTTGAACCCAAGCTCTAGGCACCAACTGAGCTACATCTTCAGCACAAATTTGGTTTCTGTTTGTTCACAAATTGTCAAATCATAATTAGGAATTCTTTGCCTTTTCTCCTTAGGTCCTAGTTACAATACAAGCTTGCTTTTTGTGAAAGGGAATACGTAAATACCATAAAACTAAGACCTTGCCTTCAAGTTAATAAATAACTTATGTGTATAGAAATAGTTGGCAGAGTCATGAGCCTTGCTCAGAGGAATGTACAGTAGACTCTATATATGTACTTTACATGTACTATATGTGTACTTCTATACATGTACTTTCATCTTAGTTTATATGTAAAGATGTACGTGAAATTTTCCTTATGTGCTATAAATTTATATCATTGTATTCTGCTCAGTAGGAATTAACTAATGAGATTTACATCTTTTGTAAGGAATCCTCAAAAGATCATGCTTTCTGTTTTGGAGATGAATTTTAAGGATGAATTTAACCCATGCAAAAGGAAAAGCTAGGAAATCCAAACAGAAAATAAATGGTCTGATGCTCTGCTGGCAAACACAGGGATAAAGAGAGCCCACCACTTTCCTGTTTTGTATTATTCTTATGTTCTCTAATATTGTAGAGATGCCAACGTTAGTTTCCTAAAATCCACAAAGCTGTGATGCTAATTACATCTGAAGTGATTGCTCCCTTTTTTGAATACTAGTGATATACGGTACTCTGTCCTGTGAGAAAAGAACACGCTCTGTGAGGAGGACAGCAGACGTCTGAATCAGTGGTCAATGTACTTTCCCGGCATGTCACAGCTGCTTACACCCTGTTTGAGGAAATCTCACAAATGGAACTGATTTACCGTAAAATGTGCCTATTTTCCATTTAAGTTTTGTTTGTTGCTTCACTGAGGCACAGAAGTTATTGCTGTTTCCATGGTCGGCCCTTCAGGGCTATCTTTAGGTCTCGTTAATCTGAAAAAATGATGTACTGTGCATAAGAAAAGGCCTTGGAGGGAGTTTCATTCGCATCAGCTGTTTTGTACATTGCTTAAACTAGAGATGTGTACAGTTCCTTGAAGAGAGCAGCATTAGTCAGGCCCCTGGAGCAACAGAGGGAAATGGAAGCTTGCCTGACATGTGCTTGACAGAAATACTACTGTTGAGACAGGCAGAGTCTTGGAGGCATGTTCGAAGGTTTTGGAGTGCTTCCTATCTCAGTTAAAGTGCCAAAGTTGCCACATATTCACCATGTGTCCTTGATGACGTTAACCTTCACGTCACGTGCTCCTCTTGCAGAATGAATACCACATGTATAATGTAAGGTGCTCATCCAAGATTTGCTCACAAGTATGTGCACAAATCTGAATGATTTGTGATGATGATGGTGATGACAATGATGATGACGATGATTATGATGTTGATGATGCAATTCTAATTGCAATGCTGTCATTTACCAGTTGTGTGCCCTTGAATTAACATTTTCTTGAACTAGTACATGAAGGTAATATTATTTCCTGGAAGATTTGTTTTGAGGACTAGAAATGATTTGTGGAAAGTAGCCACAGTATCAAGATTATCAATCATGAACTCTTAATAATATGTTGTTCTTTTTATTTTTTTTTTACAGTCCCTGTTATTTATGTAAGAGGCTTGAGCTTGAGGAGAGCCATTGCTTCACAGAAAGGTCAACCCCTAATGACATAATGAATTTATATATCAATCCAATTGATAACCCTTCCTCATTGCAGATGAGAGTTCTTGGTCTAAAGCTCCTATTCCAGTTCCCTCAAGGATAACTCCCCCCTCCCCACACCAAAAAAATAGCTGAAAATCAAACCAGAATTCTCTAAAATGAGATGAACCACTGGGAAAGAGACAATAAAAGTCTCTACCTAATGATAATGTGTACTGTCAAAAACAGCAACAAGAATTAGAATTTGAGGGATACTTTATTTTCTCTGTACTTGACATTTTGAGTATATTTCCAGTTTATCAGTCAAGGAAGGGTGATTTTGTTCAAGTAACATTTGAAAAACCTATTAACCATCTATTATACCCACAGAAAACAGCAGATTCCTCATTCAGTTACCAGTCCACATGACTCTAGAACATCTGTTAATGACAATATACCTTTCCCAGATAGAAGGGACAAACTGACAATGCAGAGCTTAAAGTGGAGAAGAAAAAAATATAGTTGCTTATAAAGTCCAGAATTGTGCCTCCATTTTTGTTCTACGGTGCTGGCTTATCTTTTCCTGCCCATTCAAAGCACTTCAGCACCCATGACTTTAAAATTATCCCAATAGAATTCAGGTTGCCCTCCTAAAGATCTCTCCTGAGATGGCAATGGTAAACCCAAGGAACGAGAATAGGGAACATGGTAGAGTGAAGCAGCGCTGAGAAAGCCAAACCAAAAATGTATTATCAACACAGTGTTCATTGTGAGTAACTGGTTCCTGACCTTACTACCAACTAGAGATGCTGCAGAATTTGGTCCAAGGTTGTTCACATGAGAGAAGATAAAAATTTGTGCAGTCTCCTATCTTCCACTGATCAAGTGATGTCACATGAAATATTAATATGTTCACCTTCGGAAAACTGTCCATGCATCAGAATATCTGAACAGCTTCCCATAGACATCTCTCACAGCTGGGATACAGAAGCTCAGGGTAGAAAGCAAGAGATGCATAGTGCAACAAAGACATGACCGGTAACCAGAGTAATTACTAGTATAAAAATATTCCTTCTAAGTGGGAATAGAGCACGATCTGGAAGAGACCTTAATGCTCATGAGATTTTTAAAGAACATTTAAATTTTGATTGATCTTACAAGCTGTTAATAAACTTCATCATCTCAATTTCAATCTCTGAACCACATTCTGATGAGAGATACTGTTCCCTCAAGGGTAAGTGTGTATTTTCTATGGTTCTCATGGAATCTAGTGCATCTTACAGTTTTGTAATTATACATCTTAGATATGCATTTTTAAAATGCTTACTATTCTAAATACTTTGGGAAATGAACCACATTTTTTAAAAAAAGTAAATAACTGTTCTTCCCTCCCCCTCCACCCCCCCAAAAAAAGACTTTGAACTTTTCAGAGGAGAAAGAAAAAAATAAATAATTTAAGGAGTTTAAGAAAGTTGGTCTTGTGAGTAGGAGTAATATTTAATATGCACTAGGGTCATAACAATTAGCAGATAATAATTAATGCTTTGAAATCCTATTTAGGTTTTCAGAAACAGGGTAAGTGGCCTGACAAATGTGAAAACAAACATGGACATGAATCAATTAGCTTTTGTTCCAAAGTAAAGAACTATTTTTAGAGTCTAAAACACAACTGTCCCTATCTTTGTCATTTCAACACTCATTACAGAGTCAAAGGGGTGTCTTTGAAATTATACTCAAACCCAAAAAGAGTTTCCCAGTTTAAATAACCTGAATCTAGTAAAGCTAGCCAACTAACCAGAAGAAGAAGAAGGAGAAAGAGAAGGAGAAGGAAAAGAAAGAAAGAAAGAAAGAAAGAAAGAAAGAAAGAAAGAAAGATCTTTCTATTTTTATTGAAAACTTAAGCCATTAATAAAGCATAAAATTGATAAGTCAGAAAACTCATATTGCCAACTTATCCCAATTGTTGGGTTATCAGGATAGAAACAGAAGAAAATTAAAATGTGATTTTTACATTTATATCTTAGGAATCAGAATACTCTCAGTGAAGTGTTTACCTGCAATAGTCTGCATATCATAAATTTTGCGACTTGTGCTGTCCCCAACCTTGGTCACAGAAGGTTTTCATTGTAGTAGGTAGTGGGTCAGCTATAGATTGGATTTTTTTTTTTTAATTTTATGTGAATTGGTGTTTTTCCTGCATGTATGTCTGTGTAGTGTTGGATCCCCTGGAGCTGGAGCTTCAGATAGCTGTAAGCTGCCCTGTGAATGCTGTGAATTGAATCTGGGTCCTCTGGAAGAGCAGTCAATGCTCTGAACTGCTGCCATCTCTCAAGCCCCTAGATTGGATATCTAGATCAAACCATTCCCCCAAGCTGTCCCACTACCACCCCAAGGCTAAGAGAACATCCAGGAAGAGGGGAGGGAAAGAATCTAAGAGCTAGAGGATAGGGAGGGGTGTTGAGGATGCCATCCTTTGGTCATGATATGGCTGTGGCACATGTAAATTCAAAGTAACTGTGGTTATCTATACAAACCCAACGCAAAAGGAAGCCAGTTTAAAATTTTCAGCATGAGGAAAGGAAGAGCTCTGAATCCCCAACCTAGCAGAGGAGATGCTAGCAATTTGGTGGCTTCTGGAGGAGGGAAAGTCACTTTTCTTTGAGAGTGTGACTACTGGTGGGTTCCTAATGCCCCAGTTGATGACCTCACAGCTATACAAATATATAAAGCACAAATTGAACTTGATGAGTTTAATTAATTACTTAATTAATTAATAATATGCAGTTGGGGAGGATGTGATGGGAGATCCTGGGGGCAGTAGTTGAGGCAGGGAGTAAGGGGTAGGTTTGATTAAGATACTACGCTTTGTAGAATACTGAGAGCAGGAGAAATAGTCTTCCCCCATATAAAGCTGGCATAGCACATATAATGTCATCACTAAAGAAGCAGAGATAGGAGGATCAATGGAGCTTGCTAGTGGGGCAGTCTACTGGATGGGTGAGCTTTAGGTTCAGTGAGAAACCTTTTCTCAAAAATTAAGGTGAAAAGCAACTGAGGAAAATACCAACACTGACCTCTGTCCCCCACATACATACATGTGTATATAAACCACCATGCACACATGTATGTGCACATGCAGAAGAAACAACAGAGAGACTCTATTGCATATAACATGAAGGCTAGCAGGGGGATTTGATTGTTCTGCACTGTGATGTCATTGCTTTCTTGAACCACATTCACTATTGCTTACATTAGTTTAGGCTCTTGAAAGCAAACACCAAGACAATATTAAACATGCAAGAGATTTATTTTTAAAATTAGAGACAAAATGGGAGAGGGCTAAAATAGATAGAACCAGACTTCTGACCACAATGCAGTTCTGCATATCACCAGCCCACAGATTGTAAATACCTTCAACACAGCAATGCAAACAAATAAGAACAATTAAGTCATGGTTAATATAAACTACACACACACTAGTAAAGCTTTGTGTTCATTCCAATGAGTGAACATTTGAATATTTATGAAATGGTGTGGAACACTATTTCCTACATTGAAGACCAAGGGAACTGGATTTCTCACCCACTGGAGTCTGTCCGATAGTATGATTTGGACCCCAAAGACTGTTGAACATTTTTATTTGAAGCATCTGGTTTTGTCTTCTGTTACTGACAACTATGAAAGTTGAGATAATGGAGGAAATCTCAACAAGTGGGCATCTGTAACTCTTGCTAGAGTCAGGACAGTCTAGAGAAATGCAGCTTTTAATTAAAGATTTTGAACTTGAGTTTGCCAGACTGTAACAGAAGCAAACTAATGTCTACCTCAAGCCCATATGATGTAATGATAATGATAGTGTGTGAAGAAAATAAGTAGTTCCAGCAATGACCCCGGGGCTCCTGAGCCCTTGCTAGACAAGGGGGATAAGGTAGGCAGGCGTGTTCATCACTGGGGAAGTGTCTTAGTAACTCTTTGTGCTCTTGGTGTGTTTGCCACACCAAAATTATATTATGTAGAATGCAGTTTTGTCTTTAAATGTATGTATGTGGCACACATACAAACATGCAGGTAACATGCATACACATAAAACGGATAAATATTTCTTTAAAGAAATACATTAGGGAGCTGGAGATGTAGTTCAAGTATTTGTGGCTTGGTACCTCTTTATTGGTACATATGAAATCATTTTTGTTTGTTTGGTTTGGTTTTGTTTTGAGAAAGGGTTTCTCAGTGTAATCCTGGCTGTCCAGGAACTTACCATGTAGACCAAGCTGGCTTGGAACTCACAGAGATCCACCTGCCTCTGCCTCCCAAATGCTGGGATTAAATGTGTGTACCACCACACCTAGCTACATGGAATCTTTTCAATCCAGGTTATCCTATGTTTTAATAGAAGTAATATGTCAATTTCAACCTTGAATTCCCTACATGTGCCTCTTTTTCTATGCAAAAAAAGATCTGGTAAAAGAAATGGAATTGATTAGTTGGAAAGTAGGTTAAAGGTACCAAATATTTTAAAGTAAGTAGTCAGTTGCTTGCTTACCCTGATAGCTGTCGTCTTTCTTAAAATCATTTTCATAAGCAGTGGATGCCATCATTTTAAAGGTGTTGAATCTGTGTTGAAATGAAAATTATAGCATTTCCCTTTTCTAGTAAAATAAGCAAAAATAACTGAAAAAGTTATAGTCAACTCAGGTTAGTCAGAAACTTTTTTAAAAAACTCTCTGTGGGGAGACGGTTGTGTAGCACATATTTACATGGGTGCTCTTTCCTCCATATGCATGTCTGGAGGCCAGTGGTTGACACTGGGGATCTTCCTCTATCACTCTCCACCTTGTGTTTTTGAACAGGGTCTCTCTCACTGAACCTGGAGCCCAGTGTTTCCAATACACTGGGAGGCTTGCTAGGCAATGAGCTCTCATGTCCCTTTGACCCCAGTGCTGAGGCTATAGATGTGCATTGCATGGTTGCATGGGACTTTTATGTGGGTGCTAGAACTCCAAACTCAGTTCTCCTGCTTGCATAGCAAACACTTTGCCCACTGAGACATCTTCAATTGCAGAGAGTCTTAGAGTCTTGTTCATCGTAAGCACATAGTCTACCTAGTCACAATCCTAGCCCCTATATCAAGAATTCTGGGGAGTGGATAATTTTTTTCAGGTATTACATTAAATGGGGAAGTCTTTCTCCTAAATATATGTGGGGAAAACAATGTGTATACATGTTGGAAAGTCTATAGAGTTGTCTTTCTTGAAGATCGCGTCTCACCTCCCACTATGGAATATGAAGGAAAACAAGCCTTCCCACTCCACCTGTTGTCCTCTTAACTCCTATCTTGACACTCCCAGTGCAAGCTAGATGCAGTTGCCTGGGATTTTGAATTTGAAGACTAAAGAATACATTCACCATCACAGTTATCATGATGGTGTCATCAGTGAACCCACAACTTCTTCCCACCAGCTAGATGTCTTCCAACCCTGTTGAGCTGCTCTGACTCTTGTTCATTTGTCAAATTTTTCCTGCAATCTCTCATTGATCCCTAAAACTTTCAATACCCCATTAACAAGATTCCAGTGTGCTTATGATTACTACAAAAGCAGTTTTGCAATAAATGACTTACACTCACCAGGCAGACAGAGCTATGCAGAAACTCTATTGCCCTTGGGGGCTCTGCACACTTACCAGAAGCTTTAGTCAAAAGGCAGTCACAGAGAGTAAGGAGGAAAGAAAAGGTCAGTGGGCAGGCGAGTTGCTCAGGGCTCTCCTCAGGAAGCTGAATGCTAACCCTTTAAGAATCAGCTATTTCCCTTGCCATCAGCTCCTGAGAGTAAGGGTCTCCCTTTTTCAGTTAGGCTTATCTCAAGAAATGACTGTCACTGAATCCACCAAGACTGACTGAAAAGATGCCAGACTCCCATGAGAACAGAATAGAACAGAGAATGCCATATGCACATAGATATGACTAATCATCAGCTAAAGCATAAGAGCTGGAAAAGAATTGCAAGACCATAAACACCCTGGGAAGGAAGGAGAAAGGTATTTCTATACTATGCTTCTTTGAGACAAAAGCAAGATGCAGGAAGTTAAAGAAGATGGAAAAGGCCATTGAGATGGCTCATTGTGTAAAGGCACTTGACATCAAGCCTGGATTCAATCCCTCAGATCCTAAGATATTGTCCTCCGACTTTGACATGTGTGCCATGTCACGCATGTGCTTATACATACATACAACACACACACACACGAATAAATGAATAAATAAATAAATAAATAAATGTCATTTAGTTTTAAAAATGTAGATCATAAAATAGAAAGTATGGGAATGAGAATAGCTAATGTAGGTTTTGCTGATGATTTCTCTTTTCCTGGTAAACCAGGAAAAATGTCTCAGAGTGAGAGCATAAATAGAGGTTTGAGGAATGGGCTACATTTTTAATGATCACCACCAAGTGAAAATACTTATACAGCAACAACAAAAGCTAAATGACCCTTAAGTCCAGATGAGCTGCAAACAAGAAGCTTAGCAGACTCCATTTAATTTTGTTCTTTTTTTCTCTAACAAAACCCTCCCTGTTGTACTAGCTGCAAAAACCTAAAAACAGTGAGAGCAGAATGCCAGAGGAAGAGGAAGGGACAGATGAGAGTACACAGGGCAGGGTTGGGGGAGGTCAAAACACAGCTTCTTACTTGTTTAGGAGAGAAATGAAATGGGAAGAAACTGAACTAATATGAAACCAGACAGAAAGTCGATAGGAAGGCATGAGAATTGAAACAACAGGCTTTCATGGGACAAGTGATAGAAGTGCCAGGGATAGGACTTTGTAGTTAGAAACAATGGATTTTATGAGAAAGTGATTGTTAAAGGGATATTGAAGTTTTCAGGGATCAATGAGAGACTGCAGGAAAAAGTTGACAAATGGACAAGAATCAGAGCAGCTCCACAGGGTTGGAAAACATCTAGCTGGTGGGAAGAAGTTGTGGGTTCACTGATGACACCATCATGATAACTGTGATGGTGCACGAATTCTTTAGTCTTCAAATGGGTTGGAGGAGCAAACGTAAAGATCATTAGAATAGACTTAACTGAACCTGACATAAGAATGTCAAATGTGATTTCCTGAGAACACTGAAATCACCCTCGTGGTGGTAGAATTTGAATAAAAGAAGCTATATACATTTGTATATCAATTTCCTAGATTAAAATTAATATAAAATAATATAAAAACACTGATCTGGGGCAAAAGGGATAATGGGAGGAATTGTAGGAGGATCACATAGAATAAGTCAAACAAAAGAAAAATAAACAAACAAAAAAAATCATTAAAACAAAAAGAATGAATCTTACAGGAGGCTTGTGTGACACACAGAAAGGGAGAAATGAAACACAAAATAAAGAAAAATTTTCATTGTCCCAACCAGAAGTCTAGAATGAGGTGAATTTCAGGAGTGAGACTTATAGATTCAACATCACATCATTATACCACATCTTAGTTCTTTCTGCCTTATACTCAGCCCAGATTTCAAATTAACTTGATTTTGGAATCTTAAAACAACTTTTAGTGGGACCAAAGCTATGTGTTCTCTGTTCATTATCCACAAGAGATAGTGGCTTCAAATAGCACTTACAAAAGGAGAATTCACCAAACTTTTCCCAAGAAACTCCACTTTGCAACTCATTGGCTCAACTGAGGAATATCCCAATTTATGAGCCAATTACTGGCAAAATAATAAACAAACAACATACATAACCCTTATTTTAGATAAGCCATGCCCAACTCTTAAGCTGAGACCAACTAGCCATAGAGCACACCATTGTGTCTCAATAGGAGAAAGTGGGAGTGAAAATCAAGACTAACTTCTATAACCAGTTACATTCATTTGTGACTACAAAGTGTCCTTGACTCGTGCTGTTAACGTAGTATTTGATGAATGAGTAACAACTAATGACTTCAAGGCTCCAAACAAACAAAGTTTTGTCTTTTTCTTGAGGAATCAAATTTCCTTTGGCATTGCTAGTTACCCTAACCAGTTCCCACATTGCAGAGAAGAGAATCTTCTCCACCACAAATGGAGCTGAGTGCTTCAAGCATATTTCATTTTGCCTTATAAGGCTGCATCAGTCTTACAGATTACCAGCTCAGGTGCCAGGACAATACTTATGCTATTTCTACTAAAACTACACAGATTCTTTCCTAACCATACATCCCACAAACCTTGTGCCAGTGAATTAGTACCTATGTCATAAGTCCTGAAACGGAAACCAAGAATTCTGCTCAAGTCTAGAAGTAAGTCTAAGATGTTGTTTGTGTAGAGTGCTTGCCTAGCATGCCCATGGTCCTTGGTTCCACCCTTAGTACCACAAGGCAGGGAGAGTGGGAAGGGCTGGGAGTTAAAAGTCCTTAACAAACTCATGTGGTAGGCATGGATGGTGGGTAGGGGTAAGAGTAGCTAATGGCAAAACAAATACAAGGCTTTCAATAACCTGCTTACAACAACTGGTACCTCCCACACAGAGGACAATTTCCCAACACCTGAGAGTTTCAGATAGGACTATTCATGAGCAGGTGCTGCCAACCACACCAGCTCATCGCCCACACTCCAAACACGTTCTTAACTTCTGTGATCATGTCTCTATGTTTCCAAGCATTCTTTGGATTCTACGTATTTTTCCAACATGTAGCTCCCTGCTCTTCTTTTAGGAAGTCAAATATCCCTTCATCTAAAGCTTCTCCAGACAACCTAAGCACAAGATCCCATGATTCCCCTCTACTTCTTTGTTACTTTCTGCCTCCTTTCAGATATGTTTCACATTGTTTTGTGACTGTGTGTCTCTGTATTTATCTCTTCTGATTAGAATACAAAAACTTCAAAAAATGTCTTTCCTTGTTTTAATTCTTTTCTGCATCTGAAAATTAAACAATATCTATGTTTGCTGGATAGACCACTTTGCATTTAGAGAAGCACCTTTAAATTTATAATTTATATTATGGAATTACTTATTTCTATTTTGATGTCAACCACTCATTATAGATGAACTCATTATATAAACACGTTTAGCCAAACTTAAAACAGCTGCCAGATAGTTGATGTTTTAAAAGAAAACTCCAGCATTTTAAAATTTCTCAACTTGGTATTTTCAACTGATGAGTACTTAAGTACATCTCTGTGAATGAATTGTTCTGTTCGTTTGCAGAAGCAAAAAAATCTGGTATTATATGGAGGAAATGCAGGCATATACAGTTGACTTTCATAGAGAAGCTGCGGCTTCAAGAAACAAAATAGAGCAGGCCAAAGAGATGAGATAGAAGCATCCACGCTGATTTCAAATTGCTAATTTGAATATAAACCTTTTAAATGTCTGGGAAGTTTTCCTAGAGGCCGAAATCACTGGGTGTCTTGTTTGGAAAAGAATGGCCTAGCATGCAATTGTGTTAATGCTGTCACTCATATATAAAACTTCAGCACCAGAAAATTAAAATTAATCATTTTGTTTAC
Source organism: Cricetomys ansorgei (assembly GCA_026225945.1). Taxonomy (NCBI): domain Eukaryota; kingdom Metazoa; phylum Chordata; class Mammalia; order Rodentia; family Nesomyidae; genus Cricetomys; species Cricetomys ansorgei. The sequence continues at coordinate 22,253,372 of JAMJFZ010000199.1, forward strand.
TTCGTTCCTCTGCTAATGAAACAGGTTTTTTTTAAACCTTTCTTTATAAGATAAAGAAATCTTAAATGCTGTCTTAAGTCTGAGAGAACTTGGGCTTGTTACTCCCACAACATACTTCTGAGAACACGGAACTCCCTTCTGATGTTGGACTGCCTCTGCTGACCTTGCTATTTCTAAAGCATGCATTCTTTTATGAGAAAATGGCATGAGATTTTGTGTTAGTTCACATGAGAAAAAAATGCTAAACGTGAAGCTTTCCCCCACTGTATTCCCAGTTCAGATAGCATGTAACTGATAGAGTGAAGAGGGGAGGTAAGAGAGAAACGGTTTCTAAATCTGCATGATGAGACAGACAACCTTATACCTTTCCCAGGGATAGAGACCTATCTGTGCCTTCATCCCCAATATAGAGCACACTTCTTAGCCTGTGACTCAAAAACATTCCTTTATGAAACCACCCAAATCAGCTTTGTTTGATTCTTGCTGTGGTTTGGGTCTGGCTTATATACACCCTTGGTGTATATGACTTGGAGACTTTGTTCCCAATGTAGTTATGTCAAGGCTAGGGAAGTTTTAAGAGGTGGGACCTGTGGGAGATAACTGTAGTCACCTAGCCCATTCCTATCATTAATATTATCCTTGTCAAGTGAGTTGGAGATGGGGCATGCAGGTGCATTCCTTAATCCCAGCACTCAGAAGGCAGAAGTAGGAATAACTCTGTGAATTTAAGGCCACATGGTCTGTATAATGAGCTACAAATTAGCCAGGGAAACATGATGAGACCTTGTCTCAAAAACATAACAAAAATAAGATAGTTCTCATCATAAAAAGGACATCGTATATCTTGGTATCTTTTGCTCCTAGCTGTTTTCTTTGCTGCTTCCCTACCATGGCATCATACAACTAGGGGGAGGGGGGAGGCATCGTCAGAACATAGGTGTTACACTTTTTGAACTTCCAGCCAATGATGAGTCAAATAAATTTCTTTTTTTTATAAAATATTCAGCCTTGGGTAAAGAGTAATGCAGTCCTAACACCCAACCTCCTAATTTGGAAGAATTTTTTTCTTAATCTTTTTATTAGAAAAAGAGTTAAATAACTTGCCCAAAGGCATGCTGAAAGATTTGGATTACAAACTATAAGATATATGATTAAAAGGGGTCTGAGAATCATCTTAAAAAGTGCAACTTTTTAAATATGAGAACCATCATTCCCACTCTATTACAAAAGTAAAAATAAAGACAAGTACGTATATCGAAATGTAAAACATTCTAGACAATGAATTCTACTGTACATACATTAAGGTATGTACAATTAATTTCACCTAAGACACTTTCAGTATTCCTACTGTGTTCCCAGGACAAACATGACTAAGCAACAGATCCTGATGTGGTAAATGTCTGGATTCTGTGACTGTAAATGACAGAAACAAAAATTGTGTTGTAAAATAGACCCTATGTCTTATAGAGCTATGATCTGTTGAGAGCCATATTACCCAGACTATAGCAGCTTCAGCTTGACAAGGATCCTGAGCCTCTATTGTTGGGAAATTGGAATTCCTTAACTGCTTTGGCCCTTTCTTGTCTTTATTGTATGATGACATACATTTCTCATCAATAATAAGGTCTGCATAACTTAATAGTAATATCCAAATTAATCCCTAAGCTGGCCACTGCTGGCTGGAATGGAACACAGCCATGCTATTCAAAAGTAAATTGTAATCACCTCCGGACTTCCAAGTCCTGGCATGCTGAGAGCTACCCAGGTTTATTGCAAGTGCAACACAAAGCTATTCCTGGAGTAAATGCTGACTTTCCCAGAAAGAGATAAGCCTTAATAGATAGAAGCCAGAGAGCTTAGTTAGAGTTAGCACACCTGAAGAAACAAATAGATAGTTCATCCTTAACTTGCTCTCCCAGTTAATGAAGAACATAGCAGGCCTACACTGACCTAAAAACAAACTTCCCAGGACTTAAAAAAGAAAGCTTCCTGAGCCAATAACAACCAATAGAAAGGATCAGAAATTTATAGCTGTGACTCAGGAAAAATAAATATGTTCCAAGGACCTAAAAACCAACATAAAACTCTCCTCTGGTGCCTACATGTCCTTGCCCTATTTGACCTAGGTAATTGGAAGTTACCTAGGTCATTCAGCCAGCATGACATCCAGCAGTCCCTAATTGACCATTGTGTCATGTTATGTGGTCTCTGTTGATAATTACAAACTTTAAAGCTTGCAGCTACAGAAGAAAGGACACCGTTTATCTACACCGGCTTCTTCTGAGATGTGCCTGCTTGTTAGAGAAGTATTCCTGCAGTTTGCTTCTTAAGCCACAGAAAAGTATTGGTCAGACACAGACAGACAGAGACAGATGTGGACAGGAGAGACAAGGCGAATGAGCTAACTGAGGAATAGAAAAATAGATTGTATGGCCTAAAGAATTGAATTGCTAGCTTAGAGAAACTTTGTTTTATTCCCTTAATGTGTACCTTGTTATTTTCTTTGATTTTACTCTTTATTTTTCTTTAGCTTTCTTTATTTTACTATTAAAGAAGCATTCCTGGGTATCATAATCATCGGAAGGCATAGTCTACGTGTTTTATTAAAGTGCATTAAATGAGGTATTGCACTCACCTGTCTTAGCTTACGTTGTTTATCCTTCTTCGTGGAGACTGAGGAACCCATCGTGGGGACTAGAGCTGGACTTGATGACCCTCCTGCAATGATTCAAGTGTTATGCAGAGCATGAATAAAGGGATAAATAACAGCACTGAAGAGGAGGAAAAACAAAGATAATGCTAAAAGAATAAGAGAAAAACAAGAACAAAGCCACAAAATATTTCACTTTGAACTGCACTGGACAGCTACTTACTTAGCACGTGGGAGGAAATGCTAGGAGATAATACTGACTTGGGCAAAAAAGAAGGAAAAACCCAACCAATGAACTAATTCCAAATGCACAAACCCCAACATAGAAATAAAAAATCACATGAAAATACAAAAATAAGTCTTCTCCAAAAAATATAAATCCCATGGTAATGGCCCCAAATTAAAATGACCCAAAAGAGCTTCAAAGGAATTCAAAAGAATGATTATAACTCTGATTGAACAACACAAAGAAAACAAAGAGATAAGTGATAAAGGAAATCAATCCAAGACATGAAAATAGTGTTTGAATTTTTGAAGAAATGCCAAACTTAAATGATGCTGGAAATAAAAAACTCAATAAGCCAATTAAACCCCTCAGTGGAATAGGTCACGTGAAAAACAGAAAGCTGGTGATGGAAAACTGTCTTAGTTAGTGTTCTGTTACTGTGAAGAGATGCCATGGTCATGGCAACTCTTATAAAGGGAAATATTTTACTGGGGCTGGCTTACAGGTTCAGAGGTTTAGTCCATTATCATCATTATGGGAATCATGGACGCACACAGGCATACATGGTACTGAAAAAGGAGCAGAGAGGTCGACGTCTGGATTGGCAGGCAGTAGGAAGAAAGAGTGGCACTGGGCCTGGATTGAGCTTCTGAAAACTCAAAGTCTACCCCAAATGACATACTTCCTTCAACAAGGCCACACCTACTTCAACAAGGTCATACCTCTTAATAGTGTCCCTCTTTATGGGCCTGTGGAAGTCATTTTCATTCAAACCACGACAAAAGCCAAATAGAGGTGTTGGATCCTTCCGTAAAGGTCAATGAGAATTTTTTTAATATAATAATTTAATATACTTAATAATAAAAATTTAATATAATAATAAATATTTATTTAATTTAAATAAAAATGAGAGAGTTTGCGAACACCATGAAAAGAACTAACCTCTAAATTATGAGAAAAGAAGGAAAAGAATACTATAGCAAAGTCATAAAGAATGTCATCAGTAAAAACCATAAAAGAAAACTTCCCAAACCTAGACAAAAAGATATGCATCTAAATACAAAGGCCTACATAGCATACCAAATAGACAAGACCAGAAAAGGAATTATTCATGACATATTATAGGTAAAGCATTAAAAATACAGAATAAGAAAAAAGTACTGAAGGCAGGAAGGGAAGAAAATTAAGTCACTTAAAAATAGAGGCCTGCTAAAATAAAACCTGATTACATGACAGAATCTTTAAAGCCAGAAAGGCCTGCAAAAATGTACTATAAGTGCTGGAAGATTACAACTGTCAAACCAGACTACTATAGCCAAAAAAACTATCTATTAAGATTGAAGGGGAAATTAAAACTTTCCATGATTAAAAAAAAAAAACAGATAAAAGAATGTATGACAACTAAGCCAACTCTGCTAAGGATACTAAAAGGGATACATTAATCTGAACAGAAGGAAAAATACACCCAAGGGGTTTTAGGGAACAAATGGTGCCAGGATAGGTAATCAAGAGAGACTTGAGAAAATACCACAAAACAAACAAAATGACAGGAATTAACATATATTTCTATAATAATTCTGAATATTAATGTTCTCGATAACCCAATAAAAAGACACAGAGTAATAGATTGGATTAGAAAGGAGGATCCATTTTTTTACTGCCTCCAACAAATACACTTCCCATGAACAATAAACATGGTGTGATGGTGAAAGGATGTAAAAACAAGCAGGTAAAGTTATTCTAATGTTTGACAAAAATAGACCTCAAAATTAGTCAGAAGAGACAAAGAGGAACACTTCATACTTATTAAAGGAAAAATACACCAAGATACTCCAATACTAAACATATCTATACCAAACACAGGGCCAACCAATTTCCTAAACAAAACACTACTACATGTGAAACCACAAATTGACACAACACAGGGAGAGTGCGTGGGTTATTGGGTTATTTCAATACCCAATATCCAGGACAGGTCATATGGGGAAAATTAAACAGAGTTTAATGACTGGAGTTAAATGACATCATAAATCAAATGGACCTAACATTTATCTATAGAACATTCCACCCAAACATGAAAGAATACATAGTCTTATCAGCAGTCCATGGAACTTCCTCTAAAATCAAGCACATATTAGGACATAACATAAGTCTCAAGAAATATAGAAAAATTGAATCACATCCTACACTCTACCTTACAACAGTGGAATAAGCCTGGACATCAACAGCAATCAAATCTACAGAAAGTATACAAACTCATGGGAACAAACAACATACTTCGGAATGAAAAATCATTTTTTAGAATGAAGGGCTATAAAAAATGACTCAGTATTCAAGAGCACTGACTGCCTTTGTGGAGGACCCGGGTTCAGTTCCCACAACCCATATGGTGACTCACAACCATCTGTGGCTCCAGTTCTATGGGATCCAATGCCACTTCTGATCTCAATGGGCTCCTGTATACATGTGGTCACATGCATATACTCAGGCACACAAACATATACATAAATTAATATTTTAAAAAGGACATACTGAACAAAACCCCAGTAGCACAGGCAATAAACTCAACAATTAATAAATGAATCTCATGAAATTAAAATGCTTCTATACAGCAAAGGACATCATCATTCAAGTCAAGAGGCAGCTGACAGAATGGGGAAAATAATACATCAGAGAGAAGATTAAGTATTCAGGATGTAGGAGAACTCAAAAAACTAGACATCAGAAAAACAACATAATTTTCTTAAATGCAGCACAGAACTAAACAGAGAGTTCTCAAAAAATGAAATACAAATAGATAAGAAATGGTTTTTAAAATGTTCAATATCTGCTGGACAAGGTGACACATGCCTTTAATCTCAGCACTTGAGAAGCAAAGACAGGCTGATCTCTTTGAGTCTGAGGCCAGCCTTCTGTACATAGCAATGTGCAGGCCAGCCAAGGCTACATAGTGAGATAGTAAGACCCTGTCTGAAAGAAAGGAGAAAGAAAGAAAGAAAGAAAGAAAGAAAGAAAGAAAGAAAGAGAGAGAGAGAGAGAGAGAGAGAGAGAGGGAGGGAGGGAGGGAGGGAGGGAGGGAGGGAGGGAGGGAGGAAGGAAGGAAAGAAGGAAGGAAGGAAGGAAGAAAAAAATTCTTAAAGTTCAATACCTTTATGGATCAGGGAAATGCAAATTAAAATGACTGAAATTTCAACTTACCGAACTCCAAATGGCTAGAATCAAAAAAAAAAAAAAAAAAAGAAAGAAAGAAAGAAAAAAAGACAACTGGTGTGAGAACACTTTTTCCCTGTTGGTGGGAGTACAAACTGGAGCAACCATTGTGAAAATCAGTGTAGAATTCTCTCAGTAAGCTACAAATAAATATAATATATGTGGTAGTGTGAATAATAATGGCCCCCATAGGCACAAATATTTGAATGCTTGGTCACCAGGGAGTGGAATTGTTTGAAAGGATTATAAAAATTAGGAAGTGTAACCTTGTAGGAGCAGGTGTGGCCTTGAAGGAAGTATGTCAGTAGGGGTGGGCTTTGAGGTTTCAAAAGCCCCACAGTAATGTCTCTCCCCCCCCCTCCCCCCCCTCTCTCTCTCTGCTTGAGGATCAGGATGTAGCTCTCAGTTACTGATCCAGTGTCATGCTTACCGGCAAGCTCTCTGCCATGATGATTATAGTAGTTGAAGACACAGAGGCATATTCATAGTTGCAAAACTTGCCATACTTCAACAGAGAGAACTACCATCATGGCCAATGCCATACTTGACAGTGGAACCCTGAGCATCCCAATTCATGTGTTTTTTGTTGATACAGAACATTTCAGGTGTTCTACTGATAGCACATGCAGATCAAGAGCAATCAAACATCCCCTACATAAATCCAACACCACCAGACAATACAAAATGCCAAGACCTAGGCAGACCCTCACCCAATAGTGCATAAAACAATTATTTTATATATAACTAAAAATAAACTTCTACAATAGATGATAATGGACTGACCCTCTGGAACTGTAATAAATGATTTTGTTTTTAAAGAGTTGCTATTGTCACGGTGTCTCTTCAAAGCAATAGAACACTGACTAAGACAATACATGACCCAACTATACCACTCGGGCATATACCCAAAGGACTCTGTATCCTAGTAGAGAAATACATACTTATCCATATTTATTGCTACTCTATTCACATATTCACAATAGCCAAGAAATGGTAACAGCCTAGACATTCATCAACTGATGAATGAATAATGAAAATGTGGTAAATGTTTACAATTAAATATTATTCAGATGTTAAGAAAAAGGAAATTATGAAATTCACAGGTAAATAGATGGATCTGGGAACAAAATCACTTATAGTAATGTAACCAGGACCAGAAAGACATTTGTTAATCTTTACATATGTGTGTTTCGTTTGCAATACCCGTAGAGGTGTCAGGGCTGACCTGACAAGTCGGAAAGTACCTGAATGGGGGGGTAGGGGGTGGGGTGGACTGAAGGGCCTTATGAGGAGAGGGGAAAAGAGATGCGAAGGGAAGGGAATAGACCAGACACACACAGTATCTTGAGCTCAGGTGGAAGAGAGTTAAGACTTTTTTTTTTTTGTCCCAGTTAATACACTTTTTTCTCAAGGGTTACAAAGCACAGGGAATTCAACAGGTATACAATAGGGTATCAAATCGCCTTAAGACATCCTGTGTTGCTGGAGCAGGATGATTACCCAAGGAAATAGCTTCTCCAGGTGGAGTTGGAAGCTTCTCCAGGACAATAGCCTCACTTGATGGTGCTAAATGCTTGCTTAGGGCAATAGCTCCTCTTGATGGAGCTAAATGATTAGCCAGAGAAGGAATGTTCCTTTAGGAAATCTTTGACTTCCTCAAAACCAGCCACTCTGAGCAGTAAATTTAGTGACTCAGTTTAGCTTAGAGAAATTTCCAGTAAATAACTAGGTGCACAGCCAGAGGCTTGTGGCAGAATCCAGGCCCAGAATCTGGGGGGCTCACCACATAGAGGTCAGGAAATTAATAAGGGGCTATGGAGGAGGGTGCATTTCAAGGAAGTAGAGATAGAATGCAATGGTATAAAAGGTTAGAAAGAGATAATGGATCAAGAAAGGCTAAATGGGATTGAGACCAGAAATATAGGGAGAGATAACTAGCAATAAAGTCATTTTTTAAAAGGCATATGGAAATATACTACGATAGAAGTTTCCTAAACTACACACACACACACACGCACACACACACACATATAAGATTTTAAGTGGAGTTACTCTATAATGAGGCAACGATGCCCCTAATAGAGACCACAGGTAACAAATAAGAGCCCAGTACAAGTAATAGGGTACCTCTTTTGGAGTTGTCGATCAGTGAGATCCCACAAACTCCCCAAACATTATAGGCCATTGCAGTACTTCATAACTTGATGGTAAAAAACTATTCCTAAAGACACAAAATACTTGAATATATAGAATATATATATATATAGAATATATATATATATATAGAATATATATCATATAATATAGAGAGATCAAGCAGGTACTAACCTGTAAGTTTAATATCTACTGTCTAATTTTCATAGTGCTAAGGTGCTGTGCATGCTACTAAAGAAAAAAAGTAATTATCAATTTTTCCCAGCTGTGAACTATAATAACAACCAGCCTGGAAAGACATGTCCACTGGTATAATAGTGGCATAAATAGTGAGAGTGACCAATCACTTTCGGATTGAATTTAAGACCTGTTCCACAAGTTAAAATTTATACCTGGCGTGGTTATCAGAGCCAAGAACCTATGGCTAGATAGGTCATAAGCCCAAGTGGAAAACCTAGACTACTACTCTGACAAATTAGCATAGAATTAAAACAATCATAGTGATTGGCAATTGTGCAGACAATAAGAGACTGTAGATGTTCAGCCCTAAACAGTATATCATACCCCTCCTCTCAAGGTTCAGGGACTGTTATGGAAGATCTGGTGGAAAGATGCAAGAGCCAGCGGCATATGAACTCACAATTGCTGTGACAGCATGCAAAAGACCTGTACAAGCTCAAGCCAGACAAATCCCAGCATGGAGAGGAGATGTGGACATGAAGTCCTACCCCTAGCTAAAGAGCCCTTGGCAATTGATAACTTCTGGGAGAGGGTTGGTTCTCTTTAAGGGTACAGCCCCTCCCTGGCAGGTCGAAGTCTATACATCCTAGAATATTTGGACAGCACAACTGCATTTTATGTGGGGAGAGAGAGACAGAGACAGAGAGAGAGAGAGAGAGAACACTTACAATGTTAGGTGGATAGGGTGTAGGTATATTTGGGAGGAACTGGGAGAAAGACGTATATGATGAAAATACATTACACAAAATTCTCAAGCATACTAATTTAAAATGGGGGGTCATGTTCTTAAGAGTACATATGTTGAGTAGGCAGAAAAGGAATTTTTCAAGACTTTTTTTTTTGTTCACATCTCATGAAGACTCTGAGTCTCATATTCAGAATGAACATTACAAAGGGGAGGGACAGTGTGAGCATGTAAAACACTTGACCACTTTTGTTATATTCCCAGAACCCATAAAAGGAAAAAGAAGAGAACCAACTACATAGAGTTATCTTTTGATCTACATATGCATACAACACAAACACAAGAGTAAAAAATATTTTCAAATTAGGGGGAGGAGACAACATCATCAAAATCACAGCCAAAGCTAGCCTTTGAATCTGTCCAGTGAGAGTGCCATTGAGACCTACAATACTTGCAGCACTGGCAATGGACCACATCTACCAAGGCAGACAGCATGCCAACATTATTTTGACTCCTAGTCTAAGAATCACAGTCTTTTGAACATACCTAAGCCTTGAATTTAGACCCTAGGTTCAAGACAGCTGGAAAATAGTGTGTGTCCATGTAGAATCTATGGTGAGAGTTAAGCTCTACATCTCATAAAGTATCATATGGTTTAGATTTCCAAATACAAGAAAAGAATTCAAATGCTAATTTTTTTTAAAAAAAAGTCCACTATCACTATGTTTTGACTTCAGGACCCTGTCTGTGCACTAGAATGCCTAGCTGACCACCTTCCTGTATACCACAGTATAGAAAGGATTCCCATATGGGAGATGTCTTTTCTATCTTTCATCATCGAGCACTGCCGTTGGCACACAGAGAACTTAGGAGATGCAGCAGGTTGTCTTAAAAATTTGAGGACAACACAGCCACCTCTGCAAACACTGAATCTCTTCCCTCGAAGTCTTTTCAGTTTCATCAGCTCGTGCTACACTCCCGTCTGTGAAATTATTTTCTTTGTGGTACTATGTTTCCAGCAGTGGATACAAAAATAAAAACAAGTACCAAATGAGAACTCAGCGTGAGATGGGAAATAAGAGTCTGCTCTGAGAATGAAGTAGGTGGTGGTGGGCAGTGCCCAACAGGCACACCCACCCATCCACAATTGATTTATTCAAGATGAAACTAAATGTGATAAACTGTCTCTGACTGCATATGTTTGCTTTACAAATAGTGACTTTATTGTTGAGGTATAAATGCTTAATGTCCTTGAACATCATGAAACGGACTATTTGGTTCAAGGGTTTCTTTGTATTTGTTTTTATTTTGTTTTCATTTGAGGGACAGGAGGTAGTCATCGCTGCTGTTTTTGTATTTCCCAGGAATATAGCAAGTAAAAAATCATTAAGACATTTTCGTCACCAAGACCCAAAAAGAGTTTGGGAACCTCTGAAATATCATTGCAGTCACATATTTTTCATAAGAAGCCTCTATTGTCCTTTATCAGAGAAGAGTAATTTGTGAAAAAAGAGTAATGGTTAGGCTGTAGCCTCCCACTCATGTGATGGATGTCCAGTTGGTGACTGGAATTGCGGTAACAAAGAACACCTGGGAGAGTCCAGGAGTTTTTCACTTCCAGGAGTGAAAGCTCAGAAGAAATGTTTAGACACATGGTGAAAGCCCCAAGGGACAAGGACAGAGTCACCAAATATCCCAACCATCTGCAGAAGGAACTATTGGGCCCATTATCCACGAAGATGGTATGATGTAACTGTGGACAAATACAAAGATGTGCGTGTGTGTGAGGCAGAAAACTTTGGTAAATTATGCTGTGAACAAATAGGAACAAAAATGAAGCAAAGAAAAAAATCCAAGTTTGGAAAGAACAAATTCCTTTAATGACATTTCCAAAAAGCGATGCCACGTTTAGGGAAAGGGTTTCAAAAAAGAGTGAGAGAACTATGATCTCCGACAAATCATTATACTCATTTCTTCCTTAGAAAGTGTGTGTCTACCTAGCAACCAGCCTTCTGTAATTATTTTATTGTTCTTTTATTCCCTGGGAATATGGCAGGAAAAAAATTCCTAAGACATTAATGTCACCATGATCCAATAAGAGTTTGGGAAGATCTGAAGTAGCACAGTATCTACTGATTGAAAATATAAATGTGTAGCTGAGTGTGATGATGCATATCTTTAATCCCAACACTTAGGAGACAGAGGCAGGAGGATCTCAGTGAGTTTCAGGCCAGCCTATTCTACGTAGCAAGCTCCAGAACAGTCAGGATTACAAAGAGAAACCCTGTCTCAAAAAAAAAAAAATTAAAATAAAGTCCTATGTACGCAGAGATGGTAGAGGAGAGAGCAATCAGAATGCATTATACACATGTGTGGAATTGTCAAAGAATATATTCAACTGATATTTTACATTCCATTTTACTTGATTCATTCACATTACAATAGACCAAGCATTATGAGAGAGGGCTGTTTCCATTATCCATCAGACCAGTCCTTTCTTGGCTATCCCCTATCTTTCCATTCTCTCCCTGTAGCCTTGGTTGACCTCACTGCTTCCTTTCTCTCTCACGTCCTACTCTACCTCTGTGACACCCTTCTTGCCTCCTCTGCACTGACTCCCCATTACTTCCAGCCTGTAACATTTCATGCTTAGGTCATTGCAATTGCTTGGGAACTGATGCGCACACTCTAGGCTTTCTCATCCACCTACACATGGAAACCTCCCCTGTTCAAGACCTATATGTGCATGTATTGTATTAGGCTCACGCTCGCCAGGGGTGGCATGCCCTTTCCTGGGATAACCTTACCTCCAAGAAAACAAACCAGTTTTTTCACCTTTTGACTAGGCTCAGACATTGCTTCGCTCCGTATTAAGGGCTACCTATTACTAGCTTTTTTTGGAAACAGGTACTGATGAACTGGCCTACCTCCTCCATCTTAGACTCAATGACAAACTAGGCTTCCATAACCCTGTCTATTTTGCCCACCAAATCCCCCATTTAGAAAACCTCTACCCCTGAGCTATAAAAACCTTGTCTTCCTCACTTCCAATGCTGACCTCCCGAACCTCACCTTAGACGGGAAGCAGCCTGTACACACAAAACAAACAAAGAAGAAAAAAAAAACTTGCTTTAATTTATTTGTTCATGGTGATTTGGATTAGTGGTCTTTCTTCTTGAATCATTGAGATTAATAGTACATAGGAAATGAATATCACAGGTTTGTTATTGGAGTCCTGTTGCCTTAAACTCTTTAAACTCTGCTTCTACATTATTTCAGGGTCTGCCCAGCCCTGTACAGTCAGGAGGGCCAGAGACTGTGTATTCATCCATTTTCAGTCTTTTCTACCACTCCTCTCCTATACATTGTCAAATACAAGTGATAAGAGAAATAATGAGAAAGAATAAGGAATGTAACGATAAACTTAAATTAACATTTGTACATATAACTTCTCCAGAGTCCTGGAAAATTACTTAAAAGAGTTAAGTTTTTTGTGGGGTGTTGCCCTGCAAACAAGTATATTTGGGGCGTGATAACTCATAGTAGTCAACCCTAGTTACCCAAAGATCTGGCTAAGGCTTTGAAAATAACATTTCTGAGAAATTCAGTTGCTGACATATAGAAGAAAGGACTTGTGAGCTTCTTTTAGCTTTTCCTGTGCTACTTGGTGGCACTTTGTCTCTTTTTACAATCTAAATTTATTTTAAAGTACATATATGCACATATCCAAATGTAGAGAGATACTGATGTGTACATATATGTGGATATATGTGTACAACTTACACATGTATGTTGACATGCATGCAGAAACATGCATATAGGCAAATAATAACATTTGTAGAATCTATGAAATATTTATGTTCAAAAATTATTTTTCAAAGGCAAAAATTTGTCCTAAAGGGCATATTTATAGTGCATTTGGAATAAATATTTTAGAAACCGAACTGTGAAATATAATAAAACAAAATATTTACTTATAGATTCACACATTTTTGTGGAATTTTTCTTATTTGTTTGTTTGTTTGGTTGGTTGGTTTGGTTTTTGGTTTTTTTGAGACAGGATTTATCTGTATAGCACTGGTTGTCCTGGAACTCACTCTGTAGACTGAGGCTGGCCTCAAACTCACAGAGATCCACCTGCCTCTGCCTCCTAAGTGCTGGGATTAAAGGTGTGTGCCACCACACCCAGCAAGATTCACATATTTTAATCAGCATCTTATTTGTAAATTTCTCTATGAGATTTACAAATGGAGTCTCTGGTGCTTTTCTATGGGTGCATTACTTAAAGAATGACTTAGCAAATTTTTGTTGGCAAACTAAAATCTTCGATGTTAACGTTAAAATGCATAAATTAATCTTAAAATGTTTACAAATGTAATTATCTCTGTAGAATATTGTTTTTCCTCTGTTTTGTTGTGAAAGCTGTAAACCTACAAAAAGTTACAAGAATTAATTTTTCTTCCTACATGAAACTTGGCCTTTTTTTTTTTTTCCATCCTCCCCTCCTTGAAATAATTGAAAATAATTTACAGATTTCCTTAAGCACTGCAGCATAGACTTCCTAAAAATAAATACATGCTATCTTATATTCTCTTACACAACCATATTTCTCAAAATCCAGAAGATTAGCACAGATACAAGATTGCTTCCAAATAGCATTTCCTTCCTCCTGCCCTGGGAAGCAGTGTTTATTCCATCTAAGTTCACGGTGCCTTTGGAGACCACGTGTCTTTAGTTATTTTCAGTCTGGGACAGTTCCCTATTCTCTGTTTGTCTCTCACAGCATTTTCATAGTGATCAAGTCCTGGTCTCTTGTTTTACAGAATGCTCCTGCCTCGGGATTGTCTGGTCATTTCCTCATGCTTTTAGACAGGTTATACATTTGGGCCAGAACAGTAACAGGAATAACATTGTGTCTTCTGCCTTGCAACCCATGTGTAGGCATGGGATGTTGGGGATCTGACCCATTATTAGTGACACTAAGCTTAATCACTTCTTCACTGTGGAAACATCTTACTCTACTTTTGTGATCCGCCGCACAGTAACTGTGTTCATAATTTCCAGAAGCTGGAATCACCTCAGATGTCCTGCCATGGCTGACTAGATAAGCGAAGTGTACACTGTACACTAGGATACACTGAGCACAAAAAGCAGCAAACTATAGATGCCATTAGTAACGTGGCATGGACCTCAAAACAATTATGCTGAGTGTTACGTACTGCAGGATTCCAAGTTTACAACATGTATTCTCTGTAGATCATTTTGATTTTATAGATTTACGTGGATTGTTACCCAGCCCTACTTGCCACTAAAGCTCTCTGTTTCCTGATCCACCAAAATATAACAAATTGTCACATCATACTCTAACCACTATGGAGTCCAGATAAACTATATCTCCTCAAACTATGAGCCAAAAGACTTCCTTCGTCCTTTAAGCTGCTTCTTTCTATCTGCTCACACTGAGGAGAAAAGTAACTGACAAGATACTAAGGACTTACGACTCTGACAAGATAGCCGAGGAGTGTGAGGTAGTAGAGTGATTCTGTATCCTGTCGGCAGTGGTTACAATAGTCTACAGCTACATTTAGAACTATAAAGCTAGTCACCAAAAAGAAGTCAATTTTACAGTATACTTCTTTTTATAGATTTTGTTTTTACTTTAATTAGTGACTTTGTATGGATTCGTGCACTTGAGTGGAGTGCTTATTGAAGTCAGAAGACAGCAGCAGATTCCCTGGGGCTGGTTATAACTAACTGCACATGGATTCGGGAACCAAGACAATATACACTCTTAGCCACTAAGCCATCTCTCCATCTTTTATCTTAGCTACTTTTATATTGCCATGACAAAACACCATGATCAAGACAACTTATAAAGGAAAACGTTTAATTTGGGGCTCATGGTTATAGACGGTTAGAGTTCATGACCATCACAGTGGTGAGCATGGTAACAGGTAGATAAATAGCCATGGCACTGGAGCAGTAGCTGAGAGTCTGCATCCTGATTCACAGTGGGAGACAGAAAGCTAACTAGGAATAGCATGGCTTTTGAAACTTTAAAGCCTGCCACCAGTGATACACACTCTCCCACTCCACCCCAGACCCCAAACAAGGCCACACCTCCTAATCCTTCCCAAACAGTTCAACCAACTAGAGAACAAGCATTCAAATATATAAGCCTATGGGGTCCATTCTCATACAAACTACCCCACTCTTTTAAAATAACATTTTAAATAATATCTGTAAGGAGATCACTAAAGACTATGTGAACTTCCTATTCCCTAATAAACATACACCTTGTATATAATCCAATTCTTTCATTTTCCACCTGAGTTTATAGCTCTACTTCTGTACAAGCTTGATAGTGACTTACTGTTTTTACAGCTCATGTTGTCTTTTTCTTGTAGTGAATTAATCCGTACCATATAGACCCAAAATGAGATATTGCTAGGGATCATGCTTTTCCCATGTAACCACACTTGGGGATTCATGGGCAAACATGATTTGGTATAGTTGCTCTTATTCCATATAAGCACCTAGAGATATAATGAAGTTTTGGCCCATATTTTTAATTATTAAATTTTTGGTTCACAAAAACCTAGCTAGCTATATCAGTTATGGATGTGATAAAGATATTAAAGTGTACATGATATTAAGGAACATACATTTGGCTCTGGCTATGACAAAGGCATTAAAGAGCACTACTTCATCTCTCAAATTGAGAACTTCTTTCTGGTTATCTGTATCATACTTGGCCTTTGCTTCTGTAACAGCCATTTACTGGCTACAAAACTGAAATTAATATCTCATATTGAATAAACAAATTGTGATATGTAGCTATTGTCTATGATTTGGAAGAACTCTACGAGGAACTTTTACCAGAACAGAATAAACATATTGTTAAGATGATAACATGGCACATTAAAATGATAAGGGAGTGTGCTGGATAGTTTTATGTCAGCTTGACACAGCTAAAGTCACCCGAGAGGAAGAAATCTCAGTTAAGAAAATGTGTCCGTAAGAGTGGGTTGAAGACAGGCCTGTAAGGCATTTTCTTAATTAGTGATTGATGAGAGTCCATCTCATTGTGGGTGGTGGTATCATCCAAGGTCTGGTGGTCCTGAGTTCTATAAGAAAGCAGGCTGAGCAAGCCATGAGGAGCAAGTCAGTAAGCAACAGCTCTGCATCAGCTCCTACCTCCAGGTTCCTGCCCTGGTTGAGTTCCTGTCCTGACTTCCTTCAATGATAAACAGTGATGTGGAAGTATGAGCCAAATAAACCTTTTCTTCCCCAACTTGCTTTGGTCATAGACTTTCATCACAGCAATAGCAACCGTAAGACAGGTGGAAGTACAGGAAAGGAGAATTAATATTGACTGGGCACCCAGGCTCATGCCAGACTCTGCTTTAAGCATGTTGCCAACATCCTCCTGATCCCCTTCCAATTCTGGGACACAAACCCCATGTTGTTCATCTTAGTATAGTAGGTAATTTCTAACAATAAGAGATGCCCAGAATGTCCTGTGCCTAGTTTTAGTGTCATTGATATGGACAGTGCCTTAATATTGCAAGTGTCCATCTCCAGTGAATGCTGTGGTGTCTCCTGGATATTCACCAACAACATAGGAGCTTATATAGCAGGGGGGGCAGGAGGCTAAGTAACTGAGATGAAAGTCAGTTGTGATGGTTTGAATGAGAATGATCTCATAGAGTCATATATTTGAATGCTTAGTTACCATTTAGTGGAATTGTTTTGGGAAGGATTAGGAGACTTTGTTGGAGTAGGTGTGGCCTTGTTGGAGGAGGTATGTCACCAGGTGCTACCTGTGGATAAGGATGTAAAGATCTCAGTATTGCTCCAGCACCATGCCTGTCTGCTTCCCGCCATGATGATAATGAAATACCCCTCTAAAACAGTAAACAAGCCTTCAATTAAATGCTTTATTTTATAAGAGTTGCCTTGGTCATGGAGTCTCTTCACAGCAATAGAAGAGTAACTAATATGTCAGTGGATAAAGTGACCAACTATCTTGTCCTCTAGTGATGAAATTCTAAAGCACATTCTCTGTGTTTCTACAGATGACCTAAAAGGAACTGTACTCCCATTTGTGGCTTCTAAATGAGTACCACACACATTTTATTTGTTTGTTTATTTGTCAGTTTATTTTATGTGCCTGGGTGTTTTATTTGCATGTATGTCTGTGTATCACTTGCTTGTTTGGTGCCTGGTACCTGCCAAGGCCAGAAAAGGGTGTTAGCTCCCCAAGAATTGGAGTTACAGACAGTTCTGAGCCAGCCATTTGGGCGCTGAGAATTGGATCCGTGAACGCTAGAAGAGTAGTCTATGCTCTTAACTGCTGACCCATCTCTCCAGACCCAGAGTAACACACTTTGTTTTCTTTCTCTTCCCTTCTTTTTCTTCCACTACCTAAAATCACTATCAAGTCACTAAGCAAATGTAGATAAATTCCCTAGATTCAAGTCCTTGCCATAGCCTCTGCTTTTCAGGATCTCAAACTAAGATATACAATAATATTCATTATTCTCTTCTTTCAATAGTAAAACTCTGTTTTATTATCCTTATAGGTGTGGGGTTATAGATTACATTTCCCATTATGTTTGCCACAAAGTATGGTAGTTACTTTGGGTTAATGGATATAAGTGGTCTTATATACCAAATCTTATCTTTAAAACAAATGTGCATTTTTATGTTTTCTGTATTCTATTAAAGGGTTCATAGTGAGCTCTTCATTTTTGGTGATATACCACATGCTTTTATGTGCTGTGGTTATTTTTTATAAGCTGATAAATATTACATTATCTATGACATCTCTCTGGAAAGAATATATGTCTCCATCTTTTTCTCATGAGAGAGAAAAAGGTAAGTGATAGATAAACAAAGAGAGGTAAACAAAGAGAGGTAAATAGATTAGAACAAAATATTAGTCTTTGTTACGAACTGAGCTGTGTCTTCCTCCCAAATCCTTATTGAAGCTCTAACTCCCAGTATCTAGGTCTGTTTATGTCATTAGGGGAAATTCATTAAAGAGGGGATTAAGTTAGAATAAGGTTTAAAAAGTGAATCCTACTTCAGTCTGATCCACAGTCTTCATGGGTTCCAGCACAGAGAGAACAGCATAGCCAATCTGAGGAAAGAAACCATAGAAGACATGGATTCTGTTGGTGCCTTGATTGTAGACTCATGGCCTCTGGGGCTGTGAGAGACAAATTTTTGCTATTTAACTCCCACAGTCTGTTGTACTTTGTTAACAACAGCCTTACAAACTAACACAGATTTAACATCAAAACCAAGGGCTTGTTATGGAACCCTTACAAACTCATAGAAATTGTCTTTCCAAACTAAGGAAGGAGATAATCCACCAGACAAATAAGCAAATGAATAAATGAATGATAATGTCACAATGACAGAAAACCGTAACAACATTTTGTACTGTGACACGTCATTCATTATACAATATATATTTCATTCAGCTGTGACCCAGCTCATTTAGTGTGGCAATCAGAAAGAACACCTGCATCTCTGTGAACTAGTTCAGTCTTGCTGACTACAATGTGGCACTGGCTTGGACACATTTGTAGCTGAGTCAAGAAACCTGAAATGATGACACAGCAGGATTCCAAAGCACAGATTGAATGGTCACATGAATTTCAAAAGTAAAGGATTTCTTAAGTGAACAATCTACTTTTTTATCCAAAGCAGAGTATAGGCAGCAGTCAGGAAAAAGAAGCTGTTTGGTATCACTAATTATGAGATAATTAGTAGACTTACTATATTGTCACATAAAGAGTACCCTAAAACACCAACTGCTCCAAAGAAACATTTTCTTCTGAACATTACAGATACTGTGCTTTGATTACTGGTCTCATCATTCCAAGTCAAATTATAACTTCCTTTTTGTATAGAAATAAAGACAAAGGCTTTTCTTTTATCTTTTTATAAGCTATATCCTTAGATTTCAAGATTATTAGCAGACAATCCACTTTAAAATTTGATACTTGAGACCATTTATCTGTGTAAATTAAAATTATCCTGCTATGGTACCACAAACAAAACTCAGAAAGAAAAGAATTAAGATCTTGCTGTCAATATCAGACATCTTTCATCCAAAACAAATGTCATGATTCCATTCTTTAAGTTTTAAAACAAATATATGATAAGTAATTTTTTTTATGTTGATATGCTGCAAAAGAAAAAATTTGCAAATATAATTCTGCTGTTAAAAACCTTTGGTGGCTGGAGAGATGGCTCAGTAACTAAGAGCACTAGCTGCTCTTCCAGAGGACCTGGGTTCAATTCCTAGTACCACATGGCAGCTCACAACCATCTGTAACTCTAGTTACAGGATCTTATACCATCTTCTGATCTCCACATGTACTCTATAAAAGTGCTATAGGCATACATGGAGGCAAAATGCCCAGGCACATAAAATAAAAAATAAAATAAAATAAAAAAATAAAATAAAAAGTCTCTAGAAAAGGGCCAGCAAGATGCTTTTAGAATAAAATCACTTGCTGTGCAAGCCTGAGGACCTTATTTGAACCCCTAGGACCCACAATAGCAGGAGAGAACTGATTCTTGAAAGTTGTCCTGTGACTTGCTAAACACACACACACACACACACACACACACACACACACACACTGTGACACATATGTGCCCATATCTGTACACATATGATACACCAAAATAAACCTACACAATAATAAAAATAATTTTCAGTAACTATGAGGACATACCGTTGACTGCTATAAAAAGCAAACCTTCAAACAAAGGTATAGCAGACTGACCCACAGTGTCAGTCTGTTCCTTGTTGATAATCACTTCTTTCATTCCACTTCTCCTTCTGTGGTCCTCAATCTGCAGGGTTCTTGCTGCTTTCTTCATGTGTGGCTTACTCCCACACACCCTGAAATGCTCACCCTGACCGCTCCCAAAAGCCCCTCCTGCCCCTAAGGCCTAGCTATGTGTAGCTCTTTTATACAACCCTTGTAATAACAACTGGCTTTAATTTTTATATTTATCTTTGTTAAATGAGCTCTGGAGAAGTGTTGCACTAGAGAAAAGCCTAGCATATGGTAGACATTTGGAAAACTGAACAAAGAAGGAAAAAATAGAAGGGAAGGATGACTGCAAGGAAATGGTGACTGGACTGCTTCTCAATGTTGTCCTTAATTCTCTGCTTTCTGGAAAATGGAAATTGTTGGTTCTAGTTTGGTTTCTGTTTCTATAACAAAATGCTAACCAAAAGCAACTATGGGGGAGGAAGTGGGTTAGTTGGCCTCCACTTACCACATCTCCATTATTGAGGGAAGTAAGGTAGAAATTCTAGAATAGGCTTGTGTGAAAGCTGGGCAGGGTCTCTATTCAAGGGGTCTATGTTCAGAGGTCTGTGTAGTCTGGATGGAATGTAGACACACCTTTAAGCCCAACATTCAGAAGGCAGTGGTGGTCCACACCTTTAATCCCTAAGATAGAAACAGTGTGGAAGTAGACAGGAAGCAGAGCTCAGAAGTGTCAGATTGGAAGTGATATCTGAGATGAGTCAGAGTGAATGGCAGGCAGAGGAAGAGTTAGTAGAATGAGTCAGAGTAAGGACATGCCCAACTCTCACAATAGAAAAGGTAGGGACTGAGGATAAGGCAGAGAGGCTGACTGAGACACCTTGGAGAAGAGTTTGAGCCTGAACCAGAAGAATCACAGTTAAGAAGGAGCTAGTCAGAGTGGCTCAGTAAGCAATAGGTCTTGGAGGCTAAGGCTGAAGCCTTCAAGGTCCAGAGCTAGCAGTTTAAATGTTCTAGGTTCTACTAAGGCTGAAGCCTTCCAGTTCTAGGATTAAGTTTAGATTGTAAGGAGGCTGAAATGCTCTAGGTCTCCAGGCAAGAACCAATGATTTAATTAGCAAAAGAATAAACATTTTGAACCTGAATCTATAGCTACATCTGGTGAATTTACACCTACAAAAAAACTCCAGAAGAAACATGGAGGCAGGAACTGAAACAGAAGGCATGAAGGAATGGTGTTTACTGGCATGCTTGCCAAGGCTTGCTCAGCTTGCTTTCTTATGCATCTCAGGAACCCCTGCTTAGGGGTGACACTGCCCATAGCGGGCTAGGCTCTCCCACATCAACCATTAATCAGGAAAACGTCCCCACAGAATTCCCTACAGGCCTGATGGAAGCAATTCCTCAATTTCAGTTCCCTCTTCTTAAGTTACTCTAGTTTTGTGTCAAGTATGACAAAAAGTAAT
The DNA here is from genome assembly GCA_026225945.1 of Cricetomys ansorgei. Lineage (NCBI taxonomy): Eukaryota > Metazoa > Chordata > Mammalia > Rodentia > Nesomyidae > Cricetomys > Cricetomys ansorgei. The sequence goes on from JAMJFZ010000199.1 coordinate 22,274,805, forward strand.
CACACATTATCATGAAAGATTTAATTTGAAGGTTAAGAATTAAGAGTTTCAGCTGCTGTGTGAAATAGCATATGCCTTTAATCCCAGCACTTTGGAGACATAAGCAGGTGAATCTCTGTGTGTTTAAGGCCAGTCGGGGCCACATAATGAGACCTTATCTAGAAAGAAAGAGAAAAAAAGGTAGGTAGGAAGGAAGGAAGGAAGGAAGGAAGGAAGGAAGGAAGGAAGGAAGGAAGGAAAGAAGGAAGAGAGAAAGAGAGAAAGAGAGAAAGAGAGAAAGAGAGAAAGAGAGAAAGAAAGAAAGAAAGAAAGAAAGAAAGAAAGAAAGAAAGAAAGAAAGAAAGAAAGGAAGAAAGAAAGAAAGAATTAGGAGTGTGGAAGCTAAGGATACAACTCACTTACTTGGCAGAGTACATTACTTGGCAGACTTGACATATGAAATCCTGGGTTTGATCTCCAGTGCATAAACTGGGTGTGGTGATACATCCCTGTAATCCTAGCACTTGAGACATGGAGGCAGAAGAATCAAAGTGCAAGGTCATCCTTGGCTACAGAGAAACTTTGAAGCTAACCTGTACTATAGGAGACACTATCTCAAAAGAGGGGAGAGGGAGTCATCTGTGCCTAAATACGACAGCAAGTCCCCAAGTCATTACACATGGTGATCAGAAATGGGCCTGGAGAGCAAAGGACCAAAACTCAGAAACTAAAACCCATTCAGTACATACAGGTATCCCAGGTTGGGGCAGAAAGGACTGAGGGTACAAACCCTTCAGCAACAATTCCCTGCCCAGAATGACATGCTTGAACACTGCATTGTTGCACCAGCTCTAAGGTGGGAAGGTGGCATACATTTCCTTGTTTGGAGAAACTGAGCTCCTAAGAGATTAGATAGAAGAAATACTGGCAACAACAGCCAGACATTCAACAGCTTTTCTCTCCCTGACCAGTGTTTCACAGAAGGCGGAAGAAAGCGCCCTGCCTCCCTTAAGATAATATGCTGATTCAGCTTGTTAGCTCCTCTGAACCAGATTTGCAGGTTGTCTCCCCTACAGTGCACAGAATGGCTGCCTTTCTGAGCTGAACTCCAAGAAAAGGTTTGGCTCAAGGTTAAACCAGGCTACCTGAAAGCAATAGTGTGGTTGCCCTGGACATGTTATCTGAGTTATGGGATTTCCTAGGGCTTAGGTTTCTGATGCTTCACTTTGATTTCTTAGGGTGATAAGTAAGCTTACTCATCTTTAAATGCTATTTTTTTAGTGGCAACACCATAGTAAATTTCCCCAGTGTCTATGACAGGGAAGAGATTTGCCTTCTGTTGTCACTTCTATTGTTACTAGAATTTCCTTAAGGAACATCCCGTACACACACACACACACACACACACACACACACACACACACTTTCCTTCCAGCCTATGCAGAACATAAAATCATCTACTGTTAAGATTTCCCTGCATAGATTTTCCTGTATCTAGACAACTTTCAGAATTATGCTCAATTCCTAGAGACACAGAAACCATAATTAGATGCCCAACCAATGGTGGTTAGCTATGGTAGATGGGAAAACATTGTCTCTTGCCTTTGGTCAGAATTATATTGTTTCTGCCCTCTGCCTGGTCCCTTTTCCATTCACATCCGCCTGTAGTCGAAATCAGAAAATGAATCAGAAGCCTAACTGGACTCAAACTGTAAAAGGAAAAACCAAGGAAGGAAGGTAAACTGACAGCAGGCCTGAGTGTAATAGGTGAGGATCTGGACAGATCTGCTAGTCCCCCTCCCCCCAGCCTTCCCGCTGGCTTCTCTAAAGAGAGCCCACAGTCACTAATGAATAGTGGCCGACTGGTAGCCTTACCATCTGAGGCATGCTATTATCTTTTTTTTCCCCCTCTCTCTCCTTCATTCCCTCTCTTTAATTAGGGGCCCTTGAGGGAAGTTACTCATAGTTTCTGACAGCGTTAACTTGCAAGAAAGCAGAGTGACTCAGGAACCCTTTTCTGAAGAACTGTTTTGTTGACAGCACGGGTACGAGAAAGGAGCATCTTCCCTGAGAATTAACGGCGGAGCTGATAGAATTCTTGTTCTGAAAGGCGTCTTTTAGGACTGAAAACATGGAGAGAACTATCAGTTTTCTCTGAACTGCAGTTTAACTGATGCCCACAATAAGATACCAAACGCACATAAAGCAAGATTTCATCACCACCTGCATGTCACCTGCTTTCCTTCCTCCCTTCCCTCCCACTTCCTTTTTCCCCCGGGTTTTAAATGCAAATCTCAGCCTACTACATTGATTCCTTCACGTGAAGCTGCAGCAACCCCTGTGCTCTGGAAAAACAAAAACAAAAACAGTCAACGGGTGGCCTTTTAATTTCTCTCGCCCTGTTATTCAATATAGAGCGATTCGGAATTGAGGACAAGCCTGATGAGTTTGAGGTATGGAATAAAGGAATCCGACCAGCTCTGAGCTCATTGTGTTTTTAAACCTTGCTTTGTGTTCATTCTCACCACAGAGAGGATGCTATTATCTTTGCTCAGAGAGCAGACAGTGCCGGGCTTGTTTCCCCCTGTTTCTCTTTGATCCCTGCAGCCAGCTCAACCCTTCCCCCTAGCCTGGGTCCAGACTGGCTGAAGATATCGAGACTCTGGGGATTTGCCGGGCTGCAGCCCGCTGAGCGTTCACTGTTCCACCCCTGAGCTGCCCATCTCCCTGCTGAGCTTTCATTGTGGATCTGGGCCGTTGACTGTTGATTTTTGCGCTTTTCTCTCGTGTTTCTTCCCTGATTCCATACAGGATTTCAGTTTGTTGCTCCGATGATGACAAAAGCGAGTGAAGATTTTATTTTAGTCTTGAGCTTCTTTGTTAGCTAGGACTTCATCGGGGAGGAATTTGTCCATTCAAAAATTACTTTGGAGATGATTAAAAAAATAATAATGATGAATGTTTTCACCTGGTTTGGTGGTGCACACCTTGAATCCTAGCACTCTGGAAGTGGGGGAGTCAGGAGTTCAAGGCCACACTTGGCTTCGTAGTGAGCTTGAGGCCTACCTGGTCTACATGAGTCCTTGTTTAAAAATAATAAATAAACAAGTTAAAAGTTCTACAATTAATTTCTGAAGTATTTTTAGCGTTTTAGACCAAGGTTGACTATAGATAATTACAGATAGGAGGGGAGACTACCCCTATGCCCATTCCCAGTAAACTTTCTCAGTGCTACACCTACCTTAACCCTAGCATAGGTTTGGTGTGTTTTGTCTTTTTCTGCCTTTATTTCTTAATCATCTGATTACCTGTTTGTCTTTAAAATAGTCCTACCTCTAATTAGAGAGAGTATGGGGATAAAGGAGGGTAATAAAGTAAATACAAGAAAAGTACAATGGGTAATTATTAAAATGTCACAAAACCCATTGTTTTGGGAACTGCTTTATTTGAGAGGGTATTTTTTTATTATGTTCTATGTCTATGCATAATGGGCTTCACTGTGACAATTTCATGTGTATATAATATCTTTTACTCATAGTTATCCCCTGCTCCCCCAAATAAGAAGTTTTTAACAGAAGTGTGTCTATTGTTTCGCTGCTGGATATGAAGCCCAGGGCCTCACACATGGAAACCATGTGCTCTGTGCACAGGTCTGAAACCACAAGATACATAAGCTATGAGAACTCAGGTCTTTCCTGACAACCCGAATGCTGCTATGTCACAGAAATACAAAATATTAGCTGAATACAATGGGCAAACCTTTTTAACCCTGTATTCAGGAGGCAGAGGCAGCAGATCTCTATGAGTTCCAGGCCAGTCAGAGCTACATAGCAAGACCTTAAGAAAGAAAGAGAGAGAGAGAAAGAAGAAATACAAAATAAAAAATTAAAGATTTTATACTAACTGTATTTGAAAAAGTAAAAAAAAAAAAAAAACAGATTAAATGTATTTCAATAATATAGCTTATATAATCAGACATATCTAAAATACTATTATTACTTGTAATTACTGTAAGAAAAACTATTTTTACATGGGGCAGAAATTAAAGTGACTATTGTTTTCAATATCTACCATGCATTTTCTACCTGCAGAATGGTGTATTTATCTGTCTGTGTGGATATACACATGTGTGTGTGTGTGTGTGTGTGTGTGTGTGTGTGTGTGTGTGAGATGGGTATACTATGAAGTACACCCAGAGACACATACAGTCTAGAAAGATACCTTACCACCACGTTACCTCCCCAGGTCAGCTGCTCAGTTTTGATTAGCCATATTTCTAGACTTTGGTAAGCATAGGTCACAAGAGGCAAAGTATTGGAAAACACAGGTCTCAATAAAGAAGTAGATGTGAGAGATACCTGTATACTTAGTGGGTTGCCCTAACATTTAGAAACAGGGACTATTGCCTCATGGGAGGGAGCTTCTGTGAATTTCATGTTCCTTCCTATTGAAAATGGAACTGCCAGTTCAGGATCCTCTCCATTAACTTTGGTCCTATATAAATGATGGAGAGCTGAATACAATGGCACAAACTTTCCTACTCCCCACCATATCCTAAGATGAAGTTCAGCTACAAGAAAACATGATGACAGTGTCACACCCAGCAGTTGATAAAGGTCTCCATTCACAATTTGTCATTGAATCATTAAATCATACCCAAAGGTAGTAAGTGAAGTATTATCAACCCCATTGCACAGATGAATGACCTGAATGTCAAGAAGGATAAATGATTTGTCTCAAAGTTATTACAAAAGAATGGATTTTGTCCTCTTTGCAAAACTCTTAAGTTTGGTCTATTCTCAGGAAATAACTTGTGATCACTTGACAATGGCATTATAATAAATTACTCCTTAGCCAACTGAACTCAACTGTTTTGGGTTTTGTTTAAGTTGGACAGTGTTATTCAACTCAGCAATTTGAAATATCTCATTTTTGAAAGCAAGTGTATAATTGCAGGGAATTTTTTTATATGGGCCTTAAACTGTGTTGCAATCCTTTTTATCTGGAGAAGGGAACAGAAGTGAATTCACAGCATGGTTGTTACTGGATGGGCAAGCCAAGTCCTACCTCAGAACATTGGTGACTATCTTTCAAATAAGGCTCACTGTTATAGGATTAGTTCTGTGGGCATGACCTGTTTGGATTGTGCTGTTCTATATACAGAATCTAACATCACTAGTACCATGTAGAGAATTACAGCAACTCAATTCTGATTCAGCCTTCTGTTGCTGTGAGGGAAAGATCATGGCAGATTCTAACTTGTACAACAAAAGACATTCTACATGCTTATCACTCTGAATTTGAGAAACATGATGGCCCCTAGATTTATATTTGCATTGATCTGTTCCAGGTGCTCACGTTTTCTCTGCTATGCTTTCCTAATTTTCCCAACTTTCTTTCTTTCTAGTTGGGGGTCATATTGTTTCTTAGTTAGGGGCACCTAAATCCTGGTCTCTTCTGTGGTATAATTCTCTTTAAAATTTCAGCTACTAACTTTTTACAGTAATTCTTTGGCAAACCATAATGAAATTATGTTAGTTGGTCATAGAGAATCAGAGTTACTGTGGAAGGGCTGGTGAAATGGTTTTGTTTGTAAAGGATCTGTTGTGCAAATATGAGTTTGATCCCCAGCACCCACATTTGGTGGTGATGCATGATTGTAACCACAGTGTTGGGAAGACTGAAACAGGAGAATCCCTAGAGCTAACTGGCAAGTGAGTCTAACTGAATCAGGAAGCCCCATCCCAGTGAGAGATACTATCTCAAAAAATATGATGGATGGGTCAGGTTGACAACTGATCTCTTGTGAGTACACACACACACACACACACACACACACACACACACACACACGGGGGTGGGGGCAGAGAGAAAGAGAAGGGTCACTGTGGAATTTTTGAAGGTCTGGAACCAAATTAAAATTCAGCCTTCCAAACATAGACAAAATGATAAGAAGCAGCTGAAAGTCAGTGTGTTTGGTATCTTTGTCACAGCAAATTCTCTAGCACCTTTTCATAGGTGCCACAGTGGTGCTGGTCTTGGGATGCCTTTGGTGAAGTGCTGAGTGGTGACTCCTTTGACCTAGTTAAGTGTCACACATTGTTATTTCCTATACAGCAATCATATACTGAAAGAAGGGAAGGAGACTACTACAGCCCACTAAGCCACGCTCATTGTCTAGTTTATCACTCAGTTCTATTCCTTCCTTCCTCTGCAGGAAATGAAGAATGTGATGATAAGTCATTTCAAGCTTGAAAAAAAAAAAAAGTAAAATATTAGACCCTTTGTGATGATCAGCATTTTTTAGAAGGGGTCAAAAGCATAAATAAAGGAAGTTACCATCCTCCATTTCTATGTGCCCAATAGCTTCCTGTCTCGATATCCAGCTCTCAGAAGCAAGTAAACAAGCATTTTGGTAAAGTTTTTAATCTAATTCACCTTTTCAAGTGGCTCGTTGGCTGTCTTAATATTTAAAGTAATGATTAGCTTTATAATTAACTATTGAATGGGAAAAGTAGGTAAAGTTCGTTGGCAGTTTAGAGTTACTGCTTCTAAAACTGTCTGAGCAAAGGAGCAGCATGTTTTGGCTCCAACATGCCTTAATCCAGTCACTACTTGCCATGCACATTTGCATGAGAACAGACATCCATGGCAGGTTATATTACTTCATAGTGTAACTCACCTATGCAGTCTGTACACCTACAGGGTGGCTCAGCATGGAAGACATGGAGGCATATTTCAGAGGTGTAAATTCTGCCAGACCTCAGCAGAGGAAGCCACCATCCTGGCCAGCGCCAGACTCCATAGTGGAACCCCAAGCTCTGAGCTCAGGTGTTTTCATTCTTTCAGAACTCCTTGGGTATTTTACTGATAGCACATGGAGATCATTAGCAATTAAATAACCCCCACAGAAATCCAACACCTGCAAACAATACAAAATGCCAAGGTCTATGCATCTCCTTATCCAACAGTGCACAAAAAAAATTATTTTACACATAGCTAAAAATAAACTTCTACAACACAGTCAAAGTATATCAACAGACTCACGTGCTGCTAAGATTTATCCCCAGTAAGCTTCTATCCTACTTTCCGTATCCTACATTTAAAACCCAACCAGGTTCTCTTTCTAGACTAACTGTAACTTTTTCTTACTTAAAAGGTATTCTGCTAAGGCTAGGAGGATAGCTTAGTTGGTAAAGTACATACTTGCAACCATGAGGGTCTGTGTTCAGTCCTCAGAGCCCATGTAAAATTCTGGACCCAGCAGCTTGTGCTTACAATTTAGTGATGGTTGGGGGCAGTGGGGGGGGGATGTTGGAGGGGAGACAGGCAGATCCCTGGGCCAGTTAGCCTTGCTCAACAGGAGTTACAGGCCAGAGAGATAGCCTGACTCATAAAACAAGGTGTATAGAACCGAGAAATGATACGCAAAGGTTTTCCTCTGACCTCCACATACATAGGCACACACACGAGCATGTACATTCATAAATACACACACACACACACACAAGATTCTCCAACACATAACAAATTTCTGGCTGGAGACTGGTCTATGTGACTCATGTATATCTCCATGTTTCTCAATCCCTCAAGTTGTGAGACTGTTTGTTCACCTCTTTAGAGGCAGCCACATTGAAAGGTATGTTTAAAGAGTTAAGCTTAAGTTTAAATGTAAAAGTGCCTCCAGTTGGTGAGATAGTTCAGTGGGTAAAGATGCTTGCCATGAATGGTGCCCGACCTGAAGTCTGAGAACCTGAGTTCAATCCCTGACACTCACAAGGTAGAAGGAAAGAACTGTCTCCCATAACTTGTCCTCTGATCTCCACCCCTACGTGATGGCATGTACCCCTCCCCACTGGTGCACATGCACACAAAATAAAAATTTGGAACAAATATGAAATACCTGCAAGCTTTGAGTCAGCTTGTCAAACACATAGGAAATATCAAGGAAAGTGATCTGACTACCTCTGTGTTTGGGCCCTGGCCTGGTGTCAACGCTTTCTGAGTGTGTTTATGTGCACACTTTCCCAGCAGCTTTTCTCAAGCTCCCTTCCTCCGTTGCTTTGTTCACTTCTCAGAATCACACACTGAAACTGCCTTCGGAGGCTTTGTCAGAACACCTGCCAAAACAGCAGTGTTCTTACTTGTAAATACACCTGAGGCTCTTGGGAAGGTGCAGACCTGCCTTCCCTACAGCTCTTTCATTCCAAAAGCTACAAGGAAAGATGTGGTTTCCTAAGGGTGGGGGACGAGGTTATTGCCATATCTTAAATATGAAAGGTTTCAAGTTATGGACAAAAAAGTGAGATCATAAAATCAATATTTTTTCAAGAAATATTAAACTACTAGAGCCCTTGAGGGTCATATGAGTCTTATTTTCTCTTATCATCATCATCAACACCACCACCACTCAAGTTAGTCATATCTCCTTTAAAGAATAGAGTACTTGAAGGGCAAAAATTATTATAATTCTTCACAGTTCCACCTCCTACATTTGCACACGTTTACTAACTACGTGTTATATATACACATGTATGTACAGAATCCAATTACTGGTAAGAACCAGTTCTATGTGATTCATATGCTCTGTGCTTCTGATACAGATACACAGAGAAATCTTAGGAAAACAATGTCACAAATATATGCTGTTAAATAGGTTTTAGTTTTTAAACTTAACAGATCCTAAGAACCATCTCAGTAAACAAATACCTGTTGCACCATTGCTGACAATGCATACTGCTCTTCTGTGTGGCTAGACCATAAAGTCAGTTAGCCAATACTTCATGTTTGACTCTGAGCTCTTTCCAGCCTTTGCCATCCTAAGCAATTCTACAATAAACATCCTTCCTGGAATGTTTATTGTAAACTTTCTTATACAAATACTTGATTTTTTTTTTAGAGTAAATTCTCAGAATTGTGAGTTTTAGAGCAATGGTAATATTTATTTTGATTTTTAAATAAATAAAGCTCTGCTTTGCCTCTTCTAGCAGTACAGGTTTAGGGTTTTCCTCCATTTACCACTGTCAAGTAAAAGAAGTGTTTTTCTCATCTTTTGTTGTCATTGGGAGATTTATGAATAGATGAAGGTGCTGTTTTCAAGCTGGGAGATGGTCATTTATATGTATCTCGTTCTCCTTAGTATTTGTTACTTGGCTAATGCAGTTAGATATTCCCTTTATACTTGCTGGTTGCATTCTTTAGTTTTTGGATTATCTTTACCCTTTCCTTTTAAATTTGTCTCTAGTGGAATTAGGAGGCAACTACTGTAGGTCACTAGAATTTTGGTTAAAGTATAGCAAGGATTTTTCCAAGACAAATCATATTTCACATGTGCCTTAGTTTGAAGGAGTGAGGGGGGTACATGCACATAGTTGGCTTTGCGTCTGTCTCTTGTCTGTGACTACCAGTGTAAGTGAACTCAGCCTATCTTTGATGCTTTCATAGAATCCTCTTGTGCAAAACCTTGGTGAGAATATAAACATAGCAGGGGTTTTCACAGCAAATGTGGAAAGGAGGCTTTACAAAACACACCTCTTAGGAAAATCCCTCATGGACATGTTTGCTCTGGTTCACTCAGCCCCATGCACCACTGGGGTGAGGTGTGGAGAGATTGAAAACAACACAGCTCTTCTGTCCATCTCATGATCTCACATGTGCTTGGGTCCTCAGCCAAAAGGCCCTCTCTTCTGTTTCCAGCAATCATAACTTGTCTTGAACACATCTTTATTAATGTCATGCCAACTCTGGCTGTCTGACAGGACTCTGAACTCTGCTCCAGTCAGACTCTGAATGTCTTGCCAACTCTTCTTTGATCAGAGCAGGTTTTCAGATCCTTCTATGTTAAATCCCTTGTCAAGAGTTCTAAACTGTCTTCACCTGGTTTCTGCGTATCTGTTGTCAGTTCGTTTCCAGGTATTTTCCTTCATTGTTACATCAGTTGGTATTTCACTCTACTGTTCGAATAACTACTCCTTACATATGGGAAAAATGATTGAGATACATTTATTGCTGCTATCATTGTTTGTTTTGTTTTCTAGTTTGTTTTGGGAGAAGGTTTCATGTGTTCAAATCAGGCCTCTAACTTACTATGGAGCCAAGGATGACCTGATTCTCCTGAGCCTCCTCCCAAGTACTGAGACTATAAGTACATACCAGTATGCCTGACTTTGGTTTCAGGACTTTTTTGTGTAAAGTTAACCACTTTACCATTTCATTTTTCTAGCAGTATTTTTTAATGTCTCTGTTTTAACTGAGAGATTATTATTGCCTACACTTTAATATTTCATTTTTTTCTAACAGTACTTTTTTAATGTCTGTTTTTAGAAATTATTATTGCCTACAAGTAATTCCACAGTCATGTTTCACTAATGTGGGGGATATGTTTTGAGAAAGATACAGGGAAGCAGTCATCATGCTGCCAACATCAGAGTAAACTCTCACAAACAACAATGTCTCAAATATCATATGATGTCATGTTCTGTTGTGGACTGAAATTCCTTTTGGAGCAAGTCATTGTAGCTGAGTCTCCTTTAACACATATTTATAATTATAATTTCTTTCTGGGGTCTAATTACATTGTTCAGTGCTTCTGAAATAACATTATTATACTAGTATTAGTAATAAAAATTCTTTATCTTTCATTGAAAAAAATTCTCAAGTTTCAATTAAAAGCAATGCTGGTTTTGGCATTCCACATAAACACACACACAGACACAAAATTGTCTTATTGAATAAATTTACTTCTGCTTCCAATCCATTGACTATTTAAGTTCCTTATGCATATTTGTTTTCTTTCTTTGTCTTAATTAGGAATGAATATCAGATTTGTCAAAAGCCCTTTAAATACAAATCCATTGATTCACACTATGGTTCAATTGTCACCTTCTAAAATGTTAAAATATGCTTAGGCATGCATATGTACCACTAATTCCATCAGATTGGTCTACAGGACACTAACACTGGTGTTATACACATCTATTTAATGAACAGTCATGTTTTTAGACAGACTCTCTCTATAGCTGGTTACACACTCTCAATTCTGCTTGAGCTTCAAAAGGTGAGGATTACAAGTACAAACCACCACATCTGACACTTAACATGAACATTTTAACAAGTTATAATCATTAGCAAGACAATCTCTTTTATGTTGTTTTTAGTACTGTATTGGTTAGTATAGTCTAGGCAGTCAAAATTATTAAAACAGAAAGTAATACAAAATAATTTTAAATGCTTTGGTTTAAAATTCAAAAATAAAGCAAGTAATACAAATTACAAGAGAGCTACAAATCAGTATGAGTTTAATGAATGATGGAAATTTTCATGCTTATTTTTGAAGTGTGAGGTGTGATGTGGTAGCATGAGGTGTGGTCTCACAGGGTAAAAGAGGAAGGCACGTTATCAGTAAATGGACTCATTCCTAGGTTTCCAGCTACAGCACAGGTAAGCACCAACCAAGCCACATTCCTTTTGCTTCTGGGAAGCAGGCAATATTTAATATTTAGCTGGGTTGTGGCCAGGGCCAAAGTGAGCAGCTGAACCTGCCATTCTTATCTCTTTGGATGATGCAGGGTTGCAAGCCAGCTTTGACCTACTCTTAGCTCTATGACAGTCCCACACGAAAATACTTGACTAGTAAGATCCTTATAATAAAAGAATAGAAGTAAAGCAGTTCCATTGATTTCTAGGGAGAAAGATAATTAACTCTCTAATTTGGCCCGAAAGAATAATTTTCTAATGTTCTTCAGATACGTATACCATGTACCTTGATGAAAACAGCTGCTCTAGCCCTCGTTCTTCATTTGCCAATGAGTTAACCATGAGAGATAAGGCCCCTTGAATGGCTGTGCAGAACCACTCAACATGTACTGGAGTTACCTTTCTGTCAGATATACTAAGAGCAAATTCTATCTACAAGGTGAGTACATCTAACAAATCCTATGAAACCCTTTGATTCACAATAGAAAGGGTGATGAGGAAGTCAAGAGCCTTGGGAGAACTGGTTTACTCAGATGGCCAGATGAGTAAGTGTAACTGAACTGAAAGTAAACTGAGCAAAAGCTGCACGTGATGGCAGCTCATGTGTGTATAGAGGGAAGAAATGAGACAGAAAAGAAGTACCCACTGTACACAGTGCAGGAAGCAGTGGAGGCGCCTGAGGAAGAAACAGCAAGACCAAATAAACACATTGACTGGGTGTCTACACCTGCATCCACACCCAAGATGCATTTCTGCGTCAGGAAAGCTAGAGCTTCTGTCACCAATATCTGCTTGTCCCTTCTTTTCTGTATGAGTCTTGACTGTGTTGTATGTTTGCAACACTCTAAGCTTTTCCCCTGAGAAATGGATTATGAAAAAAGGCTCCCAGGTCCAAAGGCACTAAGAATAAAACCACCCTGATGCAAAAGGTCAGTTTTTTCTCAGATTTATTTTGCAAATTTAGAGTCTTTACAAAATGACATCGGGGATGACAATGAGGAATGTCACCACAGAGTCAATCACTGTTTACTGACAGAAAGAATATTTACTGAATCTCACTGACAGCTTTGAATTTTCTCATCTTTTCTTCATGCCAAATTTATTCCCAGGCAGGTTTTAACTTCCAAGACTTTAAAAAAAGAGGAAGCAGGAAAACTGATAATCCCCAACTTGCAATAAGAATGTCATCCTGGATAACTTCATAATACGTGAAAAATATCATAAATGTGTTTACTATCCCTGACCTGCCAAACAGCATAACCTAGCAGCACCTTTGTTTCTTTTGATCACATGACTCTCCGTGACTATCCATCCAAGCAAGAGAGAAGCATCCTACATCTGGCTAGCCTGGGGAAAGATCAAACTCAAAATTTAAAGTATGCATTCTGCTGAATGCATACCTCTCGCGAACTACAGTCAAGTCAGAACCTGTAAACTGAGCCATCTTAAATTGGGGATTGTGTGTGCCATTTCCTGGAGGAGAAAGGATCTTGCATTATTACTTGCAATTTAATTTCATCAAGTAATCATTTTACATTATTTCCCAACTTTTTAGCATATTGATTAACCTTTACAAATATAACCACTTTATCTCAGTTTGTGAGCCTGATTGTGGAACAAGCAATGCAATTTTGCAACTTAAATTAACTTTGATATGGTATGCTTTGTTTCCTGGTTTTACACACACATGCACAAGAAAACTCTTAAACCATACCTGTGGGGTAGGGGTAGAACTGCTGTAGAGCACATGCTTAGCATGCCTGGAGTCCTGCATTTAACCCCCAGTGCCACCACCAACAACAGTCTAAAATAAAATCAATATGACCAGAGAGTCCAAACACAGTAATGAAGACAGAAGTGCTGTTGCTTCTTATCGTGTGCTCTAAACTGACATTAACACTGATACCTAGATATCATGAGTGGAAAATAAGACACACGCAAAAATAAGGTCTTTTGACTAACAAAATGACTCAGTAGGCAAGGTGCCTCGTGTCAAGCCTGGAGACCTGAATTCAGTCACCTGGACCCACATAGTGCAAAGATATAAAGGACTCATGCAAGTTTTCCTCTGACCTCCAGACAGAACATTGATGTCAGACCAAAGATATGACTCCACCCAAGTCAAGTTTGATAAACTAATGACTTTACTGGGGTCAGGCATCATGAGTGACTCCCAGGCAGCTGCATCACTGAAAGGCCCATTGTACATCGATGGTGACTCACAAAGCTGCATCCGTAGAGATCCCTGACCAACCTGCTGGCAGCTCTGCTGATGAGACCTCACCCACAGCCGACTGTTTGCTGGTTTTATAACATCAGGAAAAAGTCTAATGAACCTTGGAACTCTCTGAGCTTTCGAAGTCTCCTAAGTCTCCTTAGCTTCCTGAGTCTTCCTCTTCCCCCCAGAGAGGGATGCTTCAGTTCAGAGAAAATAGCTACACAACGCAAAATAACAAAAATAATTTTATGGAATGGTCACCACAACATGAAGAACTGCATTTTAAGGCGTGCAGCACCAGAAAGGTTGAGAACTACTGTCCTAGTTTGTAATAAACATTGGAAGAATGAGTATTTCAATACAGAAATTTGAAATCTGAGAGTTGGGAGACAAATGTGCAATCTATAGCAAGACTGTTAGGAATGAAGATGTTACATACATCATATATAAGCTTTAACCTTCATCTTCAAATAACTTCCATTAAATAGATCAGTCACTCCTGAAAGAGACAAACACAAATGATCTAAGAAAGAATTCATTTCAGTTTCTTCAAAGACATTTTGGTGATTTGGATGAAGGCCATTGTGATGGTTCATGATATTTGACAGGATTTAGAATCACCATGGAAACAAACCTCTGGGCAAGTCTATGAGGGAGTTTCAAGACCAGGTTCATTGCAGTGGGAAGACCATTCTAAATGTAGTTGACACCATTCCAGAGGGTCCTAGACTGAAGACAAAAGAGAACATGAGCTGAACAAATCTCTCTCTCTCTCTCCCTCTCCTTCCCTCTCTCTCTCTCTCTCTCCCTCCCTCCCTCCCCCTCTCTCTCTTTCTTTCTCCCTTCCTCTCTCCCTCCTTCTCTCTCCTTCTGCTCCATCTGACTGTAGACAAAATGTGAACAGCTGCTTCATGTTTATTCTGCCATGACCTTCCCACCCTGGTAGACTGTACCTTCAAACTGTGACCCCAAATAAAAACTTGATCCCTTATCTTTCTTTATTTCAGCAATGAGAAATGTAATTAAAGCAGACACCTAGTGGTATGAAATTTATGAATTACCTATAAACAGTTTTCATGTAGATTTCCATAGTTGGAAATAAGAAGTTGGCAGAAATCAGGGAGAGGGACATAGTTCTGTCTGTAAAGTGCTTGTTGTGCAGGCATGAGAACCTAAGTTTGATTCTGGAACTCAAATAAAAATGCAAACATGGAGGCAAACATCTGCAATCCTAGAACTGGGCAAATGGGACAGGAGGATCCCTGGGTCTCAGAAGCCAGTCACTCTAACCTAATGGTGAGTTCTGGATCAATGACAGACCCTACCTTGAAGTAGATAGGTGATGTCCATGAGAATGACACAGGAGAATGTCCTCTGGCCTCCACACAACGTGTGTGTGTGTGTGTGTGTGTGTGTGTGTGTGTGTGTGTGTGTATGTGTACATGCACCTGTACACACATAAGCACTACACATACAAAAGTTAAGATTTTTTAAATAAACATTTAATCACTATATTTTATCTTACTTGTAAAAATTTTTAACACCTATTTATTTTATGTGTATATGTTTGAGGGGAGGCTACCATGGTATATGTGTGGGTCAGATGACAATTTAGGGGAATTGTTTTCCCCCTCCACTATGTAGACCCCAGAGCCCACATAGGTCACCAAGTTTAGCAGCAAGTGCTTTTACCTACCAAGCCATTTTGCCAGCCTTATATACCGAAACATGTGCTTCATGAGCTCAGATCTCATGGCTCCAGTTCTATTTTAGATCCAGTTTAAATATTTGCACAGAGAAATAGCCACACACAAATATAACTTGCTATTGTCATAATGGTAAGCCCATGCAAAAATAAAAGTGATTCGTTGTAGGAATGGAGACCTATGCTTCCCAGTCCTTCTCACCATGGCTGACTTCCAGAGTGCTCTTGTGGTTTATATGCCCACTATTTACAATTCTTCTGTCTCCTTGGGACTGCCTAGTACTCAGCTGTCACTTCTTCATGCAGTCGCTATGTCTGCTGTAAGCAATGAATAATGCATATGAAAATCTCTTGTGCAACTGTTAATGCCAAGGAAATGTGTATGCAGTTCTGGGCTCCTTTGGCCTCCTGTGGACTACATAAACCCTGATAACAGAGTTTATTATAATTGTGTCTTAAATTAAGGTAAATAAATAATGAGCAAGGGCCCAAGTGTCTCTGATTGCTTTTCATAGTTGAAAAGTACAGACTGGTTCAGTGCCTGAATCTTGTGACATCCATCCCTATGTAGATTTGAAGGATGTTTCTTAGTTCTGGGTTCTAAATGTGAGCTGACAGGAAAGAGGAATGTTACATCTGTATTATATTAAAATAGCCATTCTTTCTATATCCATGTGGCCAGGCACCAAATATATAGATAAATATCATGAACAACAAACAAATAATTCTTCAGTCTTAGTACTCCTCTACCCATAAACTGAAGAATTAACCTTTGCAGCTTTGCAGCTTAACATGAAATTCTTTTGCTTAGAGAATTAAGTTTGTGGAATAAGGTTATAAACTCAGCCAAGGGAAGGAATCTACTGTTGTAAAAATACACCACTATGTTTTATTTTTAGCAACCATTTTAGCATCTAAGTATTAAAATATGTAATGATAAGGAACTGAGTGTAGTCTGTAACCTGTCATGATCTGCTCACCTCAAGAGACCCCCTCATTTGCCCTGGCATTAATTGTATATCTTTTAGATCTTCCTAAATCAACACCTAGGCTAAATTACTACTCAAATCAAGATGGGGCTTACAGATGTGTTCTGTCTGCTTCAGTCTAAAAGCCTGCACACTCTGCTGTCTACTCCTCACTTCTACCTCACTTCAGAATCTGGTTGGAGTCCTTGGACTTTCTCAGCCCCAGTTGCTGGCAAGTGAACCCCAAGCAAACAGCTCTCACATGCATTAAAAATAGTTAATATGACACACTAACACTTCCTATTCCAACTCTAGGATATCTCCTGTGCCGGAGATTAGGAGAGCAGGCGGGAACAGCAAGTGAGAGAGAAGGACACCAATATTCAGGCATGATTTTCTTCCCTAAAAAAAGATACTTTTATTGTTAATCAACATAGCCTAGTTGTACACGTTTTGGTAGTACCATGTGACATTTCAATACATACAATGCATAATGTTTGGAACCAGGTAAATTTGCATGTCTACCCCTCTCTTACTTCAGAGTCCTCCTACTCCATATTTGAAACATATTAATTGTTGTCAACCAGAAATACTTTCCTAACTTGATATTTATCCTAGATCTGTCACTGGTAACCCTAGCAGGAAGTGTAGCAATCAAGTGATTCTATCTGGAGTAGAGTTGTCCTGTCTTGACTGTTTGCCTGGGAAGGCACATCTTAAATTTCTGGTTTGGCTCATAATGTACTGTCATGCTTCTTCCTAGGTCACAATTTTCAAACTAATATTACAATCAGCTCCAGATTTCAAAACTAGCTCTTGTCAAACTTTTTTGCCTTGGCCATATGAGAAGTGCCTTTCCATCCATTCATTCCTTTATTCAGTTAAATAAGAACCTCGATTTTGAATTAATTTATTTGTATTCACCATTTATTTATTAGTGTGGGAGGGTGCCGAACCTAAGGGTTTGTACACAGTAGGCAAGCACTCTACCACAGAACCACATTCCCCAGCTGAAGGAATACCTTCCATGGCAGAAAAGTCCACCGTGTTCCCCAGCTGGAGAGGTCACCATTGTCAGAATAATACCTGAACTTATTTGCTGAAGGAAGAAGTATAGGGAATCCCCGAGGTTGTTTATTTACCAAAGGAGTTAGAAAGTCACGTATGACTGTCCCTGATCCTCCAGGATTGATTAAGAAATAGTTTTCAAAACAGGATTAATGTGCTTTTTTTTTTCATTCATACTTATCATTCATTCACTGATGAATCATCCAGGCTTATGTTTTTCTTGGCCTCCGTCTAGTAGCATTCTTTGTGTCCAGAGACTTCTTCCCCCAATGCAAAACTAGCGTAAACACGGAACAGGTAGAGAATCAAAACCAACTATGACCTAAGCAATAAAAAATGCCTTGCTGTAAAGTTTCTGTCTTGTAAAACTTAATAAGTCATATCAACGAAAGTGCTGAAGTCCAACTCTGCACACGACACGGGTGAAGGAGACGGTATAAGCTTTGCAATATGAAAAAGTCAAGTTTGATCATTAGGATCATTCCTTCCTTTTAAAATCAAGCAATTATAATAGAAAATTGTGTCTCCTAAATTTAGTTAAACCAGAAAAGCTAGAAAAGTCTCCTCATAAGATATCAATATATTATCATTCCTAAAAAGATATACTCTCCTTGTAATAAAATGTTTTTCTTAGCAAGTAACCTGCCATGAACTTTCACCTTGTCACATGTTTCTAGGACGTGACAGAATTAGTTCCATCTGTTGGATCAGAAATATTCTGCCATTCAAGTACAATGGATTCTTCAAAAGAGAAATGTATACAAATATGCCTTGTAGCAGCTATTAAGCAGTTTTATGTGGTATCTACTTGTAACGTGTGTTGTCAGTTTGTGAGAGGAAATAACATTCAGAATTCTCAATTTCTCACCCTTAAAAATCACCATTTTAAGAAACTTCTCTGGAGACTACTCTGTCCTTGAGCTCAGGACAGAGGGTGAAGGCAGAGATAGACAAAGCTCTGTCTGCTCTCTACATGCATTAACCTAAGACTGGCAAAGAGCTCAAAGAATATAATCAAGAGGCAAATTAACAAATGTTACAACCAGGGATTAAACAGAGTACCTTGAGAATATGGGAAGATCAGTTCTAATATCAGAATTAGTAGCCATGTGTGGGTCTCAGGGGAATGGGAAAACAGGGAGATTAAGGGAGAAAGAGTTTGAAATTTTTGAGAAAGGAGGACTGGTTGAGGAATTCAGACTTGAGTGTCCAAAGGTGATGTGCTTAGATTCGTGTTTCCTTAAGGGCTCTGGCATGCTCCATTTTCTGCAGGACACAATCTAACATGTATTATTTGAGATCTGAAACCTCTCCCTGGAACCTAACATCTGCTGCTCATCTTCTGCTAACCACTGTGGCTCCTGTCCTGTAAGAGGAGTTTCATTTCCCCACATCAGCCTCTCTGACCTTTCACCCTGTATTCTGTCCCAACACCTGTTTCTTCTCTCAGGCTTGGCTACCAGCTGGGATCCTTCCCCTTTCTTCTCTATGAAACTTATATACTCAGCATTTATCTAAATTATGTGTGTGTGTGTGTATATATATATATATATATATATATATATATATATATATATATATATATATGTATTCAGGTGTTGAAAGCATATGCTTGTAATCCCAGCACTGGGGAGGCAGAGAAAGTGGGATTCCTGGGGCTAATTTACCAGCCTGCCTAACCTATTAATTAAGGCTCAAGCCAAAGAGAAACCCTGTCTCAAAAAGAGGGGGATGTTATTTGAAGAACAGCAAAAGGTTGATCTCTGCTCCACACATACCACATACATGCTCCTATACACACACACACACACACACACACACACACACTCACACACACACACACGGTAATTGAATTTTTTCATGACTTAGTGTTTCATCAGTTAGAAACTTTTCAATTCCTTCAGAGCAAAGATCTCATTTCATCTTTCTTATCGAGTGAAGCTAAATAAAGTATCTCACGTTTTCTATATTATTGTTGTTGCATGTACTTTTTTGTTTTTGTTTATTTGGTTGGTTGGTTTTGGGTTTTTCGAGACAGGGTTTCTTTGTTGTAACTTTTGCTGTCCTGGAACTCACTCTGTAGACCAGGCTGGCCTCAAACTCACAGAGAACTGCCTGCCTCTGCCTCCCGGGTGCTGGGATTAAAGGTGTGTGCCACCACTGAATGTACTTTTTGACCCTGTAATTAATCCTTACAAAAGAAGCTCACAGATTTGGCGGAGTGGTGTAAACCTTTAATCTCAGCACTTAATAGGCAGAGGCAGAGAGATTTCTGTGAGTTTGAGGCCAGCTAGAGCTACATGGTGGGCACTTGAGCCTCCCAAAGTAATTTTTCAACAAAATTGGCCAGCATGCTAAGAAGCAGCAAGTTTATTTACAATCTATTACTGCAGAAATTACATCATTATAAAGCTGCTAAGAAAACAGTCTATCAATCTGTTAATATAGTTTCCTAATGCTGGAGACAAAAATAGAAATTTTAATACAATTAAGAACAAAATTACTTCAAAATAAAGAATAGAACTTTAAATTGAATAAAACATAGACTGTCCATAGTGTCATGAACAATGATAACTTGAGTGAGCTGGTTAATCATAACCAGCAGTGGTGAGCATTCCAGATGCCAGCTTGAGATTCAGG
Source organism: Cricetomys ansorgei (assembly GCA_026225945.1). NCBI lineage: Eukaryota > Metazoa > Chordata > Mammalia > Rodentia > Nesomyidae > Cricetomys > Cricetomys ansorgei. The sequence continues at coordinate 22,294,858 of JAMJFZ010000199.1, forward strand.
CATTTATTCCCACAATAGCTGTCCACTGGGGGTGATGGCTCTCCAGGATTTGCCTTAAACAGAAGCAGCTTACCCAGGAATAGCATCCATTTGATGACTGCTTAATGGATAGATGGGAAAATAAGAGGTAAATCCATTTGCTCCAAAGTAGGGCAGTTCTGAAGGGTCAGCCCAGATCCAGAACTCTGTAAAACTGGCTGAGAACTTTGTTTCAATTGTATTGCTTCTGCCCAGTCCTTCCTTCTTACTCTTTGATAAGTAGTGTTACATGTAAGCCCTCATCTCAGATTACTCTAGAATATGGACTTCAGACACTTGGGAATATAGCACTGATTAAACAACAAAAACAAACAGATAATAGCAACAAAGAACAGTAATGTTTATGATTTAGATGTAGGAAGTTTTTCCCCAAAGGCCACATGTTAAGGTATCAATTCCCATTCTGGTGCTATTGGAAGATGGTAGAACCTTTGAAAGACATTGTCTAATGAGCTAGTGAGAGGTCCTTGGGTCACTGGGAAGTGCCCTAGATAGAGATTGCAGGATACAATCTCTCTCTTTCTGTCTATGGCTTGAGATGTGACTGCTCATTCTAACATGGTGCCCAACTATTGTCACACAGTAGCCCAACCAGTGACAGGCATCTTGAACTTGAACCTCCAAAGCTGAGAGCTAAGTAGACTTCTCTTTACTTCAAAGATACATGACAGGTCCTACACTCTAGTGACAGCAAACTGACTAACATGAACATATAAGTTGATTAAACAACAACAGGGCTGAGAACAGCTCAGTCAGTAAAGTGTTCCTTGCAAGCATAGAGACCTTAGTTCTATCAATGTCCTGAATCCATTTTTTTAAAAAAATGTGTGTATTGGCATGAGCTTGTAATCCCAGTGTTGGGAAGGTAGGAAGGGCAGATGCCTTGCTCACTGGATGGCCAGTCTAGGCTACTTGGCAAATGCCAATCCAGAGATAGATCTTAATTCCAAAATTAAGGTAGGCAATGACTAACACCCAGGGTTGGCCTCTTGCACACACACACACACACACACACACACACACACACACACACACACACACACACTTGCATTGTTGAACATGCACACACACACAAAGCAACCATGACTGTGGGTTTTTTGTGGGTGCACAGTTCCCGAGGGAGTAAGTGGTGGTCAGAGTCACGACCCAAGAAGCAGACTCTGAGATTAATGCCTCGTGGTGCAAATCCATTTACTGTGGAGGGAAACAGGTTTTTATGGAGAAAGTAGGGCAGTGCACAGGGGAGACACTCAGTAGCATTGGTCTATGCTTACTACACATTTTAACTAGCCTGCCTAAAGTTTCTTAATTGGAGAAGGAGGGTTAAGGTCAGTGAAGGTCCAATCATCTAACAGTTTGTATGTAAAGACTCTAGCCTATCCGTATAGCCAATGCTAGCAAACAAGGGATCCAAAAAGCCAGAGGAAGTGGAAAAATGGCCTTGGCAGGGATTTTTCCTGCTTTTGGGGCTCAACTAGTATGCCAGGAACTGCCATTTTAAAGGGCCACACGATATTCCACAGGTACATGAGCCTCTGCATGAATGTTGATGTCTGCCTTTCTCTCCTGTCTTTGAGATTCTACTCCAACAAATGACAACCTAAGACCAGTAAGAAAATATAACAGTAAGAGAAAGAGAGAGAGATTGTACCAGAATAGAAATTTGCATTCCGTACCAAGGGACTGATACTTTCTGTAGAACAGTGGTTTCTGAGATATGGCCAAAAATATGCTCAGGAATGTAAAAAATATTTCCTAGTAGTCATATTTTAACAATGGAATATTTTTCTGCATATAAAAGATATATGCATTTCTGCTTTACAAGATATACATTATATTGATATTTACAATATTTTAAGTATATAGATATGAAGACTTTCATATATGCCTTAATTTTTTTTTAAACAATAGATATGCTCAGTTAAATTTTAGGACATGCAGAGAGTGGTGGTATAAGCCTGAAATACCAGTACTTGGAAGCTGGATACAGGATCATCATTGTTAGGTCTCAAACCAATGGTAAGTCTTACTCAGTACTGTGGTCCCTCCCAGCACTTCTCACCCTACCCCCCACTCTAAACTTCTCCCTTTCAAAGGCTTCGTTTCCACTTCCCTTCCCCCAGCCTGATCTCTATATAACTCAGCCATTTTAGCTACACTGGTCTCCTGGCCCTGCTTCTTTTCTTGGTTGGCAACTCCTCTTTGCTCTCCCTCCTCCTCTCTCTTTTCAAGGTCCGGTTCAGTGTGACAGCCATGTTCAGCCTGGACTCTTCCATCTGCCTGATTTCTCCTTTAAATTTACTATAAAAATCTTCTCCAGATTTTAGAAGTAAACATGTCCTCCTCCTTTTATTTCATTTTTTCATTCAATCATGAGTTTGAAATTAGCCTGGACTATTTATCAAATTCTAAGCAAGCCTGATCCACATAGTGAGACCTTGTGTCAAAACAAAACAATGCAATCATATATGTAAGAGCTAACGTCATGTTTTAAATTTTAATTACTGTACCTAAGAGATCTCTAAAACAAAAAGACAAATAATCCTGAAATTCCCACTTGCCTGAGAATAGATAACTTCCTAGAATGCTGTGTGGGGGCTAGTCATGTGAGGTAACAGGCCATGTGTGAAGATTCCTTAAGTAAGTGTGGTTAATCTAACTGTACTGGAGGTTCTCTAACTATACTGAGCATGCTTAGTGACTTGTAGGTTGGAGATACCAGACAGGTAGTAGGTCAGGATATATGATTGCCCATGATTGGTCCAGATGGGAAGTATATAGCCTTATGGGTTCTGTCTTTACAAATATCTGGCAGATGAGACTTGGAGCAATTTTGTGGGAACCACAGAGTGGTCCTGGTCAGAATCCATCATACTAGTTAGTATTTAATTAACTTAATTAAAGCTTGCTTCAAATTTGACTCAAAATTGTGGTAATGGTCTTATTCTCAACTGGGGGGCGGAGTAACAGCTACTGTAGACTGTTATAGGAGCACTAATCAGGTCTTTTCAGAGTTTTCTGGTGAAGAAGAATATTGTGTATGTGTGTTGGTTTACAGGACAACTTGGTGGAGTCAGTTCTCTCCTTCCACTTGTAAGTCTAAGCATTCCATTGTGCCAACTGCTTTTGCCCACTGAGCCTTCTAGCTGGTCCCAAACAACCCAAGCAAATCAAATGGGAACTAATAGAAAATGTTATTGAGAAGGGCACACCCCAAACTAATCCAATCAACTTTCTGGGATGGGAGACAGCATCAATATTTTCCATTTTCCTGGCTGATTCTGACCTGCCAGGTGCAACTGAACTAAAGTTATAATTGTTAAATCTGAACTAGAAAATTAAACATAATGGTTTGCTAACTCAAACTAGTAAAGGGTTTAAAAAGCTGCAGATGAATAAGGGCTAAAGATTTAAAGAGTACTTTTACCTTAAGAGTGGAGTATGAGTAATTGTTTTCTCTTCGATTTTTGTTTTTACTTCCTTATGAAACCCAGCGATCATGTGACCCGTGCCAGGCTTTCACTGCATGGGAAGTAATGAGTAACTCACTCATTAAAAGACCTTTTACATAAGCCACTTTCTTATCTGCTGGAATTTGAGTGAGCTCCCAGAGCCCGCTCAGCTTGTATTCCCAAGTTTACACAATAATAAAACCCACACAATAACCCTCTTACTCTTCTTTTACCAGCCCATTATTCAATACTGATTAGCTTTCAAATGCAAATAGTCCTATCAAATAGCAAGCACAGGCCTTCACAAGTGCTGAAGCTGCTTCCAGTGTAAATCAAAACCACTTTATGTGAAGACAAAGTAGCCTGTCCAAAGGCCCGTATGAGATCTCCAATATTTCCAGGATTAGGCGCAGGATATGAAATCTTTGTACTGACTCACAGATAATCTCTCCTAAATTCTTACATTTCCAGCTTTGACTTGTGATTAACCCTTTGTTGACCACTGGCTGAACTTTCAAACTCAATGTGATTTCTGCATACATATTTATATCAGGGTAAGAGAAATACCACTATGAGGAGATTTTGTTTTGTTCTGTTTTGTTTTCTTAACAAAGGATCTTATCTAGCCTATTACATTACAAACAGGATTTGTTTTTCTTCAACACAAAGTAGCAACCTAGAGCACAAATACCTTTAATATTACCTAATTCTTCGAAGTGTAGATAAGCAGGAAGCCTACATGTGTTTACTGGGTCAGTTGAGCTAGAAGAAAAAAGGGTTGGGTTGCTGAAGAGTAAATTCCAGGTGGAGTAGAAACAGAACTGGCATTGGCAGCCAAGAGTCAGAACAGCTGGAGAGGAGACTTGGGACTGAAACCCAAGGCTTGGAAGGAGTCAGAAGCTGAGCAAGGTTTAAAGCCAAGCCTTGGCCAGATTACTTCAAGCAACAAAATTCCATGGGGTTGCAATATGTATAGTCTAAGGAACTTGAAACAGAACGGCGGCGCTTGACACCAATGATAGGAACAGCATCCCATTCCCTTCTCCTTGTAAATACCTTCTATCAGAAAGATGACTGAAAAACATTTGCATTTAGAGAATAGACTGGTCATTACCAACAGCTGGAGGAAGAAAACAAAAGGCAGCACTGAGGAAAAATCTCAAGCACTGAGGACAGAATCAATTGAAGAAAGGTGTTGGGGGTGAGGACACACACATGTTCAGAAAGCACATAGAGAAAAAGACCCTCCTGAAAATCAAGGGGGTCTTGGAAAGTGAAAAACTACCCCCATCCCTTCTCCAGGGCTGGGGGTTTTAAAGCCATTAAGAGTTTTCCATTCCATATTTATGGTTGATCAGTTTGAGGAAAGATAGAATGGTTGATTGGCCCAGAACTGTTGCGTGACATGTCCTGAACCAGCCTTGAACTTGTTAAGCCAGTCCATCAGCAGGGCCCTGCTGGTGGGAGACAAAAGCCAACAAGGTCTTTAAGTTGTCAGGCTTTTGTCTCAAGACAGAAGAGAAAGGAATAAACTGGCCATCTTGGAAATTCACCATCTTTATTACCTAGCCATGACCCTTCTCCCCATCTGTCTATCCACCAGGAAGTCAGTCTAACTCTTAGTCTCTCAGACATAGATTTCCACTATGGGAAGATGAAATGATTTCTGGACATGGATGGTAGGAATGATTGTGTTACAGTACCAATAAAGATCCATTAAGGAAAAATTTCTAGTCAAGAAAACAGAATTTCTGTTACAGTTGGGCAGGTCAACATCTAGCCAAGAAGAAGGGACCTCTCTTAGGGCCTTCCACACTATAATAATGGGCTACCTGGGATGCTTTCCACAAGTACCAGGAACAAGATAGACAGAAGTAAGAAGCATTTTTGTACTGAAAATTTAGTAAAGGAAAGTATTAATTATTTTAGGTACAGATCAAGGGTCAGGTAAACATAAAACTGGCAAAGTTGGAGAACAGAAATTTCCATAAGAAAAGGTACTTGATACTTCTATAGTGGTTGGGGTTAGAAGCCCAGTTCTTTATGTGGGTTCCTGGGATTAAACTTGGGTCCTCATGCTTGCCACACTTTACCTAAAACTAAGCTATCTCTCTAAGCACAGGGAGGTGATTTTATAAATCAAAAGTATAGTTTAGTTCAAAACAATGGCCTCCTGTATTTTTTAGCTAACAGCCCCATACCAGGAGTTTCCCAGCATGGTGTGAAGCTTTTTGACCCAGACTGGGATGAAGACTGGGGAATTTCAAAGGGTTCTGAGGCAGAGCAGTAAATAAAGCAAACAGAAAATTGTTTATCTTACTGGAAGGTTCAGGTTTTCCAAAGACCTCTCTGAGGCACTGCTGAGAGTCCATACCCTCATGATCATGTATAATATCAGTGCCTCTGGTTTCATGTGTACCTGGAACTGTATGTATATATTTATTTACATTAGGGAAACTAACCTCTCTTAGTTTCATTACCTTTTATGATAAAATACTCTGAAAAAACTTAAAGAAAAGGCTCACTATAGCCGTTGTTATGTTGGGTGCCAGATGTAGCCATAGATATTGATTCAGGTTCAAAGGGCAGTTTATTCTTTGTTCAATTCAATCCTGGTCCTAGTCCTGGAGCTCTTGAGCATTTCAGCCTCTGTAAAATTTAAAATGTTTTAGCCTATAACTAGAAGACTTCAGCCTCCATACAATCTAGAATGTTTAAAACCCCATACAATCTAATTGACCTCTGAGATTTACTGCTAACTGAGCTACCCAAACTAGCTCCCTCTGAACTCAAACTCCTCAGACTTCTTCTGTAACACTGTGAGCTCTCATTTCCCCATACTGTCTCAGTCAGCCACTCTGCTTCTCTGCCTTATCCTCAGTCAGACAGCTTCCTTGTCTCTGTGTCTTGTCCTCTCTCTGCCTCTTATCCTCCATACTGCCTCTCTAACCCTCTCTCTCTAAGCTGAGAGCCTATTTTTATACTGTGAGACTTGGGCGTGTCCTCAATCTGCTAACTCTTCCTCTGATTCATCACTTTGCCTGCCCTTCACACTAAATTATCACAGACATCACTTCTTATCCGACACTGACTACTTCTGAGCTGTGCTTCCTGTATTTGCTTCTGTCTCATGGATTAAAGGAATGTGCTACCATTGCCTTCTGAATACAGGGGTTAAAAATGTGTACCAACATTCTTTCTACCCTAGAGCAGTCGTGCTGCTGGATTAAAGGATTAAATATTCCTCACAGTTCAAAAATATAATCAGTAGTGGCAGGGAACTCAGGGTAGCAGGGGCTAGAAAATGCTGGTCAATGACATGCACAATCAAAAAGCAGGAAGCAATGAAAGCATGCTAGTGAAAGCTTGCTTTCTCCATTTTATATATCCTGGAAACCTTGCCTAGGGGATGGTCCTGCCCATAATTAAGATGGGTCTTTCCACAACAATTAATCCTAACCTAGGTAACCTCACATAATCTGCCTGAGAGGTCTGTTTCCTAGGTGATTCTAGATCCAGTTAATATTAACTATCACAAGATCTAAGATACAACTATGCAACAAAACTATAAATCTGTTTTTCCACAAACCTGCTCCTTACATTCATTGGGAATAGTATCCTTCATTAAATGTATGTGTGTGTGTGTGTGTGTGTGTGTGTGTGTGTGTGTTGTGTGTACATACATACATATGTATGTGTGTGTGTGTGTATAGGGGGGGAAGGGGGGAGAGAAAGACATAGAGGCCAGGCAATAGAGTCTGGGAGAGAGAGAGATAGAGATGAGAGAGAGAGAGAGAGAGAGAGAGAGGCACCAGGCATGAGAGAGATAGAGGTCATGAAAGAAAGAATGTGTAGAGAACCAGGCAATATAGAGGAAAGAGAAAGAGGCTGTGTGAAGGGAGAGAGAGAACAGGCAAATGACAGAGGTTGGAAGTGAGAAACAGAGTAAGAGCAAGAATAGGGCAATGGGTATATATATATATACATACATACATATATATATACATTAAGATATATATATGAGAAAGATTAAGAAAAATTCTCTATGAACTCCTTGATCTCATTCTTGGAGTCATGATGTTTCCTTTTTTCCCATGTCACTGTACTTATTTTCGGATATGATTGGTCACTTCCAGTCTGTAAAGTAGTAACCACAAGATCAGTGTTGGCTGAAAATGCTTCTCCCAAGCATGCAGCTGTGCTGTTCCATAGCTAGTATGTGATGCAGAGTGCTATGTTCTTTATCTGATCTATGAAGTCAGAATGTCAGGGGTTCAGATTCCAACCTTGCCTTCCTTTAAGTATTACTCCTGACATAGTGTTATATATAAATCAAATAAGAATTTAAATAGCCCTCATCTCAGAAATCTGTGGTTGTAACTGGATGAATAATGCATGTTAATGTCTTGGTGAATATGTATTGGGTGAGTTCTTATGAACTAAGAAAATTAGTGATCTTGATATTATTGGCAAAAAGCACATAGTAGATACCACTCTGGGCTGTTCATGCAATAAGTTACTTCTCCAGGTTTTAATCTATAGTTGTTGACACCTATCTTTATAACCTACAATAGCCAAGAAAAGATGAGTGGAAGGCATTGCTATTCTTAAATAAGTTTTCAACAGAGGCCCAGATGTGAGTCAAACAGAACTTCAGTATCTAAGTGATATGTACTAAGTGGTTAGTACATTTTACCCACTTTATTAATTCTATAATTCTTTCAAAATAATACTCCTTGTTTTCAAGTATCAATTAAGATTAATCAGAGAGCTGGACATGCTGTCAGAGAATATAATCTAAACACTTAGTTGGCAGAAGCAGGAGAATTGTATGTCTAAAGATAGCTGGGGCTACATAGTGAGACTCAGAAATGAATGAAACAGATTTCACAATTTTCAGGGAATTTTGCACATTGTTAAGAAGGGTCTCAAACATGTCAAATCATTAAAAATTTGAGTTTCTTAGTCTCAAAGGCATAGGCATAATAAAGCACAACTTTTAAAAATAGTGCCTGAAATGTCACTTGGCAGAATAGTGCCAAGCTATCTTCAGAAGCTAGTGAATGCTTCCTAGGAATTTACGTTCTAACACATGTGCATTATACAATATAGGTATTGTGAACAAAGACGCTTATTGCAGTGAGAAGTGTGTGTGTGTGTGTGTGTGTGTGGGTGGTGTGGGTGTGTGTGTGTGCGCGCGCGTGCACGCACACGCGCATGTACCCCTAATGATGGTCACAAGGGCAGAGGAAATAAAACAATGACATAATAAACACTTGTTTGGGGAAAAAAAAACCCACATCTTTTACAAGCTGTTAAGATGGTTCAGTGGGTAAAGGCCTGATAACCTGAGTTTGGTCTTTGGAACCCACATGGTAGAAGAAAAGAACCAATTCCCACAAGTTACCCTCTGACTACATATGGTACACATGCATGTGGACACATGGATACTTGGATGAACACACAAACACACAATCTAAAAACATCTTTTAAAAGCTGTATTACTGACAGAGATTATGACTGTTTAAATGGTGCCCATAGGCTCATATATTTAGATGCTTGGTCTCTAGTCCCTAGTTGGCGGAACTACTTTAGGAAATATTAGAATGTATAATCTAGTTATGAGAAGTGTATCACTGGAGTTCACAAGCCCAGGCCAAGATGAGTCTCTTGCTTTCTCTGCCTCCAACTTGAGTCTCAAAATGTAAGAATGCCTGCCTGCCTGCTGCCTGCCTGTCCCCAGCTCACACTTCAAGCCATGACAGTTATGGACCCACCCTCTGAACCTGTAAGCAAGTCTTCAATTGAATGCTTTCTTTTGTAAATTGTCTTTGTCGTGGTGTCTTTTCCAAGTAGTAGAATGGTAATTAAGTCAGAAATAATCATAATTAAAACAGAAAGGAAATGATAAAAATTAATGTAAATAGAAGCCAGGCCTGGTGGCAAACAGCTGTATTCCCAGTACCATATGTACTGGCTAGTTTTATGTCAACTTGACACAAGCTAGAGTCATCAGATAGGAGGAAGCCTCAGTTGAGAAAATGTCTCCATAAGATAAAGCTCTAGGCAAGCTTGTGGAGCATTTTTTTAATTAGTGATTGATAGGGGATTCATAGGGTGGGGTCACCCCTGAGCTGGTAGTCCTGGGGTTTATAGGAAATCAAACTGAGCAAGCCCTGAGGAGCAAGCTAGTAAGCAGCACCCCTCCATGGATCCTGCATCAGCTCTTGCCTTCAGGTTCCTGCACTGTTTGAATTCCTGCCCTCACTGCTTTTTATGATGAACTGCTATATGGAACTGTGAGTAAAATAAACATCCTAGAGGTTGAAGCAGGAGGATCACAGGTTCTGTGCTGGTGTCATCTTCACCTTGATTGTTCTGCTAGGGTGAGCCAGCTGCCATGCCAAGGCCAACTAGAGAAGAAACTATAAGACTTTTGCTCATAGTCCTGAATGTGAATGATCATCTTGGAGGGGATCTTGTATGCCTGTAAACCGTGGGATGACGCCAGCTGGAATTCAACATATGAGAAATCTCAGCAAGACTGTGAAGCAGAGCCACTCCCAGATTCCTGATCCTCAGGAACTATGTGCAACAATAAAGGCTTGTTGGATTAAGTGGCTGATATTTCCAGTAATTTGTTTCACCATGATAGGAAAATAAAACAATCCTCAAAAAGGGAAATAGAATATGATCCAAAAATAATATATATTGTGACCCAGGAATAATACAGTCAGATGAGATGTTATTCAAAAATAAAAGACGCTATTTTCTTAGGTGAAAAATGTTAGGCCTGGCAAGATTCTTTAACATGACTACTGAACTTGTTAAGGAAACCAGCCAATTAAGACATACATCAGTTTTTAAAAAGCATTCAAAAAGTTGAATTGGAGATAAAAATTGACTCTTTTCAGTTGGAAAGACTTTTCATACAGAGAAGAAAACAAGCATTAAAGACCAAATAATGCATAAGTAATAATAATGTAAATAATCAATTAGGAAATGCTGTAGAAGCACTAAGTCCCTCAATTCTTTTCTAAAGGATTTTAATTTATGTCAGATAAGCTGCAAAGACCTCATTAGAAATTAAACAGGAAAACTTATTATTCACTGCTGATGGAACTATGAACTAGTATAGTCACTATGGAAATCAGTATGAGGTGTCTCAAGAAAACTAGAACCAGAATACAGGAAGTAACTATATGACCCAGCTAGCCCACTTCTGGGCATATATTTGAGGGACTCTAAGCCAGTACACCACAGATATACTTGACATCCGTGATAGATCCAGCCTGCTTGTGTATTAAATGATAAATGGATAAAAACATATGGTGCATACACATGATGGAATTTTATACAGCCACATAAAAAGGAAATTGTAATATTTACAGGAAAGTGAATGTAACTAGAAATCATATTAAGTGAAATAAACCAGACTAAGAAAGGCCAATATTAGAGTGAAGAGATGGCTATGATGCTGTTTTTTAATGATAGTAGCTGACATTTTCTTGCTTTAATTTTGTACTTCCCTGTATTCTATGTACATTTCATTTAAAAACCTAGGGTTGGGGTAGGCCTCTGAGGAAAGGCACCACAATCTAGTGTTTCCCTGGACACTATCATATGATCCATGGAGGATCCAACTTCTTATTCTTTTAAAATCATTCTAAGGAGAGTAAGAAGTATTTCCCATGATCCCCTTGATTGAGTTCACTTTTACATATGCATTTATTATTTAGATTACAAGTAACTTTTAAACAATTAGAGAGAATGCTGAAAGTGCTTGCTTTGGTTTTTCCCTAAAATGAAGATAACAGGAAGTTCTGTGTAAAAGAGCTAACAGAAAAACAAAACAAAACAAACAAAAAAACAAACAAAAAGAAAAAACAAACCATGCATTAAGTCTGCAGTGTGGGCTAGCTACCCAATGGCCACCTGTTATGTATGAAGCTCTGCATATACCTTACATATTTTCCTGAATCCCTTCCAAATTGCATTCTTGCCAGCATTGTGGACAGATTTATAGATCTGTGGATTATGTCTGGAGAGGAATAAGGAAAATGGTACTATGCAACAGCAGAAGCCACTTCCTGTTGTCCGTGCCTCACACATGCCTTTTGAAGTTGTTATTTGGACCCGGGCCAGTCAGTTTCCTTTCCACCGTTTGCTATGATATTCACTTCAGAAAGAGAAGAATTGACAGAATATTTTTGGTAAATCAAACTCTTAGAATATATTGACATGGAAGAACCGATTGATGATGGCAAAGCTAAGGCTGTTCAAAATTACACAGATAATCATATCATTATCTTCTGATGTTTTCCCTTTTGCATGGAAAAAGAGGAAGTATTAAAAAGGATAGCTGAATATCCTCATTGGTGTTTAGCACCTTGGATCACTGAGCCACACTTCCATCCTCACTGGTCTTTAGATCGTTAATAACATAGAGGCTTCATTCACTGAAAATGACATTATTTTATAAATCCATTCTCACATCCTCACTGTGGAAAGAACACAAAGTCATTGTGGTAGTTTGAATCAGAATGGCCCCTGTAGGCTCATATATTTGAATACTTGGTTCCCAGTTAGTGGAGCCATTTGGGAAGGATTAGGTGCTGTGGAATTATTGGAGAAGGCATGTCACTGGTGGTGGGTTTTATGGTTTCAAAATCCATACCAAGCCCAAGTTTCTCCCTCTAAATCTCTCTCCCTCTCCCTCTCCCTCTCCCTCTCCCTCTCCCTCTCCCTCTCCCCCTCCCCCTCCCTCTCTCCCTCTTTCTATCTCCATCTTGTGGATCAAATACAAACTCTCAGCTACTGCTCCAACATCATGCCTACCTCCACACTCCCAGCCATTTAAATGAATGAGAAAGAATGTCATATTTGAAATGAAAAGTATGTAAATACGTACGTATGTACACAGAGTTTGTGTATATGTGTGGGAAATGTGGTGCACTGGGAGGTCAGAGGTCAACCCTGGGTGTCAGAACTGTCACCTTTTTTTTTTTTTTTTTTTTTTTTCAGACAGGATCTCTCTCTCACTAGGTCTTAGGGTTGCAGGTTAGGCTAAGCTGGCCGGCCAGAGGATCCCAGGTTCTACCTGTCTCCCCGTCCCTAGTGCTGGAAGGCTAAGTTTATAGCAGCAGAACTGGCTTTTTCTGTGAGGTCTGGGACCAAGCTCAGGTCCTTGGGCTCACAAATAAGCTATCGCCCTAACTCCAGAAAACTTTTTTGTAAATGCTGAATTTGGACTTCTTGACAATTTGACTGTTGTTTATTATTTCCTAAAACAAGGTCAGTTCTAGCACTTAATGCTCACCTAGTTGCCAACATGAAAAAGTCATGTCATTTCAGTATGGCCAGACGCATACATGATCACTTGTGAGTAGCAGCTGTTATCCACACTTGCATGGCACAGTTTCAAACAGGATGTGACTATCTCTGTTTTGTGTTTCCTGGGATTTTGCTAGGTTCTCCAAGCCAGTTGCAAATTCTTAGGCTCAAGGGATCCTCCAACCTCAACCTTCCATACAGGTGGGATACATACTTATGGCACCCTGCCATGCCCCATGGGACTCTTGAGTGCCTTCAGAGTTATTCACAACTGAGAACATGAAGACAAGCATGAAAATGGAAGGGCCCACTAGCTAGGACAAAAGGACCTCTAGATAGATAAGAGATCTCAGCCAGTAAGGAATCCAGAACTCCTGTGGTAGGAGAGAAACTCTTCTCTTTCATCCCTCTATGCATTCCCTCAACTTCCATTAGTAAAAGTGAAAACCAAGAAAAGGAGGTGGTGGCACAAGCCTTTAAACCCAGCACACAGAAGGCAGAGGCAGGCGTTTCTTGATTTCAAGGCCAGCCTGGTCTACAGAGCAAGTTACAGGACAGCCAGAGTTACAACAGAGAAACCCTGTCTCAAAAATATAATAATAAAAAGAGCTAGGAAAATGGATCAGTAGGTATAAAGGTGAATGCCTTTAAACTATAAGAACTAAATTCAATCTCTGGGACCCACGACGTAGAGAGAGAACTAACTGACCTCCACAGTAGCGCCAATGAACAGATGCCCCAATTATTAATTTTTGGCCAGGTGGCTTGCTCCTTTAATATCAGCACTTGAGAGGCAGAAGCAGAGGCAGAGACAGACAGATCTTTGTGAGTTCAAGACCAGCATATTCTCATAGCAAGTTCCAGGCCAGCCAAGCATAATTGAGACTCTGTTCCAAAAATTAGAATTAATTATTATTTTTTTTAATTACATTAAAATATTTAAAGCCAGCACTTTCCTCAATCAAGAATCCTTGACCTGGGCATTCCTGTCTTACACTCAGGGCAGGACATTTTTTTCTGCTATTGGCACTAGCATGCCCTCAGATCTTCACATCTGGTCATAGTGCTCTTTAGTTTCCAGGACATTGATCTTGAGAGCTGCTCCCCAAGGTCTGAACCTTAGTCCCTGGGGAGAGGAGGGAGCATTTAAAGTCACAGGCCATTCTGTGCCAGCATACACATTACAAAGACAGAGGCAGCCTGTCTTTTACCACACTTTTCATGAATGTTTTTGATCTGTGTGATGCACAGTAAGGGCCTCTTTGTGTAGATTTTTAAACAGAACTATGAGGAGCCACTGAGTATAGCTCCAATTCTCAGCATATATATTCTGAGAAGCTGTACAGACATTGCTATTATTAGCACTTTTGGCACCAAGCCCTTTAAACTGTGAAGTAGTGAACAGACAGCTCAGTGGGTGAAGGCACATGGAACCAACCTTAGCTTGAATCCCAGAACTCACATGATAGAAGAACTGATTCCTCTGATTCCTGTAAGTTGTCCTATAATTTCCACACATGTACTGTGGGATGCATGGACCCACACACATACACAAAATAAGTAAGTAAAATAAATGTACAAGTTTTAATAAAAGAAAATTTGAGGTAGATCCACAAGTACAGGTATTTCCTCAGAAGTCAGCATCTCGCGTGAGCCCTCTAAGGGGCTGATTCTCCATTCACCATTTCCTGAATACTGAGATTACAGATATGAGTCGCCAAGCGATTTTTTGAGTCGCTGGGGATTGAACCCGGGGCATATGCATGCTAAGGAAGCATTTTAACATCTGAGCTGCTTTTCTGGCCCTATGCATTCTTTTGATTATGATTTTTATTATTCTTGCAGTGCTGGTGATCAATGGCAAGCACTCTACCACTGAACTACAAGACCAGCCAATTTCTAATTATTATTACTTTGTTTTATAATTCTTTAATTTGTGTATGTATGCTATTATAAAATGAATGAACTGACCAAATACAGTTTTTCAAATTGTGAACTAATTTTAGCAAAACTGTGCATCACTGATAGGTTAGTAGCTCCCCTACTCCAACCTCAGTAACATTTGCAAAATGAATAAAATGGACTGTTCTCTTGTATTATGGTTTGGATATGAAGTGCTCCCTGAAAAGGTTAATTTGTAGAAGATTTGATCTCAAGTGTGTGAATCCAATCATTAAGAAATGATTGAACCAATTGAATTATGAAGTGAATGTGGGATCTGACCTAATCAGTGGATTTCTATATTGATGGATTCAAAATTTCATGGTACTTTTTTGGAGGTACTGGAAATTTTTCAGAGCGGAGTCTGGCAAAAGTGAGTTACAGGGCATATTTTCTTAAGTGCTCTATCTTGTTCTGGGCCTTTCTATGTCATTCTTAATTTTCAAGTAGCCATGGTGCTCTGTCTCACCACAGGTCCACAAAAAAAGAGAAAAATGAACATGAACATGAACCGTGAACCATGAACAAAAACCTCTGAAACTGTGAGCCAACATAAATCTATAACCAAAAGATTAAAGTTAAGTCATAAACTTAACTTAAGTCACTATAATAAATCTTGCCTCTTCTCTGTGTTTCAGAGTCTCTGATTTATTAATAAGAAATTTAAAAAAAAGCTGTTGTAGATTTAAAGTCACTAAATTAAATACACCAATCAGGCACTTTATCCAACAAATACAGAAAGACTTGAAAACCCAACTAGCTAACAGTAACTGCTCAAACTAGCAGAATCTGTGCTAAAAATTATCAAAATGAAAGCAGGGAAGCTGTTTTCTCCACATACCTAAGATGAATAGTTAAGGAAAAAAAATCACCAGCAAACATAGCCACATTAACAACAGGGCACTCCCTTATTTTGTGGCTGTGCTGTCCTCTCTCACCATCGGTAGAGAAATATCTATGAAGCACCATAGATTTCTGTGCATGCACATATCTCCCCACCAGCTTCTAGCATCCTAGAAGCACTGTAGACTGGACATTTTATTGACATCACCGAGTTCATAGAAGTCAACTCTTATATGCGTCTTGTGGTAGATAATGAACTGTGGAACTGAAGTTTTTAATCTCAGAAACTGGACTCAGTAGTATTTTTCAAAACAGCAAACAGGAAGTAATTCTGGTCATTTTCCATGTGTTGTAAAAGAAATCCTCACCCACACACATGTTCCCAACTACAGATTCCCACCTGGAGGAGCAGCAGAGCTGCCCTCAGCCCACCATCTCCAGGGAGAAAGCCACAGGGGTGCATGATGTGGGTGGCACGTGGTTCTTACAGCATCCCTACCCTGTCTTTGGTGGACCTCAGTGAGTCGGCAAGAACACAGGAACTCAAGAGAAAATGCATCATTGGTCGATCTCATTTAATGCAGTTTCTGGGGTGCCTTTTATAGGGCTAACGTGGTAGGAGTGGTCATTGACCCCAGGAATGGGAACCATTGGTTGGGGCAGGGATACTGGGAGTAGCCTCATCTGCATGTGGAGTTTAAGCTTCCCTGTGTTTCCATCTACAGGGCAGACAAAGCATCAACCACATCTCTGCTTCTGTGAAGCTGCAAGGCTAAGGCAAGGAGGGCCAAATGCCTATGGTTTTCATCCCTAGGGACAATGCAGGGTTCAAAGCCAGCTTTTATTTGCTCTTAGCTCTTAGGACAGTTCCACACCATGGATCAGTATATTATCATTTATGATGTTTCTCATGGTATCCTAGCTGAGGACCATACATTACCACAACCTAGCTAATCACAAATGTCCTTTACCATCGCCAAAATGACCACCTCTCCCTCCTGGAATTTGGAGAGCCCTGTAATCAATGGATCCTTGTGACAATTCTGATTGTCAACGTGATTGGATTGAAAATAGAAGATTAGGGAAGCACATCTCTGAGTATGTTTGAGATGAGGGTTCTGACTGGGTGGTTGGATTAATCCTTTGATGATTCTTAGTATGAAAGGATTGTTAAGAAGTGGTGAAAGGTAGGTGTGACCTACTTGGGGGAAGTAGGTCACAGGTAACATGTCCTTTTGACTGTATCTCCTTTCCATCAAAAAGTAAAGAACAATACACTCCACCACACACACTTACCGGCATGATGCTCCACCCATGCGTTTAACACCAGACCATAGACCAAACCCACTGAATCCATGATCGAGAATAAGTCCTTCCTCTTTTAAGTTGTTTCTGCCAGGTCTTTGGTCACAGGGAAAAGAAGGCTAACATGAACCTCTCATGCTCCATCAATATTAAAAGGACCACCTGTTACCCTGACAACCAAAAGTACTAAAATAACTCTCCAGCTTCCTCCTTTCTTCCAGGTATGCCAGGAATCCTGGGGCCCTCCTGTCTGCACTGCTGTTTGCACTGCAGCCTGCTTCCCTTGTGTGTGTGGATTTTTTTTTTGTTTGTTTTGTTTTATTTTGTTTTTGTTTTTGTTTTCTGTGACAAGATTTCTCTGTTTTAACTCTGGGTATCCTGGAACTCACTCTGTAGATCAGGCTGGCCTTGAACTCACAGAGATCCATCTGACTCTGCCTCCCAAGTGCTGGGATTAAATGTGTTAGACTGAACCCAGGCAATCACTCTATTACTACTGAGCTAAGTCAAGTCCCCCACCCCCAGGAACAGTCTAAAGCTTGTCCTACAACTCTTCTTTGTGGGTCAGGGTGCTTTCAGCTTCTTCTGCCCCATCTCCATTTTCCCTCTTGGGCATTTCCTCCAAGAAAGTACTTTGCTTACACTTTAAGTTAAGGTCAAGTTCTCATTTCTATTTTTATTTTAATTTTACTTTTCAATAAAATATATTTTAACTGGCACATAAAGACATAAAAATTATACATGGCAATGGGGCAAAATGAAATCTTTTGATAGATGTGTGCTGTGTGTAACATTTCAATCCATATCTATATATATATCAACAAACAAAGATTTTTTTTATAGTGAAACCTTTCTAAATGTACAATCCATTATTCTTTTCTACGGTCATTTTATCCTGCAACAGCAAACCAGAACTTTGTCCCTTTCTCACTGCAACTTAATAGCTACCCATTGATCAATACTGCCAACTTTCTCCTCCCCACCCCCCCTCTCTTCTGGTTTCTACTGACAACCAGTCTGCTCCCAACTTCTATGAGATCTACTTTTCCAGATGCCACCTATGAGTGAGATCCTGAAGTATTTGTCTTTTTATGCCTGACTTATTTCACTTAACATAACTAATGATCTCTAGATACATCCACACTGCCATAAATGATGAAATTTCATTCCTTTTTGTCATAGTGGAATAAAACCCTACAGTGTATATGTGGGTATATGTACCATATTTTCTTCATTTGTTAGTTGTTACTTAATTTCTGTGATATCAACTCCTTGAAGGACTGAACTACCACATAGCCACACTATCTCCTGGTATTATTGTGTGCACAACTCTCCTCAAATAACTAAGGACTAATAGAGATATCAAAGTTGACACACACATATACACCTTGACACACACACACACACACACACACACACACATAGCTTCACACACACACACACACACACACACACACACACACACACACACACGTGTGCGCTGTCCCCCCCCCCATCTCTCTCTATCTCACTGCCCTCCCCAGAGCATGGCTGAGCTACCGGCAGCCAGCTCCGCCCCCAGGAAGGAAAGCACAGGGTATGCCTGTGCATAGGCACAACGCATCATGCCAGGTTCCAGATTAGAGGACTAAGAGCTGACAAGAGAGAATCAGACTCTTAGGAGCATATCTCTCATTTATTAAAGTGACGGTGGTTACTTTTATAGTGTACAGGCATGGGAGGGTCTTTAGTACCCAGGGATGAGATCCTTTGGTAAAAACAAGAACACTGGAGTAGTCTCATTTGCATGTGGTACTCAAGTCTAAGCATCAAGGTCTTGCAAGGACACCTTCTGCATAAAGTGTGATCTCACAGGGAAAAAGAGGGCACCTTATCAGCAAATGGATTCATCCCTATGCTTCTAGTTACAGCACAGATAAGCACCAAGCAAACCACATTCCTTTGCTAATGACCTTCTGTGAAATAGACAATATTTAATATTTAGCTCGGTTTTGGCCAGTGCTAAAAAGTGAGAAGCACCCGAACTCTTACTACTCTCAGGATGAGAAAACTCAGGGTTCAAGGCCAATTTCAACTCACTCTCAACTCTAGAACACCCCCCCCCCAAACACACACACAGTTTATACTCTAAACCAAAGGCTTAAACACCTTGGACATCAACTGAATTTTAAAGAATTGATGATAGAACTGGAGGAAATTGGGCTTGTTGATGTAACTGGAGAGGATCTCCCAATACTAGCAGGTTATCAAAAACTGGCATATGGACAAATCTTCCTACTTATCTTTGTTTGTTTTTTCTTTGCCATAATTTATTTCTTTATTTAAATGATTCAAGAAGTAGGGATAGTAACTGTCATTTTCTAGTTTAATGTTCTGTAACATTCATACCCCCTGTTTCCAAAATTATAACTTTGGCCCACAAATCAGTCTGTAGTTCCCACTTTCCTGTCTGGTAACTCAGACACCATATGAGAACCAAATAGATCATACACTTTAACATCAACATTCTGCTTTGGCACAGCGGGTCTGCTTGGAAAACATAAACAACATTCCTGAGTCTTTAAGCTTTGTTTTATGATAGCTACCCTGTCTTCATCTTGTTCAAGAGAGAAATTCTATCTGGTCAGTGAACATTGATGGTGCCTATCTAGCCTGCCTGTGTATCTCTAAATTGAAAACTTTGTAAGTGAATCACTAGGTTCTCCTTAAGTCACAGTCCATACACAGAAGATATATGGTGATTCCTCCCCCACCACAAAAGGAGACCATCTTGCATGTCATAACATGCACAGTCTGTGCTACCCCAGAAATCTTAACTAGTAAGCCAAAAAACCTCCCTCTTCTTAGAGCAGGAGTGATTCGCTGTGTTTACTCATTTTATAATGTTACTTTTTCTGTCTTGGTGACAAAATAGCAATTGTGGATACTGTTTCCATAGTTCCTTTTCCTAAGCCTGGAAATCCCCCTCTTGCAATCATCCATACTACTATGTTAGAAACTGATAGCAGGAGTTAGGAATTCTAGATGCCTGATAAGAAGGAAAAACAACTGTCATTTTACATCTACTGAAGTTGGAGTCACATGATTGTAGTAACTACTTAAAAAATAAAATGTAAAGTAAACTAGATTATCATGCTGTTCTTGCAAAAATACTGAGTGGTTTTACCAGTATCAAACTGAAGTTCATAATTCACCCAATTTATGGAAGATATTCTTGCTTCTAAGACTCTCCCTCCCTCCCTCTCTTCTCCATTTTTACAATGGTGACTTGGTTATACTGTTAGTATAGAGAGAGTTAGTGGAGAGAGAAATGGAAAGGATGAGAGAGCTTCTAAAAAACTGGAAGTAAAGTAAGGATCACATACTAGGGAGAGCAGAGAATAAGGGCCCTCAAGTATTTGCTAGGCTCTTATTTTGAGGTGAACGTAAAAACTACACTCTGCCCAGGATGTGAACTTTGGGATTGGAAACTGTGCTCCAACCCCCACAGGTCAGTCAAATAAGAAGTGATTAACCACATCTCATAATTGAGTTTTAATTGCAGTCACTTTAAGGCTGTTCTATATGACTCAAAGCCCAGGGTGGGTGTTTGAGATTGGAAACAGTTAACTACATTTATTACCATTTTCTCTTTTAGTTTTTGTCAGATTTAGGTCAGGAAAGAGTAACTGCACTTACTGTGATCAGTTTACCCATTAGCATTGTGGTCAGCTTAGGAACCCCCCCCCAAGCTATTCTCATTTTACTTCACCAAAGCAGTAAAAAGGAGCTGGAGGAGTACTTGCTGATTTTGTGAAAATATGTCTCCTTTCCCAATTCCCTAAACCCTTCCAGACCCTGACAACACTATCTGCCATGCTTGGCTTCTTCTGCTTCCTACATCCAACTTCTATGAAGATGACTGTCCTTCCCTTTATCGAGACCATGATAGCTCCGTATAGCTATAAGACTCTGCCACTCATATCTCATGATGCTTCCTCCTGCAAGCCTGGCCATGACTGATAACTTTCTAGTGGCCTAAACCACCCTATATTCATCTGGCATCATGCTGAGAGAAGGTGAAAAATATCTATACATTCCCAAATGGAGCAACTCTTCAGTATTTCAGGTACAAGTTCAAGTAAATTGAATACAAATCAAGTACATATGCTTAATTATTATTTTTGCAATGAGAAGATACAGTTTTTTAAAATTATTTTTATTTCTTTTTCTTGTCTCATATAATGTACCCTTACCTCCATCCTCTGTTCCTTCCATCCCTCCCAACTATCCCCATCTCCTCTCTCCCACAGATCCACCTCCCACCCCACTCCCCTTCTCCTCAGAAAAAAGCAGTCCTCCCAGGGTTACAGTTCAAACAGAGCATAACAACATGGAAAAAGGCTTGGCACTAATTCCTACTTCAAGCATGGACTAGGCAACCCAGCAGGAGGAAAAGAGTTTCAAGGCCAGGCAAAAGGGTCAGAGACATCCCAACTCTAGCTTGTAGGAGTTTTGAAAGAACACCAAGCCAGAGAATCATAAGATGCATTTAGGGGACCCTGCAGGTTCCATGTCTGCCACTTAAGTCTCTGTGAGCCCCTAAGAGTGCTGGTCAGTTGACTCCATGGGGCTTGTTCTCTTGTTCTCTTTGGTCCTGGACCTCTGTAAGATATATAGTTTTAACCAAATTCTATAAGTGACTGATAATCACCAAAAGAAAACAAAATCACACAGCAAGAGCTATAGACAGCTGACTCATATCCACTCAGCATTTATTATACTTTTTCTCCCTTGGTAAGAATTAATGGCTGACTGCTTGAAGGCTTTCTCCAGCTATAGGAGTGTTAGACTCTTCAGGGACAGATCAAGAACAACCATCAATCGGTGACAGATAAGAGTTAGCAAATTAATATCCCAACTCCTCAGCCCTGAGATTGGACAACTCCAAGCCTGTTCTACAGTATGCCAGTGTCTCCTAGTGGGACTAATCACAGGGTCAACATGCTTACCAATACGTCCTCTACTGGATAGATTTCCTTGGTCACCCCGATTCCCCTTTGTCCTACTTGTATTTCCTGAAACCACCTTCTAACTTACCTTTAAACCTGTGTGGGCCTGAGGGTCAGTTTCTGGGAGAACTCAGCTGAAGTCAAATCACTACTCCATTTGTTCTACTATAGACAATCCATTCTTGTTGTCAATTGGCTCATCCTTAATCAAACTACTCAATATTTAAATCAGAATGTGTGCTAAGTGGGCCCAGTTCTGTATCCGTTTTTGTGTTTCGATAATGGCTCCTTGGATGGTAAGCCAGACCTTACTTAGTATTCCAACACTCTACCATCTACAGAATGTTAGAGGTGGTAGTAGCTTATAGAGAATTATATTACTCGTCCTCATAATTTAGCCTTTTGTGCTCAGCACAGTTGTGTAGAGATGTTCAGTTGCCCATGTGTTGGAGAAAAAAAAATGAAATGAATGATGAAAAGTAAGCAAACCTGGGTTTACCATTAAATCTTTTACCTGATCTTGTTTTATTGAAGACTGTGACTTACTTTGGATAGCTTCTTTTTGTTGCCTGGTTGGTTTTGTTTTGAGAGTCTTTCTTCTTTCTACCTTCTTTGGGTCTCATCCTTCTTAGGATATTAAGAGGAGTATTGGTTACTATTGTTAAAGAAGCCAGGCTCTGGAAACTGGATGCCTGTTGTTTGACAGATGGTTTTTGCAGTTCTGTGGGCAAAACCTAATTATCCATTTTGAGTTGTCATCTGAGTTTCTATTGGAGTTGCCAATATTTGTCCATTTGACTTTTATCCTTCCTATTAAGCAATTTTATTGCATGATAGAGCATGTGTACAAGAAGAATTTCTGGACACTATGAGCCATGTGTTAAGAGTAATGTGGAATATGTTGGTACTATTTGCCCAAGGTCCGTTTCTGTCCTTAATCAAGTAAATTATACTATATTTAGTATAATATTAGACTAAATTTTTTTCAAAGATGTGGTTTTAACACATCTAAAGGACATGTTCTAAAAAATGCTTATCACATTAAGAGTCCAGGATATTCCTGGAATGCTCTGCCACTTACTCAAGTCAGAATGCTTCATTTCAACCTGAATAAACACAAAGGTAATATAAACTGCATATTTGTAATCGACACAAATATGTTAAATGTACTTTCTCATTTTCAAACGTTTCTACTTTGAAGTTGTTTTTGCTTTTTAGTACTATTCCCACATTTGCCACCCAATATCTCCAGTCATTTGAAGTTTGATTAAATGATAACAGAATAGTAATGATTTCTCTTCAGAGATAGCCTGGATATTTGCTTCTCCAGTTTAGGGAAATAGAAAAAAAATAGATACAAAGAACAAAAGCAAATAGTTTTACTAAGTAATAATGTTTACATAAAGATGAGGCCATGCTTGACCATCACTCAAGTGATTTTTACTGATAAGAGACGTCTAAGTCTTTCTAATAGATTTTTTAATGAGAATTTCTTGGTGTTTTTCAGGGTTGCCTTATGTTTCTGAATACAAACCAACCTCCTGCTTCAGTGTCCTGAATGGCAGTATGGCAGTGGAGATATATATATATATATATATATATATATATATATATATATATATACATACATATATATGTGTATATATATATATATATATATATATATATATATACATATACACAGTACACCTGGCTTCAAGTGCTTCAGAAGAAGCAATACTTAACTGACTGCTAAATCTATGAAGTAGAGACAGGCAAAATCAACTCCACAAAAAGGATGTACACTATGAGAGGTCCTCCTTTACCAGGAGTTTGTATGGTACCTAGTTCTTCAGAGCTTGTTTTATGAGTTATTATTATTATCAACCCTAAATTAAACAAACATTTTTTATGAATTGTCATGGTAGCCAATGAATCCCCTAATATCCAAAAAAGAACATTTTTCTGGCACCCCCAGTGTCCTGGGTATCTCTCTACTTCACCTTCTCTCTTGCCTGTGTTAGCAGAACATAGGTGATGTCTTTCCAAACTCATTAATAAGGTCTCATGCACTGTGTAGGATGTGTGGTTCCTATGCTTCCTAATCTTGCTCATTCATCAATCTTACTACTCACTCTTTTATTCCCCATCAAGATCCTTCACTCCAACTTTCCACCCTATCTCCAACGGCATCTGTCCATGCTCCATCACTTTCCTACATGAAATACCTGCCGATCTTCCCTGCACCTTTTTGGCTGAAAAATGTAGTCCCTTCTTTCTGAAACTACAAACAGTGCTAGTTCCACAGAACAGGGTCTGCAAATTGCCCTTCAACAACTAATGCTCCAGAGTCATTAAGAGAGAAAAGATGTTACCAATTCTGTGTTAGAGTAAGAAAAGATGCTTTATTGGAGTTGGCCTGGTTAATGCAAGTCCCCAGAGAAAAGAAACAATCTTTTATAAATAACATTGTATCATATTCTATAGGGATAAGTATAGGCTAAATGGTGCTTGTGGGCTTCCATGGAAAGGTAACCACATTTGCAGCATGGTTGCTATGAGATATGCTGAGATTTACCACCAATACAAAATACAAACCAATTCCTCAAAGGAGTGTAATCTAGGTTCCCAAGCCTGGATCTCCAGCCAGTCTGTCTCTTTCTGGTATCTCCACTTGGATGTCCCCCAGGCACTGAAAACCTAACATTTGTACTCCACTAAACCGGCTCTTCTTGCTCCTCCCTCTTTAGTTAACAGCACCCTTATCCACAATTTGCCCAAACCTAGAAACTTGAGACAGCTCTGATTGTTTCCTGTCCCCCATTGTCTTCATTCAATTGGGCTCAAATTTTTCTAGTGCTCCAAAATACCTTCTCAGACTCCACTCTCCGCTACAGTTCCTCCAGCTTTTACTGGGGCCTTGGCAATAACTTCTTCATTGAACTTTGTCCTTTTGTTTCTTTCCTCTCTCTTCAGTTGCCTCCCTGGCATTACAGTTCCTTCCAAACATAGATAGGATTATGATAGGCCTCTGTTCTAAAGGAAAGAAGAAACAGCACACACTGGATGGTCCTTTGTGCTAAACCAAAAAGACTGGCTTAGGAAGAAAAGGGATTTTTGCCCACTCTATCACACCTGAGCTCCCAGGCAGTACACCTGAGGCTTTGCTGACAGTAACTCTCTGCAAGTCTCAGATGTGAGCTCTTCAATAAGCCCAGAGAGCAGACAGCTCTAACACATGTCTTAGAGGCCCCAGAAAACTCTACCATGAGCTCCTTCTCCCTAGGAGATGAGGGACTACAGGCAGGTGTCCAGATCATGGATTCAACTGGGTTTTCTGAGCTCCTCCCCATTCATTAGTTTCCTGATTTGTCTCTTTTCATCTGAATAAATTTCAAATGGTTTTAAATAAGTTGTTAAAACACTTTATAATGCCTTT
Source organism: Cricetomys ansorgei (assembly GCA_026225945.1). Lineage (NCBI taxonomy): Eukaryota > Metazoa > Chordata > Mammalia > Rodentia > Nesomyidae > Cricetomys > Cricetomys ansorgei. The sequence goes on from JAMJFZ010000199.1 coordinate 22,320,180, forward strand.
CTATTCAAATGTATTAGGATAATAAACTAGAATCATTACTATTTAGTTTATAATTTTAAGTTGGAGTTTCAAGATTTAGATTTAAAGTTCCAAAGAATACTTTGCTAAAAATCAAAATTAGGTCAGTCATTTAATTTTCTCTGTTTTGGAACCATATTTAGAACTGATGCTGAAGTTACAGCAGGAAGTTAAATCAAATGTATTCCTTATACTCGTGCATCCTAGAGTTGGGGGAGATAGATATTGGTATATATTAGACAAACAAATAATTTATATATCCAGATACGAAGCTGCTAATGTACCCTGAAGAAAAAGCCCCCTAAACACTTCACACAATGCTAGTTCATACTGACTCTTGGAACACTTTGTACTTCATTACCTATGCTCTAAAAACTCTAGATGGTAGAATCTGAATTAACCAGGATACTTGTCTTTGTCCTTTTTGGAAGAAATAATCGATCCGAAATATGAAGGATGACAAAGTCACTATCATCCAGAAGGCCAAGCATCCACAATGGCCACAGTATAACTGTAGTCAAGCTCGGAGAGGGAGGGTGTACTATACTTACAAGAGTTAGGAATTATTATCACCTCTAACATAAATGCCACTTGAACCATTGAAGACCTAAGAAAGAAGATGTGCTTTTGGCTGCTGTATAATCAAAGAAAAGGAACTTATTGCGTGCTACAGCTCTGAGTCCTGAAATGCCTAGTCAGTACTTGGCACCACCTCCAGTTTTATCCAGATAATGGAAAGGACAATGAGTCATAATTGTTGAGTTCTTTTAACTTCTTGGATGAAACATGTTTTACTGTCTATAAATGCAAAGCATTGTCATTATCTATCAGACATAGACTGTCTCCAGCCAAAAAGAAACCAGTAAAATATAGACAAGGATGTAAATACTACTATAATATTTAAATGTATAGTTGGGTATAAATTAAATATGTTTAATGCTGAATAAGTGAAGACTCTAGTCTCAAAATGCCCTATGAGTATACACGCACACACACACATTGGCCACTGCTATTCTTTTAGTTTTTTGTTTGTTTGTTTTTTTTGTAAAATTTACTATCAGACTTCTTCTCTCCTAAACAAGAAAATGAAAACACTCATGTGGGCTGAGTAGGTAGCTGGTGGCAGAGAGCTTGTCTACCATGAATGTGACTGTCACTATCACCATCACTTGTCATCTGTTTTCTTGATTGTTGTTTTAAAAGATTCTGCCGCCATGCACGTGTTCCCAGCCCAGTCCCCCGCCTGGAGCACAGCGACCTGGTTCGCTGTGTCCACATGGGGACCCAGACCAGAACACGGCTGGGTCTTTACAGAATCTCTCCTGCCTTTGGGGTTGCTCCTCGGCGCGGAAATGTACAAAGAAACCCTCCGGACACGCATCAGAGGGCGTCTCTCTTTAATGCAGGGTGCAGGGTACATTTATAGGGGCACAGGCAGGGGAGAAGTCAGTGACCCCGAGAATGACATAGGTTAGGACAAGAATGCAGGGAGTGGCCTTGCCTGAGTATAGAGTTTGAGCCTGTGTTTGCAACCTGCAGGACAAAGCATCTTTGCTTCAGTGAAGCAGGCAAGGCCTGCTATCAGTATTAATATCTGATAATTTAGCTGGGTTTAGGCCAGAACTAGGATGTGGAGCAGTGACCGCCTGCTGTTTTCAAACCCTAGGGGCGATGCAGGGTTCAAGCCAGCTTTGACATATTCTCAGCCCTGTACAGCCCCACATTTGATAGCCATCCTGACTCTGTGAGGTGAAGTCTCAAAGTAGTTTTAAACTGCATTTAAAGGAGAAAGTGAGCTGGGCAGCAGCATTCATCTCTCTCTGCTTTGTGACTGTCAATACAACATGGCCAGCTGCCTTGTGCTCCACCATGCCTCACCCGTTGTGGTGGACTGTGTCACCTCACTAAAATACATCTTTTTGGGTCTGTGGATGTAGCTTACATGGTAGAGTGCTTGCTTAGCCTTAGGATGGATTCCCTAGCACCACCTGAAGTAAAGGGCAGGGGAACAGTGGCATGCACCTGTAAGCCCCCAAATCAGGAGGTAGAAACATGAGAATCAGAATTATGGGGTCATTCTTAGTTATAAATCAAGCTCAAGGCCAGCCTGGTCTTCATGTGACCCATGTCTCAAAAACAAACAAACAAAAATCTTTCTTTCTTGAGTGTTTTTGTCAGGCATTTGTCACATCGATGACAAAAGAAAAAGAACTAATGCAGACATGCAATTAGAAAAGGTCTTCTTGAATTCCAGAAGCGATCTCTTCAGTCTACGGAGTGTTTTATTTGCTGTGCTGAAGTTTTTACTGGGGTTATTTCCTAAGCTGTTAGAGTCCTTTTCAGAAACAACCTATAAATGTGTTCCTGTAGCATTTGGGGGATTCAGTTCTTATAGTCACTTCTTTGATCCATTTAGAACTAATTTTTGTGCAGGGTGAGGCATAGTGGATCTGTTTTAATTCTTTTACATGAGGACATCCAATTTCCTAGTTCCATTTGTTGAAGCTGTCTTTCTTTACTCAACTATTATGCTTCTTTTTATTTATATTTATTATATTTATATTTATATATATTATATCTATTATATTTATACCTTTGTAAAAAAAAATCAGTGGCTTCAGTTGTGTATTTATTTTGGGGTCTTCTATTTTATTTATGTATATCTCTGTTTTTATACCAGTTTTAATTTCTTTTAGAATCATAAGGGGGAAATAACATAATCTAGTTTTGATTATACCTATTTTATAGCTAATATAAGCACTACATGACTCTTATGATATCCTGTCCTGGGGCTGGAGAGATGGCTCAGTGGATAAGAGTACTTATAGTGCTATTGCAGAATACTGAAGTTCAGAACCCATTACCCATGCAAGCTCACTCACAATCACCTGCTGTAACTCTAGTTCTAGAGGATCTATTGTGGTTAGTGTTTATTATCACTGTGACACCAACTAGAGTCACTGGGGAAGTGGGAACCTCGACTGAGGGACTGCCTGAAGCAGATTGGTCTGTGGGCATATCTATGGGGACATTTCACTTCCTGCTAGTTGCTGTAGGAGGACCTTGCCTACTGTGCATAAGCAGGTGGGTATGGGGTGTATAAGAAAGGTAGTTAAGCATGACTTACTGAGAGACTGTATCAATTATTTCCTTATTACTGTGATAAAAACACCGTGACCAAAGCAAACCTTCCTCATACAAGGAAAGGTTTATTTACTTTTACAGTTCCAAAGAGGTAAGAGTCTATTATCATCAGGATGGGGAGGCATAGCAGCAGGCAGACATGGAGGCTGGAATAGCAAGCAAGAGCTCGTATCTTGTACTACAAGCATGAAACAGAAAGTGGGGAGAGGAGGACAACAAACGAGAGTGAACACTAGGACTAGTAATGACACAAGGCTTGAAAACCTCAATTCACCTCCCATTGACATTCTCCCTCCTTCAAAGCCACACCTCCCAAACTTCCCCCAAACAGCACCACCAACTGGGGACCAAGTGTTCAAGTGTCTGAGACTCAGGGGAACATTTCATTCAAAGCACCACAGAGAGTCAGCTATGGTTATCTACATAAGAGCTGCACAAGACCAAGCCAATCAACATTCCAACATGGATCAGGGAGGGAATCAGGTGGCCCCACCCTTAGTTGAGAGCTATTGGTAATTAATGGCTGACAGGGAAGGGGGAATCACTTTTCTTCAGGATTGATGCCCCTGATCCAGTGTATGGCCCACAACCACAGGTTTGTAGACAGTACTAATTGACTGAGTAGGTTTAAAAAAAAAGATATGAAGGTGAGAGGGGGAATGTGTTGGGTGTCTGGAGGGAGCATGGGTAAATACAATCAAGATATATTGAATACATGTATAAAATTGTCAAAATTAGATAAAATATTTTAAAGTGTTTAAAAAGAATAATGGACAGCAGGGCTGGGAGTACTGAGTTAGGGACAGTACCTGTTTAATAGGTACAGAAATTCAGTTTCCCAAGTATTGAAATATCCTTATAGTACTGATTTGTATACTTATAGTAGTAAAATCTGTGCTGTGCATATTTACCATTATTAAACAGCAAAGGAAAAAAAAACCCAGTTAAATCCTTAAACAAGAGTTCTCCAAATAAGATTAAAATTTATAAAAGCATAAAATACATGAAAAAGCAAGAATCTTCCCAAATACATATCACACAAAAGTCAGATACACAAAGGCATTTGATCATGCAATTATTTCAGATAATACATGTATGTATTATATATGTATGCATGCATTTCTTTACTATGTTTAAGTATACATTTACTGTAAATACATATATGTGTATATTTACATATATATATATTTACATATATATAATGTTTAAAGAAACAGAATAGATAATTGGAAATACAAGTAGAAAATAAGAAACCAACCAAGATAGATGTGATACAAGAATTAATTATCTCTAAATAAAAATGTAGTTGGAGAAATGGTTCAGTGATTAAGAGAACTGGCTGCTCTTCCAGAGGACCTGGGTTCAATTTTCAGCACCCACATTGTGACTGACAATGGTCTGTAACTCCTGTTTCAGGGGATCCGACACCCTCACACAGACATACATGCAGGCAAAACACCAAAGCACATAAAATCACACGCCTTCTTTAATCCAAGCATTCAGGAGGCAGAGGCAGGTGAATCTTTGTGAATTCAAGGCTAGCCTGGTCTATAGAGTTTGTTCCGGGACAGCCAGAGTTACAACAGAGAAACTTTGTCTTGAAAAACAAAAAACAAGCAAACATAAAACCAAAAAAAAGAAAAGAAAAAGAAAAAAATGTAGCTTAAATAAAGCCCATGCTATGGGCTAGTTCTCCCTCCCCAAATTTTACGTAACTACAAAGGGAAAATGTAATATACATTTAATTAACATACTAGAGAATGAAATAAGAGGCACTATGGGAAAAGTGACATTCATTAAGAATTTGACTGTTAGGGTTTTCCTAACAGTCAGAGACAAGACACACTTTCAGATCAATATAAACAACATTTATTTACTTTAAAGAGATTTTTAGCGCAGGAGTTTGCAAAGGACATGACTTGTGACAAAGGAAACTGATCTTAGAAGGGATTTGAGACGCAAGATGAATTAGTAAACAAACACATTGACAAATCTAAATATCGGTTGTATTCAACACACACACAATGTATAATTTATAAGATAAATAAAAAAAGTGGATTACTTTATAAGTTAAAATAGCTTAAAGCTTTTCTTTCTTTTCTTCTTCAGGAGAAATGTAAAGATGTTATTTAGAGTTTGAAATTTTAAAAATTCATAGGAATATTTCATGAATTGAGAGCAGACTTACTAAAGAAGATAGAGGACAAAATGTATGCATTTACCTCTATTCCTGAAAACATTAAAATGACAGCAGATAGGATGGAATAATAGATCAATGGAAGGGACCACCTTTGGCATGCTGAAAGAACCAAATCCTATCCTCAGCTATGGGAATGAGGAGGGTCTTTGGGTTAAGGGACAGGGCGTCAAGCAGAGTGTGGGGGTGGGCAGTGTATTGGGTAAAGGGGGATTCAATGAAAATTCATATACAGGCACTAAACTTGACATGCCCAGTCAGTTTCTTACTGAATTTCCACCATACGTGCTCACAGTGGAGACTGAAGATTAGTCATCTGTCGACAGAATCTCTTATTTGAACAACTTAAAAGTGATAGATGTACTTTTAGCTTATGGCTTCAGATATTTTACCTCCTAGTATTTGGCTATGTTTGCTTCTAGGGCTGTGGTGGGGTTGGACATCACAGCTATGAGACCACGCCACACACATGACATTTTGGACAGAAAACAGAGAGAGGCTGGTGACCAAGTACCTTCAAAGGCACCTATCCAGTGACCTGCTTCCTCTTGCAGGTGTCCCACCTCCTAAAGTTTCCACCACCTACCAAAAAAACAGAAACCAACTATTCAATACATGAAAAAAGGAATATTCCATGCATAAACCAGAAGAGCAATTATCTTGGGGTCTTCACCTGAACTTTCCTTTTTCCCCTGTTTATCTCTGACTGGCCTGGGACTGACTTCCTGGTGTTGGCAACCAACCTTGTGCTGAGCTGCCAGAGTGCAGATGTGATTAAAGGGGTGTGGTACCATGTCAACCTAAGTGATTTCTAAATACACGCACTCCACTCCCCACCCACTCTGTTTAACCTTTGAGGTGAAAACTAAGGGCTATCAAAAATTGGAGAAAGAAAATAATAGTATAAATGTTGGAGATTTGAAGAAGAGGAAGCAATGGAAAGAAAACAGATTCTTCCTGGGTAAGGATATTTTTAAATTCTACCAATAAATCCTGAGTTTTGGTCTGTATAAGTCTAGAATTTGTGTATCCATTTTTAATTCCTTATTATTAGGAACCTAAAAAGTATTTAAGGTTACCAGATATATATATATAGTCTTTGCATGACATTAATGTGCTGATAATGTAAATACAACACACTAGTGACAAATCTTGATTTCTTAAGAACAACATCAGCATTTTCCAGAAAATATGAGAAAATCAGCAGTCCTGTGTGATAGAATATGTCTACTTAGGTCTGTGTATCTAAAACTGTAAAAAGATGGAAATCCTTTCATTCTTAAATGTAAGTTAACCTTGGTTGTAGTTTTAATCACCTGTGGGTGTGTTGACACAGCCGTTACCACTGAGAAATTTGTGTAAGGATAGATGGCTTATTAACCACAGAGTGACTTGTGTCTGCCTAATTACTACCTTCTCTATGGGCCTCTATCATCTTTCTGCTGGTTTAGAGGCTACACAATATGGAGTTGCTTGCTGAACTCAATGAAAGAGAAGCCTATATAATGATTGTGTATTATTTGCTTATTTGGTTTGAGTATACCAGACAATGAGTAAATTGCACATTCCAGAATTAATGAGATTATTACACTAGTTTCCAGGAGGCATAATTTCCAAGCTGGCAGGCAGAAAGGCATTTTAAGGTGTCATCATCAAGTTTCATTTACCTGCATAATTTTATTTGGTATTTATATGAAACTTAGTCACAATCCAGAGTCTAGAGAACAATAGTTCCCTAAATAAGATAAAATGCTCTTAATTATATGTAGGCTAGAATCAAAAAAAGAAAAATTGTATTCAAAATTGCCTTCAAAAATTGTATTCTGTAATATAAAAAAGCATCCAACACTGATTTTGTAAAATCTATTCTGAAGGGAGGGGTTGAGACAGGGTTTCATGCGGTACAAGGGTGACTTTGTACTTGCTATGTAAGTGAGAATGACTTGGACTCTTGATTCTCCTGTGTGGGGGGGTCAAGTCCAGCTCTAGTTCCCTCTATGGGTTCCTCAGTCTCCATGAAGAAGGATAAATAATGTAAGTTAAGACAAGTGAGTTCAGTACCTCACTTTTCTATAGGACTTTTAGTTGTCACGTTTAATGTGCTTTAATAAAACATATAGAATATACCTTATGATGATTATTACATGCAGGAGTGCTTCTTTAATAGTAAAATAAAGAAAAAGATAAATAAAGAGTAAAATCAAAGAAAATAGCAATGTGCATGTTAAGGGAATAAAACAAAGTTTCTCTAAGCTAGCAATTCAATTCTTTAGGCCATACAATCTATTTTCCTCAGTTAGCTCATTTGCCTCGTCTCTCCTGTACATCTGTCTCTGTCTGTCTATGTCTGACCAAGACTTTTCTGCAGCTTAAGTAGCAAACTGCAGGAATGCTTCTCTAACAGTCAGGCACATCTCAGAAGAAGCCGGTGTAGATAAACGGTGTCCTTTCTTCTGTAGCTGCAAGCTTTAAAGTTTGTAATTATCAACAGAGACCACATAACATGACACAATGGTCAATTAGGGACTGCTGGATGTCATGCTGGCTGAATGACCTAGGTAACTTTCAATTACCTAGGTCAAATAGGGCAAGGACATGTAGGCACCAGAGGAGAGTTTTATTTTGGTTTTTAGGTCCTTGGAACGTATTTATTTTTCCTGAGTCACAGTTATAAATTTCTGATCCTTTCTATTGGTTGTTATTGGCTCAGGAAACTTTCTTTTCTAAATGCTGGGAAGTTTGTTTTTAGGCTAGTGTAGGCCTGCTATGTTCTTCATTAACTAGGGGAACAAGTTAAGGATGAACTATCTATTTGTTTCTTCAGGTGTGCTAACTCTAACTAAGCTCTCTGGCTTCTATCTATTAAGGCTTATCTCTTTCTGGGAAAGTCAGCATTTACTCCAGGAATAGCTTTGTGATGCACTTGCCATAAACCTGGGTAGCTCTCAGCATGCCAGGACTTGGAAGTCTGGAAGTGATTACAATTTACTTTTGAATAGCATGGCTGTGTTCCATTCCAGCCAGCAGTGGCCAGTTTAGGGATTAATTTGGATATTACTATTAAGTTATGCAGACCTTATTATTGATGAGAAATGTATGTCATCATACAATAAAGACAAGAAAGGGCCAACACAGTTCAGGAATTCCAATTTCCCACTGTCTTAGTGCTATCATTGGTGTGATGTAACACCATGCTGAAAGAACTTGGAGATGAAAGGGTTTATTTGGTTTAAGTTTCCAAATCACTTTTCATGACTGAAAGAAATAAGGACAAAAAATCAAAAAGGGCAGGAAGAACTTGGAGACAGAGCTGATGCAGAGGCCATGGAGGGGTGGTGCTTGCTGGCTTGCTCTCCATGGCTTGCTCAGTTCTGCTTTCTTATAGAACCTAGGACGACCAGACCCCAGGTGTCTCTACCCACATGGACTGGGCCCTCTCACATGAATCACTAATTAAGAAAATGCTCCAAAGGCTTGCCTTCAGCCCATATTATGGAAGTATTTTCTCATTTGAGACTCCTTCCACTTCAAAGAGTCTAGCTTGTGTCAAGTTGACATAAAACTAGTCAGCACAGTCACATCAATCACATCAGTGGGACCATGATGAGCTGAGATCAGGAGTTCTGTGCCTGTCACTCCTTTGACACATATCTCAGTGGGTAGATGATCAGTGAGATTGTCATCATCTGCATTTGGTTTTCTTGTTTTTATAGGGTCAAGTGAAGGTATTGCATCTTTAGTTGGTCTTATGTGTTTTATAAGTTCTTGGGCTTGGTTTTTTACATCATGATTTTAATATGTCCACATGCCCAAATGTTCCCAGTTTTCCTAGAGAAGTTTACAGGTATTTCTTACTTGCAAATTTATTTATTTATTTATTATTTAACAGTCTGTACCTCATTCTTGGTGTTAGACCAATGGTGTTGTCTACATGGACAAAGGAGATGTGAGATTATTCATCCTCTGCATTTTCACTCATAATGGAATTGACAGCTTTGTAAAAGGTACCACCATGGGCAAGGCATAACCTGAAAGCCACTGTTTCACACACCATGGAGTTATGTCTCTCAGGGCACAGCCTAAGCCACCTTCTTCACTCCCTCTCTCCTTCCTTTTTGTGTTTTTGTTAATGTGAGAGTGCAGTAAAGTAGCCGCCTAAAAGGCCACTGCATTAGGAGAAAAGTTCTCATTGTGGATAAGAGAGAACATCTAGAGGCATCTGGAAGACTCCAGAACAGAGACAGAAACATCAGACTGGACATGGCCAGGGCAAAGGCAATGTTGGTGTGGAAAAATCATGAGGGTTATAAGGTGGATGAGTAGCTGGGAGTAAGCTCAGGAACTGGAGCAGCCTGGGAGTTTAGGGTAATGGAGATGGTGAGAAGGGTTGGGATGCTAGTATGGGCTTTGAGATGTATAACAAGTGAGTGTGAATGGTAGCAGGACGCTTTCCCAAGAAGTTTTCTGTCCTGTGCAGCTCTCCTTATGTAGGGTTATATGCCACTTGGACTTCTGGGAACAGCTTAGGATATAAAGGAGGCAGTGGCCAGTTGGCAGTTGACAGTTGGTGGGAAAGCAGTCAGGCTCAAGCTCATGTTAAAGGATAGTTGGTTCTCGAGATGGCTTGTGAGATGCTGTTAGCTCCTGTTCTTTAAGCTTAGGACAGCCAAAAAGGTCAGTGAATCAATCTTTCTTTCTTTCTTTCTTTCTTTCTTTCTTTCTTTCTTTCTTTCTTTCTTTCTTTCTTTCTTTCTTTCTTTCTTTCTTTCTTTCTCTCTTCTTCTCCCTCTCTCTCTCTCTCTCTCTCCCTCCCCCTCCCTCTCTCTCTCTCTCTCTTCTTTCTCTCTCTCTTTAAAGGCCACCTGCAAGAGTAGAAAAGATTTCTCTCTTTCCTTTCTCTTTTTAGAGCTAGAGAGTAAAAGTTGCAGTGGGAATCTGTTACAAGTTGGGAATCAGTTACAAGTTAGGCATCTGTCACAGTGGCAGTTGGGCGAGAAAACAGGCTTCAGAATATAGTTACAAGCAGCACTCCAACGTGGGGCAAGAGAACAGGAGAATTCAGTTACAGTGAATAGGTTTGAAAGAGCCTGAAGACCAACATGGAGTTTGATATGCTGATAGGCACCACCAGTGTCAATAGAGAGCCATATGTTCCTTCTGCTAGAGGCATGGGAAATGCTTTTGGTGAGCTGGAACTCAGTTTACAAGTTACTGAGAAATTGCTGGCTTTTACCTAACTTCTGGAAATTCTTTTACAGTTCAGCTTGAGGTGAACCTCAAGTCAATTTTGGACCAAGTCAGTAGGCCTGCCCTTTTGAAGGGAGGTACCCTTTGGACTTAGCAGTTTGTTTTTTGAGGTAGAGTATTTCTAAGTAGACCTATTACTATGTAGCCCAGGTTAGCTTTAAATTTGCAGCAATCCTCCTTGCTCTAGCCTCTTGAGTGGGACTACAAGGGTGAGCATACCACTCCTTTAAAATTTAATGGCTTGCAATTCAGTGGACTGAACTGCTGTTGTGCAATTTTGGTCTTCTTGATAACTAGTTTACTTCCCCTGCTGTATTATTCAGGGTTATCTAGAGGACTAGAACTTATAGAATGAATCTAAACACACACATACACACACACACACACACACACACACACACACACACACACACACACACACACACACACACACACACACGGAGAGATAAAGGGGATTATGTAAATCCCAAAACAGCTGAGAAAAAAAAAGACAAAAACAACAACAACATTGCCACAAAGTTGGAATGAATTTAAAGCAAGCATAAAGTTTACAGATGACAAGGCGTTGACTTGTGATAATTATTCTTGGTTGTTACTTGACTACATCTGGAATTAACTGCAACCCAAATGGCTGAATACACCTCTGAGAGGTGTTTTTCTTAATTAAATCATTTGAAGTGGGAAGACTCTATTTTTTTTAACAAAATAAAATATAAGATAAAGTAAAACCTATCACATCAAAGTTGGATGAGGCAAAGCAACAGGAGACATTGGTGGAATGGTGGAAGTAATGGTGGAGGACCACATGGAAGGTCTCCTGAGACTCTTCCATGATGGACAAAGCTGTAGCTCGTGTTGGTTTTTAAAGGTAGATCCCTTGCTATGTGTTTTCATCAGGCCTGATCAGGGGTGAGCAAATACATCTTGATGTATTTCCTACCTGGGCATTTCCCTCCCACATGTTTCCAGTCTGGGTATTCCCTGCCTCCTACCTGGATATCTCCTGCCCATATCCAATCAGGGCAAACATATATCCTGTGTCATTAATTAAGGTTGGACCCAGACTTATAATTAATTAGAATGGCTTATAGGCTGTGGTCCAGCAAGTCCAACAATGGCATTCTTCCCATAGGAGGTCCAAGAATCTAGTAGTTGTTCAGTTCATGAGGTTGAATGTCTCAGCTGGTCTTCTGTATATGCTGCAATCCCTAAGAAGTAGGCCCTAATGTCAGTGAAGGAATAGACTTTCCAGTGAGAGCAAGGGCAAGCAGGCCAAGAAAGAGCAAGCTTCTTTCTTCCCTGTCTGAATATAGGCTTCCAGCAGAAGGTATAGCCCAGATAAAGGTGGTTCTTCCCACCTCAAAAGATCTGGATTAAAGGCATATCTTCCTACCTCAAATATATGGATTAGAAGTAGGTCTTTCTCCTTGGAACACACAGCTCTAAATGTGGTGTCTCTGTCAAATCCCCCCCCCCTTGGAGCTCAAAGAACTCAACGGAAGAGGTGGCAGAAAGAGTCAGAGGAGATGGAGGACACCAGGAGAAAAAGGGCCTCTAAATAAACTGGGCAAAGCTCATATGAACTCACAGAGGCTGAAGTAGCACGCACAGGGTTTGCATGGGTCTGCACCAGGCCCTCTGCATATCATAGCTTTTAATGTGTGAACAAGTGAGTCTCTGATTCTTATACTCTCTTGGGCTCTTTTCCTTCTGTTGCTTTGCCTCATCCAACTTTGTTGTGATGGGTTTTATTTTGTCTTATATTTTGTTTTGTTAAAAAAATAAATAAAAAAGAAGTGGGCCTTGTAGTAGTACACTGCTGTGGTGGCTCAGCAAGCAGGACAAAGAGGCATATTTCACATGTGTAAACTTTGCCAGACCTGAGCAGAGGGAACCACTGTCATGGTCAGTGCCATATTCCCAGTGAAACCCCGATCTCTGAGCTCAGGTGTTTTTATTGATTCAGAACTGAGAATAGAACTGAGAATTAGTTGAAGCTGGCCTTGAATCCTGTATTTTCTCATCCTGAGAGTGGTAGGAGTTCGGGTGCTCCTCACTTTTTAGCCCTGGCCAGAACCCAGCTAAATATTAAATATTGCCTTCTACACAGAAGGTCATTAACAAAGGAATATGGCTTGGTTGGTGCTTATTTGCGCTGTAGCTGGAAGGGATGAGTCCATTTGCTGATAATGTGCCTTTCTCTTTTTCCCTGTGAGACCACACCTTATGCAGAAGATGCCCTTGCAAGACCTTGATGCTTAGACTTGAGCTCCACATGCAAATGAGGCTACTCTAGTATCCTTGTCTTAACCAATGGATCCCAACCTTGGGTACCAAAGACCCTCTCCTGCCTGTACCCTATAAATGTAACTACCCTCACTTTAATAAATGAGAGATATGCTCCTCTGACAGCCTCCCCTGAGAGTCTGATTCTCTCTTGTCAGCTCTCAGTCCTCCTGGAACAGGGCATGATGCGTTGTGCCTAGGCATGCCCTGTGCTTTCCTTCCTTCCTAGGGGCTGATAGCTCATCTATGCTCTGGGGAGGAAGCAAAAAAGAAAACAACACAGAACTTCTCAAGTATAGATAACAAGCAATTAAACAACCCCCACAGAAATTCAACATCTGCAAACAATATAAAACGCCCTAAACAACCCCTCACCCAATAGTGCATAAAACAATTATATATAACTAAAAATAAACTTCTGCAACAGAGTCTTCCCATTACAAATGATTTAAGTGAGAAAAACATCCTTCATAGGTATGTCCATCCATTTGTGTTTTAGTTAATTCTAGATGTAGTCAAGTAACAACCAAGAATAATTATTACAAGTCAACCCCTTGTCAACTTGACACATATCATATCTCTTCATATCATGCTTAATTTCCAAATGATAACAATAACCATGTAATAATTATACCAAACATAATATGACCATCCCACATACAATTGCAAATGCATTATAAATTTAGAATAGGTTGCAATGTCCATTGAGGGGCAGTCTTTTAGTATCTTAAACAAATATGATAACTGCTGATATTCTCTTAATTTATGTTATATTATATGATGAATAAGTCATAGAAAGGAAACACAAATATCAGTACAAACACATTCTTAACAAAATATGACAAAACACGCATGTCAGTTATAATCTTTTCTACCACTGGTTACATGGCCTTAGCTGGTATTTATAACTGTCTTCCTCTATTATCCATTCTGTATTTCCTCCACAGGACTTTTTCTGGAGCAATGACCCATACCTTCATTCCTGCAGTGTCTGTGTCTTTGGTCATCCTGTCTGGATTAGGCTGTTGTAGTTTCACATTGACTTTAATCACAGGCCACGGTAGCACCAAGAGACCACCTGAAGGATCTCTTATACTCCAGATAAATTCTTTCATTGTAGAGAAGCAATCCAATCTCCCCTTTGTAATCTGATCCATCACCCCTCCTAACACTGTTATTTCTTTCTTAGATCATTGGCTTAAGGGTATCAGAAGCCCAAAGTGGCCAGGGGGAAGTCTGAACTTCTAGTTTACTAGAATGTTTGTTGTGGCATTCCACTGTGGCATTTCAGTGAGGAGCACTCCCTACTCTGGAACCAAAGCTTCTAGGCTAATAGAACTTAAGGTCATTGGAAAAGGAAGCAGAATTTTGCTTTGATAGTGATAATGAGTGAACTATTCCATTTCCATCTTTTAATTTCTGGACCCATGGCAGTGGGAGAAACCATAGAAATATATGGTTTGGACATGATTCAAAGCATATACTGCCTTCTGGAGCATCCTGCCCCAGCCCTCCGGGCTGCTGACACCTAATTGGAGCTGGAACAAAGGCCATTCCATCTTTCTATCAGGCCAGCTTCTTCAGGATAGTGGGGAACATGGTAAGACCAGTGGAGTCCATGATCAGTGAATAAGGTATTCAGTAAGTCCATGGATGGTGGTTTTGACAGAAGCATGAGATGCAGGAAAGGCAAATCTATAACCTACTCCAGCAAGGACAAAGTATTGTCTTTTCCACAGAGGAAGTGGTCCAATGTAGTCAACCTGCCACCAGGTTGCTGGCTGTTCACCTGTGGAACAGTGCCATATCTGGGGCTAAGTGTTCGTCCCTGTTGTTGGTAGATCTGGTACTTGGCAGCAGCTGTTGCCAGGTCAGTCTTTGTGAATGGAAGTCCATGTTGTAGAGCCCATGCATAATTCTCATCTCTGCCACCATAACCACATTGTTCACTGGCCCATTGGGCAATGACAGGAATGGCTGGCTGATCACAGAAAGGGTCATCCTATCTACTTGATTACTGAACTCCTCCTTAAGCTGAAGTCCCTCTTTAATGAACATTTACATGGGACACAAGTATCTTCACATCCTTTACCATTTGGAGAGATCTATCTACATACTTCTTCCCAGATGTTTTTCTCATCAACTTTCCAATCGTGCTCTTTCCTAGTCCCTGACCATCGAGCCAATCCATTGTCTTCTGCACTGTCCATATAGGAGTGTTAAAAAGGAAATGTGGTAGGTACCACATTCCTTCACCTTTCAAGTTCTTGATATTAGCACTAATTTCTACAGTTCCTTCTGGGATGAAAGACTGATTTGGTTCATTATTTTCTTTGTCAGAGGCAACTCTAAAGGCTTCTATTTAGCCTTTCTAAACATAATAGCCCTCATTCTACTGTTCAGGGAACTAAAGTGAGAGTTCTGACTTCTAAGAATATTTATCCCAATTATACATTCTGGGACTGGGAAAAGAACCACAGGATGTGTTTGAGGACACACTGGACCGACTCTGAGTCAGATTTCAGCCAAATTTCCACTAATCACCTGACTTCTGTAAGCCCTTACCTCAACTGGAGGGCCACAATGTTTTTTGGGGTCTCCTGGAATCAGGATCAGTTCAGAACTGGAAAGTCTGATTTGTTTCCTTTCTCCCAGTGTACAATTTTCCTTGTAAGACACAGTAGGTTCCTCTAGGGAAGGACTACAGAGAGGCTAACAGTAAAACTTTCAGTATTTTATCAAGGTCCTTCTGCAGGTGAACCTGGCCATTCCTTCATGCAAGGGGTTCTGGATCTACAAACTGGCTCAAGTCTAGAAATTGGTTCATGGGCTGAGATTCCCTTTTGCCAAAATCCAAAGGAGCCTTTCTTTCAAATGGTATCAGAATTTTTCAGCTTATATCTATCTAACAGATTTTCAGTAGGCTTCTTATCTGTTCCATGCCTGGAGACACCATGATTGGTTAGGCCTTACAAAATATCCCTATGAGTCATGCTTCCATAAAACTCACTTTGCTTGTGCTGAGCATTACAGGTCAGGCCATGGACATTGCTTTGTCTGTGTTGCCCATTACAATAACCAGGATCACCTTGCCTTTGGAAAGTCAGTGCTGCCACCTGTACCTGCTACTTTGGGGCCCAATTAAATCTATTGCATTCAATTCATCCAGCTGATGAGCCGTGTCTCCAACCCTAAGGTTTGGCACAAGAAAAAGGGCTACAACAAAGCTTTCCAAATGTGCTGGTGCCCCTCTCTCATAATTTTCATCCCTTAGGATTACTGAATCCCATATCTTCTGGACCTTCTTCCCATGGTGGAAAATTAGGCTTTACAAAGTGTACCCACTCTAGCACTGTAATTTCTCTGAGCCTTAAAAATCCCTTCTTCACACACTAAGCCAAAGATATCAGGCATCTCCAACTCCTTTTCAGTAGACCATGTTTTTGACAAATGCTTCAGACTTTTGACACTTTTGTTAAGTGTAAATTAATATGTCCATATTAAACCTAGAATCTCCTCTCGGTGGACCTATATCAATAAACTCAGCCCGATCCAGTTTTATGTTCCTTTTACCACTATCTTACACCCTTAAAATCCATTCCCATACATATTCCTCAGACTTCTGCTTGAAAGAATTAGCAAACCCATTAAGCTTTTTAGTAGAGTACCCCATCTCCTTGAAGACTACCCTTTTTTCCTCCCCTGTGGGAGCCTGCTTAGCCTTAAGTCTGAGTATATTTCTATCTTAATCATTGTTCTATTACTGTGGAGACAACATGACCAAGGCAACTCTTACAAAAGCAAGCATTTAGTTGGGGGGGGGGGCGTTTGCCTACAGTTTTAGAGGTTTAATCCATTATCATCACAGTGGGGAGCATGGCAGCAGACAGACAGGTGCTGAAAGTTACATCATGATCTGAAAGCAAAGAAAGAGAGAGGGTAGGGGAGAGAGGGAGAGATAGAGACTGATTGGCATGGCCTTTTTGACCTCAAAGCCCACCCCCTGAGATATAATTCTTCAAACAAGACCACACCTACTCCAAAGGCTGCTCCTAATCCTTCTAATCTTTTCAAATAGTGCCACTCCTGGTGACTAAATAGCCTATAGGGGCTATTTTTATTCAAACCATCACACCTGCCTTCTCTCCTTTCTTGGTCAAAAAACAATCATTCCCAATATTGTTTTATTAGCTGCTACTTGCTGAGAACTTCCCAAGTGCGCTGTGGGATGCCAAGCATTTTTCAGGCTTGATTTTACTTTCACTTCAACCCCCTGCAGTAGGTGCCACTTCTAAATAACTTGTCCCCCGGGACTCCCAACTCTTAGCCATTGAACTTTCTTCTGATATGGAGATAAGTTCCTGTGAAATTCATCACCTCTACAGTTAGAAATAAACATTATCTGGGGAGAGCAACAAGAACAAGCAGCAAGGTCAAGCCTGAGGACAACAGCTCTGGAAAGCCAGAGGGAAGGATTGCAGAAACTCTTTAAATCTGTAATTCCCAAGAGCCACTCCTGTTAACCAGACTTAATGAATTTAGCCATTCTCAGCCAACCCCTTTTAAAGCTCTCTTGTCCTTGTGAGCTAATTTCAGGTCTAGGATCACTCATAAACGCAAATCTGTAGGTGCATTTTACTGGTCTAGTGTATACAGGAACCGAAGCAAAGCCTCTCCCGAGCCTACTACGGGAACCTATCCATTCAAAAAGAAGGGGACAGATTCGCAGAGCTGTCGGATCGCCCAAGGGGACACGGGTGGCGGGAGGCCTGCACTGACCACAAGGTCGGTCAGCAGTTGGAGGGTGGAGAGTAGAAGCCTAGCTCCCGGTCTAGGGAGAGGGAGCAATTCTGGCTGGGAGCCGCGCCCCAGGGGGAAGGCGTGACTGCGGTTTGAGCGGCGAGACTGGCAGGCTGGT
This sequence comes from Cricetomys ansorgei, assembly GCA_026225945.1. Taxonomy (NCBI): domain Eukaryota; kingdom Metazoa; phylum Chordata; class Mammalia; order Rodentia; family Nesomyidae; genus Cricetomys; species Cricetomys ansorgei. The sequence continues at coordinate 22,337,990 of JAMJFZ010000199.1, forward strand.
TTCCAGTTCACAAAGCAGCGATTAACAGAAGGAAGGCTGCTTGGGAGAGCCGGAGGTGGCTCCCGGTGTAAGCAGGTGTAGGGTCCCAGAATGCTGGAACTGGAAGATTCCCTAGAGAGAGAAGCGCTGCTCCCAGTTTCCATGGCAACCCCAGGGCGACAACACTGTGGGCGCTAGCTAAGGGGCTCCGGACTGCTGGCGGAAGTGACGCGTTCACCTGCGGAGCTGGGGCGGGGCCGCAGAGGTGCCTTCGCTGCTGCCACCGCCGGGAGCCAGTCGGGAGTGTACGAGGCCTTGGAAAACCAGGCTACTCAGCTAAGAGCATTTACCTGCAAGCTACCGCCGGGCAGTCACCATGGCTCTGCTACCGTGCTTCGTGCTCCTGTGCGGGTTCGCGGGTGAGTGGGGCATCCCTCTGTCTCCGGTTCCTCGAGCTCGCAGCCCGCGGCCTCCCGGGAACAATGGGGCGTGGGGGGAGGGGGCGACTCAATTTGGGGGCGCCGTTGTGGTGCAGGCGGGTGGTCACCCGTGCACCGGGGTGATCCGGCTGGACCACACGCGCCAACCGGGAGAGTGCATCTAAGTCCGGGAGCCGCGCGGGGGGCGTGGGGCGTCTAGGCGGCAGCGATGGCCGTGGCTCCGCGAGCGGCGTGCGGGGCGCGCCTCTAGGACAGCCTTCCCCGGGGACCACTTTGTTTTATCTGCCCTTGTCTGTTTCCCGCGTCTGCTTGGGTGTCGTGGTCACCAGCCTTCCCCGATTTCCAAGCCCAGGGCTGCGAGTTTTTAGGCATCGGGTAGTCCGAGCCGGGAGGCTGAATTACAAACGCCATTATTAAGAGAAGACAGAGCATTCGGTGTCAATCGTCCAGGCTACCTCTAGGAAAGAAGCACCAAAGCTGCGCTAGCTGGGCGGGTTTTGGTCTCAAAGAACAGGCTAGCTCCACCGAGCAGCCCCTATATATACAGGATATTCGAAAGCCGACCGTCTAAAAATCGGTGATGGGGAGGAGTTACCCCAGGTTTATATGAGTTGATTCATTTTTTTAAAAAGCTGATTGACGTTCAGGTGGTGGTGAGTTGTGCGGTGTAAGGAATCGCTTCAGCTGCAGCCTCTTTTCTGGGAAGAGGAAAAAAGGCATTTAAAAAAATGCGTGGACCCCAGGATGGATGAACATTTTGATAATTTAGAAAATTGATCTTTTCCTAAGTATGTTTTAACTAGTTGATCTCGTTTACTAGACTAAGCATTTGGAGGAATTTTAAAACCAAATAAGTCGTAAAACAAAAAAAAGCTTCACACGTTCAACACTAGGAAGCACGCACACGAAGTGTAAGCTTCCAAAGATGATTTTATTTATGGTCCCAGAAGTTGGGGAGGAGGTTGGATCAGCACTGTCTGTTGGGATGGCTCTCTGCTTCCTGTTGAAATGCTTCCATTGTTGGATGCCACAGCTGTGAACATTACTCATGGGATCAACATTCTATTAACAAGTCTAATCTCTGGATCTCAGGCTATCTCACCACCTCCATCATTTTTTGATATAGATCTTTTCGACCTGCCTGAAATTTCGAAAGCAAATCTTCTGGAAAACATTGAAGGGTCATTGAGCCAGTCTACTTGGTGTATGCCACCTTTGTTTTGTAAAACAAACTGAAGTTGAGTACATGAGGTTTCGGTCTCTAAAGCAGAAATTGGAGAATGAACTATGTTTCTTCCTTTGTGTGTGTGTGTGGTGTGTGTGTGTGTGTGTGAAGGAAAGGGAAATTTTTTCTTTCCACTAAAGCTATTTTTAATATACTTAGCCATTCACTTTATATAGTATATGTTAGGGTGTAGTGAACACCATTAAAGGACAAAATGTTTTCATTTAAACGGAACAACTGTTTTCACTCCAATTTTTCTGCTTTAAGAACTCAGACATTTAACCCCCCCTCCCCCCAAAAAAAACACCTCAGAAACTGATGTATGGCTTTATTTCTGTAGATTTGTCTATCTTAGATGTATTGGTGAGACGTCTAGTTCAGTGTTAACACAACTGACCCTTATGTTTGCAAAATAAGCTTTACTTATTAAATACTGCTATAGACTCATCTGTGCAGGTTTTAAAGAGTTTTGTATTATGTCCTGGATGCTGATGGGACTCTGGAGGTATATTTATTGCCTATGTAGTCCAAAGTCGTATGATTAGGAGCAATAGTGGAGCTGTAGCAGCAGTAGTAAAATTAAACTATTGATTAAACAGTTATCAGCATGCCCCCCACAAACAAGTCTGGTCTCTCTTATGTTTGAGGATGACCTTGAACACTTGATCTTCCTATCTCTTCCTATCCAGTGCTAGGATTAGGAACTCAGGGCTTCAAGCACTCTAACAACTCAGCTATATATATCTCCAGCTGCAAGGGCCACTTTTCTAATGACTAGTGTTGTTTTTTAAGGATCCCAATAAGGTACAGACTTGTCTGGAACTCAGATGCGAAAGCAGCAACCTTAGCAGCAGTCCTTCGGTTTCAGCTTCTACCTCCTGCTTGCTGGACTTAGAGGAATACACCATCACACCCAACTCTATGGACTGTATATGCACTCCTTTAACCTGTCAAGCAACACTTGGTGTGTTATAATCATTTCTATTGTATGAGTAGAGAAACTGAGGCATGGAGTAGTTGTGTAAATTAATGTGCAACAATCAGTGTTTTGCTGTTCACTCTGCTCTTGTTACTGTGAGATTATACCTTTCAAACAGCCACTTTTCTCTTTGGTTACCTCTAATTGACATCCTCCATTTTGCTACTGGTCACCCATCATTTATGAGAAACTGCTGTTGGTTTGACCATGTGTCAAATACTGGAGGTTTTTATGACTAGACTTTTAATTTCATGGTCTTGGTTGAGTGCTTTTGAGTCACTTTGAGGAATATAAGATTTTTCAAGCCTTAGGACACTGTTGGAAACTAATGTGCCTGAATGTATCCCATTTTCCTGAGGCGGTTTTGTTTTCAGTGAGTGCCTCATGTAGCCCAGGCTGGCCTGTAACTAAGGATGGCCTTGAATTCCTGATTCTTCTGCCTCTACTTCTCAAGTAGTGGGATTATAGATTAGTATTACCAGGTTCAGCTAGCAGCAACATTTCTTTTGTTTAAAAAAAAACAAAAAAACTCAGCTGGGTGTAGTGGCACACACCTTAAATCCCAGCAACCGGGAGGCAGAGGCTGGTAAATCTCTGAGTTACAGGCTAGCCTGGTCTACTTAGTGAGTTCTAGGACCGTCAGGACTATGTAGAGAGACCCCGTCTCCAAAACAAAACAATAACGAAACAAACAAAACCAAAAAACAACTAATTCTTTGAGGGTTTTGTATGTGTATTTGATCCTTTTTAATCTTGTCAACCTCCCATTTCTCTTTGACTTGTCTCAGATTACTCCCTTCTCCCTGCCATATTCTCCTCCCAACTTCGTGTCATTTCACAGCCCAGTGAGTCCAATCAGTGCTGTACATATGTACATCCACAGAGCCATCCACTGGAGCATGTCCATATGTGCACGGATGTAGAACCATCCACTGGAGCATGGGCCGACCACCTACCAGGGTCAATTCCTTGAAGATAGCTGACTCTCCCTTACTCCAGCAGCCTTCAGCTGCCAGAGCTCCTCAGCTAGTAATGAGGTTTCATGACCTCCTCCCCATCTACGATGGATACTTGACTGGCTTGATCTTCATGCCAGCATATCATAAAGTTTGTTCAATAACAGGGCACTTCAGGTTTTCACTCTACCAATGTAAGTGAAACTTAAAATACCCCGGTTCGCAGTCACTTGTTAGCCATTTGATGGTGGCCAAGCCACAGTCCCCAGTGCACCCTGGGGGAAGGGATTGGGAAGATGTTGGTCAAAGGATGCATTATTTCCATTGGATCAGAGGAAGAAGTTCAAGAGCCATATTACTAAACTTGTTGACTGTAGTTAATAACACACTCTTGAAAACTGCTGAGTAGGTTTTAACCGTTCTTACCACAAAAAATAAGTATGGGATAATTATCTATTACTTGATACAGTCATTCCAGTGCTCCACCCTTCCATGTTTCCTCCTTTCTTCTATGCTCCCTCCTCCCATCTCTCTCTCTCTCTCTCTCTCTCTCTCTCTCTCTCTCTCTCTCACACACACACACACACACACACACAAGGTCACTTGTACTCTTATCTGTAGGCAAGCTGCCCTGGAAGTCACCACTCTCTTGCCTCAACTTCCCTAATGCTGGGCTTCGGGGATTCTAGGAGTGAGCCTCCAGGCTATGATCTCCTTGGTGTGTTCTAACCTCTCTGCTGCAGTTTATCTCCTTGAAATCCAGGACACCTATTTTTGGTTCTTCCTAACTAGTTGACTTGTCCTTCACTGCTTTCTGTGTCAGCTTTCCCATGGTTTGGCACCTAGCCCTTCTCACAGTCTCTTTCCTAAACCCGGGTGACCCCCATATATCCTTCACTGTAACCTTCAACTGGTTGATACCACATGGAAATTATTTCCACGTCAACTCACTTTGGATTCTCCACTACTGTTTCCATTTTCTTCCCTTCCCTCCTTTCCTAGTTCCCTTTTTTTCCTTGTCCCACTCCCATCTCAATTTTTCTTTCATTCTTTCTAAAGTCTCTTTCTGTTGATAGGGTGAACTAGCCTGAAATGTACTGTGTAGCCCAGGCTTGTTTTGAACTCATAGCAATCTTCTTGTCTCAGCCTCCCAAGCGCTGGGATTGCAGGCATAATCTATCATACCTGCTTGAGTTTTACTGTCTGACAGTCAGTTTTCACTTGAGTACCTTAGATTTTCCAAGTCCTCAAGTAAATTTTTCCATTGATTAGTAGATCATTCAAGTATTTATGGCTTACCATATACTATACTCTGTGCTAGGTGCCTCTACAATAGTGTATGGTATTGCAGATTGTGAAATGTATTAACAAAGTTGTGAGGTTCTGCAATGAAGGGTATGTGATGTGTCTTGGGGGTTGAGAAGTGCAGTGGATATAAAATATCTAACAAATACTGTTGAAAACTTTATTGTATATGAGTCATAAGATGGCTTAGGGTGGGGACTGAGGGTTTTTTTTTTTTATGTTAACAAGTGCCATATTATGTCACTGCTGACTGTTTGGTGGACAAAGATGTAAAGGGTGTTTTTAGAGGTTGTCGGAAAATTATAGGTAAGTCAGCTTAGCCCCGCACACCCGTGACTCTAAAAGGCTGGTGGAGTTGTGAAAGTTCCTTTGAATGATAACAATGATAACGATCTATCTGGAGATAGATAGAACTGCCCAGCCCTAACAAGACATCTCACTTGATCAGAACAGGAACACTCCCTGTAGAAATGCCCCATATCGATGTTGGTTCCCCTTGGGTCTGGGAAGGTTTTTTTTGTAAGATATGGTGACACCTTCTGTCTGGTTCCTTGTATGAGTGGCAGAACTTGGAGAGAAGTAGTTCAATTTCTGGCTTGATTTTTGTGATGATTTCACGGTCTATAGGGGAAATAAAGAAAAGTTCAAGTTTTAAAAGTAGAAGGCAATGAACTTAAAATGTGTTTGCATTTTAAAGGCTATTATTTTTACTTGATGTGTATGAGTGTTTTTAAGTTGTGGATGTGTATTACATACATCCTTGCCTGTGTTTGGGGTGGCCTGAGAGGGTGTTAGAACCCCTGAACTGGAGTTACTGTGTGGCACTGTGTGGGTTCCAGGAGCAGAACCCAGGTCCTCTACAAGAGCAAGTACTCTTAACCTGATGAGTTCTTACTAGCACTTGACTAGGGTCTTAAGATTCGAAATTAAAACAAAAACAAAAAACAGCTGGAAGATTTTTAAAAAGGACCAGTTCCAGGAAAGAGGCAGTGATCAGCAATCCTGAATTGAGGATCAATGCTGAGAGATGCAAAAGAGAAGGTAAAATGTGAGGAGGGCAGAAACACAAACCTGTAATAAGCAACAGAAAATGAGAAGATGGAAGTAAGAATTTGTGATAAGGATTGCTGGAGAGCGAGGGTGAGGGCGTCCTCGAGACTGATGTGGAAATGAGGCCGGTCCTACCACCAGCAAACGATTGTGAAATTGGGGTCAATGGATTCCACAAGGACAGTATTTGCAATGCTGAGAGGAAAGCTGGATTGTAATAGGTCGAGTGGGCGTCTTCTAGACGTGGAGAATAGAAACTGGACTTTGTACCTTGTTCCCTGTGGCCCATTTCCAAAAGAGAAAGAAGCCAGATCCTGCCCTTTCTCTCTCCAGACTGAAAACGTCATGTTTCGAACACTGTTCCTCCTGCACATGAACTAAGTCTTGAACCCTTTGGTTGCTTAGGGATGACACTCTTCCTGTCTCACCTCTTGACTCTGGACTCATCAGTGTTACTTATTTCTCTTTCAACTCCGTATTTCCCCTGCATCACTGCTGTTTCTTCCTTTCCTGTCTTAACCAGATATATTGAAGCAGTTGCCTGCATTTACTGACTCAATTATCTCTTTTCACTTGACATCCTTCTTGAAACTGCAGTTTTTGTATATATCACAGTTAACCTCTGAGGTCATCACACCTTCAGCCTCTTGGGCCGGAGAGATGGTCAGTGGTTAAGAGCAGTGGCTGCTCTTCTAGAGGACCCAGGCTCAATGCCTAGCACCTACATGGTGGCTCACAGTCATCTGTAACTCCAGTCTCTGCGGACCTAACACCCTCTTCTAGCCTCTAAGGGTACTGCATGCTCTTGGTGCGTAGACATAGATACAGACAAAATAGCCCTACATGTATAATTAAAAACAAACATACCCTGTTAAACAGTCTTTATACCCCCTGATAATCCATCTCTTTCCCAGCTTGCTAATCTTCTTTCTCCTTGGCACATCACGTGCTCGGTCTTTCCACCACTGGTTTCCCAAGCTCTGAGTTTTCAGTCACCATTCCTGTGCTTACAGCAGCTTCTAGTCTGTTTCTAGACCCTCACAACCTTTACCCATTGTATCACACCACTCACTTCCTATCTCTAAGAGCACTCTGAGCACTAGTCCTTCTGACATGAAATTGGTTTTTAGCCACCAAAAATCTCAGGCAGAAGTATGGGGATTTGGCTTTACTCCCTCATCAGCTCACATCATGTCCTAAGACTTATGTGCCTTGAGCTGTTGGGGTCATAAACATCCTGTTAAACTTGTTGAAATGTCTGCACAGCTGGCCTTGGTTAGGTAACCTTTCCCCCTGTGCTCCAGGGGAAAGCCCTTTACTACTTATCAGGCACATCTTATAGTAATTGTTATCTCTCCTCAGGCTGACTCTTTCAGGACATTAGGGACTGTAGCTACCCTCCTCAGCTTACTGAAGCTGTGCACATGTGCAGAAAGGCCTGGGGGACTTGTGGGACAGACCTAGAGTGGAAAGAGCATTGAAGGGCAGAGATAGTGTGGTGGAAGAGATGAGCAAGGCCCGGCTGTGTCTCACCAACTGGTCAGCTCTCTGCCAGCTTCGACTGGGTGCTCAGGAATGGAAGGAGTCTGTTTCCACTCCAGCCCAAACTTAGAATTTGGTTTCTAGTTTGTTTTTTCTCTCTACTAGTTTCCCCATTTCTTCCCCAGTTGACATACATGGCATTATTGGTTGAGAACTGGTCCTTTTGTGAGTAAATAAAGGAAACATTTAAGCCAGGGATTTTGACTGTGGCCTTTCAGTCAGCGATCAGCAAGTCATGAATGTGAACTTTGAAATAATTATTAGAGTAAGCCAGGAAACAAGTGGCGTCTACACAGAATGACCTTAGAGCCTTGGCTTCCTGATTTTCATCTAACTTACACTCTTTAACAAGATAATCAATCCTAATAGTCTAAAATGAGTGTTAGATGGTTTTTGTATTTGTATTTTCTGCTTGGAGCTGGGGAGATAGCACAGTCAGTAAAGTGCTTGGCATGACAGCGTGGGGGGCATGGGTTCAGCCCCCAGAACTCATGGAGAAAGCCAAATGCAGTGGCACATACTTACAGTCACAGCAAGGAGGGGGCTAGGACATGGCATCTCTGTGGCTCCTTGGCCAGCCAGCCTAGCCTCTTGGGTGAGTTCCCAGGCCAAGCGACTGTCTTAAAAAAAAAACCAAGGTGGATGATGCCTGATGATTGACACCTGAGATTGTCCTTTGACCTCCATATACATGTATACCTGCGTACACATGTGTACGTGGGTATGTCACACACACGTTTCTTTTCCTTAATCACAGTGTCTTGCTCTGTATCACAGTCTGACCTAGAACTTGCAATCCTGAGTGATGGGATTACAGGAATCTTACCATGCATGGCTCTGGAATTAGACTAGAGACTAGAGAATAAAGAGGGATAGTAACCTTTCCAACTCTGCTTGCTTTTCCACTTAATTTCTGAATTGCTCCAAAATTACAGGTAGAGGAATGGGAAGAGTCTAGGTGGGCCCCTTGGCACAGTGAAATGATTCCTTCAGAAAACTAGTTCCTTTGGGACTCAGTTATTCATATTTTTCTGCATTTTCACCTTTCCTAGCCCATTACAATGACTCCTGGCTAATGGAGAAAAAATAAGCATGCTTATTATTAAGCATGCTTTCCATTTAGTAACAGCAGATGATGAGGTTAGTATTTGATGATGCTGAGAAAGTAACATTGTATCGCCAGCACTTTCCTCCGTGTCTTGCTGGATCCTTCTTTCCTTGTCTCACTCATTCTGATTTGGATAAGTGGTTGGCCAGTTAGAGAGTAAGCCTTAAAGGTCTCAACTGGAGTCAGCAGTGTTGACAGGTGATTGTAATTGACAAGTCCTTGGAGAAGACTGTTTCCTGCTTAGTTGTTGGAGGGAAGGTAGGAAACTATAGTTAGTATTCTTTCTGTTTTGGTGTTTATTATGAGATCAGTGTCAGGATTCAATGTTTGTTCTTTGGTATTTGAGAAAAGGGCCTGACAGTTACATGAACTACATGTACATACTGAGGAAAGACAAATTTCTTTGGGAACACGTCAGTTTTCTTGATGTGAAAGATGTAGACTACAAGAAGGAGGGAGAGTTGTGGATGCTGTTGCATCTTCTGAAGACACAGATGTGGAACAACACCTGTGTGATTGTATGGATCCACTTATGTCAAAGACTTCTAAGGGATAGCCAGAAGCTGAGAGCCAAATGAGATGAGTCATATCTTTGCTAAGTCCTTAGAGATGACTGTCACCAATGTCTTCAGACCTACCAGTAAAAAATGTTTTGAACTTGAAAACTAGGAAAGTTCTCATGTTTTCTAGTGGATCAGACATAAACTTTTCACCTTGTTTTGTACCACAGTGTTGTTGCTACTAAATAATTGAGAAGACTCTTTAACTTGTTCATTGTAAACATGATCAGTTAAAACTAATGTAGACTGAGTTGAGTCTGGGATAGGAAAGTGAATATACCTCATTGGTTTTTGTTTTGTTTCTTCGATGTGTGTGTAGACAAGGCTGGAGTTGATCTTCTTGCAGTCCACTAACCCCATCCTCTGGAGTTTTTTGATTGCAGAAATGGGCAACACTCATGGTTCCTTGTTTTTGAAAAACAATTTCTCTTAATAGCCTTGGGATAAGAGGGACTTACACTATTCAAAATTATAGGAATCAAAGCCTGTGTCCCATAAATTGTGGTCATGATGTCTGACAATACTGTGCAACAGAAATGTAAATGCTGTTTACATATGCCATTAGAAATTTTCTTGCAGCCATATCTAAAAAGAAAAGGTGAAGTTAATTGAGTGACTTTCATTTACCCTGGTTTATATAAAACACATTTCCATATGTGATCAAATTAATCATTGATTGAGATATTAAGTATTTGTTTCACGTAGTCTTTGAAATTTGGCTGATGTTTCCATTTGTAATAGCTCATTTCAGCTTGCACTAGCCATGTGTCCAGTGGCTGGCCATTATCATACTGGCCAGCATAGATCCAGAATGCAAAGCAATACTTTTGCTATATGCATTCCTAGAATGAACACCTACTCTGAAACTGCACAAATGCAGTGTGTCATCAAAACTAATTGAGTATGATTTTGTATTATTCTTGTGAGGTTTTACCTTTCAAATAATTATGCGTGCCATATAGTATTTTTTGTTGGCAGTGAGCTAAATAGTCTCTTGTTTCTTATTTAGTTTCTTTTACTCATTAGAGCAATTGCTACATGCATACAAAATTGTGTCAGCACCTCCTATTTGATAATTATGAGCACTGCAAATTTTACCTAAAAGACAGGAAAAAAAAAACCCGCATGCACAAATATATTACTGTCTTAAACTTGCCCATGAGGAAAATAAATGCATTTGTGGAGGGCTGCCAAACAAGCAGGATACAATGGCTCTGGTAATGGATGAGGAGGAATTTGAATTCAGTTTGGGGCATTAGGAAGACATTTATACCATGATTAAAAGCAGCCGGTTTAGACATGGATATGTATCACAGGGATGATTTCTTAGTTGTAAGTGACCTTTTCTATACTGATTTGGAATTTTTTATAAGGCGAAACACTATTTACTGATTTGGCATTGGTATGTCTATTTGTTACATTTCTTATGTGATTTGAATGTTTTCCTATTGCTTTTGCCAAGTAGCTCCTTTCCAGGCTCATATTAATGAAGAGGGAAGAGAAGTGAGCTGAGGTCTTTATGAGCAAGGAGGCAAAGGATGTTTCCAAAATGGAGTGATGCATAGCCTTTTATGGAGGTGATGAAAATATTCACCATGGCAACCAGTCTGCTTTTTACCCATCATGCAAAATGCCCTATTTGCATTTGCTTTGTCAGAGACGTTTGAAATTAGCAGCCGCGTATTAGAGAGGCCACAGTGAAGACAATATACTGCTTAGATAGGAAAGGACTAGAGTAACTGGTCAGAGTTGAAACATGAATGCGTGAATGCTGCCTTTCAAGAGAGAGAGGGTCTTTGTGAAGGGAGTGGGGGAGGGAGGGTCTCAATGCAGTTCAGCCCTGTTTATATCTTCATGTTCCTCGTCTGCCTTCCCACGGTTATTTATGTTTACCTTATTCCTGGCTTCTAAATTCTACATTAAATATTTGGTGTAAGAAGTTTCAACTCCTGTGGAAGTTTGAGGGAAATAATATGTGTTTTGGGGCGAGCTATTGCAGGGAACTTCAGAAGATAGGACTAAGAAAGCATCTTTTTAGGGGGTGGTGGTCAGATGCTGTTTTACTGATAAGGCCAGCTTACCAGTTGGGTGGGTGCTAGATCTGGAGTTAGGCTGAAAACTGGAACGAACACGCATACACTGTATCTTGAGTTCACAGGGGCTGAACTGCCCTTATGGTTTATTCTCAGTTTCTTATATCCCTCCTCACCAGAGGTATATATGCAGTTTCCAAGGCAATTATCACAAGGGGCAAACCAGGTGTGCATACAAGCATGAGGTAAATGATCATGAGGCATACATTTGATCACAAGGGAAAAAGGATATGTGTAAGCACTAGGTTACAATCAACAAGGTAAATCAAAATATATACAAAACATTATTGTTCTGTAATTAACCATAAAGCCATCATCCTGCTTTGTGAGATTAAGAAGGAAGGTCTCTTTAATCTTTGACTTCCCTGAAACAGAGCTGCCTCTGGGCTTGTCTTTTTTACGACTTACCCTTGCTCAACAGCTGTCCCATTTAGGCATTTAGCCGAAGGCACATAGCAGAATTTGAGCTCAAGGCTCCCCACATTTTACCATCTCTTATTCTAAGTGAATGTTTGTCTCCTTTGTCACAGAGAAAATAAAGGCTAGCAAGTGCAAATTTCTCCAGTTTAATTTCTTGCATCTTGATGTAAACTTAACCACAATTGTTCTATGTATTTCCAATCTCCGAGGTGTTTTATACTGTGTTTCCAACATTTTATTTTTCTGAGGTTTCCATCCTTAAGTCTGTGTGTTCTATTGCATGCATTCCCTCTTTGCTCTATTTTCCTTTCTTTTCTATTGACTCATAAGCATGCTTGAGATGTCTCATTTCAAACGACCTTTACTTGGACAGGATCTCAATCTATGTACTGTTTTCATGTTTCTCAGATCAGTAGTCACTTCTGTTTCTGCTTGGATCCCTCAGTCACTATAGTCAGATATATTCATTCTACCTCAACAGAGAGTCACTAAGTTGGAGTTGACGTAGGTCACCAGGGATCATCAAACCTAGGAGAGGCATTTTAGTGTCGTTTCTTTTCAGAATACATTTTGAGTTCTTTCTGTTTGGAAAACACTGTCACTTACTGCTATAGATAAAGTACCCAGACAGGGTATTTTGATAGGAGGGATAGGTTTGGCACATTTATTTATTATATGTTATAGGCATGTACCGCCATGTCATGGTAGAGATCTCATCTGTGGCTTCCTGAATGCTAGACAAATAATACTCCACTAAGCTACAATCCCAGCCTGAGAGGGGCTTTTAAGATGCTAGTGTATTACTTACTGCCCATTGTTTATTGAAAAGAGAACACTGGTTTATGCTGTAGCTTGTCATGTGTGTGTGTGTGTGTGTGTGTGTGTGTGTGTGTGTGTGTATTATGTGTTTGTTTGTGAGTGTATGTGGTTCATTACTGCCTGTAACTCTAGCTACAGGGGATGCAATGCCTGCTTCTGGCCTTTGTGGACACTGCACTCAGGTGCTGAAACCCATACTCAGATCACACGAACTCAGTCCCATACTATTAAAAAAAAAAATAACGTATTGACCAGAAAAGAAGCTTAGTGCACAAGAGGATTAGTGCATGTCTTGCCCTTTCCTCCACCCTGCAGATCACACGGGTTTCTGATGCAGACTCACTCACTGCGTTTTCCAGTGATTGGGAGATGAAGCCATTTTCACTGTCTACATACAGGATGGTTGTAGCTGTGGAGCCCTGTCCTGCCCCCGCCTTCACACAGGTTGACTATGGCTGAGGAGAGTCAACCAGGCTAATTTGTATTTTGCTCCATTAGAAGTTAGGCTATCTCTATACAACAAGGATGGCCCCAGTGAGGACCCAGGGATCTCCCTGGTAAAGGGGAAATAGAAACTGATGGTGCAGGTGAGATGGGAAAGGATGGGAATGGGAAGAGAAGGGACCAGGAGAGGGGAGAGGGATGGAGGGAAACAATATATGGAGAGATGGGCAGAATTAGAGGACATGTAGTGGGGGAGCAGGAGACCTAATGCGGTGGAAACTCACTGGAATCAACGAAGGAGACCCTAGCTAAGACCTCTGGTAATGGGGTCAGGGAGCCTAAACAGGCCATCTCCTGTAACCAGGTAAGGCTTCCAGTGGTGGGATCGGGACACCATTCCAGCCACAAAACCTCCGTCCTGTAACTTGTCCTCCTTACAAGATCCACTGGGGCAATGGAAGGGCAGAGCTCCATGCTAAAGGAGGAAGCCATGACCGATACTCAATGGCAGGCCGGGAACTAGAGTCTGGGCAGTCAGGAGAAGATATCTAATGTTATTCTGCTCTCATCATAGATTAGTGCCTAGTCTAATCCTCAACAGAAGGCTCTCTATGGCAGCTGAAGGGAACATATGCAGAGGTCCAGGGCTAAACAAAATGCAGAGCTTGGGAAACCCCACATAAGAAGTGGAGGAGGGATTGCTGGGACCAGAGGGGTCAAGGACACCAGAACAAACCCCATGGAGTCAACTGACCAGCATTTTTAGGGGCTCACAGAGCCTGAATCAGCAGACATGGGACCTTCTGGGTTCCCCAAATATGTCTTGAAGTTGCCTGGCCTGGTGTTCTTGCAGAACTCATACAGACTAGAATAGGGGTATGTGTCTCTGAACCTCTTGCCTGCCTTTGAGTACCTTGCCCCCACTACTGGATTGCCTAGTCCAACACTGAAGTAAGGAATTGTGCCTGACCCTGTTCCATCTTGTTACACTGTGTTTGAGCAGTAACCCCGGGAAGACTGTTTTTTCTTGGGGAGAGGCAGGGTAGGAGTGGGAGGATGGTGGGTAGATCTGGGGGATAGGGGGGAATATTGGGGGGAAGTGGGAGGAGTGAAAGGAGGGGAGGAAGGATGTTAGAATGTATTATATGAGAGAAGAAAAATTTTAAAAATATTTTTTAAAAAAAGCAAAAAAGAAAAAAAGAGAGAGAAGTAGGTAAGCTACCCCTCTGTGTCTCTGCTGCTTTGCAAAGTAAGGATAATATTACTACCTCTGTCATGGAGTTGTTAGTGAGAATTCAGAGTTAATCTCTATAGAGCGTTTTGGAAAGTGCAAGGCATTTAATGAGTATTCTTGTTGTTTGCTATGATGATGTTTCAAGTGGGGTGTCTTAGTGCACAGCTATAATCTTAGCACTCAGGGGGCTAAGATAGGAGGGTACCAAGTTTGAGGCTAACTTGAGCTACACACTCAAACCATGTTTCAAAAAGTCACCTTCCAGTCCTGGAGAGATGGCTTAACAGTTAAGAGCACTGGCTGCTCTTCCAGAGCTCCTGAGTTCAATTCCCAGCACCCACAAGCTCACAACCATCAGTGATGGGATCCATTGCCCTCTTCTGCAGTGCAGATATGCTTGCAGACAAAGCATACACACACATACATACATAAATAAATCTTAAAACAACAACAAAGAAGTCACTTGTCCATGTAAAAGATGGTGGTTTTCATCCCAGTTTATTTCCCGGTCACCTGGAATCACACACCTGGTGTGCAGTTCTCCTTGGTGTGAGGTGGTAAAACTTGCTATTTATTTATAAGATACGAAAGTACAAATGTATCCTTATCCTGGTTCTTACTGTTACTAATTCACCTTACTATTAACTTTCTCATGTCAACAGATAACTTTCTTATGTCAATGTGATAATTGAACAATGAAATATAGCAGCCCCCATCACCATAATTTCTACTTCCCAATGAATGATTTCTTCTTTCTCACAGCAACATATAAAGGACTAATTGAAGTAATTATATTAACATTTAACTACTGTCCTACCTGTCTACTCTGCCTCCATCCCTCCTCTTCTTTATCACAGGGCTCTATTTAACACAGGATGACCTGAAATTCCTGGTGTGGCCCAGGCTGACCTCAAACTTAATATCCTCCAGTCTTAGCCTCTGAAGTGTTGGGGTTACATGTGTGTGCCACTACACTTAGCCAAGCCCAAGCTCCTCACCCCTGCCCCCCACCCCTGCTTTCTCTCTTCTCTGGTAGAAACAGGGACAGTCAGGTGACTTTTTCCAAGCATTACTAATCCCAGAGGAACTTCCTGGCAAGGCTGGCGAACAAGAAGAAAATGATCCAAAGAGCATAGATAAAAATGTTCTCTTGGCACAGGCCTGACTTTTCTGTGATATATTCACCAGTAGCAAGTCTGTAGTATTTGATTAAACTACAAAAATTTGCTTTTCCCTATCAATCCCTTTAACGTATGGGTTGCTGGTTTGTTTTTTTGTTTGTTTGTTTGTTTTTGAGACAGGGTTTTTTTTTTTTTTTTTTTTTTTTGTCATAACTTTAGCTGTTCTGGAACTCACTCCGTAGACCAGTCTGGCCTTGACTCACAGAGATCCACCTGTCTCTGCCTTCCAAGTGCTGGGGTTAAAGGTGTGCACCACCACCTCCACCACCTCCATGCTTAATTTACTTCTTAAAATTAGGCTAGAGAGTCTTTCTCTGTAAAGTTACTGTAAAATCCAATGAAGTCTTGATGGAATTTCTGGGTGGTGGCTGACTTATCACATAAGCATATGTTGTGCAGTGATTTGCAAAAGCAGACCCCGACTTTAGGGAAGTAAAATGAAAATGCCAGAGTTATCAATCTGAAGATCCACAATCTTAGAAAAGGGACTGCCTCTCTTTTGAGTGTTATCTCAGTGGCGTTACTGCAAAGCCCAGATGGCCTGACATTTTGCAAATCCGTTTCAGGTCCAAGGAGGTTTCTGATTTTAAGGAATTTAAGAGTTATGCTATGTCCATGGTGGAGAGAAAAGGGAGGACTGAAAAATGGTTTTTGAGTTTTCCCACACTCTAAGGCATTCTGTGCCAGGGTGGTGAGGTGAGTCAGTTTCAGATACACCTGGGAGCCAAGAATCTTATCAAATAAATTATCTGGCTTGGGAGACATTTTGTTAGTAACACATGTAAACTTCCCTGAAAGAACAAGGAAAAAGTGATCTATATGCTAACAGGGTGGCTTTAATTAAAAAAAAAAAAAAATCCTTCATTGTTACAAAACTTGATTTAAAAATAGTATTTCTAGCTGTGCTGCCAAAAGACTCACACAGTTATAAAAAGTGCATGCATTTCACACAGTGCATCACCACCATAAGCGTACTGTTTCTGGTCCATTCTGGCACCCCCACATTTTACTGTGTTGTTGCCATCAGCTTTATTCCTTCTCCCTTGGCCATCTTCTCTGCTGTCTTTGCAGGGGCCTTCTGAGGCACTGAAGGGCAGCATTAGCAGACAGCTTTTCAGGTCTTTTCTGTGGCATGTCCCCTTGCTGTGTGGCTTTGTTTGCTTTAGCAGCCCCTTCAGCCTTTGTTGGGCAAGGTAGCTATGGAGAGGGTGGGTACAGAGGAAGGTAGTATGGACCTGTATCTGGTTGATTCGGCTGTTGCTTCTTCTCGATTACTGTGTTTTTAACTGTATGTCTGAGACGATGACCAAAATTACTGTGTCCTCTCTTTAAAACAGCAACCTTCAGGACATGTGACATTTCCCAAAAAGCAGGCTACAGTTGACATTAAAGTCATTCTAGCACCTCTTTCCAAGAAACTAAATAAACATGTAAGATTTTTGAAAGCTTAGAAAACATTTTTCAAATTAAAAGAAAATTGTTTTTGCCAGGGATGGTGGTTTATACCTGTACTTCCAGCAACCAGGAGACCAAGGCAGGGAGATTTCCCTGAGTTCATGACCAACATGGATTACGAAGGGAATTGCAAAAGTCCAGAAAGAAAGGCTGGGAATGTAGAATTGGTAGAATGCTTACCTATCATGTGAAAAGCCCTGGGTCTGACCGCTAGCAAAGCATCAATGGGGTATGATAGTGCATACTTGTAGTCCTAGTTCTTAGGAAGTGTGGGCAGGAGGCTCTGAAGTTTAAGAGTTTAAGGTTACTCTAGGCCAGCCTAGGCTACATGAGACTAAAAACAGCAACAAAAAACCCAGATGCTTTGCCCTTGCGTTAATATTTCGGGAATGACTAGATTTTGGAGTGAGGACCTGTGAGTGTTCCTTTCTCCCTTTTGCTTTATTTCCTAGAGACTTCTGAAAATCAAGCACTGGTTCTTCATCTGTTCTAGAATACCTTCACATAAAAGTTTTCTTAACACTTCTCTTTTATTAAACAGTTGGTATGTAAAGTACATAGTAGTTTCTTTCCAGCTTTGCTAACATTTCCTTAGAATAGCAAGTGGTCTGTCTGCATCTAAGCACTTGACCATGCTCTCTTGTACTGTTGATTTCTCTGTCTCTGGTCACAGTCTACCCAAATCTGTCTCCTCATACTTTTTCCCTGCAAAGCCTGATGGTCCTCACTTTAATTACTACCCCTCTTTCAAATACCCACCCTTCAGTTCACCTGCCTACTTACAGATTAGCAGCTTTTTCTACTTGATAGGTCTGGAGCTGATGGAGAGAGATTTGGAGCACATCCTCCAGCAATGTGGCCCCCAAGGCACCTGAAAGTGAGTGAAACTGTGTGCTTCAGTGAGGGACAAGCAGTTACCTAGAATGAAGGAACTGGGTCAGAGGAGGAGACCTGGGAAGCTTCAGGGAGGAGGTGACAGGTTAGATGTACTCTAGTAAGAGGTTAGGAGAAAAACAGAAAGAGTGAACTAACATGGTGTGTTCTACACCTTAGTCCCCTGTAGGATCTTCTGATTTATTCCTTCTAGGGACAGCAGACCAAGAAGTTTCACTGTTTATTCCTTCTGGGGACCCTAGATCAGAAATTTTCACTGATGTCTTCCATCTTTAGTAGAGAAGAGACTCATTCTTAGCCCCTTCCAGTTGCACTTATTAGCCTCCTTCCCCATTTCAAAATGTGCCACCTTTTCTCTGTAGTGGACCCTGTTTCCCTTCTTAAAGCAAGCATGCTTTGTACCTGTGAGCTTTATTTTTCTTCTCTTCCTCCTCTCCTCCTCCTCTTCTTCCTCTCAATACCTCAAAATTGTGATCTGCTTTACCTCTAGACATTAAAGATTGATTGGTTGTTGTTTTATTGTGCTGAAACAAGTGCTTTTTTGATTGGTTAAACTGCAAAATTGGTTATCTTGCCCACCCCCCCACTGCCACCCCCCCAAAAAAAGGAAAGGCCATACTTGCTTTTGCTTGAATTCTACATGGCATGATCTTTTAAATCTCCAAGGAAGCCATCAATGGTCAGACTTTATCTGGCCGGCATAGAGAACAACAGAAGCTACATTTTCAAACATTTGTCTCTCCAGTGACAGAACAAGGATAAGTCAATGTCATTCATTCATTCAGCAAATGTTTCCTGCTTTCTGTCTGAGAACTTGAAAATTTGATATGCTAAGAATCCTGGGATGGTCATGATTTTCATGGCTTTAAAAGTCAAAAAAGTGAAATGGTCACTGAGGTTAGAAGATGGAAAAGATCCAGCATGACACAGTGAGATCAGTGTTCACGGTGGTATTTATCATTGATCTGAAGAGTATACCTGGTTCGCTCTGAAGAGATGCCGTGTTCAGTCCATAGATGGGTAGAAGAAGTTTTCTGGAAGAAGTGAGTAAAGGAAGAGGATAGTAGTAGGAGGTGGCCTACAAAATGGAGCAGAGAAGGAACCTTAAAGAATGTAAGTGCTTGGTAGAGTGCAGCCCAGCGGGAGTGGGTTGCATCATAAATGGTCCTTCAGCCTGTCTTGAAAACCACTGGTGACTTGTGTCTTCCTCATTTTAAATTGTTATGTGTACAATAAGCAGTATTTTTAGTTTTCTGTTCTTGAGTTTTTTTGTTTTATGTCCTCGCTTTTCCTTCTGCCAGTGCTTCTATTATCTTCTGCTAATTAAGTGACAGTGTTGTTTCGTATCAACCGGATTTCGTGTGAGAAACGGTTGTTTGGTGTCGTTGTTAGGAGTGTCTATTTCACAGGCTTTGTTAGGAGTTAAATAATAAATTCACAGCCTCTGAATGATGCCTGACTTATAGAAAATAAATAAGTTTTAATTAAATAAGTTAATGAAGTTTAATTAAATAAAATCATAAATTATTCTCTACTTATCAGGGGCCATCTTAGATGGTCTCTCCTATTGGTACTGACCATGCATAGCTGAGGTTGATGAATTCTTAACATATTTACATCATACCCTGGAGTTCTTGATGTCATAGATAGCACACCCATTCCATGGGTCTTTCTGAGTCAGATAGCCTATATTCGTTTCTCCAGGCTGGCATAACAGGATTCTAGAGAGGATGTTAAGTTAACAAACTTGTTTTCTCACAAATCTGCAGGCTAAGAAAGCCAGGGCCAGGGTGGCAGCCATTTTGGTTTCTGGTGAGAGGCCTCTCTCTGGCTTACATGCAGACATCTTCTCATTCTTTCTATGTGAGGTGGAGAACCATGTTCTCCAGCACTCAGTTCAGCTCAGATCACAAAACAGGACTTCTACGCATGAATTTTAGGAGCACTCAATCACAACCTTGTTCTCCAAGAGTTTTTAGTATTTAGTATTAGTGTTCTGTTTATTATACATTATACTTAAGGCCATATTCTTCTTGAAAGATCAAATTTGACTAAATGATTAGGTAAATGAAATGAATCCCAAAGGGCAATATTTAGCCACACTTTTAGTAATGTGAATGGGATTCAATTTTACTACCTCAAACCAAATTAGGTAAGGTTTCTTTTTCTGTTGGAAGAAACTGGTTCTACCTGGTATATTTGCTGTAGATTTTTGTCTTGGGTAGATAGCTAAGATTTATTTCAAAACTTTCCTGCCTGTTGTTGGGCAATGAGACTGCTCTTAGATGTTTTCTTGCTTCATAGTGCTTCAGGGAATAACGTCTGTGAATAATGTCTT
This sequence comes from Cricetomys ansorgei, assembly GCA_026225945.1. Taxonomy (NCBI): domain Eukaryota; kingdom Metazoa; phylum Chordata; class Mammalia; order Rodentia; family Nesomyidae; genus Cricetomys; species Cricetomys ansorgei. Next base: position 22,358,012 of record JAMJFZ010000199.1, read on the forward strand.
TCCACACAGAGGTAGGTCTTCATTGTAGGAGTTTAGCCACAATTCTTAAAAGTACATAAACCCATTCCATGATAGGGTGTGCTACTTACCTTTCATTTTCCCACAATTTCTAATGTTTTGTTAGACTTGGCTTTTATTACACATCTTTTTTGTTATATATTTTGTTTTCATTTTCTTGTGGTACTGGGAATCAAATATAGGGCTTTGTGCATGATGGGCAAGTAAAATTGTTCCACCAGTGAGCTCCAGCTCCAGCTCTTAGGTTCTGAGACAGAATCTCCTCCCAATGAAGCTCAGGCATGCCTTGAACTTGCTTTGAAACCTAAGTTAGCCTTAAACTCTTGAGCTTCCAAGTGCTGGGATTATAGATTATAGATATGAACCATCATGCTTGACAATTTTCTTTAAAGCACTATCAATTTTATATATGGAATACAATATCATATTGCTTTAATTTATATTTCTGTAGTTCTTTAATTTCAAGTGTACATTTTTAAATAGATTACATTTTTAGAACTGTTTGAAATATACAACAAAACTGAGTATGAAGTACAAGGGATTCCCTTATACTTTTGGCTTATTTTACATAGACATGCCTTCTCTATTTTCAGCATTTCCTGCCCAAGGGATGCATTTGTTAGACTTGATGAACCTGTGATGTATTTCTAACACCCACCCAAAGTCTATAGTTCATATTAGGTTCCCCCCGGCTTATTGTACAGATATGGACAAATTCACAGTGATGTGTTGCTGTCATTTTAACATCAGGTAGAAGAGCTTTGTGGCTCTAAGAAACCTCTGTTCTGCCCCTTTATCCCGCCTTCCTCTCTAATCATATTTGTTTTTTTGTTTTTTTTGTTTGTTTGAGACAGGGTTCCTCTGCTGTAACTCTGGCTATCCTGGAACTCACTCTGTAGACCAGGCTGGCCTTGAATTCACAGAGATCCGCCTGCCTCTGCCTCTCCAGTGCTGGGATTGAAGGCATGCACTATCACCTCCCAGCTCTCTAATCATCTTTTTATTGAGGAAAATTGTTCCTTTTGTAGAAAGTCATATGGTTGTAATGAAAGAGATCATCACCTTTTCCACTGGCCTCTTTTATCACTATTTTTATTTTGTTTGGCTTGTGAGATAAGGTCTCACTATGTAGCCCTGGTGGCCTGGAGCTTGTTAAATACAGACCAGGCTGGCATCAAACTCAGCTGGGATTAAAGGTCAGCACCCCCATGCCTGGTCCTGCAAATATACTTTAAAAGTTTTCTGTCTTCATGCTTAGCTTATGCATTTTTTTAATTTGGTTTGCATTACTACAGGAATAAGGCTATATTTCAAACCAGGAGGCACATGGATTTCATGCTGGTCTGATGAAAGTAACTTTGATCAGTTGATTAAGATGATACATTACCGGAATATCCCATTATAAGGTTGCCATTTTTTCCTGTAATTCTATGTTACTTGAGATTTTATGACACCACATAAGATACTCTGTTTCTCATTTCATCCTCTTGCTTGAAGTTCTTCTGTAGTTGTGCTCAGTGATGATTTACAACTTCAGTGTTTATGGTAAACATTTTCATTTCTATCATAGCTTTTCCCTCCTTTCCTTAAACACACACACACACAACTTTTCTCTAAGAGCTTCCTCCTTCAAAATAGTCTTAAAGCTCTCACCTTTACTTCTCTTAAAGAAACAAAACACTAACATGAAGTTTCCCCAGCATTTTCTAACTTTGCATGGTTGAAAGGAAGAGCTCACTGAAGACCATCCACACTGACAAGTTAGCTTACCCTGGGACAGTACATTCAGAGCGCTGCCTCCCCTTGGAGCAAGAGCTCCTTCATGTCTCTATGAGTGCCATTCTTGGTAGAATCCAATCTCCTAATGACTTAGTAGGAGGTGACATCAAGGGCTGAAAAATACTCTTTGATGAAGTCACAGCACTTTGATGTTTAGTTAGACCAGGCAGCAGAGAATCTCCCAAGACCCAAGCGATTTAGAAATTGGAGATAAGAAAAGCAAGCAGAAGGCTGGACAATGTTATTCCAATCAGTGTCCATGTAGGATGAGCTTCACTCTGTTTATTTATGTACTGCAGTTCTGAGCCCTCATAATTGGCCTCTACGAGGACTTGTGGCTTGGACTTTTGTGCCAAGTATTTCATTAAGCCGTGAAAATCAATTTAAATAAAATTATAAATTTTGATTTAGTTTTCAAACCGTGTTTGAACCTTGGAGTAGTTTGTGAGTTAGCTTATCGTTTAGCGTACTGTGGTATTAGCAGTTTACGGGATCACCACATGAGACCAAGTGTATCTGCCTTTTGTTTTCTACAATCTTGACCATTACATACTTCAGCACTTGGAAAAAAAGAAGGGGATGCCTCTGCAGAGAGAGCAGTCAGTGTTGCTAGGAAACTCAAGAACTCTTTTGTGAGAATCTTGAGATTTCGACTCATTTTTAGGACAACACAGGAATGAACACATTTCAAGAAAGAAAGACTGAAAGTCATTTATGAAACTGCTTAAAATACCTTCAGCAGAATAGCATCCTTTGGTATTTGCAGGAGACACTTGCAGATACATATAAAATGAGGTAGTATTCATTTATATGTAGTCTGAGAGCATTGTCTACCAGCAAAGGGAAAGTCAAGGTGGACTGCTTAAAATGTAGGAATTCCTTTTGGCAGATTTTTTTTTTTTTAAATTTCTCTGACATTTCCAAAATTGATTAGAATATAATTCAATCTCAAATTCTTCTCAGCAACTTATAAGGTGCTATTCAAAGAGACAGGGGTACATACGGGTTCCCTGCCTCTAAGGAAGCATGTAATGGTATAAATCAGGATTTCTGCCTTAAAAGGTCCTAAAAATACAAGGTAGCATTGGCAGGAAAGCACACCAGCACTGAGGAAATGTCATGTGCGGATGCTGAGTCAGCCTTACTTTGGGTTTATAAAGGAAAACAGACACCCAAATCAGCTCCCGCTAAAGGCACAGTAGGTGATGTATACAAACAGGTGAAGTACTATGAGTGTTCCTAGAAGGAAGAGCAGAGAACTAATTCACTGTAGGGTAGAGAGGTAGTAGAATGCGTTTTGGAAATGAGAAGGATTGAATTTATTACAAATTATAAAAAGGATCTGAAGTTCCAATATCTCTTCAGCAGGGACTCCAGAGATGCTACACATCAGTGTCAAATGTTTTCATAAAATTTTAATATTAAAATATTTTAGTAAACTATTTTAATAAAGTAAACACACAGACATGAAACAGACTGAAAGCCAACAGACTTTTGGGACAATGATAAACAGTTGCTTGGTCTCAGTAGGTTTAGATGGTGGATCATCAATCTATGCTGTGCGAAAAATCAACGTCAACTTTAGGCTATGTGATCTACTCCCGTGGGTGTTGTGATCCCCCCCCCCCAATGCATGTCGTGACCCTGTGGGTGTTGGGGTAGGCTAGGCTGAGAAAGGAAGCTCCAGGCTCACTCAGGAGGCTGCAGAAACTAATCTGCCCAGGGGTTGTGCTGTTCTGGTGTGGTTGGGCAGTCACAGCTGTCGGTCAGACACCTCAGTTGTTTGCACATTGGTGAGAGTTCACAAGAAGGTAAGAATGGATTTAGCAAGGAATCTGGAGGCCTCACCCGCCCTGGATCTTACCCAGTGCATTCTTGTTATATTTCACTGGTCAGACTCAAGAGAGGAATGCAGAGGATTTGTACCCATTTTTTTTTTTTTTTTTTAAATTCAGTTTGAAGAATGTCCTTAGATACTGATAAAAACTTAGAAAGGTGGCTTTTCTTTAGTTTCTAATCTTTTGGCTTCAACTTTACCAACAGCTTATTGTTTCTGATATAGGTTGTGTATTAAGCTTAATTTTCACCTAATAGAGAGGATAATGCCATGCATTACTGGGGAACCATCATCAAACAGTCACTGTGGAAAGTGAAGACTTGGGATTGATTTACTCCTGATTTTGCTCAATGTGTTCCTGATGCATGCAAGATGAAGGGAAGAGGGAAGGTGGACAGAGAGAACAGGAGTGGGGAGTGGCAGGCCCGGAGGACCATTCTTAATCTCAGTGTCTGGACTTTGTTGTGTCTGACCTTAACACCCCTGTCGGGAAGTATAGGGGTTGAAGAGGTAAAGCTGCTGCTTAGCACAAAATGGGGAAGCTTAGCTCCCTGAACACTTAGAGCTGGGGATGGTTGGTGGCTTATTCTTGTAAAATACCAGCACTTTGGACTCTGAGGTCAGAGGATTGCCCTGAGTTCAAAGTGAATTCCAGGCCAGGGTGGCTTAATGAGAGAGACCCTGATTCAGAATAACAACGACAAAAAACAAACAAACAAAAAACCCCAAAAGGTAGTCACAGAGAAACTGGCAGATATAACAAACTGTGCTGTGGAAACTTTTATGTTGTAAATGGTTTAAAAAGACTTTTATCTGATGAATCATTTATAGATGAATTTGTTGTAAATCAAGCTAAGGACTAGACAATTCATACCTTGGATCTTGATTTGAGCACCAACATTGGCCTTTTTTTTTTTTTTTTAAATGGTGCTGGGGATCAAACCCACAGAGCCTTTCAAGTGCTAGGCAAGGAGGACTCTACAACGAGGGTGCATTCTTGATCTGTTGCTCTGTATTTGGGGGCAGTGCTCAAACTCAGTGCATGTTTCCTTAGTGCTGGCTTTCAGTAATGTGCTACCACATTTGATAGCAGTTCTTTTTTTTTTTTTTTCCTTTTTCTGAGACAGGGTCTTACGCATTCCAAGCTGGCCTCTAATTTTTGATCCTCCTGCCTCTGCTTCTGTAGTGTGTACCATATGCTTGGTGACAAACTTTTTTTTTTTTAACAAAAGCAAAAATAACTGTTCACCTTCTTGAGAATTAAGCATAGGGCTGTGTATGTGCGAGGCAGCTAAGCTGCGTCTTCAGTTCTAGCAAAAGTAGTTTTATAGTCAGGGTTGGTAGTGCACCATATAATCACAACACTTGGTCAGCTGAGACAGGATTATGTGTGCAAGGCTTCAGCCAATAAGCAGCACAAACTCATTTGTTTCTGGGTAGTTCACAGTGCTCTTAAAGGGAATTGCATGGCTATCGTAGTATCCATGGCCTCATTCCAAAGGCACCACAGATCTTGAACTCTGATGCTCTGAATCCAAACCCTCTGTTATTGTGCTCATGTATGGCCACAGGGCCATGTGCCAAGGCAGTAGCAGCAGCTTAGTCCCATGTATGTGTTTCTCTCTGCAGATCTCACCAGAGGTTTGAGTATCACTACTCCTGAACAGAATATCGAAAAAGCTAAGGGGGAAACTGCTTATCTACCGTGCAAGTTTACGCTTAGTCCTGACGACCAGGGACCACTGGACATCGAATGGCTGATATCACCGCCTGATAACCAGCAGGTGGATCAAGTGGTGAGTTTGATTAGTGCTGGTCGTTCTGTAAAAAAAGCAACAGTCACGTGTCTTCACATAGACTGGGTACAGGGGGCTGGGAGAAAGCTGCTCGGGTGTGGTGTGATAAACACAATCGTGCTGTGTATTAAACACCCAGGAGATGCAGCATATTCGATAAATGAAGGGATCGAAAGTGAAAGGCCACTTCAAGGATTAAGGGAAGCTTCTGAAAGTGTGGATGTGCATGTGAGGAGCCAGAGCAGGGGATTGTGGGTATCTGGAGCAGGCAGACAGGAGTATACATACTTTGAGTAAATTTTGTTAAAAGAAAGCATAAGATATAATATACTCTAAGAAAGGTGTACAGTATTATTGTTAGAGCCTATTTTTCATTTCTTCCAGTTAAATGTCCTGTATGATAAATTACTTAAGAAAATGAAATCTTTTTTGTTGTTTACCTTTTTTTTTTTTTTTTAAATTTGTGTGCCTGTGCACACGCACCTGCCATAGTGGTGTGCCAGTGGAGGTCAAAGGGCAGCTTTTGGCAGGTGATTGTTTCCTGGGATCCATGTGGATGCCAGGGGTTGAATTCAGTCTCTCATTCTGGGTGGTAGGTTCCTTTCCCCAGAGCCTTTTTCCTAGCACGCAAAATGATAAAAAGGGTGGGGTGGGGTGGGGGACTAACAAAAAACCCTGTAATGTAGTTATTTACAAGTTTAGTATTCACTTTATTAGAATGTTATATGTTAACTTCATGAGAGCAGAGGTAAGAAAGTAAGCTGAAGGTTTCATGGTGGCGCAGTGACTCGAGTGTGTAGACAGGGTAAGAGCTAAGCGTGTTGGTATGCGTCTGTCATTCCCCATCCCCCAGGACACTCAAGGGAAGGAGTGCTGAGGGCTGAGGTTGAACACAGCTTTCACTATGCTGTGTGACTCTTTAAAAACACTGCAGTTAGTTATGCTTACTTTCCAAATAAGAGAGAAGAGGTTAGTTTAAAACTGAAAGTGAAATTCTTCCACTTATGCAATCTGGAAATGAGTATTTTTGATAAATCCAGACCTTTGTGAAGGAAGTAAATAAGAAGCTTCCTTAGTTATCAGCAGCCAGGGCTATAGATTTACCTCTGCCTTGATTCTGTGACCAGAACTATCTCAGTTTCCTAAGCAGCACCCCCTCCACACACACACAAACAAAACTAAAAAAAAAAAAAAAAAAGTTCTCATTTACTCTCATCAGCCCAAATACCCGTGGTTCTCTCTACTCTCACTCTTACTTTGCCCTTCTCTCCCTGTGAAGATGTCTGTATGTCTGCACTCTGAACATTCCTCCCTCCCTCCCTCCCTCCCTTCCTTCCTTCCTTCCTTCATTTTTTGGTTTTTTGGTTTTTTGAGATAGGGTTTCTCCTGTAGCTCTGTCTGTCTTGAAATCTACTCTGTAGACCAGGCTGTCCTGGAACTCACAGAGATTCACCTGCCTCTGCCTTCCAAGTACTGGGATTAGAGTACACCACCACACCCGGCTGAACACACATTTTTAAATGGGGTTTGGCACTCCCTTCCGTCCTGCTCAGGACCCCTCGCCCATGGTTAACACAGGAGAGCATGACTCTTCGGTCCTGCTTAGTTGCATGAGACAGTCTGTGATGAGATGTATGTAGAGACCAGCAAGTACAGTGTGTCCCAAGCCTATAGCCTGTCTGTTCATGGAAGGATGATCCCAAGTCTTCCAAGCTAAGGACAAAGAAGAAAAATTGTGAGACAAGTATGACACTGGGTACTTGGTCTGGAGTGGCCATTTCTGGGCCAAAATCCTGGCCTCATATTTAATATACCATAAAGTCATATGAAAAGGAAGGTGGAAGGTAAGGAGAGATCTGTGCAGAAAATTATGTTTACATAGAATTTTACATATGTCACCTTCGATGAACTGTTTGAATAGCATTAACTTAGAGATAGTAGCTAAGGACTTGGAATTGGAAGACTGGCTGGAGAAAAGCCTAGTCCGTATCCCTGTGTGACACCATGTACCACATCCTGGTCAGTGTTGATATGCTTTTGTTATACAGCCATGCTTCTATCAGCATGAAGACTATCTTCTAAGACTATCATCATATGACTCTTCCAGCCATCTGAACATCACAGAATGCTCCTGCACAAACCCTAAGATGTCTATGAAGTAATCCTATGGCCCCACCATTTTATATACGCACGTTGATGTGTGTATACTCCTGCATAGCTGGAGTATTTCTCTGCAGCACGTGACTTACTTAAGCTTTATAATGACTCCGTAAGATGAGCATAGTTTTGCTTATGAAAGTGAGGGAACAGGCTCAGAGATGTGAAGGAACAAGTCTAACGTCATACAGCTAGTAGTTGGGATTTGAACCTAGACTTCTACAGTTCTCACACCTGTGCCTTTGTGATCCTTTGTGTTGTCCTTTCCTGTCTCCCATAACCCATAAACCCATTTCCTCATGTGTCAGATAGGGACATATACCCTAACCACCTCTTAGGAGATTCAATAAAACTATTCATACACGAGTATTTTGTCAGCTCAGAAGTAATATAGAAATATTAGTCACGTGCTGTGCCAAGTGGAAACAGGTCCAGCTCATAGCTTAGCTAGACTATATAAATTGATGTGCCAGAGTTAGTATTTTCTCAGGGTAAATGTTAAAAGGGGACAAGGGTGTTAAGAGAACACAAGGGTGTTCTACCATCCTTGCCATGTTGCAAGGAGAAATCAGTGAAGACTTGTAAAATTGTCTGGTAAATGCTAGTCGTCCCATTTCTTAACCAGTCTTCATAGGAAAACACGAAGGTAGTTTACAAAGTCACTCACAGAGGGGACACATCTTACTCATCTGGTACTTCTTAAAAGACAAATGAGATGTGTGTGTGTGTCAAAATGAGCGTTTGAAGTAGAGTTGTTTGAACTCTGGCTTTTCACAACACGAGTGCAAAGTTCAATAGACAGGAAGCTGAGTGTCTTGTTTGTGGACTCATGAGTGTTGACTGATGTTGAGGAGTGGGTGTGGCAAGGTAGTGGCCGGTGTGCTCAGACTTAGTGCTGGCTCATTCAGGTGCTTTGTATGTTTACTCAGCAAACTGATCTTGAGTGTGCCCTGGTGATGGGCAGTTAACATACATACAGAAGAGTTTTTGTGGACTCAGGTTGGAGTGGACATGCAAAAGGAGTCAAATACAGAAAAATCCAAACCTCTCCAATCAGGAGGTTCCTTCAAGAAAAAAAAAGGTATCCTTGGGAGACATTTTCCCACATAATTTCCCTCACAGTTTCACACATACTGCACATAATTAGCATCTTATATAGATAGATTATAGTTGTGTTTTTGTTTGTGGGTTTTTTTTTGTTTTTTTTTTGAGATAGGGTCTTTAGCTAATACAAGAAATATCTTTCCTGTATAGGGCATATTATGTAATCCTATTCTACTTTGGTTTCCTCATTTGAAATGGAGCATGTTGCTACAACTCAGCCATATTTGTCTCTTCTGCTGTTTCATCCTGTGTATGATTGGATAGCTGGTGTTTTCATTATATAGTATTTCTTTGTTTTTGCATTTTACATTAATGTTGGGAGAAAAGAAAAGATACTCTTGTATGTTATTTCTTCCCCATACTGTTCAGATAAGAAAGTTATCTGAGAGATTTCTGCTGTGACCCTGCTATTTGAGTTTAGTACCACCCTTTGGCCTTTGAGTCTCAGGACAAGTACAAGGAATCTTGCTGAAGAACACAAACAATTATGAAATGAGAAGGTTTTTTTTTATCTCCTTGTCTTATTTTACTTTTGTTTTAGATTATTTTGTATTCTGGAGACAAGATTTATGATAACTACTATCCGGATCTGAAGGGACGAGTACATTTTACGAGTGCTGATGTCAAGTCTGGTGATGCATCTATAAATATAACAAATCTACAGTTACCCGATATTGGCTCGTATCAGTGCAAAGTGAAGAAAGCTCCCGGGGTTGCAAATAAGAAAGTTCAGCTGAATGTTCTTGGTAAGTTATCTTCCTTATGTTAATGGGGTTACATGGTGACAGGAAAAGTGACTCCAGCATATAGTAGCAGCATTCATGGAAGACAAGGCTGGTTTCACATTAAAGTACTTCTGATGTCCTTGGACAGCAGAAAACAGAGCTAGTCCATATATTTTTGGGAGTGGAGAAGGAGGCCTGCCTACTCATGAAAGTAAGCGAGAGGGTCTTAGGTACTAGAAGTAGAGCTCTCCTATGGTTTGAGTGTGTTGTGGCCAAAACTCATTGTGGCTTAGGAAGTGGGTGGAGCTTTTAGGTAATTAGGTCAAGGAGCCTCCACTCTTGTGAAGGGATTGATGTAGTTCCAGTGATGCTAGATCAGTTACCATGAAAGCAGGCTATTACAGTTGATCAGCCTCTTTGACCCCTTCAGATGCCAGTTTTACTTTAGTCATGGGCTCCTCACTGGTGTGAGGACATCTGCTTGATTTCCAGTGAGGACCTCATGACCAAAGTAAAACTGGCATCTGAAGAGAGAGCCCTGAAGAGGAAGTTGACCTCATGTCCTTGGATCTCCAGAATTATAAGACAAATTTCCTTTCAACCTAGTGATCTAGCTTCAGCTTTAGGCATTTTGTTATAGTAATAGAAAACAAAAACAAATGAATAAACAAAATCCAGACTAAACCATTGGAAGAATTGTACTATGGTAGGAGGTATTGGAATAAGAACTTGGGCTATTTACCTCCTTGCTGTCACTGTAGAAACATTCTTCAGGTGAAGGGATTACACAGTTGCTGGGATGCTTTGTAGTTCTCTTTGGATGGTTACAAAGGAGATGTGTTAACTTCTTAGTAAACTGGCAAAAACTGAGATGTCTAGTCTCCGTCTTTAGAATCTGAAATTGTGTGTACAAGTAACCTCTTCAAATTGGGAGGCTCCAAAAGGTTATAACTCAAAAGGTTATAACATATATATGTGTGTGTGTGTGTGTCTTATATATGTATATAGAAGACATGTTTATGTATGTGTGTGTATTTAAACTATATCTTCCTTGTGGTAGACTGTATATACAATGTATGCTAACTTCCCATGAAGTAAAACACAACTGTCAGATCTGTGTTTTACGATAGTGATTTCCCCATCCTGTGATTCAAAGTCTTATGTTCAGGAAGACTTTCTTTTTGTAGGAAATGCCGATTGCTAGAATTACTTAAGATAATCTTGGGAATAACTAAATAAGAGATTTACCTCTTGCAAACGCTATGACTTGGTCTTAGTTTAGGGTAGGATGAGTAAGTGTTCCTGGCCAGGGCTTCTTTAAAACATGCTAGTTTGAGCAGACAGGGACTAGAAGCAGAAATAGGGATTTTCTTTTGCATTCCAATGGCAACTTCAGGGGTTGTCTTGGTTGCTGGCCACCTCATTGACTTAGCACACATGTGTCCTGATCTTAAAAGGCACTCCATCTTAAATGGCTCTAGTATTTCCTATGATGTGAAAGTGAACCTAAATAAGGACCCAGAGAAGGGACTATGGTATCACTGGAAATGCTAGCTATGTCTATATCTTATAAACATGGACTGGCCTTTATGTTTGTAAATTGCATAAGCTGGTGACAGTTTCTTCAAACAAGTGGTCTGAACTCTTACTCAGATCCTGATGAGGAGGCTGTGTAACTCTGTGCATATCTACTTTCAGCACTACTTCCCTGAAGTACTGAGTTCAGAAAAATGTAGAGCATTTCATACTGGTATTCATGATTCATGAAGTGATTGACAGCTGACTCTCAACATTTGGAGCAGTGGGATTTGCATAGCTATTCTCAGAATAACTGTGGACATGCATGCTTTCTGTGGTGGGACAGCAGTGACAGCAGTGTGGCTAAGCACACTCATGGTAACAGCAGGAATGGCCCTTAAAAAATTGTGTGTGTACCAACCCCCACTTTTGTTCAGAATGGTGAAACAAGGAAACCTCATATAGTACTGAAAGCATGAGAATCAACTTAGACTGGGGGAAAGAAAATCAATAGCCCTGGCATTTATCAGGCTGGGAAAAAGACAGATGGTAAACCACAGACTTCACAGCAAACATCTTTTTCCCAGGGTCTTAGAGTAAGATGAAAATAATGTCTTACTGTTTGGCCAGTGTTGCTCCCAGACTGACCCTACACTGCCCACCTTCATTAGGATACTACTTACTTATGGGCCCTAACTTCTGACAGTACTCAATCCATGCTTAGTCCTCATTCTCCTACTCTCCCCCCAGAAATAGCAGTCCAAAAGCGGATTTTCTGCTTTTTTTTTTAAGGTATCCATAAATCTTTTATGGATTCTTGCCTCTTGTGTCATGGTATTGCACACTTCCCTTATTGTTCGTTCTGAGTTTATGGACTGCACACATGCGTTCCGTGAGCTTGTCTAAGTTGGCTTTACAGCTGTCCCCAAACTATAAGGTTCCTCAGTAGAATACTAATTAGCATTTAATGAAGATGATTACTGACACACAGAGCATGGCTTATTCTAAAAAAAATTCATGAAATAAAGACCAAAAAAAGTACATCACATTCTTCATTATTCCAGTCACAATTTAAGGACAAAGGATCTATGATAGATGATAGAAATCTGATCAGCTACCTGGCTGAGGCTAGAATTTGAAATGAGGCTGTCTGCAACCATTATGAGAGAATTTGAGAACAATTATGAGTACTGTTAGTGGTTGTACAGTCAGCCTTTTGTATCCCTGGGTTAATATCCTCACACTGAACCCACCATGGATCAAAAAATATTTGAAAGAGTTTGTATATATGGAGTATATACTTTTAATGATTTTTCTCCAGTCATAATCATTATAACTATGCATCATTCACATTTTAATAAGCATTACAAGCAATCTACAGGTGGTTTAAAGTCTAAACAGGGGTAGGTTAAGGGAAAAACTCATAATTTTATACTTAAAGTGTATGGAAACCAATCACTTACTAGAGTAGCAAATAGTGACTATACACATTTGACTAACATATATTACTTTTATTTCATAAATGTCTCAATGAAGTGTACAAGGGTGTGCTAGGCCAGAGTTGGGGTCAGTTGCAGGTCTTCACTCTAAACCACTGCTTTGAGGTCTGGAAGATAACCTCCGATTTACTTTTTATGACTCTGCTGTCTGAATGGATTTGAATTCATGTAAATACCTAATGTTAAACGGTCTGTGCTGCACTAAGTGGATTGTCCCGATTATCAGCGTTATTAATAAATGCCCTGATTGTCCAGTAACGACACCTAAAGAGATATGACTCGGCACGTACTCACAGATGGCAGCATTTCAAGGACAGACACTAGGTAAGGAACGGAGGGGAGTTTCCGGGAGCGCCATCACCCAGCCTCATCATCTGTGCTTTCTTGACATGTGCCTATGGAATGGCAGTGCAGAGCTGAGCTGCATCTGAGATGTCGCCAAACCTTATGCAATGACTGCTTGCCTGAGCTTATTACCTGTTTGTGTTTGATAAAGCTGCGTAAACTAGTGTTGACAACATATCATTCTTTGTTCCTTTGTCCATTCTGAGCCCCGCACTGGCTGATAAAGAGTCAGCTGGCTATGCATCATACCCTGTGCTTAGGTAATCTATTAGAAAAATGAATCCCACTGTTTTTGGATGGATAAAGATGTAACCCGTTTCTTCTTCTTTTTTTTTTTTTTTTTTTTTTTAGTTAAGCCTTCAGGTACAAGATGTTTCGTGGATGGCTCAGAAGAGATTGGAAATGACTTCAAACTAAAATGTGAACCAAAAGAAGGTTCGCTTCCATTGCTGTATGAATGGCAGAAGTTGTCAGACTCCCAGATACTGCCTACTCCATGGTTAGCAGGTACTGCTCCCAGCACAAAATGCACCCTGTGCCACGGCTTTGGACTTAAGTCTAGTAGTATTTGCATGTGTAATGTATTTTAAATTTCCTGGTCTATGTAAAGCAATCCAAATCACCATGAAAATTCCTCAGTGTTTTATAATCACAACCAAGTGTCCTCAAAAAAGAAATCTTTCTATAATTTAAAATACTGTAATTAATAACTATGGATCTTTTTTTAATGTTGAGAAATGTTCACTCACAAATTAGTGGTAAAAGTCTTAAGAGTGGGGGATTGGATGTTCTGCCTGCATTCTTAATGGTTTTACAGTAACTTAGCTGTGTACGTTTAAACCACTGTAATGTGTCATGAGCTAAAAAGTTACAAATTGGCTAAATGTAATCAATCACTCATCTGATTATTATAACTGAAATTATAACTAATCTGTTTGTTCAGAATCATTACTATGCTCTGTGTTATTCCTATCAGCCTTCCCTGCTCTTCAATAGCGTTTCTTTCAAACTGGCTGATGTGTCTGATATAATTTTGTATGTTTCTTCCATCCGAGGGATATAAGTCTTGCAAGTTTTGCTGCTTCATAAAAGCCCCTTTGTGAAATGAGGTCTGTGTGTGTGTGTGTGTGTGTGTGTGTGTGTGTGTGTGTGTGTGTGTTATAATCACATGTGGGCTCAGAATGAGTTGTACAGTAGACCAACTACCTTGCTTTAGCTGAGGCTGTAGCTGAGGGATTGTGGTACCTGTAAGCTTGCTCGTGGGACCTGCAGACTGACAGTGTGAATTCTGGAGATATGCTTCTGGCTCTGGCTGTTTGCAACCAGCATTGTTTTGTCTTTTTAGCTGGACTGTCAAATTTCCTAATAAGGAATTAATAACCCCAATAAGATTTATTAGCTTTACTAAAAACAGCAATGCATATTGTAAAAATAAATTTGCTTTTCCCTCTTTCATAGAAATGACTTCACCTGTTATATCTGTGAAAAATGCCACTTCTGAGTACTCTGGAACATACAGTTGTACAGTAAAAAATAGAGTGGGCTCTGATCAGTGTGTCCTACGTCTAGATGTTGTCCCTCGTAAGTACCTTTTGTCTGCTTTGCTTCTGTTAGATTCTTGTAGCCAGCCTTGTTTGGTTTAGTCAGCAAAAGTAAGGCAAGGATGCTCACTTTGATCAGAACTATGGGTGTTTACTTGCTTTTCTAGTTCATGCAGAAGAGAAAACACTGCACTTTATAAATGTTTTGGTGGCTAAAAGTTATCAAATCAACTTTGGTGCATTGTTTAGCCAGTAAAATACAAGAAAGAAGCTTGTAACACATTGTATACTAATCGAGATAGCTTTGCCTGTCAAAGCTATCATCAGTTTTTAAATTTTGTTGATACAGCATTAAAAAAAACTAATTTTATACATTTTCCTTGTCAGACAGAAGCCTTACTTACTAATTTGTCTTTTTTGAAAGTTAACATATGCAATGAAATGAATCCATCTATATATACCATGTCAGTACTAGGCCATGTGTTGTGGGTTTCCTTATTCCTACTAATTCTGTTGAAATCTTATCCTAGCTTCCAACAGAGCTGGAACGATTGCGGGAGCTATCATAGGAACGCTGCTTGCTCTTGTGCTCATTGGTGCCATCCTCTTTTGCTGTCATAGAAAGCAGAGAGAAGAAAAGTATGAAAAGGAGGTTCATCATGATATCAGGTAATTTAAGTGAAACTAGATTTGACAGGTATACAACAAATGTTTATGTCTCTAAAATGTCAATTCTGGAAGTACTCGAATGGGCAATATTATGAAAACTGGGTAAAATTTTTTATTTTTCCCTCAAATCATTTCTAAGCATTTATGTTCAAGTGCATCAGTACAACCACTGTTGGTTGCACAGCCTTCAAATTTTCTTATCCTGTTTTGAGAATCACAGCAAAATGGTTGTTTTGGGAATACCTGACCTTTTATGTGAAGAGACTTGATTTTCATTAAGTGACATGGATAGTCGTGGAGCTGGTAATGTAGTTTTTGTTTTTCTTCTTGAGATAGTCTCACTAAGTTTCCCAAACTGACCTTGAACTCCAGTCTCCTAAGTGGTAGTATCATCGGTGCACACTACCACATGTGGCTTATTTTCTTAAATATTCTAAACTAGTAGATTTTAACTAGGATTATTCTTAAAAAATAAGAACATATGATTTAAATAGGTTAGCAACCTCCAAATTGTTTTTAGTTAGGTGTGTCTGGAAGCTGGAGATCTGAGTACTTGTTTTTTTTAAAGATGTACTCAAAGTTATTCAGGTTTATATGCTATGTCAGTGCATATAAAAAAATTCTCAGGTTTTGAAAACAGAAATATGCAGGTTTTGGCTAAACTCTTAGAGAACTTTCAGAGCAAAAAGGAATTCTTTCCTTCCTTTGGTGATGGGAATAAATATTTATGTCTCTGCTTTATTAACTAGTAATATAATGGCTAACTAGATCAGTGATACTAGATTATGAAACTTTGGTATTTCTTCCTCATTAGACATTACAAAGTCATATGCATTTTTTCCAAAATTCATAGTTCATTAACTGTGACTTATGCTCTGACCAAGATAATAAATTGGGACAGATATACAATTAATGATGTTAAGCCTTGCCCTGCTCAGCGTTTTTATTTCTGTTTGTGCCCATGATTTGTAGCTTACATAATTGTAACTTTAGAAACCGTTTTTTTAGCGTGTGTTGGGGACTCTCTTTTTCAGGGAAGATGTGCCTCCTCCGAAGAGTCGGACATCCACTGCCAGGAGCTACATTGGCAGCAACCACTCCTCCCTGGGATCCATGTCCCCTTCCAACATGGAAGGGTATTCCAAGACTCAGTATAACCAAGTCCCCAGTGAAGACTTCGAACGTGCTCCTCAGAGTCCAACTCTGGCACCTGCTAAGGTAGCTGCCCCTAATCTAAGTCGAATGGGAGCGGTTCCTGTGATGATTCCTGCACAGAGCAAGGATGGGTCTATAGTATAGGACTCTACCTCTCTTTTCTGTTTTCCATTATTCATTTCTTCTCTTGATATATCAAAACACATTCTAGTCTAAATTTTGTTAACAGCAGCCCCAGTATAAATATATATATATGTAAAGAAGTTAATATGAAATTATAAGAAACACCCTCCACAGATTTTTTGATAATAGTGAAACAATAAAGGATTACTAGTAATGACATTGACCATCTGGAGAGGATGGGTTTTCTTAAAAAGTTGATTTCAAGGGCATCTGAATAGTAATGGTTAAGAAAGATATGGCACTTTGAATCTGATGTCAGAGGTGAATAAATTTGTGAATTTACCTATATACCAAGTTGATACTTGAATCATCTGAAAATGGTACTTTATTGTTTCTACTATTATTTTAGGATGTCTGTCTCATTTATTTATGAATTAACCGTATTCCCCAAATTTGAGAAACACCCATGTCAAAATGACTTAATGTATAAATTTGTTTTTATAGTCTCTCTGAGAATTCTAAGTGTATTTGAGATTTTTCAGAGAGTAGAAGACACTACAGTGTTTTAGAAATAACTAGTTTCACTTCTAAGTCATTCATAAACTTCAACTATGAAATGATTTCTTTTTGTGTTTGAGACAAGGTCTCAGTATGTAGCCCAGGCTGGCCTCAAACCATGATCCTTTTGCTTCAGCTTCTTGAATACTGGAATTACAAAAGTCTGTATTACTTACTGACTGTAGTACGGTTTCTTAAGTATTTAACTGATAGAAAAGACGCACCTTTCAGATTCAGCAGAAGCGTTTGTTTCTGCTACATACAGAGATGAAACACTTGGTGCAACATGGGGGATAGGTGAGTGTGTCTGGTGTCTCGGGGCCTGTGGAGGCCTGAAAGCTCTCACCAGGCAGATTGAGGGTGTGGGATTTGTCAGTCTACAACCAAACACTGGCCTTCCACTTTAGGTGATGTTTTTGCAATTAAAAAGGAAGGACAGACAGATGGAAGGAAGGAGAATGTTAATTAATTTACCATCTGGCAGTTATAGATGAGAATTCTCAAATTACTGGTTTTTAAATTTGTGTTTTTGTTTTGTGGCATACTGCATATTTTATGTTGTAGAAACATATAATCTAAGCTTGCTATCTGGAGTACAGTTCCTGGAGGCTATTGTTCTCCAAAATCCAGTGAACAAATATGCTTGAGGCAAGTTAAGCGTCTTCCACCAGTCCTGAATTCCAGTCTTGGGTAATATGCTTGCTGTCCTGTGGCCAAACCCGCCCCTCTGTAGTTCTCACAATCAAGTTTGATTCTTAGTTTGTGAAAGTGACTTACTCTTAAAAGGAATTTAAAAAGGAGTAAAGGGACTACTCCTATCTGCCAAATGTACTAAATATAGTTTTCGTAGAAAAAAAAAAAAGTGAATTTATTGTATTTTCCCTTAAGATTGTGAGGGAGTGTGTGTAGAGTATAATGAGCCAGCAGTTTCTTTATAGTAGATAAGGTCTGTAATAAAAGATTTCATTAACTTCACAACCTTTTCCTTAGGGAATCAGTTTCTGTTAATCTCTTCAGGTGCTGTGCTGGTAAATGCTACATTATCAATTAATGTTGGCATGCATTTACATTAGGCAGAGTATTGCGTATACTTTTTAAATGGTGAATTTAAGCTGAATGTCCATGTAATGGGTTAGTGTACAGTTTTACATATTTGGAAGCATTTTGTAATGTAGGTTTAAACCTCGTATAAAATGACTTTATATATGTGTTTATGTTTTCATCTGTGCCTTTTGGGATAACTTAATTTCTATGGACTTTCTAGTGCCTATGAGCTGGCTATCACCTACCTGAAAGGTGCTTAGAGGTGAAGGTACTGTTTCCAAAGGCACTGCACTGTGACTCCTGTCTCTGCTCATAGTCTCAATCTTGCCTCTTCTCCTCTGCTGTTTTGATGTCACTTAAGCAATACCATTGTTTATAAAGATTTTAAAAAATTTCACATACCCAGTACTCTTTGATTGTGTTCCTGATTTATAACCATAGTCACATTTGACTTTCAGATGTTTGGAATTTTTATAAGATATTTCCAGAATAAAGTAGAATGTAAATTTTAATGATTTTTTTATAGTGCAGATTATGCTAGTAGAAATATCTTATAGGCAGTAGATTTGTCAAGTCTTTTTCTTTCCTTAGATTTCATATTTATTTAAAGGCAAACAAAACCTACAATTCAGTATTTCAGTTGAGAACTGTAGCAACTATAATCTGAAAGACAAGCTTGTTAGCAGCAACAAACGATAAAAAACAACAGACCTAGAGGGTATAGAATTAGATAGTTACATTTTAAGCATTGGTCTGCAGTTATTCTCAATGTAAATTTCAGTTTACCCAAAGGTCAGACAGTACTGATAATTTTCCAAATCATTCTAATGATTTTAGTTGAACCAGGGAGCAACTATTTGTTTGAGAATTAATACTGGCAGTGGTCAATAGTTCAACAACTTTATTAATGCATTTTAACAAGAGAGCCAGTATCAAGTCAGGGCCAGCATTGTGTCTTCAGAGAAGTCCTTTTTGATGCCATTTTATACTTGAGATACTTAGAACCGTATTTTAATGTTACATGGGGTAATCTAGAGAGAAATGACACTGTGGATTATATAGTCTGCACTCAGAATACAGAACAGTTTATGAGTATTGTTATTGATAATCTTATTGATATTTTCCTGTTAGGAGGCTTTCCTTGATGCTCAAAGTCTCTTATTGACTTCCCTGACCAGTTACATAGACAAACATTTCCTTAAATTTGAGTTATCTGGCAAGAATTTATTAGAATGAAACACTGAGTATGTTTAGGGGGAGAGACCCATATAGATTGTGGGTATAAAGAAATGCCCAATTTTTGCCACATATGATTGTTTACATCATATGATCCCAGAACTCTAGAGGCTCAGAATGATCTTGGATTTGAGGCCAGTAGCCAGTTCAGAGCAAGCCTGAGCTATACTGAGAGACTGAACACCTGGGGATTGAACTCAGTGGTGCAACATTTTGTCTAGAATGGGCAAAGACCAAGGTTTGAATCTGAATTATTTTAAGAAATGAATTTCAGATTGAGCCCTGGAAATTTAGATTAAATGGAGAGGCAAGTATACTTTTTGATTAAAAAGAACTCATTGCATGAAGTTGGCTACTTTTTAATGTGTGACTTATTAAACAACTAGTGTCTCTGTACACAGCATGTAAATTTGAAGCTATGTGAATGTTCATAGGTTTTCGTTTTTCTAAATTTTGTTGCAAGTGTTTAGAGTGCTTCAGCTGCCTTATTTCAGTGTGAACAGAAAAAAGTCCCTATTTTATGTGGTGAATGCTTTAAATGTGTCACTTACAAAGTAGAGTGTAGAAAAATGCTGGCACAATTTTACTTTTAAGTGGTTTGTGACATTATATATTATATATGTACATATATCTTTATAACATCCTTGTGTTTTGTAGTGTAAATGTTCTGGGCAAGTTTTAGTATTTCAAATGCCTCTGGATATTCCAGCAATAAAGGCAACATGTTCTGCAATAGAATTTCTTATTTGCCTACTTTGACACTAAAATAATCTATTTGAGCAGGACTCCTTTTGAAAATATTACAGAAAGAGGAAATAATAATAAACTTGTGAATTGTGGTTATTTCTCCTTTAGGAAGGTGGACCATTTGCCTTCTAGAATTTGACACTAAGCTCTAAGATCAGGTTTACAAAATATATGTTCTAGTTTGTAATTTAGAATATAGAGACCACCAGTTGGGCTTGGTGTTGGTCAGACACTAAAGGTTCTCCCAAAGAGCTCTGTGTTTTCTGTTAATTTGTTTAATGACACAGGTGTGAAGAGGACCACAATTCATTGATTGAATTATTCTTGTCCCTAATTGTGAATTTTGGCAATAAATATGGTTGTACTAAGAATACTAATTTGATATTCCACATTCGCAAAGTAGTATTGGTAGTGTCAGTTTCAAATTTTGTACTTCAAATATCTGACTTCCATATCCAATGATGCAAAAGTTAAAGTTTCTAAGTACAAATCTTGTTTAAAAACAGAAACTTGCTCTTAGTTTTGTGACCTTGTGTACTTTTGAAATAAAATGAAGAAAGTAGTTCTCTGACTTGTGGTGTGCCTTTATTTTGCTTTTACAGACATCTACTAAAGCTTCAGTATGTTTTTCCTTCCTGCTTTCCTGTATCAAGCCTTTTCCACCCTCAAATCCCTTGAACAAGAATGAAGATTGTAATCATCATATAGTAATCAAACATGTCAAACATACATATATATTTGTCACTCCATTGTATACAATGTTGAGGCTGAAGCTGCTGGAACTCCATAATTTTAGAAATAAGCTCACATTTTTCATATGAATTAAAAGTGAGTGAATATACACATTAAGCACATAGACACGATTTGGTCCCTTCCTGCCTCTAAAAAAATAAAAATATAAAAACAACAAACAAAAAATCAAGCTGACACTGAATTATTTATAAACAAACTCTGTTCACAGTTCTGGACCAGAATACTCTGATACGGGCTTATTGTCTTCCAAGGTGTGAAAGGGAGCAGAGGAGTTCATTCATGCCTTTTGTAAGGACATGAGTTCTCCATCGAGAGAGTGGCACCCTCATGACTCATTTTTCCAAAGGCTCCACTTTCAATTCTATCATTAGCTACTGAGAGTTCAATATAAGAATTTCAAGAGAGCATAAATATTCAGATCACAGCAACAATCACCTCATGGATTAAAACTATTTTCATGGGCTTCAAATGTTGATTTCAAGGAAATGGGGCATTGGGGTTTTCATAAGAATGCATTTTGAGGAATAATTTGGTTATTTACTAAGTTTTCTCAGCCTCAACACTCAACATTTTGGGTTGGATAGTGACCTATAGGCATCTGTCCTGTGCACTGCAGAATGGTAGTGGCACCTCTGGCTTATATTCATTAGATGTTATTAGTACCATTGCCTCCAGCCCAGTTGTTACAATGAAAAGTGTCCTTTAAACTTTGCAGTTGTCCCTGCCCTGCCTAGGACAGAAGGCTGATCAGGACCACTTGAGAACTTGTGAGATTTTCTACTGGGGCTAGATGAAGATTAGAGGATAGGAAAGAAGTCATGTTGAATGCTGATTACTGGTTGCTTCACCTAACTGCAGTTTCATAGAGTTTAAAATGGTGATAGTAAACCTACTTCATGAGATACCAGGTTTTAAATGGAATTGGCATGATGAAAATTATTTGTATTCATCCTTGATATTTGAGATGATAATGATACACAGAATTTCAAATCTGAATTTCAAATTCTATCTTATAAAATGTCAAGTGAAACTGTGGTGCATAATCGAATGCCTTTAATTTAGATCATATTTTAATCTTAATAACTGTAAACACTAGATATTTCTGGCTAATTGAGTAAAAGCAAACTGACTAAACATTGAATATAAAGTAACATTACTGAATAAAAACGGTCTAGTAGATGTCTAACGCATAACTGAATATAATTTCAAAATGTATTAATGGTAACAGTAAATGATCAGGTCAGCTCCAGAAATGAAGCTCAGGGTTATTTTTTTGCTGGCGTTTCTGAAGTAGAAGCCAAGTTATTTCAATGACTCTTGAATGTTGAGTAATTTGTATAGAGAAGAAAGTTGTCCTAAGAGAACAT
This sequence comes from Cricetomys ansorgei, assembly GCA_026225945.1. Classification (NCBI taxonomy): domain Eukaryota; kingdom Metazoa; phylum Chordata; class Mammalia; order Rodentia; family Nesomyidae; genus Cricetomys; species Cricetomys ansorgei. The sequence continues at coordinate 22,379,983 of JAMJFZ010000199.1, forward strand.
CTCTTTGGTTGTGATAATTTATGGAGCTAATGAAAAGCTGAGAAATAAATGCTAGCCTAGGTAGCATGTTGTCTAATTTTTATATCCTAATACTTTTGGTATAAAAATCTAGGGAGACCTGCTAAAACATCACTTAAGACTTTTCAGTTTAAATAAAAAAAAAAAACAAAAAAAAAAACCAACCTTATTGTACCATGCTACTTGTCTTCAAGTCTTTAAATGACTGGTTTTCTAAAAATTATTTACAAGTGTGTGTGGTATTTGCTAGGGCTTCTACATACAACAAGCTTCCACAAATGGTAAGGCTCAAGTAACAGACAAAATGTCTCACAGTTCTGGAGGTCAGAGGGCCACAGTCACAGTGATGGCAGGGATGGCTCCCTCTAGGAGCTGTGAGATGGATTGTTCTAAGCATCTATCCTTGTCTTATCCAAGGGTCTTTGCTTGTTTCTCTTCACATTGTCTTTCCTCTGTAAATGCCTGTCTCTGTCCATATTTCTTTATTCAAGGACACTAGTCATACTGCATTTACACCCACCAAAGGCCTCATCTGAAGTAAGTGCAGTTTCTGTTTTCAGAACAACTCCCAATACATACAGTAGAGGTTAAGTTGCAACCTAGAAATCTGGGGTGGTGGGGATACAACTCATAACAGTGATGGTTGTGAAGTACAAAGAAGGGTCCTTACAAAACAGTCAAAATTGACATGGGATATCTGCCTCAGGTTTTTCTGCTTTATGTACAGTGATTTAATATCAACAAAAAATGATACCCTCACTTCCCTCATCCCGTCTCCACAGTCTGCTATCTTTAAAAAATTGTGATGGTAATACACTGTTTAAACTTATACGCTTGTCAAGTGAAAGTAGATTAACTGCTAATCAATTTGTCTTTATGAATCTCGCTGACAAGATGGAAAGCAGAACTAGGAGTTCTGTGCTTTTAAGTAAAAGTAACTGGGTGTGAATAGTTTTCTTTAGTTTGTCAGTATTTCAAAAGGTAATAATGCAGGAGATAGTGTGAAATACAAGAAATACCCTCACCAGTACTTGTCTCGATTCCCAATTCCTTTTCAGAAAGCTGCTCTTTAAATTCTATTAATTTGTGAGTAGGTTATTCACAGAACAAAATGAAAAGTCTAGGTATGTTAAGAAAAAGTGCAGTTTCTTATGTCTCCTCATCTATATATACACGAGCACTAATATATGTGTTCTAAAGCACATCCTATTTATTTTAAAAATATTGTCAGCCCTGGTCACAAGGGAGGAAGGTTTTAGGTTGGAGCAACTAAGTGGAAAACTAAAGTGAGACAGAAAACTGAAGACTAAAATTTGTGTTGAGAAACAGCTCTGTTGTAGGCATAAAGCACATGAAATATATTCTTTTGAGCTTAGGCAAAAATGATAATTGGCAACTGAGTTATTCCATACCTGGACCAAAACACAATCAGTATGGCAGCAAGAAGGCAACAAGATGGTGGACTGAAATGAATGTAACCATGGCAGATGTCTTTGAGGGGGAAAGGTGCAAGCCTTGACTTGCCAATGTTAGAAGTGAGGCTATTAACTGTTTTGGACATGTTGAGTGTAAGGAATTTACTTGAATAAGGAACTGGCAATGTTGAAATATCTAAATTTATCATGAGCCTGAGAGAATGTTGGATCAGAGATAAAAGGTTGGGATTTAAGAGGATGTACATGTTGGTGATCACATTTGAGTGTAGATGAAGATGTGGGACCAACCCTACAGGTACTGTAGTTTACTAGGAGGCAGGGAAATGAGTGTGTGTATTAAGGTATGTCTGAGTTGGTATCTAGGATCCAGTGCTGTCAGCCAATGTAAACGGTAGGAAGAAAACAAAAACAAAAACAGCACACATCTCAGAGTTGGATACACCTTTACATCAAAATTTAGTAGTCTTGGTTGTAGATAACTTACAATTGCTCTCCTTTTATTCATAGTATGTCACTGCCATATGTATTTCACCACAGCATTTCTCAGTTTACTTTAGTTTCAAGTTGCTAAAATTTCTACCTAGAAAGAATGAATTGTTTTACTCTTGAAAAGAAAACTTGACTAGGTGAAATATTGGGTTAGCTGTCACTCACTATTTCAAGATGAATTTTGGCCACTGGCACTGTGTTCTTTTAATGTTAAATAGGACAGTTTCCCTCTAACATAGTCCCAGAATTGTCAAGAATGTGGACATTTCCACAACAGTGGGAGGACAGAGAGGAATTGAGACTAGTAACTACAACTTATAAACTGTTGTAAGGTTGAGAATCTTCTAACATGCACCAGGCTTTTCATGTGAAAAGTAGGGCAGTTTAATCTGTTCACAGAAACATCATAACACAGATCAAAATTAAACAGCTAACCAAGAGGAAATATCTTTTCTTGTCAACTAAAATGTTCTCTGCTGTGTTCATAGCAAAGTAAACACATGCTATGATAGTAAACACATGTGTGATAGCTAATAAAACTTCAATGTGTTTATGAGTTTGAATGAATTTTCTTTTACTGTTATGGGCAGACAGTATGCCAGAATTAAGTGGAAAAAGTTAAACAGCAATTCAAATTCATAAAAAGGGAATGCTAACTGACTTAATATGTTAAAATAAAAAATTTGTTTATGATAGTTGCAGGAATGACATCAAACTTTGATGGTTTTGAGGTGGTAGCTTATGAAAATTTTCTAACATACATGTATTTTGCACATCATGTACTTTAGCACCTTACTACTAAAACAATACTTGAAATCCATCAGTATGTCCAAGCCACCAGTGAGTTGCTCATCCTGATAGTTTAAAGTTGATTCCACAACTCCTCACATTAAGGACAGCCTATTTAAATGATTAACTTAATGTTGATATGTGTTTATGTATATTAATAATATGTATTATATGTTATATATAAATATGTTTAGTATATTTGTACATTGATATATAATTTGTATATGGTTAACATTCTAATGTTATTTAATAATTAAATATTGACAAATTAAAATAGAAGTACAGTTCTCTTTTTCAAATATGCTCTAATGATAACTTAGGGACCCTAAGTACTCTCCCAGTCATGTCATGGAATTCCTTCTGGATTCTTTGAAGCCATGTTGAAGTATCCTGCAGTAAGTTCTGGAACAGAAATGCAGGTTTTGTGCATAAATTTATCACCTATAAAAGGATCCATTATGCCACAAATTAGATCATGTTAATAATACATGCCAATTTGTACCTTCAGCCTTCTGTCTTTCCTTGGCTATATGGCAGGATAAAGCTAGACTTTTCCTAAGAGTGGTGGAAAGCTTGTAGTGCAAGGTGTAATGTATGTACTGTGTCATCCTATATTCATCTGGATACTGTTTTGCAAATCCAGACAGCTCTTGATATATATGCACAGTTTGCTATTAAAGATTTGCAAGTCTGAAAGTTAAAAGTACTGCTCTCATGATGACAAAGAAGGAAACATGTTTGGGAGAGAAAATTTGAAAAAAGTTATTTTAGAGGTAGCTGTTCAATTATTTTAAAAAATAGTATCAGAAATATTAATATATAATGTTCTGTTATTTGGTTTTTAGTATGTACATATGAAAAAAGGCAAGATCCAGAAAAGTTTTGATTTCACAAGACCTCATAAACAAAATGTGTCTCTTGATTCTTGGTTGATCTATAGTCTTTGGATTCTTGGCATTGAGGGAAACTGACAGGAAGGAAAGAGTTAAGTGTGGGGCTATTTTGTACCTCTCCCAGTTCTTGTCTAGGCAACAGCAGTCAGGAAGGCCACTCTCCTCCCCAGTTCTTTTGTTAGCTGTTTGAATCACTGTTATCAATAGGAACTCCAGATTCTTGTCTTGATGCTCATAGCTTTCCCCAGTGCTGTGTGCTTGACAAGAGTTAAGTATTGTTTGGAATGAACTGTTATACTTGCTGTGACTCCATCTTTTAAGTAAACAGTATACATTGGGTATATTCGATATGGTGAGATAATACAGGAAACCAATATCTGATTCTGGGGCTGGGGATGTATGTATTTCAAGGGTAGGGCACTTGCCTAATATACACAATGCCATGCTAGCTAGGCAAGCCTTGTACTTCTGAGTGACATCCCCAACTAGAAACATTCTATGTAGACTGTAGCTTGGATTTTTTTTAACTGTATGATGGTCCATTCAGCAGAATATTAATTTCGATGTTTTCCTGGACTGTAAAACAGGGTAACATACTCCTGGCAATGCTAGGCCTGACATCAAGCTGTAGCTCTCAGTCAGCCAATGATCACTAGCTGATACTTTATGAAGTACTATGTTGCTAAACTATGATTGGCATATTAAATGCACTTAAAGTTTATAATATTTTCAAATTAGTATGGACTTACTAGGATGATACAATCTTAAGAACATCTGTACATAAAAAAAATAGTGACAAAAAGTACACTGATGTTTACAATATTTAAGGAATGCATGTTAATGGAGTTACACTTAAATCTTTTTGTTTGCTATTCTTGATTGTCAGGGAAAAGAAAGCAAATCCCTTGCTACACCCTGCATTTTAACAGTAGTATCAGCATATCAAAGTATTACAAATGCCATAAACAAAATGATTCATCAAAGAAGTATTTTAATTACCAAAATAGAATTCTTCTGTTTCTCTTTGTATAGATTAATTCTTTTTGTTATCTCTGAGACAGAGTCTCACTGTATAGCCTAGGCTGGCCTCAAATGTACAATCTCCTGGTCTCAGTTTCTGAGTTCTGAGATTAGTCATGTGCCATTTCATCAGGCATCTCTCTGCTTCTTATGCACACACGACAGAATCAGCAAGCTTACTGGCATTTCAGATGACAAAATTAAATTTTCATGTTTCAGTCATTTTAGGCAAAGTTAAAAAAGATAAGAAAAAATATTTTGAGAAAGAGCCTCATTCTGGAATGCAGGTTGACCTGGAACCCACTATGTAGCCCATGCTGGCTTCAAACTTGTGTCCAGCCTCCTTCTTCAGCTTCCTGAGTGATGGAATCACAGGTGTAAACCACCATACCTGTTTAAAAAAATAAAAAACCTCTCCAAGCCGAAGCCCAAACCTCTAGGGCCTCATACATGCTAGGCAAGTACTACACTACTGTACACCCCAGCTCACTTCATTTTGATTACTTCACTTTTACTTCTGTGGAAGATGTGTCCGGTTGTTGATCTATACTGTGCAAAAACAATTTTCAGTTTCATGAACAATTACATTTGGCTGTTTTGGTGAATTTTACAGCTTTACTTCTAATATAGTGAAAGTTAGCAGTTAGGAGATTAACTCTAGTATTTTTGGACCCTGAAGGGAATACTCCCTATCCTCTCCAGCACTGTAAAGTATACACTGAGATACTTGATGGAACATTTCCAAGACATCTGCAGCTTAATGTCTAATGATAAAAACTGATTAAGTCAGGAAGCATACATATTAGCACTGTGGATATGAAAACCAAGACACATTTTAAATCAGTCATAAAACACATTGTTTCCATATCCTAATATAAGACCACAGGCATATAGAATGAAGAGCCCCTCCCTCCATCCTCTAAAGTTTGAGCAATCTGCCAAAGGGATAAAAGGGTTTTAGCTATCTTTCTTTTCTACATATATTTTATTGAACAAACAGTGCCTTTTATTAACATAAAACAACTAATAAAGAAATGTTTATTTTATATAACTATGGAATACTTAAAAGTTCCCAGCACTATAGGAAATGTTGCTTCATACTATAGCCACTAATATTTCATATTAAAGGAATCATTACTTGGAATCCAACCTCTAGTTTTGACACTAAAAAGCGTATCTGATGCCCTCTTGTGGCCAACAACTTTTATAAATGATTAATTTTTCATTGAAATCTGGCTTAACAAATCAGAATGATACATACCTTATTGTTTCCTTATTAACAGTTTAAGACAATGCATACACTCTGGCCAGCTAAGAAACAGATACTCTTACTTTATTTTCTATACTCACTTTTCACTTTTCAGGCACCTCATGTACTCATAGAGTATTACTACTTGCCAGGTACCATACTGTTTTCTATTAGTCATCTCATTTCATAATAAACAAGTTCTAAGCCAGGCCTGGTGGCTTGTGTCTGTCACCCCAGCAAATAAATAAAGCATTCAAGGTCATTCTCAGCTGCACGGCAAGTGTGAGGACTGTCTGCAACACATAGACCTTGCATCAAGAAAGAAACAAAGCTCTCTAAGCCACATTCTGTTCTTACTACCTTTTGCTCGTATTTTCACCCCTCTTATAAAACTATGGACATGTTTCCACTTCACTAGACTCAGATCATTCTTCTACTGGATTCCTGTTGCTGCACAGCATGGATGGATCCTTCATAATTGCAAATTTTTCAACAAAGCATTTTGTATATCAACTCAGAGTATCTCTACAAATATTTCCATAGGCTATATCCTATCTTCTGTTAGTTAAAAATAAATCCGGTGAACTAAAAGTGCTTTCTTAAAAAGTGTTTTTACTCCTCAAGTTAAAAAAAGTCATGGAGCAATAATGCTTACCAGAAAAATCCAAAGAAGTAAGATGAAGAGCAGAAAAGTAAAAACGTCTGTACTTAGCTCACCTTTCCTTCCTCAGAATATACTGTCAAAACAGTGCTTTATTTGGACAATACAGACACTATTCTAGACAGGACATTTTCATGTTTCCACCTATAATATTTTGTCATTACAAACTTATCTACTATTGTTTTCCATAGTCACATAGCATTTCCCTTACTACTTCCTTGAATAGGCGTTTTAACTTTTATGTATTATGGGATATCCCAATACATGGATACTTTGTACAGGCTTATACAATAATGGGCATTATTAATCTTGACTGCCTAAATAAATCCTTTAATTATAATTACTGATGAAGCTGATACATTTATTGGTCTCAGTACTGCATAAGTGCCACATCAGACATCCAATGTAGCACAGATGCTTTTCATCCACACAGTTGACTGATTTATATTTTATGTGTTCTACTGACATATGTAAATTATAATGGTGTTTTCAAATCCTATGAAATTCATCAAAAGTTCCCAATGATTATTTGTAACCTTTATGAAAGTTCTTTCTGTAGCTATTCCATTTTTGAGAGTAAAACGAGGTTTATACAATAAACGTCAAACAATAAAACATCAATAAACTATCTGTTACAAGTCCTCATGCTTTAACTAGCTAGTAAATGTTTCTGTTTTGGCCGTCTGCCACGCAGAGGAAAGCAGGTAGTAATTTCTGCAATGTTTAGAGTGTACACACTTTACACAGGTATTACAGGAGCCTTTCCCGCCATGCCTTGGACAACAGCTGCCCAGTCAATACCACACATGGCGTCTATGATGCAGGCCTCATGCTAGGCTTCCTAGGGAGCATCTGTATTACTGCTTCACTCACTGGAGTCCAATTCCAGAGAATACATGCAGAAATTTTGGCAAAAGGAATGTTAACAATTGTGTTCCAAGGTAAATTACCAAAAAATTGGTAATTAAGAAAAAAGCAAAAGACTGCCACAGAGGTTTTTAAAATCCTGTGTGTTTTTAGATTAAGTCTTAAGTTACTTAGCTTGCTGTCATCTTGTACATCTTTGGCTTCTCTCAGAGTGAGTCCTAATTTAACTGAAATAAAAATAGCACATATCACCTGAGATGATTATGGGTATTAAATTGAAATAAATAGTTTACTATTATCTAGAAAAAGTAAATGGACAGGGTAAGTAAAGTTTTTTCCTCTTCTCAATCATCAGATAAAAAATTATCACAAAGCTGATGGCTTAGAAGTCAATATAAACTCTTTAATCTTAAAATTAAATGTTTTGATATAGTTAAAACATACACACATAAATAAGCACTTCATTAATAATACTGTAGAACTTACCAAAGCATTTATATTTTCCAAATATCCATGTCCAACTTTAACCTCTAAAATTTAGAAATTTGCTGTTACGCCTACAAATATAAAATGGGAAGTTAAAACAAATTATCATTATTCATTCACAATGCATTTCTGCTTGAAACTCTCTAAAAAGTTTTTTAGACTGAAATTATACAGTTGCTGTCAGTCTTCATTTAGATAATCCTGTTAAGGAAACATTAACTTAGTCTTAGTTTCCATCAAGGAGTACCCCACACCTACCAGAACTTAAGAGCCAATTGCTGAGTGGTAATTTGTTTTCAATGGCTATAGACTGGAAAAGCTTTACTGTTGAACGGCTTTAGTATCATGAGAACTTAAATTCTTAAAACAAGGTAGAGGATGAACGAATGAAGTTTAGTCTTATACAGAAAACTATCTAAAATGCAGTTAAATTAAAAATTAGCTTTCCTAGGGCCGGAAAGATGGTTTAATGGTTAAGAGCACTTGATGCTGTTGCATAGGACCCATTTTTGGTTCCAGCACATGTATCCTGGTTAAGAACCATCTGTAACTCCTGTTGCAGAAGGTTGAATACCCTCTTCTAGCTTCCTTAGGCATGACAGATATACGTGCAGGCAAAACACCCATTCCCGTAGGATAAAAACAAATCAAAGTATTAGCTTTCTCAAGGGTTTTCAGGGCTAATTACTTATATTTGTGTACATAAGTATGCACATGCATGTGCATGCACAAGTGCCACAGCATATATATGAAATCTGAAGACAACTTGCTAGAGTTGGCTCTCTCCTGCCACCATGTGGGTCCCAGAGATCAAACTCTAGTTATCCAGCTTGATGACAAGTGCCTTTAACCCACTGAGCCATCTCGATGACTGGAGATTTATATTTTGTAGTAATGTGCAAAGAGGTGTAGTTATTTGATGAGTGCTAAAACTAACACGTCTCTTCCTGAGTGGCTATTATACTTCAAATTTCCCAACAAGTTTATATACCTGTAACATGGAGCAAACTAAGAGAACAGTGTTGTCTTGCCTGACATAAATATTTGCAACTTGCCAATTTTTTAACAACTGCCCATAAATCTGTCATTATCTTCATAAAAATCCTCCACTACCCAACAGTTAAACTTATTTTTCAGTGGAGCATGGTGATACACATCTGCAGTCCCAGGACTACTGTGCTGAGGTGGGAGGATCATTTGAGATAATCATTGGAAGACAAGCCAGGGCTATATACCAAGATTCCATCTCAAGATACTTTTTGATCCTTTCTTAATAAAGCTAATTTTCATGATGTCAATTACCAGTAGGAAAATACTCAGGAAAAAGGTTAATATTATGCTTTAGAAATACGCTGAAGTGTTATAGCTTACAAGTCTGAACACAATGACATTAAAACTAGGAGTGTCTGCTGTTTAAAATATTATTCCTGATGAAGTTCCAAACACAGTAAACTGTGTTATTAAAAACAAGAAACAAAAAACTTCGTATTTCACAACATGAAGTTGGAACTTCATTCTTGCTATTTTCTGTATTTACATAGTAAATGGTAGCAAACACTTGTAATCCCAACATTCAGAAAGTGAGGCAGGAGGATCTGTAAGTTCAAGGCCAGCCTATTCTACATACTGAGTTCCAAGACAGCTAGAGCTATGTAAAGAAACTTGATCTTTAAAAAAAAAAAAAAAAAAAAAAAAAAAAAGTGAAGCAAGCTAAAAAAACAAAACCTGATAATGGGAACATTTGGAATAGCCAAAGCCTTTTAATCAGTTACTAGAAAGTTGTGGGCACTCTTGGTTAACTTGAATAATCTCAGGGTAAAAATTGAAAGGATAGAGTGATGAGAAAAGTATTGCTGATTTTAGTTTTATAAGTTTATCTTTAAAATATCCAAACTTACAGATTTTTTTCTTTTTTTTTCTCTGTAGTTCAAGTACGCTTACAAGACTGATGGAATAACAGTGGTATAACTGAAGAATTTGAAGTACTGTACTTTTTACATTAGAACTCTAAAGACTAATGCCTTTTGAAAAAAAGAAAGCACAGCACTTTTGTCTTTAGTTTTTTGAGATAGGGTCTCATCTAGCCCTGGCTGGCATCGTGTAGCTGAGGTGAGCCCCAATATCCAGGGTCCTTCTGCCTCAGCCTTTCAAGTTATGGGACTACAGGTACTTGCCACCATACACAGCTTACAAAGACGACTGGAGTGGCTTCAAGAACATTTCTGCTTTCTCTCATGGTATAAGGCATGTAAGTGAGATGTACTATAAAATTATTATGGGCCAAAATCCTAATGACAAAGGTCCCGTATGTACTGGCATTGATAGTTGAAAGTTATTTTTATTGTATTTATATTTCCATTTAGTTACTGCCAGTAAATTAAATTTTTTTACATGTATATTTTGATATGTGGCCTTTGAGGAACATGTGTTCAATAAAAAGTTTTTTTTAAAGGAACATTTTAGATTATTTTCTTTCATAAGTGTCTCTTCTGACTTTTCCACATACAGAACAAAACCACACATTGTCATGCCTCAAACTACTTTTTATTTGCAACTACATGATTTCACGTAATTCTTCTAAATAATGACATAAAATAGATTTCCTTGTGTATAAATAACTTACATACTCTCCATAAAGTAAATGCTCAAAGGTGCTAGAACATATTGCCCACTCCTACAGTGTTTTTGTATCCAACAGAGTCAATGCACAATATATAAATACTCAAGTCCAATATTAAAAACTCAGGCACTTGACTAACTTTAATAAAGTTTCTCAAACTATTTCAATATATCTAAAGTGCATATATATACTTTTTTAAGAAAGATTATTCTCAGTAACTTTTCTATAAAAATAAGTTTGATGGTTTGGTCCATCTAACTTCACTACAAGTATGAACTTTTAGTATATAGTAAGGTATGTTCTTCCTTTCTTTTAACATGACATCAACACAATCAAAATGAGCTAGTGAGGTGCCAACATGTGAGGATTAATCCAGTGATTGCGGTCACAATGCATTCCAGGAGGAGGTACCCATGTCACTGGAATTGGGCGATATGGTTTATTCTTCCTTCCTGGATTTGGATAGCCAAACGGAACAGGAGGAGGGTAATGATTCTGGCCATTCCCTCGGTACATTCCTGGCTTTTTTCTTGGCAATGGGTGCCACATTGGAAGAGGTGGGAATATCAGTTCTGAAATCTGTGGGAAAGAGAAAGCAAAGTAAATTCGATGGAAAAAAAAAATTCATGTTTTCAGTAAAGACTAAGTAAACTTTCAGGTTCCTCACTTAACATAAACTACCACTCACCTTAAGAGTAGGTCTGTGACATCCCTATGGTTATATTTAAATATGTTAAGAAACAAAAACCTACAACTCATTAATAGGTTAAGTGGACTTTCTTAATGAAGAAAAAAAAAACTAAAGTTAAAAATCTTCAGGCATTAAAGATGCAAACTCGGAATGAATAGTTATTCCTAAGAAAACTGGTTTTAGGTTTTTAGGCAAGTTTCTATAGTTAAGCAAGGAGTCATTCAGGGAGTCTGAAGCATACATTTTCATGCCTCAGACACGGTCTACTAAAATAGTGAAATCTTAAGAACGGAGGCCAAGTATTTTGTCAAAACTTTACAGATCATTCTACTGTAGCTTGTTTAGTACTTGAGCCCAACAATCTTAAGAGTATATTTAAGTAAGTCAGGGGACACTAAGTTCACATTATTTAAATTCCCATCAGCAGTTTTTTACTTCTTTGCTTAGAACACTACACTCTTGAGTTTCATGATTATCTGATTCTAATCTGTCCTTCCAACTGTGGGATGTTTTCTTTAATAGTTAAAATTCTGTAGAGCATTTAATACAGATGGTGCAAAAGACATGAACCAATTTTTTGTATATTTTGAAAAAAGATTCTATGCTTGTACCTGTGAATACATCTATACACAACTGAAGTTTTTTTTTTTTTGTTTTTTTTACATTTGGCTTTAAAGATACATGTTTTCATTTTTCCTAGTAATATTTACAAATACAATTAGTAGGGTAGATGGAGAAGTGTCAGTTTTTTCCAAGTGGTCATAGCAGTTTATATTCCTTATGAAATCTGGCTGTTTCTACTCTTGACCAACAGTTGGTGCTGCTAGACTGTTTAACTAGGAAAAAGTCATGTTTCATTATGTTTCATTGAGGACAAATGAGATACAGTACCTTTCCAGGGCATACAGGCCATTTATATAATTTTTGCACAGTATAATTTCTGCCTACTTCTTAAATAGATTTGTCTTTTACTACTATTACTACTGTTATTATTATTGCAATACTGAGGGTAAAACCTAGGGCCCTGTATATACTAGGCACCTGCTAAAGCACTGAGCTATATCCCCAGTTCTCTTTTCCAGTTTTTTATTTTGAGATAGGGTTTCACTTGCCCAAGCTGTCTGTGAACTTGATATCCTCCTGCTGTTCCACCAAGCCAATTAGTTGTTTGGAATGGTTTTTAAAAGTATATTCTCTAAACAAGTCCTTAACACATAGGTGTAATGAGAATATACTTCTGTGACTTACTATTTATTTGATGATTAAAAATGTTCAGTTTTGATAAATATTAATCAATTCACTTTTTTTGCTTTTTGTGACCCTTGGAAGACATTCTCAAGAAAATTTTCCATATTTCTTCATACATAAAACATTAAAATTTTGCTTTCTTATACGCAGAGCTATGATCATCTCAAATCCATTTTATGGTGTGTGGCTATCAGGCAGCACTTAGATCCATATAGGCCTTTCCCATCCTTGTTTTAGAACCAGTTCTTCAAGTTACCTCCTCCCCTGCCCCATTGCTCTGGCATTCTGGTATAAGAGTGTTGAGTTGGGTAAGTGTAGGTAAGTGTATAAAAGTGAGCTTATTCTGTAATTTCTATTTTGTTCCAATGATATATTGTATATCCTTACATTATTAGTAACTAGATTCATAGAATGGTTTTTTATTAATGTCAGCCCTCAAATTTTATTTTCTTCAAGATTTAGAATCAATGTGTTATTTAACAGAAATGGACTTTTGGGATTTTGGTTGAGTTGAGTTCATAGATAAATGTGGGTAAAGAATGAAAGCTGGTCTAGGAGTAATTTCTAGAAATACTAACTATATAGAACAACCACCACCACCCCACTCCTGGCTATGAACATTTCTGTCTTTATTTGAGGTCCCGCTTTAAATTATCATCTAAAGAAACCATTAGAAAATGAATGACCAAATCACAGAAGATATATTGCCATTACACCTATGTGTTAAGGACTTGTTTCCAGAACATATTTAAAAAAAAAAAACAAAACACTCCAGAGCTGGGAGGTGGTGGCGCACGCCTTTGATCCCAGGCAGAGGCAAATAGATCTCTGAGTTTGAAGCCAGCCTAGTCTACAGAGTGAGTACCAGGAAAGGCACAGTTACAAGGAAATACTGTCTCTCAAAAATGAAAAAAGAAACCCCCCCAAAAAAACATTAATATCAGATATGTGAGGGCTTAGGGTTTTTTTGTTTGTTTGTTTCTTTTTGGCTGTGAAATGTTTTGTTGTGGAGTAGAATGTCAAATAGAAATATTTAAAAAAAAAAAAATGTCAGATACCTTAATTTCCATATCTATCATTCTTCATTCTAATATCTTTTTGATGGGGAAAAATAAATGTCAGTTGGTTTTAAAAGAAAATGTAAATTGATTTTAAACTTAAAGGTCAATTTATTTACCAATATTTAACAGCAGTCAATTTGCTTTTATATTCTTGCTTGACTGAGTAAACACAAAATCAAGTTAAAAATCACCACATTTGGATGATTTCAGGAAATTGAATAAAGGTAACTTACAATATATAATGCAACATCCCTAAATATTTATGGCATATACTTGAAAAATGATCTGAAAGACTCTCTGAAAGGATAACAAAACATAAAGCAAAGTCTGGTGATGATACCTCACAGAAAGACACAGGAGAAGGAGCTGGGAAGAGGGAAGGATTCACTATTATGCTATTTTATACTGTTAAATATTTTACTGTTTTTATTCGCAAGTTTTTTGGTTTCTTTTGCTTTTTTTTTAGTTTTGATAAATTATTTTAAAAAAGAGTTTAGTTGAATGTGGTGGCACATTCCTTTAATCCAGGAGGCAAAGAAGCAGGCAGGATCTCTGTGAGTCTAAGACCAGTTTGGTCTACATAGTTAGTTCTAGCCCACTTAGGGCCACACAGTGAGATCTTCCCTTAAGAGAAAAAAGTTTTATAAAAAGGAAATATGTTAAAAGATACATATACTTCTAATGTACAATAATCTTTTAAACTATCCTTCCTGTCAATCCAAGGAAGGACAATTAGTCAAGAAAGTGAAAAATTACATTTCAGTGGGGAAATGTTCATTTTTATCATTATATGAATGAAAGTTTAGTTTTTCATACTCTCATCCTTCTAAATTATTAGGTAAAAGTTCTTGTATTATTCTAACATTGATCTCACCATAAACTAATCTCATATGGCATGTTAAATTACATCTAATTCAGACTAATAAATGAAGGTACAATTTAAAATATACTAAAAATATAAAGTACATACAGAAGGAGATAAAGCTCAACTCAAAACATCTCTATAAATGTCTGACAAAAAATTATTTTCCTTTTGTTAAAGACTATTGCTAGTCAAATCTTTATAAAGTAATAAATGTTTTTTAGTATCTAGATATTAAGTAAATGAACCTGTAACGCAAACGTATTTGCTATAAGATGCTTCCACAGTTAGAGCAACAAGAGAGACCTTCTTTTGGGTTTTACATAAAAAAATTAAGCAAAATATGGCCTGGAGAGACGGCTCATTGGTTAAGAACACTAGGTGCTCTTCCAGAGGACTTGAGTTCAATTCCCAGCACCCACATGGCAGCTCACAACTGTCTGTAATTCCTGTTCCAGGGGATCCAACACCCTCATAGAACATGCAGACAAAACACCAATGTACATAAAAATAAAAAAAATAAAAAATTTATAAAATTAACCAAACTATAATCTAGTAAAATTTCTCTTTAATGATGGAGAAGAGGAAGAATAATAAGAAAATTAACCTAAAGATATAAATGAAGTATTAAAAGACTATAAAATGCCAGGCAATGGTGGTACACACCTTTAATCCCAGCACTTGGGTGGCGGAGTCAGTTGGATCTCTGTGAGATCAAGGTCAGCCTGGTCTACAAAGTGAGGTCCAGCATAGCCAGGGCTAATAAAAAAATTTAAAAAAATAAAAAATAAAAGATTATAAAATGTTACTGGTGACTTTTTAAATAAAAGGATTTCTTAAATAATCCATGATGTTTATTATGACTTCTCTTTGAGGACAGCGCTATATATGTATTTTAAAATATGCTTATCCTAGTTAGTGAGGAGTGGAGTAGTACACTTTTGATAAAGTGACTCAGAATGCCAATTGCGCCTCTGAGAAGCAGTTTCCCATTGTTATGTGTGTAAAAGGGAAGAGCTGAGATTCAGAATATTCAGCCAGAATTCCTGGGCAGTGTAAGTGCAACTCACTGGAGTTCCTGGCAAGACCCACTAATGCCCTGTAATCTGCTAATGTTCAGTAACAGGAACTGTTGCATGGTTACCTGGTACACGGGGCTTGGTGTTGCAGTCACTGAACTTGGTTTCACTTCCACTTCCTTGCTTGTTTCTTCATCAGAAGAAGAGGATCCTGAATGGTAATCAGAGGTCACCTTATCAAGAGCTCTGCTAACTTTCTTGGAGATCTCATCCTTGTTCTCATCTTCATTTTCAAAGCTGGCAACGATGAATGCATTGTTTTTCTCTCCATACCTATGTATACATAAAAGCCTTATAAATCATATAAAAAGCAGGATATGTTTATAAAAACAAACAGGTCTGGTCATATCACTGTTCCAAGGCAATAAAGGAACCATCCCAGAACTAGACTATGCACATTTAATACCCAAAATGCAAGTAGGCTGTAATTTTCCTATGTCTAGTCTACTGAATATAAATAAAAGTGGCTTTTTTCTTCTCTACAGACATCAAACAAAAACTATTTGAAACATCACAAACCTCCACCTCTTGATCATGTTTTGTATGTATCTATGACATTTTCTGTACAGTTATATTTTTCTAATATATTTCTAAATGGCCACTGTCCAAAATCAACTAGAAATTTCCTATATTTACTTTGACAGGAACTGCACTTCTTTTTGTATTAACAGAAAAGATTTCTGACAATTACTAAGATTAAAGGAGAAAAAAAAGATGAGGACGATAAAGAAGTTTTACTTGAATTATATTGTATTATTGAGATTTCTAGGAAAACTGCTAACCTTTAAAAAAAATTTAAGAGGCCAGTGATCCCACACTTCCTAGGCTGAGACAGTAAAGTCATGACTTGAAGCTAGTGTGACCAAATGCAAGCCACCTAAACTCTTTGGGTCTTATTTTCCTATCCACTGAATGAGGAAGCCAGAAGTACTCTAACTTCTGAGCCATTGCTTCAACTCAATTCAGCAATTCTTAACTAAAAATGCCTAGCAGTTTGGGTGAATTACTCACAACACAGATTACATGTATAATAAACTTAAGTTCACATTTACAATAAGTAATTGTAAATTGAAGTATATCTTCATTTTTTTACCCACCAATAGAGTTAAAATTCACATAAAAAAGAAAGGCAGGGAACTTATTAGAAAACAAATTACTGCCTTTGTAGAAACTGAAATTTAAAACAAAAGTAGGCATATAATAATTGAAAGATCTGTTGTATTAACTCAGATCTCTTTGACAACCAATTAAATTGCACATTTTTGCCTGTGTGGTGTTTTGGAATGAGGGCTTCTAAATGAAGCTCCTGACTATATTACTGTAACATTAAGAATATTCAGTTAACTTCATATGAGAAGACTAATTTAGGTACTATGAAAAAAATCAATACTTACATAATGCTCTTTAACAGAAAGTGTATAGACATTACAAAAAAGTTGTAAAATAATAATGAACCGATAAGACTGCCAGCTATTCTTAGACTTTCTCATCATAGGAAAAAAAATCTATTATTTATTCCATATCTTCAAATATTTCATCAAGTAATAACCTACTAAGCTATATGTTACTCTATCTATTCTATAAGACAAGGAAGACTATTTTCTCTAAATATATCTCAAATTTTTATTATAGCGCCATGGTCTCAAATATACCAATGGGTTATTTTTTAAGTTTACTTTTAATTATGTGTGTATATGTGGGCCTGTACATATTGAGTGCTGGTGTGCTTGAATGTCAGAAGCATCACATCCTCTGAGCTTAAGTTACAGGTGGCTGGTTGTAAGGTGCCCTACATGTGTGCTAGGAACCAAACTCTTGAGTCCTCTGGAAAAGTAGTGCATGCTCTTGACTATTTCTTTAGCCCCAAGTTACTGTTTTTGAAGATGGATATTTTTCAAATATGTATCTACCACAGTAGCACTGTTCTAATTCCCAGAATATTTATCTTCCTAGTTTGGGTTCAAAAATACATTTCCTTATCTTGGTACTCTACTAACTTACACAGATCATGTTATGTTGTTCTTTGGAAGGGTTCTGCTATCAGATCATATACACTATAGTGTTAAGCTAATTAGCTGTTAAAAAAAAAAGTAACAAAAACACCAGGCATGGTGGTGTGCATGCCTTTAATTCCAGCACTGGAGAGGCAGAGGCAAGCTGAGCTCTGTGAGTTTGATACCATCCTGATCTATACAGCAAGTTCCAGCTTGGATTACATAGTGAGGCCATATCTCACAAAGAAAAAGAAAAAGAAAAACAACAAAAACAGCTCTACATAGTAGCCAGTTTTGGGGAAAGGGAGATTATGATCATATATAAATCTAGTAGTAGGTGCCAATGTGAAGATTTTTGTAAGCTGACAGATTGAAACCACAGTAGGTTTTTATTATCTGGCATTAAGAATGAACTATCTAGTTAAGTAGTATATTCATACAACTAAAGCTTTCATCTTTGCATACCGAAAGTTTAAATGTTTAAAATAACCATGTCTAAGCTATGGCTGCTATATTACACAGTAGTATAGAGAGGAAGAATTGGTAATGGCTGCTATCTGCCTCATAAATCATAGAACTTACACAGTGCTATAGAGAAGAGGTTGTTCATAGTACAAATTGATGAATAGCAGTGAGGATCTACCCAATGGAAAACCTTTATAAGGAGTCTTGTAAGAATTACTGTCTTAGGGATAGGCAGATTGCTGTGTTTGAGGCTAGCCTGCTCTGAGTTTTAGGATAGTCAGAACATAGAGAGGCCTTGCTTTCAAAAAAAAAATTAGGGAGCAAGGAAGGAAGAAGGAAAAATTTATGAATTTATGGGTCAGAGAGATGACACAGCAGTTAAAATTACTTGCTGCTCTTCCAGAAGACTCAGGTTCAATTCTCAGTACCCACATGGAGGCTTACAACTATCTATAACTCTAGTTCCGCAGGTCTGTTGCCATATTCAGGCACCAGACATTCAGACAAAACACCCATAACACAATGTATTTTGTGTGAGAAATATGTCTAGTATTAAGAATGAATAGTTCTTTATGGAAAGAAACTGAAAGAAATACAACCAATTAAGAGAGTTCAAATAATGGGGTTTATGCCAATTACATGCAAGGATACTGCATACTCAAAAGACCCTAAAGTTTGTAACATCTGCTATTAGGAATAAATTTTGTAAGGTTTTGCTAATAAATCTTTAAGTAGTTGTATGTCAGTACTGACTCAAAATAAAAGTATTTTAGAAGATTAGGAGGGATTGGTGTTCAACACAGGAGCATCACTATAATTATTTCTTGTATACTGAGGTCTTTAAAGCAGGATTTCAACAGGTAAAATTTCCAAAGTCTAACTCCCAAGCAACATCAAGTTCTTAATTAATCCCACAATCTAAAAATGTTTCGATTGTCTCCCATGAAAACACAACATGGCTTAGTCATCCTTTTCCACAAGCAAAACAAAACAAAACAAAATGTTGAAGAAGCTCCACTTTTATAAACCTGTACCTCCCTACAAAATTTCCCAAAGCCATACTTTTATATCAAGTGCTGGCAGATCAAGTAGTTATCAGGGTTTTCCTGATAAAATGTAGAGTAAGTATATATTCTAGCATTACTTACCTTCATCACAGATGAGTTCAAAGGCTGTGACCATCTCTATAGCATATAGCTAGATTCATATTAAAAAAAAGCAACTTCACTGTAATCAATAGAGAAGCCAAGAGAATCACACCCTTAAAACAAAGAGAAACTCCCCATGGGCACTACCATAGGAAAATTGTGGGCGTTCATGCTACTAGTTTATCTTGTCTCTTCTTTCTAGAGAAAAACATCCCCTGTACCTGTCACCTAGTCAGCCTCAATTCATCCTTCACATAGCAGCCTAAGCAACACTTAGATAGAGATAACTTTCTCTTTGTGTCACCTACAACCCTATTTTGTAGATAGTCCAAATATGGCACAAATAGTACCATGTTTTAATTTGCTTGCTATTTCTTTTCCCTTAATTTTTGAAAACGCCACAAGTGCCTACTTTACATGTTTTTGTTAAAAGTTTAAGTAGATTTCACATCTTATACCCTTTTACAGTTGTTTAAAGTAAGAGAAATAATTTCTATTATGAGAATAAAATCTTTAAAATGTTACTTACGTCACCTGAAAACAGAAATAAGAGGCAGAGATGAAGACTGACTAGAGGTCACTGTCCTACGAATGGAACACAGTGATAAAGGACTAGGTACTAAGTTCTACAGTCTACCTCTTGAAATCCTTGGCAAAGTTCTAGGAAAATATGTTTGAGTTCTTCGTGGTATAAAATAAGACTCACCAGCCCTTTACGATCAGCTAAAGAGGGTAATTTCATAAGCCTCTTCTAAGAAAGCCAAATTGCCAGCAACTAGCTGAAACACAGATGGGACATACAGGAGAAAATCTGGTAAAATCAGTTCACCTACTAAATATGAAGACTCACCGACAGCACACCTCACATGGATCCACCCAGAGTGTAAGTTCCTTTGGCAAGCCCAGATCACTATACAAGATGCAGCTGTTCTCACAGGCTTTCAGGACATCGGGATCAACTCTCTGAAACTTATTGACACGAATGCATCTACAACAAAATAGAATGATATTAATAGATATAACTGAATTTTAATCATAAATACTATTCTATTAATATATGTGAAAGTGAGTAATAACAAAATACCTTGATGGAGAACTTGGAACATTCTAAAGTGTGAGCTTCAGGCAAAAAAGGCAACGCGAAGGCTGCCCAGCCCAGTAAAAACAGAGTAATGACTAGACCCACAATTTATCAGAGACCGCTAAAGTGTACGTGCCATTCAAATAAGAACAGAGATCAAAATCCTTAATTGGAACTTTGGACAACTTAGGGGAGGCAAGAGTCTCATATATCCCAGGCTGACCTCAAACTTGCTATGTTACTAGAACTTGTGATACTCTTGCTTCTACTTCTCAAGTGCTGAGATGAGAGGTGCAAACCCTCACATCTAGTTTACTGCAGTGTTGGAGTCAAACCCTAAACTTCATGTTTGTTAGGTAAGTACTCTACCAACTGATCTATCTGCCCAATCCTGACATTACAAAGTTTTGTAGACTAAGTTGATAAAATCCCTAATAAAAGACTCCAACCAGTGCCTCAAATATTATTGAATTTTTCTGTGACAAGTTTTATTGTCACTAACTTGTTTTTACATCCCAGGTACTAAGGTTAAATCTTAAGGAAGAAAGCTTTTACTTCATCTATTATTGTTTCAAAAATAAAGACTTATTCAAAGACGATACACATACTTATTATCATTAACAGGTAATCCTAGAACGTTCCTTCATTTGATATAACTTGTGTTATTCAAGACTTTCTTTTACCTAAGTTGCCAAAGTTAGAAAAAAAAATGAATAAAGCCCATTACATTTTAACCTAGGAAATGCCACATTTATCCAGGAGATGTAGAAAATATAGCTGGCAGCTATAGGTGGCATTACACCCAGTGTAACCTGCTGCCCTCTTGTACTGTACTCAAAAACAAAAAAAAATTCCCCAAGTGAATAAATGTAGCATGGATGCAAAAATGTACCGCAAAGTGCACTCTGCTTAAGTAGAAAAACAGTAACTACAATGGCAAATATGAAATGTATTTACTGCTTTCAATCAAGACTCAACCAAGACAATCTGGCATTAGTACTATTCCTGGAATTTATCTAATGGGTGAGTTAAGATGAATTATTTCACTTCTGTATCATACCTGAAAATATAAAATATAGAAACACAGATTAACTTAAAATGACACTATGCATTACAATGTTTATTGTAATTTTTGTTTACATTTAGGATGTAGTAGATAAAGCCCAATGGTACAGAAAGTATTGTGAGTTTCTAGTTACTGGGCTCAGTCTCAAGTACCCAGTAATAAGAGAGATCAATCTGTAACTAATGAAAGACATCTCACCAGTGTTTCAATTACTGGTATAGTACTAATGTGATATTTACTTTTTAAATTGTTTCATTAGCAGATTTAAACTTCATTGAAAAAAAGTTCTCATAAGACAATAATATTTTTAAGATATAGTAATTCATTTTGACCATGTACTATGCAACTGACAGTTTCCTATTAACTTTTCTTAAAGCTCAACCACAGTTTCTAATATTGTTTTTCCCCCTAAGACAGATTCTCAGTTGTAACTCTGGAACTTACTCTGTAGACCAGGCTGGCCTCAAACTCAGAGATCTACCTGCCTCCTAAATGCTAGGATTAAAGGCATGGGCCATCACTGCCCAGCATCCCTAACATTTCTTAATGGCACTACTACAACTAGCAAATTCAGAGTGAAAAAATTATTTTATTGTATATAAGATGTTGCTTGATCTTTTTCTGTAAGATGGGCCTATCCTACAGATTCTAATGTTATATAGGGTAAATCAAAGTCCCACGCACCACAGCATCAAAAGCAGTTAAGACCATGGAGATCCTCATGTTTTGCTCATGGTATTCACCACGAGAGTGATGAAGATGCTAAACCTTAAAGTTATATATATATATATATATATATATATATATATATATATATATATAAAAAACTTGATGTTTGTTTTAGCAAATTTATGTATTACTTATTTTTATGCTGTTTTTTAACCCTATATATCGGGACTATTCTATTAACTGTTCTTCAAAATGCAAGATTATAAAAGTTGCATTAAGAATAGTATATTATAGCTGGATAGTGGTGTCATATGCCTTTAGTACCAGCACTCAGGAGGCAGAAATGGGTGGATCTCTGGGAGTTCAAGGCCAGCCTGGTCTACAGAGTTCCAGTACAGCCAGAGTTACAACAGGAAACCCTGTCACAAAAAGCCAAAACAGAAAAAAGTTTATTATTTACTTAATGCTAATGGTTCTTTTAAATTTTTTGCAATTACAACATGGAAGAGACTTACTTCTGTATTCATCCATATTTGTCTGCATTTCTGATTATGTTTTCAGAATAGAGTCTGAGACTTAATATTCTAAATGACTATTTTTACAGATATTAGTAATATTGCCAATTGTCTTCTATGTCATTTGTAAACTGTATTTTTAACTTCCATTCATTTTTCCTAATTTATCATGAAGTCTAATAGTATTTTACTTAGAAAGTTTGTAAATGACTCAATGATACTTCTGATCAGTGCTAATTTAGTCTTATTTGACTTTTTTTTCCTCAAGTTTTTAAAATTAATGGTAATGAAGCAGTATACTCTCTGACTTTGCTGTATTTACTTGACAGTGCTTTCATTTTTTCAGTAGCTTGGCCCTTCCACAATCACCTAGCCAATATCAAATAGACATGTGTAAAAAGCCTCAATAGCTCAAACTCACAAAATCTGTTCATTATCAGAAATAAAGACGTAGAGAGGGAAAAAAAAGATAATCAAATGAGAAGCTAAAAAAATTCCTTGAGCCTAAATTAACAAATACATACCTACTTTTATTCATAATACTGACCAACTTACACAGAAATTTTGTGTAAAATTAAAGAAAAATACAAAAATTACCTTGGTTTATTCCTTGTCGTAAGAATATTATACCTTAATTGGATTTAAGCACATGAGAAACAACAATAGATATTGTATTTTCACTCGTCTTAGATTTCTCAAAGAGTCCTATACTTTTAAGTGATAAACAAGACCTTTTTTTTTTTTAATCAAAGCACAAAAGCATTGGTTTGTGTAACAAACAGTAGGAACAATATGCACAAATAAAAAGTTTCTATAGTTGTCACAAGTTAGTCTGTGTTTCGCTTTAAATTTTGAGGTCATAGCCACCATTCCCATTGTGGTATGACAGCTAGTTTTAGGAAATGATCAATTCATCTCCTCAGTAGATATATCTGTATCAACATGCCATGGCATGTTTTTCTTTAAGAGTCTGCTCTTTAGTTTAAGATATACATATTACTTAAAATCAAAATACAAGTAAGTACTCTCTTCCTTCTCAGTGTCAAGACTATGGTGTGTAGAAGCTCATGAAAATCTGAGTCATTCAAGACTCGATTTTAGCCAGGTGGTGGTGGCACATGCCTTTAATCCCAGCACTCAGGAGGGACAATCTCTGTGAGTTCCAGGATAGCCTGGTTTACAGAGTGAGTTCTAGGACAGTTGGGGCTACACAGGGAAAACTTGTCTCAAAAACAAAAAAAAAGAGAGAAAGAAAGAAAGAAAGAAAGAAAACCAAAAAGAACCAAAGACTTGATTTTAAATTGCCAACCAAGTATTTACTACTTGAGGTATACAGGCGAGTTACCTTCAGTGGCTTATAGCACAAAGGAGATGCACAATACAAATGATATCACTGTAAAAGGCCAAAAGCAGTGGCTCTCAATCTACCCAATGCTGCAACCCTTGAATACAGTTCATGTTGTGGTGAACCCCAACCATAAAATTAGTTTTGCTGCTACTTCATAACTGCAATTTTGCTACTGTTATAAAATGTAATGTAAATATCTGATATGCAGATGGTCTTAGGCAACCCCTGTGAAAGGGTTATTTGACCCCCGAAAAGGTCATGACCCACAGGTTGAGAATCATTGGCTAAGAGCAGGTTAGACTGTCTAATTATCTTTTCCTGTTTGTTTTTTGAAACATACCTTTCTAGTAGCCCTGGCTCTCCTGGAACTCATTATGTAGACCAGGCTAGTCTCGAAATCACAGAAATCCACCAGTCCCTGTCTCCTGTGTGCTAGGTTTAAGGCATGCACCACATGTCTGGCTGTCTGACTATATTAATTTTCCCTTTTCTTTTCTTTTTGGTTTTTGAAGAAAGGGTTTCTCTGTGTTGTTTTGGCTGTCCGGATACTCACTTTGTAGACCAGGCTGGCCTTGAACTCAGAGATTAGCCTGTTTCTGCCTTCTAAATGCTGGAATTAAAGAAAAGCGCCACCACAGCCTTCTTCAAAAAACAAAATAAAACAAACAAAAAAACATGTAGCATGTACTTCCTTTAGATATAAAGATACTAATTTCCCTCAACTCTTAATTACCATGTTCATCTGTGAGAGACTAGGAATCCTCTAGATTTGTGAAAAACTCTTAAGTACCCATGATAATAGCAAAATGTACTTGAGTGGGAGCCACACTACTCAAAAAAACAAAACAAAACAAAAAACTCATGAGTCTATAGCTCTGGCCTCCCAAGACTAATCAGTAGGACCCCATCAACAAAATACCTGTACTTTAAAATAGACAAGAAAATACCATGACACCCCAGAGTTCTGTATTTTACAGCAGATAAAATCATAGCAGGCATGTTCTAAACATCCATCAGCCCTCTGGCCTTGTAGCCATTTCACAAATTGATCCAATTGAACCATCCAATCTAATTCTTTACCTATAGGCCTGTCCTTTTGATGGTTTTTCTGGATACCAGTGATTTTTATATTTCTCTTGAAGTATTTGAGTCAATTTTTCAGCAAACCTCTCAACTGCTTCTTTTTTCAACTTATCATGTTTTCGAACCAGCCTCGTGAAAAAGAAGACAACAGCAGCAATTTCGTTCTTCATTTTTCCCTGTAAAGATAAGTTTTCTTTAAAACAAAACACAAACAAAAACTACAAACACATATAAGAACTGGAAAATAAAGTTCTGAAAAATATGCCTCCTTACAGCTTTCTCTCTTTCAATTTTATCTTGTGTTTCATTTCCAGTAATTACCACTTAGTGTTTTTTAATCCTCAGAGACTATTAGGAAATACTACTGGGATTCTTACTACTTAGTTTTAAGTAGTAGTTCAGTGAAGAGCACACTGTATTGCTTCTGATGACTTAGATACCACTCAAAAGAATCAATGTAATAAATACTACACAGGTTTTACTAAATAAGTCAAATTTTAACTAAAATTTAAATTTCAGTGAAATGATTTGAAATTTAAAATGGAAAAGTGTACATTTTCTAGCACTCAGAGCTGGAGAGATGGCTCTGTGGTTAAGATCACTTGCTACTCTTGCAGAGAATTTGGGTTTAGTTCACATCACCCACAAGTTAGTTAACAACCACCTGTAACTCCAGTTTCAGGGAGCCCTTTTCTAACCTTTGAGGGTACCAGCCATGCATGTGGTGACCATACATACATGTAGGCGAAAACATGCATACACATAAAAAATTTAAAAAAAAAAATCTTTACAATCTAAGACTATATACAGCTCTATTTTGGAGAGGTTTTGCAGTTCTCCCAAAATGTTAAACAGCTATGACATTTCTAGTAATTCTACTAGTATAAGCTCAGAAAAACAAAACCATATGTCCCCACAAAAAACATGTACAGATATGTCCACAGTATTATTCACAGAGTATTATCATATGTGCATTATTATTCATACCAGGCACAAAGTAGAAACACTCCAAATATCCACCAAAAGATGATTGAACAAGTAAGTATGGTATTCATATACAAAAGAATTAGCAATTACAAAGAATGAAGTAAGATGGAAGAACCTTAAACACAACATGCAAAAGCAAAGAAGCAACACATAATGTTGCATATTGAGATTTTCTTCAAATACAATATACAAGACAGGTAAGTCTATACAGGTAGAAAATAGATTAGGTGGCCTAAAGGCAAGAGCAGGGGTTGGATCAAGAGGAAAAATTCTTTTAAGTCCAAGGTTATTTTTCTGCTGTGGTAAAACTATTCTAAAACTGAGCACAGTTCTGGCTTTACAACTCTCACTATGCTAAGAGCACTTAATTGTTTATTTTAAATTGATGAACTGTATACCTGAATTATACTTCTAAAAAGCTGTTACACAGTAAATTCTAGCACTGAACTTTTTGTACATTCTCTTCCAGAAATAGATATGTTTTCCTAAAAAGCTAAAACAAAAAATAGTATTTAAAACATTCAACAGAACATAAATTCAGAATTACTCGAAAAATTAAATGAGGTAATCAGTTATATCTTTGAACTGCATTGAAGAACTCTCAAAATAGAAAATCTGATTTATCATTGATTAATCCACAAAGGCTGTTCTGGGATTGTTTTGAAAAAGAAAAAAAATTTTATATATTTATATATATTTATATATATACACACACACACACACACACACACACACACAAAAGTATACTCATTCATTTGGCTGATGAAAGTATCTTGGAGATACTCAGATGCAGCATTTACTTAGTAACATCATCTTTCTGGGAGCAAAGATGTATTGATCATAACAGCGAACTAGCTTAACAATAGTCTGTTCTTACAAATTAAAAAACATACCACGAAACACCTGGTTGTTTTAGCTTTCTTTTCTCAAACTGCTCTTTTAAGCTTCTCATCTAATATGATTCCTTTACTCTGTGTACATATGCAAACAAGGAGCCACTGTGCAGCAAATTCTATATAGTTATCTGAGATGTGGCCTGGCAACCATACTCACTCTGATCCTAAATGGGAAGCTACCCAAACCTTCCTCTTAGACTCCTAGAATGCCAAATTCACCTTCTACAGCTATCACCAACCAGTGGATGGAGTCCTCACAGAACAGTGTGTGAGCACACAGAACTTCAATCTACTAGAGCACGTGTACAACCTCCCTCCTGAAAAATGTGAGGCATATCCATTTTATGAAGCTTCATTTATTCTTTATTTTTAGCCCCTTATAATGAAACAGAAAACCCACTGGAATTGAATACACAATTTGGGCAAGAAAAGTTGATGATGGAACTTCATAAGCTCCACTCCAAACAATAAAAGACTCACACTAAAGAAATGAGATTCCCACATCATTCTCATTCATTAATTCGCAATCAATATGCAATACATACATAAGAGAGTTTGAGGAATTGGGCTTTTGTTTGCTCAATTTCTTATCAAAAAATAAAGGGAGGAAGGAAAGAACCACGTGGTTGCTTTTGGTTTGTAACAGAAGATGAGTCATAGGGACTTATTTATTTTTCTGTTTGAAGGAATGATGATGACTGGAATAGCTGAAAAATTAACCCCCTCTTACCAGTGTTCCAGGACTATCAAAGGCAGAAGAGGGAGATCTAAAGGCCGGGGTCGAAGCACCACCGGAGGGGCCCACTGGTCCTTAGGCATCTAGTGCCACTCATACGCCCCCAAAAGCTCCCATTTTAAGCACCGCTTGGTGACGTCATCCCGGGACGTCGTCACCGCGGCGGCTGCTCCTCAAGTTCTACTTTGTTCCACAAGCCCGGCCTTCTAGGAGTTTCTAACTTTGTAGTTCCCCCTCCCTGGTAACGAAAGGCCAGTCGCAATCTCTTCTGGAAACAAGTCTTTCTCCAGGTAGACGCTGCCAAGGTGGAGGGGGGCGGCCAGCGTGGTCGCGACCAGGGGCCCTGACCGCCCAAGCGGCGTTAGCCAGCGGGATCCAGATGCAGGAGGAGAGCACCCACACACTCCCGAGGGGACGGCCTCCTGAGGAGGCGCCGCGTCCAACCTGTGCAAGCCGGCTCGCCCCTGCCCGCCGCGCGCCGGCCTCCCGCCCGCCCGCCCGACGCCCGCGGTCGCCTTCCCGGAGGCGGTAGGCGACGTGGCACGCGCCCGAGGAGGCGTCGCCTCCCCGCCGAGAGCCCGCTGCCGCTGCGCATCCCTCGGCCGCTCCGCTTTCGACGTGGCGGCGGGCGCGTTCCAACCTCCCTCCCCGATTCCCCGGGCCCCGCGCCGCATCCGCCGCGTCCCCTAACCCCCAGGCCCGCTTTCCTCACCGCCACCTCGTCCTCCCGGCCCGTTCTCCTCACCGCGGCGCGGGGCTGCACCCACGCGGGTTGCGACCGTGTTCCGTGGCCGGGGAAGCCGAGCGCGAGCGCGGCGAGCCTCGTCCGGCAAGCGCAGCTGCTGCGTCGTCGGGCCGCTGCCGAGCGCGCGCCGACCAGACTGGCGGGCGGCCGAGCGCGCGGCCCAGCGAGCGAGCGCAGTCCCGACGCAGAGCGCGGGGGGCTCGAGGCCCGGAAGAGGGGAGGGGCTATGGCTGGGAGAGGCCCGGTGCCGCGCGGAACCAATTCGAGCGCCCCGGGGGCGGAGCTTCTCACGGGCCCGCCCCCAGCCAGTGCGCGTGGCCGGTTTCTGCCTCAGACCGCGCTCCAAGCCTGGGCTCCGACGGCGGCGCTGGCACGCGGATGCTGTGCTTCCAGCTGGAGCCGCGAGGGCCTCGCCTCCCTTGGTGGGGCTGGAGGGCCGCCTCCTCTCGGTTCTTCGGCCACTCCTCCTCAAGCGGGTCTGTGTCTCCTGGCTTGACCACCTCCCTCCTGCCTCAGGGCAAGTTCAGTCCAATCACCACCTTGCTTCGAGGAGAAGCTCGGAGCGAGGGGAGCGTGGCATTGACGGACTCTCCTTGTCCTTCCGTGAAATCACCGGCTGCCCGCTGTACGTGAGATGACTTGTGGAGAACTCTTACTTGGGTCCTTTCCTGGCAGGGTCTCCATCTGTGCATGGCAGCCTCCTGTTGTGTGTTGTGTCTCTGCCCAGCACTGGCTCAGGAGTGGCCCCAGGGTATTGCCCAATGGGTGAAGAGAACTTGAGTGGCCTGGGGTTTCTATTTCTAAGACACTTCTAACTCAAGGACTTCCCAGGAATAAAGCTTAAGCCTTTACTAAATACATAAGAAAAGGGAACATTAACTTTCTGAAGAGAGTTAAGGACCTTTCCATCCTTTAGGCTGAACTGGCAGCAAGGTTGAGAGCAGCTTATAAGTCAAACCAGAAAAACACACGAAACTCATTAAAAGAAGACTAAAAATGCAAATTACTTAATTAATTGTTAAAGCTTTATCTTAACCAGATTTCTTAGTGTTTACTAGGAACTGGTAGCATGTGTTAGTTTTGTTCTATGAACATTTAAACTTAATTACCGATGATGGTGATCGTAGCCTCGTGCAATTCAAAAAAATGATCATTTTTAGCAGTAATATACAACCCTGAAACCATTATAAAACTAATGTAATATGCCTTTATTTATTTGATGCAAAGCATTTCTACTAAACTAGGGCTACTTCTCAATCTAAAGAGAGTGCAGTT
This sequence comes from Cricetomys ansorgei, assembly GCA_026225945.1. Classification (NCBI taxonomy): domain Eukaryota; kingdom Metazoa; phylum Chordata; class Mammalia; order Rodentia; family Nesomyidae; genus Cricetomys; species Cricetomys ansorgei. Next base: position 22,409,460 of record JAMJFZ010000199.1, read on the forward strand.
ATAACCTTGAGTTATTCCAGAAGATGGTATAAGAGTGTTTTTGTTTAAAACTAATAATCACATTATTTTATTATTTTATTGAGGTTATTTTTCTGATATGAGCTTTCTAACTCTACAGTTTCATAAAATAGGTAGTTAAAACATTTTTAATTGTCAAGAAATTTCTAAATCTTGTGATTAATGTTCTATATAATATTCTTCTTTTCTTTTTTGGTTTTTTGAGACAGGATTTCTCTGTGTAACAGCTCTGGCTGCCCTGCAACACTATCTGTAGACCAGGATGGCCTTGAACTCACAAAGACCTCCAGAGTGGTGATATTAAAGGCATGTGCCATCACTCCTGGCCAGAATCCCTATGTAATCATTATTAATCTGTGGACCACATGGTTCAGACAGTAGTACCATATTTAAAACCAATCAAAAGGCAAATCCTGATATTTCATGCATTTACCAGTACTAAACATATCTGAAACACTCCTGTTTTCTCTCATTCACTTTTCTCCCACATTGTAGCACCATTTGTGTTTTTCAAAACGTGCCCACGAAGGCTGTTGAAGATGGCCTAGTGGTTAAGGTTAACACTTGCTGTTCTTGCAGAAGACTGGGGTTCAATTCTTATCATCTACATGGCAGCTAAGAACTGTCTGTACCTCCAGTGTAGGGGATTCCATGCCCTCTTCTGACTGCCTCAGATACCAGTCACATACACAGTGCACAGACATACATACAGAGACATATAACCTTGCCTTGCCCCCCGCCCCCTGTCTGTGTGCTTTAGAACCACTCTCAGTTTTAGTTCCTGAAATCAACAAATAGCAAATTGAAGGGCTGAATAGATGGCTTGGCAGTTAAGAGCATGTACTACTCTTATAGAGGATCCAAGTTTGATTCCCAGCATGTACATTTGGACCTGTAACTCTAGCTCCAGGGGATCAGACACCTCTGGTCTCTGGGGGGCAGATGCACTCATATGCATTTATCCATATGCAGATGCATTTATATTCATATAGTTTAACATAATAAAAATCGATCTAGCAGAATGGGACCATCCTCTGTAGGATGTGTGTAAGGGGAGTTGCTCTGGAGTGGATATTTGTGTTGCCACCAGCACCCGTTGTTCAGAATAACTCATCAATGTAAGGATGATATTTGGAGATGAAGACATGACTAGATTGTGGGTATAGCCTTAGGAATTGAATTTGTGTCTTTTTAGAAGAGACAATCACTTTTTCTTCTTTGCTAGAGGATACGAGTAGATGATAAACAGCAAAGCAGGAAGTGAACCCTCACTAGACACAGAGATCTTTTAGAACCTTGATGGCCCACTCTCCAGAGCTGTGAGAAAATAATTTCTATTTTCCAATCTGCTCAGCATTTGGTGTTATGTTATTGCAGCATGAATTAAAAAGGAAAGACAGAAGATATAAATAATTACATATTAATGTTTTTCTTTCAAAGCTAAAATGCTCATTAATGTGTTTCTTAGTAAGTACTATTTGCTTCAGTCCATGTGATTTCTTTTACAAATGAACCACTCTGATAGAGCTGAGGCTGCATTGAACCTCTGGTTGTATCTGAATAAGAAATCATACTTAACAAAATCTATGAAACTTTTAAAATTCCATTTTAACTAACTGTCTTACACTAAAACCTTTTGTTTCTCTGAGCTCAAGGAAGTTCTGTATTGAAATCAGAACAGTAATGAGGCTGTAGAGATGGTTCTGAGGTTAAGAGCACTTAACTGCTCTTCTAGGGGACCTGGGTTCAATTCCTAACACATGCACAGCAGCTCCCAGACTTCTGTTACTCCAGTTCCAGGGGTTCAGATGCCCTCTTCTGGTCCTCAGGAGCACCATATACACATAGTGCATTGCACACACTTAGTACAACACACTCATCTCACACAGAGATAAAATTTAAATTTAAAAGGGGGATATATATGTTTCCAGTGCAGTATTCTCAATCCACATGTCCAGTTTGAATATGAATATACTACTTTAATATTGAAGATAGAGTTCTGCTGTATTATGTAGCACCAGAAAAGCCCTAGGGAATCACTGGAGAGCAAATAAAGACATCTGAGAATTTTTAAGTCTAAAAAGAGTATATTTGCAGCAGCCAGTGTTCCATGACTATAATGAAATACCTGAAGAAATTAACTTCTGAGAAGGAAGGGTTTATTTTGGCTCACAGTTTTGGAGCTGCTAGTCCAAGATCAGATGAATCCGGTACTCCAGCTCTCTGATAGGTGTGTAAATAGCAACATCACAAGCATGTAATACAGCAAACTGATAGCAAACTACTCATCTCATGTTCAGGAAGCAAAATAAGAAGACCAGGGTCCCACAGACATAGTTAGGGGTATGTCTGCAATATCCACCAGGCCCCACCTGTGACATGAAATCATTAGTTCATGGACCTTTGGGGATGTTCACCTTCCAAACTATAGCAGTCTCTTCAAGATTTTCTAGCACTTAGCCATTTATGTAAATTAAACTAAATCTGCTTCCTTTACCCTTAACTTTCTAAATATCCACAAACTGGTAATATTTTTAAATACAAGCATAAAGAAAATTCATAATCTTTATTTTCTTTATCATACAAGTAAAGATGACTTCTGTAAGTCACACAGTCACATGGTGGATGAGGAATGGAATCTTGGCATATCAACCTCTTTCCCTTTCCTTTCCTTTTCTTTTCTTTTCTTTTCTTTTCTTTTCTTTTCTTTTCTTTTCTTTCCTTTCTCTCACTCCCTCCTTCCCTCCCTCCCTTTCTTTCTTTCTTTTTTTTTTGAATTTTATCCACTGTTTAAACCCGCTTGATACATATAGTACACATTCATTAGAAAAATGATCCCTTGAGTTGGAGAGCTAGTTCAGATGTAAAGTGCTCTGTGCGATTGGTACATCCATGTTCTATATCTAGAATCTAGGTTTAAAAAAAAAAAACTGTGTTAGTACTTGTAATCATTACGTTAGTACTTGTAATCCCAGTGGTGGGGAGGCACAGACAGGCAGATTTCTGGGGCTCATTGGCCAGCCAGCCAATCCTAGTATTTGGACAGTTCCAGGACAATGAGAGACCCTGTTTCAAAAAACAAGGTGAATGGTACCTGAGATTGACATCCAAAATTGTCCTCTGGTCTCCACATGCACATGTGTACACATGTGTGGCTTTCCCTACCAAACAGTCACACACATACACAATGAAAACAAATACCTTCAATTCCTTTACTTTGGTGTTTTAAGGCAGTTTTGTGGGAGTGAGGATGGGTGGGTGTATCGGCTGTTTGTTGCTATAATAAAACACCATGACCAAGGCAACTTATAGAAGGAAGAGCTTATTGACTTATAGTTCCAGATAAGAGTCAAGCATAGTAGCAGGAGCAGAAAGGTGAGGGTTCATATCATGAACCATACATGAAGCAGAAAGAGTAAATTGGGCATAGGGCCAGGTCTTGAGCTCTCAAAGTTGAGTAACATCCTTCTCCAGCAAGGCCTCCTAGGCCTCCTCAAACTGTGCCATTAACTGAGAGCCAAGTGTTCAAGTGCCCAAGATAATGGTGAGGTCTATGAGGTGGGGGTGGCATTTCTCATTCAAATGATCACATTAGTAGTGGGGGAAGGAAGATTGGATGTCTGTTTTTAGAAACCATCTTCTCTATAATCAAATATTTGCTACAGCATTGAGAACAGTGCAGCTGTTAAGAACAAAAGTTTAATAAATGGGTGACTATCTCTTCTAAGGTAGAGATGTGCTAATATGGTTTCAGTGTGTCCCCTCAAAATTTCAGATGTTACCAAAGTGATAGTGCTGAAAGGTTGGGGTATTTCATAGGTGATGAGACTACTGAGAAGGCTTGCTTTCTAAATGAGAGTAGTGCTGATGCAAAACACAGATGCTACTTTGAATAAAATAAGAGATAGTTATTCTTGAGCCAAATATGAGTGACCCTGCCCCAGAAACACAGATTCGAGTTTGCGGTGGCTTGAATTAAAATGGCCCCCATACATAGGCTTATATATTTGAGTACATAGTCACTAGTGGAACTGTTTGGGAAGGATTAGGAGGTGTGGCCTTGTTGGAGTAGGTGTGGCTTTGTTGGAGAAGATGTGTCACTGGGAGTGGACTTAAAGGTTTCAAAAGCTCATGCCAGGCCCAGTCTCTCTTTCTGTTTGCTGCCTACAGATCAGGATGTAACGTTCTCAGCTACTGCTCCAATGCCATGCATGTCTGTTTCTTGCCATGATGATCATGGACAAACCCTCTAAAACTATAAGCAAGCCCCCAATAAAATGCTTTTTTTATAGGACCCAGAGGTCATGGTGTCTTTTCATAGCATTAGGATAGTAACTAAGACAAGATAGCCCTAAATAACATGTTTCCATGTAGAAACAAGTTCATAAAGTTTTTATAGTTAAAGAACAGAAAGTTATAAATCAACACATTAAAAAAAATACATTGGTAGAAACATTAGTAGGTGAGTTACATCAAACTGAGAAATCTCAGCTATAAGTCTCAGATGCTATCTGATGGCATCCTTAGCTTTTGGATTGGTGAGACTAGTCATCTGTTAATTTAGTGCATTCCAAAAAGTTTCACCTGATCGTTGAAAGGGTGTTAGGTTAGAGACAAAGATGGGCAGTGAAAGACCATTAAGGGGATTGAAGATAGCCCAATGCAATATAGTTCTAGGTCTTCTTTCTGTGATCAAGAAGTTCTAATCAGCCTTGTAGAGTCTTTACATAGGAGTGACCCTCCCCACTGCAACTTCAGATCACAGTAGATACCCTTAGAAAATGACTTAATAGAGTTTGTATCATTTACCCTTTTGTCTTCCACAGAGCCAGGGCACAGCATTGCTTAGGTGCCATTTCAGATGCAGAGAGGAGCCCTCACCAGACAACTCCTTCTATGCATGCCTTGACCCTGATCCTTCTTGCCTCTAAGACTGAGAAAAATATATTTTAATTTTTTATAAATTAACTCAGTCTCTGAGATTTTGCCAAAGCAGCACAAACAGATACATGCAAATGCTCCACTTCACATTTTACAGGTTGAATTATTAATTAAGGGCCACATGAAGATGTAAAGGTCATAATGGTAGTGTAGGTATATCAAAGTGTCTGAATGGGAATGGGCTCCCAACTGAAAGGAAGCTTTGCAGACTTATGAGGACATATTTGCAAACCTACCTCAGTACCAGCAGGTCGCCAGGAGAGGCTGTAAACATAAGGAAATTGCTTCCCAGGCAGAATCACTTCTTTAATGCAGGGAACATCAGTTGCACCACAGAGATGGCTAGAATTAATGAAATTTACACAGCAAGTCCTGACACTTGATGGCCTAATTAGAATGATTATGGGTAGGCTTTACAAAGGTGCTTTGTCAGCAGATGAGCCAATGAGATGTTCCCATAATAAGCATGTTCCCACCCCACCCCTGATCCAGCAGGAGCTTAAAGCATGGACTAAAGTTAGCACATTAATAATTGTTTGTGATGTGGTTAGCAAAAATATTTCCTAATGGTATGCTTATAGGAGTGTTTTAGGAGGTAATTGCAGCAGGTCAGGGTTTTCTCTTAAATTGTAGGAGCGTTTTTCCTTGCTGCCCTGTATGTGTGTGTACTTTATTTCTAAGGGTAATGGAAAGAGAATTTATAACAGAGATTTATTGTCTGTTTTTATACTACTCTAAAGTGCTCACAGATCCTTTGTCTTTCTCCCTGCCCCCCCCAACAGAAGAACATCAGTGAAGGTAATAAGTTAGCTGTGACACAGTAGGGCGGAGTGTGTGGAAAGAAATAGAAGTCACGGTCAGGTTGGTAATTTCATTTGTTGTGTTTTTGTTTTTAATTTCACACATGTAAAAACTGAATTTTAATGGTACTGAGGAACTGAAATGGATAATAATCTTTCTTATCAAATGGTCAACATAAATGTTACATAAAAAATACACAATTCTGAGACATTAGAAGGGCTCAGTGACAGCAATTGGGGGAATGCATTAGAACTTTAAGGTGGCTTTGGACCTCAGGTGCTTTTTCAAGTTTGTATCTTAATTGTAAGACCCATAAATAAATAACAACATTTTCATTCATTTTTTTTCACAGTAAGGCTTTTATTCAATTTTATTATTCTTAAGAAATTAATTCAATAAATATATAATGATATTTTGTTTTGGGCTGGTGAGGAGCCTCAGTGGGTAAAATGCATGCTCCCAAATCTGATGACCTGGATTCAGTCCCCAGAACCTACATGGTGAAGGAGAGAACCAACTCTGACATCTACATATAGATAAAGCATGTGCAACATACATAAACACACGCACACACATGAAAACAAATAATGAATATAAAAATAATAATATTCTGTTTTGTTGAAGCTGGGAATCGTAGCATGCATCTGTAAACTCAGAAAGCAAGAGGGTTATAAGTCTGAGGCCAACCTCAGAATACATAGTAAGACCCTCTGACTCTGTCTTTTCTGTCTTTTTCTGTTTCTCTCGCTCTCTCTTTCTTTCTCTCTCTGTCTCTCTCTCATATACACACACTCTTATTTGTAGTCACAAGTCAGAAAAAAAAAAAAGCCTAACACTCTATAGAAGACTTTCCTGAAGGAGTCAGCCAGGAGGAGCCAGTTTCTCTGAACTGATCACCTCATGTCCTTGGGAGAACGTCACCATTAACAGCTCCAGTTCCACATACGCTTCTGAAATCCAGACTGTGTATCTAGCGGCATGATGAATATCCTTCTCCTTTTGGCTGTCTGACAGGCATTTCATATGTAACAATTCCCAAGATGAGCCCGTGGCATGTCTGTATTTGTTCCCTCACTTACACTAAACTTGCTCCCCCACATTCTTTGTCACCTCAGTGTAACTTTTCTGCCAATGGCTCAGTCCCAAAACCTTGGTGCCAGCAGTGACTCCTCTCTCTCTCTACATTACCCCATAAGCTACCTACCACTGTATCTCTTAACTCATCACTTTGTTTTCAACTTTGGACCCACTGATGTGGCAATTGAATATGCTTCAACTTAATATAGTCTCCATTATCATTTTGTGTTGCATGAGCTATCATGATATCTGTTTAACTGGATTCCTTACAGGATCATTCAAACTCATGGCCTCTTTATAATGTAAGTGTAAGTATACCATGCTTCTGCTGCCAACACCCACTGGTTCCACCTTTCTCCCCAATAAAAGACAAGAGCTGTACAGTGGTCCACACAGCCCCATGGTAGCTTCCCCCTCATTTGTCCTTGCATTTGCACTCATGTCCCCTACTTCTCTTTCCTGGTCTCTTGCCATGCTTCTCCCTCATTTCAGTCTAGTGTCATGGTCTGAATTACTTTGTTATTGCTGGCATAACAAATGATCACAGATCGCCCCTGGCTGAGCAGCTTAAAACAACATACATCTCTTGTTTGGCAGTTCAGGGATGGAAGTTGGAGTCGGCTTGGGTATTTTTTTTTGTCTGATTGCCAGCAAAACTCAGAGCCTTAAATTTGAACACCAAGGACACCTATTTCCTTGCTGCCTGTTTCGCAGAGGCTGTTCTTACTTCCTAGAGGGCTCTTCTAAGCCTTTACTGGTGGGTTCTATGCTTCTAAGTCAGAAACAGTGTGTGGTATCCTCCTCATACTTATAATATCTGATTTCCTTTGGTGTTGAATAATTATTGCTGCAGTCAGAGAATGATTTGTGTTTGTAAAGGCACATCTGAATAGATTCCATTGTTTCTCAACCTTCCTGAGGCTGCAACCCTTTAATAAAGTTCCTCATGTTGTGGTCACCCCTAACCTTAAAATTATTTTTGTTGCTTCTTCATAACTGTAGTTTTGCTACTACTGTGGATCGTAATGTAAATATCTGCTATGCAGATGATTTTAGGTGACCTCTGTGAAAGGGTCATTTGATCTGAAAGTGGTCACGACCCACAGGTTGAGAGCTGCTGGATTAGGGTCACCTAAATACTCTGGGATACTCTCATCTTGAGGTTTGAAACAATTTTATCTTTTAGGTTCTTTTGCCATATAATAATACAACAAATTCATATATTGCAAGAAGTAGTGCCTTACGCAGGTTTTGGGTATGATTTGAGTGTTTCCCTTAAGGTTCGTGTGTTGAAATGTAATTTCCATTATGAGGAATTAAAAAGGTGAAATGGTCTGGGTCTTTTAGCCCATACCTTTTATCCCAGTCAGCATTTGGGGGCACAGAGAGAGGAAAATCTCTGTGAGTTCAAGGCCAGCCAGCAATATAACAAGTTCCAGGTCAGACAGCACCACATAGTGAGACCCATTATCAAACAAACTAACAAAAGGGTAAAAATGTAACCTGACTGTAGTATTTAGAGATGCGGCCTTTGGGTGGTGATTAGGGATAGTTAAGCCTATCACAATGGGACCCCGTGATTGAATGCTGGCGGCTTTGTAATAAGAGAGAGTAGACAAAAGATACATGCACTTATGTATGCTCTTTATTTTTTGTTATGTGCTGACACACATACTCTGAACCGCATCAAGCAAGCTACTGTCTTCTATGGCATCTTGACTTTTAAGAACCGTAAGCTAAAGAAAGTTGTTTCTTTATGAAGTAATACAGCCTTAGGTATTTTGTTGCAACAGTGCAAAACAGAATAATAAACTCATGAACATATTTGGGCAATCAAGCTTCTGCTATCATAGACATAGTATCTTAGCCAGATAGCTTTCTATTTCAGAGCCACATGATTGGGGTTCTACCACCTGAGATATTCTTCCCTTGGAAAATTACACAATGAATCCCATCATTTCTTCAAGTCTCTGTTCAGTTATCATCACACTCTTTCTGTTCTCTGACTTGTCATTGAAGGAAGCATTCTCCAGTTACCTTTTATTCTCTTTTATTTTTTTCTTTCTTTTACTGCATTTTGTCTTCTTATCTGTCTCTCATTACTAGGTACCTTGAGAGCAGAGACTGTAATTTGTTCATTGATGGATTCCCACTACATAGAGCAGTCCCTGACAAGTGGTAAAATGCCCAATAAGTATTTGTTAAATGAATGTGAAATACCAAAAAGGAAAACAAAAACAGAAACCAAAAACCCAGAGATCGCACTTAACTAATTCTTTCTAAGAAAAAAAAAATGAGGCAACCTTCTCTGAATTGACCTCAGAGAATCATTTTAAAGAGATCTTATTCACAGGAATATCTTAGTTTGTCAAGTGCCTACTAAAGGCATCACTAGCAATTTTTATAAGTATCTCTTACTCTGTCACAAACAAACATGTGTCCTGACAATACTACCCTTGGTGGACTTAAGGCTTTCATCACAAAAGCCACAAGGTTTTTAGCATAATGTGCTAAAATCTTGACAGAATTAAAGATCAAGTCTGCAGGTTTCAGAATCCACCTTTTCCCCTCTTTCAAAGTCAGGAATGAGCATGTTTGCCAATTCTTGATAGCTTTTAAAATGTTCATCAGTGATTAGAACAGTGTACCCTAAGTCTGCAGATAACCAGAGCCACAGTAATGGCCCCTCAAAGTTATTCTATTTTTTTTCTTTAACTCCATTTCTCAGGACATTAGTTTGTTGTTTGTGACTTAGGCTTTCCTTGGAGTAAAGAATGAAAGCAGTGAGAACCTGAAGATTTCAATTGTGTCTGTCAGAACTTGGCTTAAGCACCCCTTGCGACAAACAAGCTCCAACTGACATTTTGCCCATTGTCGTTGTCATAGGTTTCAGTCAATAGCCTCTGTACTTGTAGATGGCAGATCAGACAGCACTTTGTCCAGAGTGCTAAGTGTCATCAATATTTTCTTCCTTCTTTCCTGACTATATTATTTTTGACAATATGAACAGTCTGTTACCTATCTCTCATGACTCATTTGCTATTTTGGATCTTTGTCAATGCAAGTATTACTATCCCTCAGACTGAAACATATCACTTAAAAAATAAATTTGGAGTCTATATAAGTATGAAAAAAAGTGCTGTATATAGATGGAGCATCTTAGAGTGTGGTTGATGGACCACCTGAATCAGAACCATGGGTCAGGGAGGGAGTTGCATATTATAATATAGGCTACTGATTACTGACTCAGAATTGGAATAAGACGGAGGCTTGGGAATTTTATATTTATATATTTTTTTTCAGATTACACTATTCAAAGTCTGAGAACTTTTTTTGGCACATATATAGAGGCCTAAGTCTAAGAAGCTATTGTAGGGCCAGCAAGATAGCTGAACAAAAAAAAGCTGCCTGCTGTCTAGCCTGACCGCCTGATTAGATCCTTGGAACTCGCATGGTGGAAATGAGAAGCAGATGCACTTAAGAACTGTTTGTTGTATTAATGATGAAAGTCATATCAAAAGGGGATATGCCTTTCTTTAACTGAAACTATGTTGTCTTTCTCCATTATCAAATGGATAAGGACATTCAGTTTCAAGGATTTCAACTGACAAATTTGGCCTCATCACAAATCATAGTGGTTTAGGAAAACTCTAGAATCAAGGTCTACAACTTCATAATCTAGTGCTTTTCCTTCTAGTCCATGAGATAATTGTCCTTGATGAGAGCAAGGGGGAGGTGTTCTGATAACTTAGATAAATTTAGTTCTCTGTGTATCACTTATATATTATCCCACATAGTAGAAAGGCCAGAGAGTTTGAGAGATTGATGAAAGACAAACCTTAAATAATAGATGGTGATCAAATTGTGAGTGACTCAAATATCAAAGGAAAGGTGTGGATACTAGGTAGTTACTAAAACCTTTGGAACATCATAAAAGGTACACATTAAGAATATCAGCCTTCACGTACTACAGGGAAAGCTGCAATGAGAGAAAGATGACAGCCAGGAGACACAAGAGGAGGAACAGGCTCCATGGTCGTAAACACAAACAGAATTAAGACCCAGACTGATGAAAGTGTGTGAACAAAATCAAAATTTGTATCAATAAAGCAAGAAACATGCTTAGTTATAGCCTAGCTCCATGGCTTCTTCCTCTTTTTAGATAACTAACTTCCTAGTTGCATTATTTTTAAAAGCAAAGAATTCACTTTTTCTCACATCAATGCATAATTTGATTTTTCTAAACTTTCTGTGTAGTTTTCTTCCTGTTTTAACATCAAAAATGAAATCAATTGATATTAGGAAACTAGAAGAATACTATTTCAAAATACCAATTTATTTACCATACCTTGAAAAACAGATATCTGCTTTTTTGTTAGACATTATGCTAAGTTTTGAATTCTTAGAATTAAGTAAGATTTTGTGTCAGAGTTCTGCAGAGACACAGAACCAGTAAGATGAATAGAAATTGTACAAATCACTCATTTAAAAAAAAAAATTGGCTTGTTCAATGGCAGCTTCAGGATGAACCAGAAAATTGAGCTCCAGGAAAGCCACTGGGATAGATCTTGTATGCATCCAAAGGCTGGGCACCCAGGAGAACATATAGTGGGTCTCTGTCCTGTTGCCATTAGGAAGAGCTGATAGTCCAGTTAGAGTTATAAGTCTGGAAGAACCAAATGTCCCAGTTTAGAGACAATCAGAAAAGAGGGATTCTATCTCAATCAAGTGAAGATTAGTACTGTTTTCGTCTTCAGACTCAGCTGACTAGATGAGCCATATACCCACATCTTTGAGATCAGTCTGCTTTATTACTGATGGATTCAAATGTTAAGGCCATCCAAATCTCTCTCACAGGAATACCCATAGTAACATTTGACTAGCTATCTGAGAGCCTGGCCAGTCAAGTGTATGACGTACATTTAGCTACCATAGTTCCTATGTTCAAAGAGTTTATAATTTATTAAACAGAAAAGTAAAATAGTAACATATTTGTTATTTAACATCATTTAACATGGTGTTAAACCCAACTCCTGAGACTAAGAGATGTGTTTTGAGACATTAGAGATATTATCCAGTAAAAGAAAGGAAAACTCCTGGGAGAAGTTCCTGGAACTGCTAGCAATACTTAAAGGATCTGGGAATGCAGACATGTTTAAATGAAAACTTAAGGCAGGAAAAAACAACTTCATTGTAGTGAACCTTCACTTTCCTGTTGACTAGAGGAGTGGACTCATCAAAAGAAGAACACTTTGGGACAGGAAGGCAGTCTACAAAGGGAAATCACCATTGCCTCTGGACTGGTTGGTCCTATAAGCAGTATAGAGTGACAGCTACAGCACCCCTTTATCATTTGAGTTAAAGTTTCAAAATGCACTCAATATTACAAACCAAAATTTAAAATCTGTAGTTTGTTAGTGATAAACTTTTCCCAACCCTCCTCTCTCTCTTCCTTGTCCCAGTTCTTTCTCATTAAATTTGGAATGTCTTAGAATTTTTTTCTCATCAGTGCCTTATACAGTTATTTTAAAAATGTTATCAAAATAGAAATGGAAGAATGATTATTAAGTCTACCAGTGGAGAAAGATGAACTCAATGAAGTCACAAGAAAAGCAGTATTTTTAGTAAAACACCATGGGATATGTCATTTTCTTTATGAATAATAGGTCTCTGACCATTGTGAGGAATACCCAGGATATCTCTAAATTCTTCTGCGTGGAAAGTAAATGTGCATTTGAAGGTAGAATGTGGCCAAGGTGAAGAGCGAGAGTCTAGGGAGAAATCAAGACTGAAAATATGTTGGACTGATTCTTGATAGAGAATCCACTCAAAAATTTCTAAGATTCAGGATTTACCAGGAGTCCTAAGAACAAAACTGTTTATTATTATTATTGTTAATTTTTATTTTGTGTATGAGTACTTTGGCTGAATGCAGATAAGTATACCATGTGTTTGTTTGGTGCCCACAGAGTTCCTCTGGAACTGCAGTTACAGATGATTATGAACCACCATTTGACTGATGGGAACTGAACCTGGATCCACTTCAAAGCAACTAGTGGTCTTAACACCTGAACCATCTCTCTAGTCCTATTTTTTAACTCTTAAACTTGAAAATTGTGTGAAATGAAAGAAAAAAAATCAACACATACACAAATAGAGAGCACATACATTCCATACCTGTTTAATCTCTTTTTCTTTCTTTGCTATATACTGGAAGCAAATTCAAGAAATACTTCCATGTCATTTCCACATACTTCATAATATATACCTCAAATGGAAACCTTAAAAAACATAATTTAATGCCATTTATACCTATCAAAATTAAAAATATTTTGTTAATACCATTTTGGTATATAGATCTGTGTAGCCCATTAAAATAGCCCAAATTGCCTTAAAAACTCCTTTATACAGTTGATTAATTGAACAATTCAAAGTCCTATATAACATTAGGCTATCCTGACTCTAAAGTCTTTTTAGAGACAAGCTTACTTCCCTATTTTGATACTCCTACTATTATGGACTTTACTGTCTTTATTGAAGAAATTGGATCTGGTCTTATTTTAAATGTCCCATGTTCTGAGTGTGTTAGTTATTCTGGTCCCAACTAAGCCTTGAATCAGAGGGTTCTATTGGTACATAAAAATTAGAGAGGCTTTACAGATCAGCATTAATTTGTGCAAAAGAGAAAGAAGGGCAGAACTTGAAAAGCAGGACATAGATTAAGAGAACATAGGAATGGAGGTGAAGAGGGTCTTAGGTATATCTGTCTACCTGAAACCGAGGCAATGAAATAAATGGAATTTGTGAAAATGATGGTATATTGTGAGAGAAATTTCTTTACACAAAGAAGATAGTAAATGCTTGTCAGTGGATTTCAATGGGCCCAAAGAAGAACATTGTTCTGGGATCTCAGAACTGGATGGGCTGAAGGGCTTTAATTAGCTTGTGACAAAGTTTGTGTGGGTGTGGTAACATTCCCATTCTTCCTTACTGTGATAGGAGTTTAATTTTTTCTGGTTAGTAGAATCTCAGGGAAAGACAATGAAGGCAATCTTGTGCTTTTTGATAAATCCAGTATTCATTCATGTAGAAAGAGAATTTCAGAAAAGCCCCTCTCCGTGTCAGGGAAGAAGAAAGAGGCCAGAGAAACCTTGGCTCTAAGACAGCTTTCAAGGCCTTTAACTTCAGATTCGAAGTTTCCAGCTTGTTAGTGTCATGTTTTGAGATATATTTTTTCTTTCAGCCTGAACAGACATATCACATGTCAAAACTCTGAGATGCTCATAGAAAAGTCCATCTTAAATGACTAGGAAAATTGAATATCGAGAGTAAAATGTTTTTAAACTCACTAACTAGTGATCACTGGTTCATCGGCATTGTAGGTTCTTTAGCCTGAACACAGAACATACATATTCATCTTGAGGAAAGGATAGTGGTAGGTCTCAGAGAAACTGGGAACAAGTCTCAGTACCTGTGACTCCTCCCCTTGTTTCTCACCCTGTCCCCTACTCTAAACCTCTCCAACCTAGGGGCTGGCCTACTGGTTCCCTTCCCCCAGTTTCTCTTTCCTATGTAACTCAGCCATTTTGGTTACATGCTCTCTTGGTTCCCACTCTCTTGGCTCCTGGCTGACCCTGCTCCTGGATCTCTTGGTCTACCTGCCCTCCCTCTCCTTTTGCTTTGGACACCTCTCCTCTCATGGCCTGGTTCAGTCTGGTGACCATATGCAGTCTGAACTCTTCCAGATGCCTCTGGCTATTCTCTCTCCTAGATCTAGAATAAACCTCATCAACCATACTTAGGAGCAGTCATATCCTCGTTTTTCATTAGGAAAGATTATGATGTTATTGTAGAATCATGTCAAGTCCAATGGTGGCAAACAGTTTAGTACAACATAGTTTTATAATTTGTTGCTTTGGTGGTGTTAAAATAAAAGAGTTGGACTGAAAATGACTTGCTCCCCCCAGTCTTATCTCCCTGCTACTTTTTATGTGCTTGTGCTTTCTGTGGCTCCTTGCATGAGTTCATTTTAAGCCAATGATCTCAAAGTGTCAAATAAAAGTAAAACCTACAACAAAGAGTAGGATAGTGCTCACAGATACCAATTTTATGATCTTTTTAAATGAAACCATTTTATGAATTCTAAACATATTAAAACATTTTCTGGACCCCTTTGAAAATTTCTTGTACAACAGTGACCAGTGAAGACTCCAGCAACCTCAAATATATCAACTTTTCATTCTTACTGGAAACTAACGAAGTTGCCATGGCAGAATTAATAATTTCCATCTTCTATTCTCTTCATGCCATTTTTAGTTTCCACATTCCTACAGATTGTCACTGTGTACATCCTTCCACATCCTTGGCATCTAAGATCCACTTTGAGCTCCTCAGCCTCTTTAAGTGTGGTAAACCAGTTACGCTTTCTCCCAGGAACAATGAAGAGGATGAAACATTTCACACTGTTCAAAAATGTCGGCATTCTAGAAGCTTCAACAGAAAGCAAAAGAGGGCGTGTGAGATTTTTGACTTGGTAACTGACTCATTTACTTCTGGTTTGAGTACCACAAAGGGAAAGAATCAGAGTAGAGCTGAGGTCAACAAAATTCACACCCTTCTCTAAGTATGAAGGCATTTACAGTCTGTAGTTAAGATTGGAACTTGACTAGATTAAATATGTGTGAAATGCAAAGATTAAGGGCTCAACAGGAAAACTTCAGAGAATACAAGGTGGCTTAATATTCTTTTTGTAAAGATCAAGGAGAGGAAGAACTATTAAAAGAACAGATAAGGGTGACAATGAGAATAACAGAGTTGCATATTGATTTGGAGGCTCTGCTAAAATGAATTAGAAAAAGTAGTCATATTTTACAAAAGGCAGTCTTTAAGATACACAAACCAAATAGGTAGCTCAGGCAGTCATTAGAGTTTAATGTGTACTAAAGACTGAGGGTTCAGGGTAGTACATGGCAGTAATCTCACCATTTGGAGGTGGAGGCTTCAGTTTAAGTTCAACTACATAGCAACTTTGAGGCCAGCCTGGGATTTGTGATAACTTACCATAAAAAGAACGGGTGCTGGTGGCACATGCTTTTAATCCCAGCTCTCAGGAGGCAGAGGCAGGTGGATCTCTGTGAGTTCGAGGCCAGCTTGGTAGTCTACAGAGTTAGTTCCAGGAGAGCCAGTTACAACAGAGAAACCTTGTCTCAAAAAAAAAAAAAAAAAAAGATAAAGCAACAATAATAGAAACAGAAAGACTAAGGGAGGTAGATTCATGCCAAAATATGAGTGTATGGGTTCTGAAGGATGTGCAGGTGGGAGTTCAGTCTGGCTCAACCTATAGGCTAGACAGTTTCAAGGATTATGTGAGTTTTGTTTTGTTTTTGAGACAGGATTTCTCTGTTATACCTCTGGCTATCCTGGAATTCACTCTGAAGACCAGGCTGGCCTTGAACTCAGAGATCTGCCTGCCTCTGCATCCTGAGTGCTGGAATTAAAGGCATGTGCCACCACTGCCTGGTGGATTATGTGGCTTTTAAGTTTTTAAAAGATATGCTAAGGTAATTTTGTAGCAAAGATTTTACTTAATTTTTCCTCCCAGCTACATGAAACATACATCTTAGGATGGCTTCATATGGACTGAGTGGTAAAGATTAACAAGTCGTTTGCACCAATGGCATGTTATAGAATAACAAATAAAGAAAGAAAATCTCCCCAGGTCATGAACCTGAAAACATGCTCTTCAGAGTAGACTTGCCTGGGGTGAATAAGATAGCAGCAGCTCTACAAGATAAAGCTGCTTTCAAAGATTTTGAGGATAGTTAATATTGCTTATGCTCTTGGATTTTGGTTTATACACTCAGAGATGTCTTAAAGAGGACTCTTTTTTGGAATACAGTCATTATAAACTAAGTAGCCCTTTCATTAACTTCAGAATGAAGCTTATGAAAGTAAGGAAAGTAGCTATTGCAGTTGTTATTAGAGAAAGGCCAATTGGGATTCAAACTAGTTATTTCTTGTTAGAGCATAGACGATTTTTCAGTTTACTTACGATATCTTACATTATTCTAATGTCCTCTGAAAATCAGTAGAGATAAATAATGTTGGTATTCCATGCATATGAGATAACAAAGATTATATTTTGGACACAGATGAAAAAAACAGGAGACTCCATACTGATGGTAGAGACTGCTAAATTCCTTTTCTATGGGTCGCTGATGTTGAAAAAGAAGAGCATTTTAAAACACCAATTCTTTGGACATGAAGACAATAATCTTATGGTACTCTTCTCTAATTAATATACATACATTGGATTTTATAGACATGAGACATGAAATCAATGAAAGCTCAAGTTACTACTAGAAAGTTACTACTGTTATAGTAGTAAACAAAACCTGTGGCAGATATTTTAAAACAGGGCTGGTGAGATGCCTAAAGCACTTCCCCTGCAAGCAAGAGGACTGGAGTTTGTGTTCTCAGACCCACATGAAATACTGTTTGGGTGTGGAGGCTTACCTGTAATTCTAGCCTTGGAAGGCAGAGTGTGCTGGGTTTCACTGAGAGACTCTGCTTCGAAAGAATAAGGTGGAGCATGATAGAGGAATCCCAGCATCAGCCTCAGGACTTCAGGTGCACATGGGGAATGTGTATCTGCACACACAAGTGCACCCACAAATGCATATCCACATGCTCCCGTGTACACATGACAAGAAAAGGAAAAAAAGCTTAAAACAGCCATCCAGTAACTCTTATTTTGAAAATATCAATGCTAAAATATAGAGGGATGAAGTAGCTTATCCAAAGTTAACTGCCTGGTTATTAATAGATCCGGTACTTCAGCTTATAGGATTAGATTCTTAGCTCAAGCTATTTTTCTGGAGCCTCTCTTAATAGATGTCAAGTTAGTTATTGTTTCTTCAATTTAAACACAATTATAACTTTCAGATGTTTGCGAGACACATTAGAATACAGGATATTTCTTTGTATTTATCAATACATTTGCTAATTACCACTATATTAATTTACTTATTACATATTGTATATTTTTCCTGTCCATCAAGTATATTACTAGTAATTTCATGACTACATTTCATTCTTACTTGGTCTTCAAAGGGGGTAGTCACTCAGGCATTTCTCAAGTTCATGAAAAGTTCTAATTCACTCTAGAAATATTTTAAATCTAAAAGGTTTTAGTACCTGGTTTACCTTAATAAATCATTTTAATAAATATATTTGTTTCATTTTCTAAAACTACTGCTAGAAATTACTTTCTAGGAAGACACTTTACACAAAAAAACATGTATACACACACACACACACACACACACACACACACAATGTTCTCTGCCTTTGTTTATTTCCTTTAATGGTTTTGTCTATTTTAGAACTTTTCAACGTTTTCAAACCATCTTGTCACTTCCATAAAGTAGTATGCTTCATTTTTCAATTGGGAAATCTTAAACCTGCAGATCAAATGGGAAAGAAATGGCACCTTAACAACATGTGATTTTTTTTAAACATGGGGAGATTATGTATGTGTTTCTTTATGAGGTGTTTTTTAAATTTCTGAGCAATGTTTTGTAGTTTTTCAATGCTATGTGTCTTTTCTGTTGCATTTCATATTTTTGATGCCAATATTAATCTTAGTTTTTCTTTTCAATTTCTTATTATTCATTGCTAACATTTAGAAATATCCCCCCCCCCACCCTCCATGTATGTGTGTTTGTGGGTGGAGACCCATGACATCATGCATAGGGTAAATGTTATACCCCTAGCACAATGATTAACTTAATAGGCTGGGACTTAACTAAACTCACTTTTAGTGCTAACACCGTAGTTGCAAGTTCTTTAGTATTTTAACATGGATAATCATGCCTCCTATGTATAAATAGAGACTTGTGCCTTCTTTTCCAATCTGTTTCCTTATAATTTCTGTTGCCTTGTTATAGTGTTAGAACCTCCTGGAAAATGTTGAGTAGAGATGGTTAGCATGGATATCTTGGCTGATTAATTTTGTGTCAATTTAATTGGGCCACAAGGTACCTAGATTAAACAATATTTGTGGGTATGGCTGTTTATGGATAAGATTAGCATTTGAATCAATGGACTCAGTACAGTAAATTGGTCTTTGCATTGTGGGAGGTCATCTAATCTGTTGAGGGCTCAAATAGAACAAAAAGCAAAGGAAGAAAGAATTTACCTCCCCTTCCTCCTTTTTGTTTTGTTGGGCTGCTTGAGCTGGAACATCTTATCTCTTCTTTTATACTGGAATTTACATAATCAGTTCAGTTGGTTCTCAGCTTTCAGACTCACTCTTCAGTTCAGACTCAGACTCCAGCTTTTCTGGTTCTCCAGCCTGTAGATGATGGGATTTTTTCAGCTTTTATCGATCTATGAGCCAATTACTTGCTATGTATATATATGTGTGTATGTGTGTGTGTGTGTGTATATGCATGTATGTATACACATACACACATATAAACATATATATATTTATATACATACATATATATTTATACCCTATTATACCTATTTCACTGGAGAATTCATTCTGATATATAAGAGTTGGTTGAATTAAGTGCTTTAGCATTTACTGCCAATAGCGTATTTTCATATATGCCTCTTCTCAGGTTGAGGTAGTTTAACTATATCTCTGTTTCTCTGAGGTAATATGCGAACTTCAAAAGTAGATGTCAGATTGGTATGATTATAGATAATTAAAATATATCTGTTAGTTTCTTCAATTTATTTAATTGTGTTTAATTTTGTTTTCATTATATGTGTGTACACACACAAGAACACACATGCATGCTTACACACAGGAGCAAGGGTACACAGGCACATGTATGCCAGGATATCTGTGTACCCATGTAGGGATCAAATAACAACTTGGAAGAGTTGGGTGTCTCTCTCTTTCTCTCTCTCTCTCTCTCTTTCTGTTTTGATTTTTTTCGAAAGAGGGTTTCTTGAAACAGGGTTTCTTTGTTGTAACTCTGGCTGTCCTGGAATTCACTGTGTAGACCAGGCTGGCCTCAAACTCAACAGAGGTCTGCCTGCCTCTGCCTTTCAAGTGCTAAGATTAAAGGCGTGTGCCACCACCACCTGATTCTCTACTTTATACTATATGGATCACAGGGAACTGAATTTAGGTTATCAGGAATGATAGCAAACACCTTTACCCACTGAGCCATCTCACTGGTCCAGTTCTTCTATTTTGATGTAAATTATAATAAAATTTCTATCAATTATATTAACTGAGTCAGTTAGAACTTGTCTTCATTGGATAGAAATCTCAACCTACACTGCTTCAAAGAAAAGGTTTATTTGATCATGTAACTGAAAGTCAGCCATAGAGACTGGGGTTATGTCATTAGACCCCATTTCTCTTTTCTAGACTCTATTCATCTCCTCTTGTCTAGCATTGTCCTTGGATAGTGTGCTGGCTATTTTTAAGGTCAACATGACATAAGCTAGAGTCGTATCAGAAGAGAAACCTCAGTTGAGAAAATGTCCCCACCAGATTGGTCTGTGGGCAAGCCTGTGGTACACTCTTTTGACCAATGATTGATATGGGAGGATTCAGCTCACTGTGGGTTCTGCCACCCCTGGGTTGGCATTCCTGGATGCTGTAAGAAAGCAGACTGAACAAGCCTCTTACACGGCCTCCAGGTTATTGCCATGAGTTCCTCCTCAGACTTCCTTTGATGATGGACTGTTGCCTGGAAGTGTAAGCAAAATAAACCCTTTACTCCCCAAGTTGCTTTTGGTCATGGTGTTTGTTACAGCAATAGAAAGGTAACTAAGAAAGATAACTTCTGCTTTTATCATAGCAATAGCAGCTTTATTCTTTACATACTCTTAGCTATAAGTTTACTAGTAAAAAGTACTTCTGTCTTAGAAGTCTAAGCAAAAGTCTTGCTGATTCTCTTTGACCTAAGTTGGATCAGCCTGCATATCCTGAATTAAGTTGCTATGGCCTTGGAGATGTGATAGATTAAATGGAATTAGGATGGGGCCAGAGCCAAATAACCGTATGTGTAAGGCAACTCACGTATGGTGTGAGTGACTAGCAAGGATACTACTGACCTAACAAGAACTAGAGATATGATTGCCAAACCTGGAGGGAATGGATTATGAGTACCCAGAATCAGTAACTGACTACATTCAGAGGCCTGTGTGGCTTGGATGGAATGTAGACACACCTTCAATTCAGTATTCAGAAAGTGGTGGTAGCAAACACCTTTAATCCCAGCATTCAGAAAGAAGGCAGTGGTGGATCACACTTTTAATACCTACAAAAAACAGTGGAAACTGAGTCAGTGTCACACAGGAAGTGATGTCTGAGATGAGTCAGAGTGAATGGCAGACAAAGTAACTATTTAGAGGAAAAGTTATCAGGGTAAGGACATGCCCAACTCTCACGAGAAAAGGAGAGTTCTCAGCTCAGTTAAGGAGAGTTACACAGGAGTTACATTGAAGACATTCAGTTGACAGAGTCAGTGAGTTGAGGAGCCAGTTAAGTCAGTCAGTTGAGAAGCAGTAAGAAGAGTCAGTTGAGGAGCAGTTACAGAGTTGGTTGAAGAGTGAGTTACAGAGGAGTGACAGAAGCTGAGGCTGGAGTAAGTTACAGAGTAGTTAGTTGAAGCAGTCAGTCACAGCGGCAGAATGGAGCAGTGAGAGGTCATAAAGACACCTAGACACAGCAGATCTGGGCAGAAGTCCTGAACAGAGAGTGAGTTGAATTAGAAAAGTCAGAGTTCAGAAGGAGCTAGTCAGAATGGCTCAATCAGCAGTAGGTCTCAGAAGGCTAAGCTAAAGCCCTCTAAGATCTGGGCTAGCAGTTAAATGTTCTAGATTGTAGGAAGGCCTTCCAGTTCAAGGATTAAGACTAGATTGTAAAGAGGACAAATCTGAAATCTGTGACCTGCCTTATACATCTTTTCTGATTCCTTATTACATGATAATCACTGAGTTCTTTAAAACTGCATCCATACTTATCGTAGTTCTTTTTAAATCATGAATTCAGAAGAAAACAAATAATGAAGCAAGTGCTAATACTGTCTTTGAATTCGGAGAAAGAAAGCACATGTAGGCTTGGTTTTCTAAACTAGCTATGAAGAGATACAAAAGCTGATGGACTACATACATCATTGGACTGATGATATATTTGAAGGGACAGTTATTTGTTCAACAGCTGCACTTATCAAATGTTTATTGACTAATTTCCATCATCTACTCTCTCTAAAGGCTGTATTAGCTATGTCACTTTAATTAATAAATTACTCCTATTGTTGCTAAGGCTCCTTGTAGATGGTAAATTCCTTGAGGCAAAGTCCTTATCTGTAGGCTCTGTAGACCCACATGATTGTAAGCCCTGCTAAAGCTCCACGGAGAACACAAATCAGTAAGAGATGTCTTGACTCCCATACAGACTACTGTCATCTAACAAGGGTAGCATCAATGACAGTTATGTATAATCTAGGAAAGCAAGGCTAAGTGCCAAAGAAGGGTATCTTTAGCTTCCTCCACACTGACTTAAAAAAGAGAGAGTTATCTAGGTCTGAAGATACGGTTCAATGGCCATGTATGAGCCTCTGAGTTCAATTTCTATCACAAGAAAGAAAGAAAGAAAGAGATGAGGAATGGAGCAAGGAATAAAGAAAAGTAAGTTTGTGGCTGCCCAGTGAAATATGAAAATGGGGACCCTTTGTTTAGTCATTGAGAACTCCTGGTTCAGCAGGTAAAAGCACCTACTACCATGCCTGATGACTTGAGTTTGATCCCTGGGATCTACATAGGGAAAGGAGAAAATTGACTTCCACAAGTTTTTCTCTGATCTACACACACACACACACACACACACACACACACACACACACACACACACGTAGATGCTCACTCAGGCACACATACATACACACTAAATAAATTTAATAATAAAGAAAAACAATTCTAAGATGGTGATAGCAGAGAATCAAGCCATATTACAGGGTTCTCTGTGACTGCACAGGTTATATACTCATGAAGGCAGATCTTTATATTCATGTATGTAGGATGGCTCCAGACCCATCCATGTGTGAGTAGTAAGGTAAGTGAAGTAGAAGGCAACTACTACCCAAATCTCTTCCTTCCTTCCTTCCTTCCTTCCTTCCTTCCTTCCTTCCTTCCTTCCTTCCATTCTTTCTCTCTCTCTCTTTCTTTCTCTTCCTTCCTTTATTCCTTCCCTCCATCCTTCCTCCCTTCCCTCTCTTTCTTTACTGTATATTTCTGAGTTTTTAATTTTTTAAAAATGAAATAGCCTTCCTGGAAGCCCTGACTAATAAATAGGCATTTATATTTTATTAGCTAGAAGGGATTCACAGGCCAACTGCTTGCTGCAACTAATCTGAGGGATATATTTTCATAACTTGGAGTTTTGCTGTTCCAAAGAAAGTTGGACACTGAAAGGAAAAAGAAAGTGTCTATTGTGTTGACAACTGCCAGACTAGCATTTAGTGTTTCATTTATCCAATTCTGTGCAGCAAAGCACCCCAAATGCAGTGACTTAAAATAATAACAACATTTAATTTGCTTATAAGTCTGCATTTTTGCAGAGATCACCAGTCTCCTCTACCATGACTGGAGTGGTTCAGGCTGAAGGCTAGAATCATTTGAAGTCTTACTTAAAAGTCTAGGGGCTCATTTTGTCTAGTAGCCAGAGCCTCATTTGAGACTGTGGCTGGAATGCTTCCACATGGTTCTTCTCTGTAGCTGCTTGGCTTCTTCACAAGACGGTAGACGAGTTTGAGACTCACATGTTATCACTAGTGCTGTAGTCATTATCCCACTGCAGTTCACATAGACTCCAGCAATCAATAAGAGAATACTAAGTCTTATTGGAAGAAGATCATGTGGGCTATGTTGTCTTGGTTTTGGTGCATTTGGGTTATAATGTGCTCACCTATTCAGGTGTAGATGTTGGAACATAGTTATTTCATTTCTACAAACATCGGTTTCCCTTCTGCCCTTTATTTTTCTTCCTTCCTACTGTTCTTCTTCTTATTTTTTGGAAGAGTATCACTGTGTAGTTCAGTTGGTATCATGCTTGAAATCCTTATGCCCCAGCCTCCAAAGTGCTGGGCTATCATTCTTTTAAAAAGAACGTGAAAAGAACCACATTGGTTGCTTGTTTAAACATTTTCAGCACTCCTATTATAGTTCAAAATCATTCTCTCCAATTTTGCTTTATTCTCTTGCTGTGAAACGTATGCAAGCATGGCAGCTTCTTTTATTCTTCTAGTTCCTTGTGCAAGCTCCCCCTTTTCTAAAACATTCTTTATTCAATATCTTAAACAGACTAGACCCAGAGTGCCTTTAAAGAACTGACCAGTTAACATGTGATATATCATCATTTTTTGTTATTTGTTATTTCTTCCCTTAAAATGAAAACCCAAAGCTTCAGAAACCTCTCCAGTTCCACCACTATTCTCAATCTGCTGCTTTCGTGGTGTTTCATTATAAGCTAATGAGCTAGAAACTATTATCATTCCCACTTAACTGATAGGAACTGAAGCCCAAGATGCATAGATGGCACAACCCAGGCACTTAGATTCTATAAGCAATACTTTCATTCACCATGTTGTAAATGACTTGGCAAAAGAGGAAGGATGAATTAATTAAGTTTGTCACAGTCAATCAGGAAAGAACTTCATAGATGACAGGCCATTCAACAGGACTTTGAATGAGAGATATAGTCTTTTTGAATGGTGACAATGGGAAGAAGACATTGTAGGTGGTGAGAATCATGTGAATAAGATGAGAGTTGGGAAAGCACTGGTACATTTTGGTGGTGATGAGTAATGTAGAATAGGATGTGGGGGAGTTAGAACTGGAAAGGCAGGTTGCATCATTCAGTAGGTAATTAGAAGCTAACTTTTTGTTTTGTTAAGAGGAGACTGTCTGTGCTTTAGGAAAATAAAGCTATACAAGACAAATGCAATAAGTTAGCTATTGATATTGAACACATCATAAATGACTTAGGGTCTCATTTTATTTGTAAAATGAAGACACGAATAACACAATGCTAATAGTTTTTTGTAAGGGTTAAATACTGTGATCCTTGTGAAAATGATCTGTAAAGCAGAGCTCTATACAGCTACTGGGATTGGGATGTTAAAAACAGGTGCTCTGCATAGTTCTGGGTTGAGGATATTGTAGAAGGAAATGGGCAACCAGAACAGCTGGGAAACAGCAGAGCCTGATAAGCAAGGATCAAAACCTGAAAAGAGCAAGATAACTCACTTCCAGGAAGACAAGCCTGTGTTCTCTCTCATATGCAGATTCTACCTTCAATTTTTTGTTTGTTTGTTTTGGGTGTTTAACTTGAAACAAAAGTGGAAGCTAGGAAACTAGAAAGGGGCCTTTGGTAAAAGGATCAGTAGGAGATTAGAGGTAAAATGAGAGCAGAAAGGTAGAGTTTGAAGGGAGAAAATCTTAAGCAGGAAGAGGTATAGGAGTATGGGGGAAAGAAGAGCTGAAAGGCAGAGTAATCTAAAAGAAGGGAATGTGAAAAGGTATATGGAAGCCTACAGTCTCACCATCCCAGTTAAAAATGGAGGGCTAGTTGTAGATTGTGAAATGCAAGAAGAGTGGGGAATACTAGAGGTTAAAAGATTAAGCTGGAATGGTGGAAAGGGAGGGTGGAAGATGGGAACTAGAGACAGACCAAAGTAAAGATATTACCTAAGAAGTGGTGATGGACTTGCAATAGTGCTACCATCTTAGAAACACAGAATCTCAGGCTCACCTAATGAAAAACTGCAGTTTCATAACATGGTCTGTGATTCTCATATACATAAAGCTTGGGAAGCAGTGTTTGAAGGTCGGCCCTTGGCCATTATCTCTAATGCTTCTTAAATCTGCTTTTACCCCTCCTCTCCATTCTTGATCTTATTCAAATCTCCAAATAAACATTCTAAGGGGGGAATAAACTGTTTGCTTGACCATGGGATCGTTCTATTTTCTATATTTACACAATATCTCCATTTTCAAGAAGCCTTTGAACATCTTCTATGTGTTCTTAATGGGCAATGTATCTGTATTTTTTTACTTTTCCATTACTTAATAAAACAGCATGACCAAGAGCAGCCTATAGAAAAAAGAATTTATTTTGACTTATAGTTCTAGAGGGAGAGTTCATAATGACAAGATAGGCAAAGCAGCAAGTGGCAGAAGAAGGAAACTGAGAGATCACATTTCAAGAACACAGAGGAGAGAGTGCAGGAAGTAGGACAATACTACAAACTCTGGGAGTCCACCCTTAGTGTTCCTCCCCAACAGGCAGAGATCAAGTATTCAAATTCCTGAGCCTATGGGGAAATTTGTTATTCAAACCACCACATCATCATAGATTAAACAAATGATTTACAGAGATACAAGGCAGCTGTACACACACACACACACACACACACACACACATACACACACCAGTTATATAAATGTGAATTATGAATCCCATACACTAAGAACTTCACTAGTATAATCCCATTTAAACTTGCTTGGGAGGGCTAGTATATCGGTAGCAAAAAGGCCTTGGGCTATATCCTAACTCCAACAAAACAAAACAACAGAAAACAAAACACCCCAACAACACACCAACCAATCTTGTCTTTGTTAGATAACAGTTCTTTATACCCATATTCTTTTTAGGCTTTTAAGAATATCCTTACAAATTTTGTACATGCATTGTAACGAAATATAGTCCTACCTATTACCCTTGATTTTCCCCTCCAACTTCCCCCTAACATGGCTCCCTCTCCCAACAGAAGTTGCTATAAATTAGGACAGCTTAAGAGTTGGGAGAAGTCAGCGGTGAAAAGCTATGTTATGACTGAGAAACAGTTCACAAACAGAATAAGGAAGAAAATAAAGCAGGGGTGCCTAAGGATGAGTCGTATGAGAGGAGTCGGGCAGCTAAAAGGTTCTGTGGGTTTTTTCAGTATCAGCATGGCCTCAGGCCCCAAGAAACCAATAATTAGTATGTGGCCTCCATCTTGTCAGTGCTGAGGTTAGCACTGCCTGTTCCCACATGCTGTTAACTGTTAGGGCTATGGCATTTCTTCTCTACTCTTAGCACAATGTTCACATTTGAAAGAAGGTTTAAAAAATGTGTCTATGTTGCCAGAGAAGTCATTCGTAGGTAATGTTTACTATCTGTACAGAAGGCATTTCTCCCAACTTTCCCATCCATCTGAAATCGCAAGTTCTTGGTCATCAGCACTCGAGTCACTCACTGTAATTGACTGAATTCTTATGTTCATTCTTAGTCTCTAGAGTAATGGAGGTGGGCTCTGCAGGAGGTAATTAGTTCTTAAGCCCTCATGAATGGGACTAATGATGTCCTCAAAAAGACATTCCATGAAACTCCCTTTCCCCCTCTACCATATGAGAACAACCGTAGAAAGAAAATCATCTGTGAACCAGGAAGTGGTTGGAAACTAGGGATGTGCATGTACATGTATGTATTTGTATATATACTTTTATATAAACACACTTTTATATAAACATATTTATATAAAAGTATGTATTCACACATACACATATATGTATATATATATATGTGTATATATGTGTATAACTCTCCAGGGTCTACATGTTATATAAACATATACATTTATACACACAAATATATGTATGTATGTATATATATATAAAATCTTTTCCCAATTTAATTGTTCTGAAATGGAGACAAGAAATAATCTTCTAATATTTTTCAACTTCTTAGAAATCCCATTATAAGCAAAGTTGTAAACTGCTTTACCTAAACACTTCTGTTCTAAACATGAAACAATTGAGAGAGACTGCCTAAAGTCAACATGTAGTGTTGGTAAGATAGAAACTCATGCTTCTCAGCTCTCAGTCAGTTGCTCATTTTCTCTGTTATGTTGCTTTGACAATAATTCTGTCCATTCTCCTGGCTTCTTTGGATTATTAGTTCAACTTCAAGTTAGAAAAGGTACCAAAACCTGACCAGCATGACCTGCTAATATACACACATGCTCATCTCCCAATACCTTCATAAACATAGTCATATACTCTGCTTCACTTATAAGTGGCTGTGCACTGATTGGAAAGACATTTAATGGTGTCAAGTGGAGCTATTACATAATCATGGTACCCAATTGTACACTCGTCCTTATTTTACCTTTCTTTGTTCCTTGTCAAGACACCTAGAAAGGCTGTCACAAATCTTTTCTATGTTCACCTAACCCTGTCCTCAGCCTCCATAATTTGAGTCACTTGAAGTCAATGCAACTTGTTTGCTAGATTTTCCTCTGCTTGAATCCTCTGTTATTTTACTCAAATCTAGTTTTGTTGTTGTTATTTTGGCAAGGTCTTTCTCTGTAGCCTAGGCAGGCCTAAAACTACCTTTGCAGCCCAGGGCTTCTTCTAACTTGTGGCATTCCCCTTGACTGAGCTTCCAATTACAGATATGAGCCAACGTGTCTAGTTTCCAATTCTAGTTTTTGCTTGTTTGGGGACTTAGCTTCCTCAGGTCTCAATTGTATAATCTATGTGACTCTCTTCTTTTCCAGTTACTTCATCTCTCATGCAGTCTTTAAACTGGGAAATCCTAAAGCACTCCTTCCCCTAGAAATGGCACCTCATTAAGTTACATACTATCATATATCTTTTTTCCCTGTTGAATTTTTCCAGTGGGTGCTTTTGATGTTGCTTTGACTTTGTTCAATTGTTCTACCTACTATCTGTAATATAACTTCCATATTTGGAAACCTCAAAGCTTTCTCCAGTGAAATACCTCCTCCAACAAGTTACACCTTTTAATCCTTCCTAAAACGTTTCCACCATCTAGAGACCAAGCATCCAAATATGTGCCTATGGGGTCCATTCTCAATCAAACCACCACATTCTTCATAGAGCTCACCATGGTCCTGTTCTAATGGAAACCACATTGCCTTGATGCTCACGTAGTTTTCTCTAAAGAAGTTGGACACTCTTCCTTCATCTGTGTTTCTGCGTCAGTAGGTAATAGTCCCTTAGGCCCTCACCATGACTCCTAATTTTTATTTTCAGTTCTTAGGATTAAACAAAAGTCACTTCCTAATCTTGACCATGTAAACCTAACCAAAATCCCTGTTTCTTTGTGTTCTATGGTACCCAAATCTAAGACATACCACCCTATCTCAGTGTATCTGGTCATTTTCACACATCACAAAGGACTAAGACTCATGGTCCCTCATCAAAAAGAATATGAAATGGCACATATCTTTTCTGTGTGTCTCCTTATCCCCAAATCCCTTTCTCTGGAAGCAACTCATTTTCACCAGAGTTTGCATATCCTTTCAAAGATATTTTATGCACATAAAATCATATGAATACACATGTGTATATATGCATATTTATATATAACTTTTGTTTCCTAAAGATAAACAAATGATAGGACATTATATACACTTCTAAACCTTTCATTCATTTGCGTAACAAAATATTTTAAAGAACTTATCAGTATATACAAAATTTCCTTTTCAGAAGAAATTACTACATAGTGTTTCATATGGTTCAATAATTTATATAATGTATCTTCTATTGATAGATATTTTAAGCTCTTTTCTTACCTTCTACTATCTCAAACATGGCTACCATAAATAACAATTTACTAACATCATCTTTTATTGCAAGTTATTTGTGACATTGTTTTCTAGTAGTGAGAATGGGAATACTTACTTGCTTTTTAAAATTTGGTAGATAATGAAAAAAATTTCTCCAAAGGCTGTTCACTAATTTACATATTCATTAGCCATGTATCAAAGAGCCAGTTTCTGGGCCTGGCAAAGTGATACATTCCTGGAATGTCAGAACCCCAGTTCTTGGGCAGTTTTATTAGGAGAATTGAGAATTCTAGGCCATCTAGGCTGTATAGCAAGATCCTATCTGAAAACAAAACAAAACCAAACCCTGAATAAATAGAGGGCTGAAGAGTTGACTCAACAGTTAAGAACAGTTGTTGATATTGCAGAGGACCAGAGTTCAATCCCCAGCACCTACATGACAGCTCTCCTAGGGAATTGATACCCTCTTCTGAACTCCATGAGCACCAGGCACACACATAGTGCACATGTGCCTGCATTAAGGTCTGCATAGTTAATCCAGGAGAGTCCCCTCTGTTGAAGAGCCTCAATCTAATCATATATGTGAAGGTGACAAAGACTTCTGGGTTCAGGCCATAGCCTGCTGTCTTTTGGTAAACCATTTTTCAGCTTTATATTGAATAATAAAAGTAACCTAGAAATCCAGAGTTTTACTGGAAGTCATGAGCAATTGGAAGGCCTGACTAATGAATTTCAAAATATCACTATTAAGTTTCGAGTCTGTTTAAACAAAAATGACTGGAAATTATTCTGTAGGAGTAAATAATAATGCTTAGGTTTGGGATGACTAGCAGGATACCATTTCAATAGGTTGCAAGGGAAAGAAATAGAAAAGCTACACTTCAGTTGAGATATAAAACAGAAGTAGCATTTGCATAGGTGAAAACCTACCTTGGTATGACAATCATGATGAAGTCCAATCTTTGACTACTTTTAATCAATCTGAACTGTGCTGTCTTTCAAACTAATAGTTGTAGCAAAAGCTATTTGTCAAGATTTACAAGTTACTATCCTTGACTAGGTACATATTACAGTTAATACATGATTAATTCTGGCTGATTTGGAAAGATGACTAAAATTCATATACATAGTGCCTGGTTATGCACTTCAGAAATTTTAATGAAGCAGAATTAAATTGAATAATGATTGAATGGATATAGTAATCCATAGAAAGACTTGTAATCTGACTTCTGATAGTTCTAGTACAGCTATCCCTGGGGACAGTTTTGCATATTGACCTGTCACAGGACATATCCTTTCTTGTATAGCCAACTAGTCATTCACACAACCACAGCTCCTTAAAATGATAAAAATTAAGATGCAGTAAATTTTTTTTGTTTTTTGTTTTTTTGTTTTGTTTCTTTTGTTTCCAGAGACAGGGTTTCTCTGTTGTAACACTGGCTGTCCTAGAACTCACTCTGTAGACCAAGCTGGCCTCGAACTAACAGAGATCTGCCTGCCTCTGCATCCCGAGTGATGGAATTAAGGCATGCGCCACCATCACCCAGTAAAATGTAGTAAGTTCTTAACAGTGAAATCTTATTTCAAATAATGAATTTTTTAAATATAGAGAAAAATTAGTGTTGAACACGGTACACAAAAATTCAAAACTGAATAAGGTAAAAAATAGATCGTAATTGCTTCTGAAGCAGGGGTTATTGATTTTTTTCTCCATTATCTCATCAAAGAGGAAATGAAGGAAAGAAAAAAAAAAGTTTAAAGGGCTTGGTACTCAGGTAGCAAGCAGGAACGTCAAGTGAAAATTTCTGGCTGATTAAAAACATTTAAAGAAAACAGCTTATCTTGGTGCAGGAATCATTCTTTTCTGTTTGAGTTCATCCTCTGGAGTTTTCACCTCTTCAGAGGGTTCATTCTATGCAATTTCTAAGAAGTACTTCTTTAATGGGGACGATTTATGTTAAGTTGATTCAGGGGAGTAGACAATTGTGGAGCCTTTTTTAATGGACAGCAGAAGACTGTCAAGTAATTAAATAGATTTCTTTTTCCCTTGTACTGTTCTATGGTTTTAAAAACACTTTGCTGAGCATGTAAAATCAATTTCCATTACTGGCCTTGACCTTTGCAGTTTTATAAACATGTTTTTTCCCTGGGTTTGGAATGTGGTTCAAAGGCAATGGTGCTGGACTAGAGGATGCAGGGAGTTCCTTTAATAAAAGCTCTGTTACAACAAAAATCTCCTTTTTCACAGCATTCAATTGTTTCATGAATATAGCTTTATATACATCTATCTACTCTTCCAAGTTTATTTTTTTAATACACGTGTTTGCTTATATTGGAGTATATAAGATCTAATATTTACAATTGATGATATAATTACACATTTAGAGAAGCTGTGTGATGTCTCTGTTTGCATACAGTATGGAATGGTTAGTTAATTAGTATCTCCTTTCACTTTCTTACTATTTTTTTAGTGATACATTTGAAGTTTATTAAGTATTTTGAAATATGAAATACATTATTATTTGTTACTTACTGTACTATCCTTTGCTATGGCATAGATCTCAAAGCTTATTCCTCCTTATTGTACTTTATGTTATTTGACTAAATTTCTCCCCTTCCCCCAAATACTTCAGTGCTCTTTCCCCCTGCACTATAGTACAGATCTATGCTTTATTTTCATTGCTAAATGGTGTTTTTTTCCCCTTCCCCTTCCAAGAAAGTAGCCAAGCCATTGTGTTCTTTTGCCCCAGGGGCTTTGTGTTACTAAATAGAAAGCAGATGTTGCCATAGGACAGCCTTTTCTATTTTTTTTTTTTTGAGAGATGAGAATCTTTGTGGTGACTATGTCATATCAGCGGGAGAGTGGAGAAGAAGATGAAGTCTTTTGGCAGGTGCTGAGAAGTGATAACAGAAATGACTACAAGTGGCAATTCCTTAAGACAAGAAAGAACCGGGTTTGAGTAGTTTCTAAAGAGGGCAGTGAAGGTCCTGCTTATTAATTTCTCACTTGGCGATGGATTACTATGGACTCTTAGAAAACAAGGACTCTAGTGTCTATGGTATGGAGAACTTTGGGGATAAAGTATCCACAAGTCTTTTTCAAAATGATCAGAAACACTACTCACTTCAGGTATCTTGTGGGGGGAATAATTTGTGTCTTTCCACAATGTCAAAATAAAAATAAGTTGACAAGAAGAATTTCAACAGCAGCAATTTACTGAACATTCTCATTTTCCTTGATAGCCCTGGCCAAGGGGAGCACCAATTATTTTATTCCAATATTAATTATTAATATTAATTTTCAGGGGTCTGGAGAGATGGCTCATCAATTAAGAGCATTGACTGCTCTTTCAGAGGACCTCGGTTCAATTCCCAGTACCCACATGGCAGCTCACAACTGCCTGTAACTTCAGTTCTAGAGGATCCAACACCCTCACACAGACATGCATGCAGGCAAAACACCAATGCACATGAAATAAAAATGAAAAATATTAATTTTCAGACCATACAATACATATGACACAGTAAATAAATCTCTACACACACACACACACACACACACACACACACACACAGAGACACACACAGGTTACAGAATGTTTACAAACAAAAGGTTAAAGAGGCTACAGCAGAGTTGAAGTTGCAGAAGTCTGAGAAACTGGAAAGCTAATAGAAATGCAAATAGAGTCTGTATTGATAAGATGGCCAATATGAATGAGCTGCAGAGGCTGGAGAAGCTACTGTGACTGCTGCTTGCTGTCTGAAGAGTCAGGACACAAGGGCAGAGTTAAGCTGCTAGAGTGAGATAAAGCAAAAGGCAGGACCAGGTCCAGATGTATGAGGGGTGAATGGTGGGTATAGGCAGGTGAATAGGAGGAAGGACAGACAGTATTTGAGGAGACCTTGTCTGTAGAGA
This sequence comes from Cricetomys ansorgei, assembly GCA_026225945.1. Lineage (NCBI taxonomy): Eukaryota > Metazoa > Chordata > Mammalia > Rodentia > Nesomyidae > Cricetomys > Cricetomys ansorgei. Next base: position 22,442,820 of record JAMJFZ010000199.1, read on the forward strand.
GACTGAACTGAGATTAAGGCCCTGAGAATCTCAGGGCCTTTTGGATTTATGGATGCATACATCCAGGTCAGATGACAGTTCATTGGGGGTCATTGTAGTGCTAGTTGTCCACTCTTTTGGGTTCAGGTGAAGGAGTCCACCCTTTCATTTGTATGTCTGATAAGTTCCTGGGCCTGGTCTCCATGATATGATTTTAATATGCCCATGTCCTCCTACAGTTCCAATTCACTTTGGTAAGTTTTGGACTGATACCCTTTCTACTCCCAGGAATAAATTATCAGCCTGTGCTGTGGATATGGTGATAGATATGTGGCACTGTGCATTTATCCAACAGGTACTGAGTCATCCTCCATTCTCAGAATCAAAAGTCAAAAACTACTTGTAGAGTCTGAGAAACCACTATTTTATACAAAAAAGAGTAGCTTAGAGCAGGACACAGCCTGATCTCAGCACAAATGTGGATATCAGTGGGAACCAATTAGGGCTTCAGACCTTACTTTCGGTATTCTGGACTGCAAAAGACATTACCACCTCTGATTTTTTGCTTTAACTTGGAAATGTTAGTGGAGAACAGATGTCTGTGAATGACTGAAGGAATTTCCTGCCAGTCAATTGCTGTTTCCAGCAGCCTAAACTGATACGGAAATGTGATACTTCTTCCACCCAAAGCTACGGTGGCAATTTCGCTGCTCTCTCTTTTCTTCACCATGTGCGAAATGGTGGCTATTAAACACATCTTTTAGAATCATTCCAGCATTCAATATGATAACTCATGCAACACTTGTACATGTTCCAAAAGATGTCACAAGGGAATTTGCAAATGTGTCCATACTGTTGTATAAAGAGAGATTATATGTGGAGAGATTTCTCAGTGGTTAACAGTGCTTGTTGCTCTTAAAGAGGACCCAAGTTCAATTGCCAACCTGCACTGCCAGTAACTCCAGGAGCTCTGACACTCTCTTTGGGACTCTTGTGTGTATCTGCACTCACATGTCCATACCCATCCCACAAAACATATAGACATGACTAAACATAAAAATACATATCGAAGAAGAGTGGAATCAGGTGTAGATTTCTAAAGAAACACAGGACATACTTTTAGTTCTCAAGGATTTATGTTATAATTGGACATGCAAAGTAAGTATACTGAATTATCAGAATTAGTGGGGTCATCTCTCAACAAGGAATGTAAATAGTTGCATAATGAGGGTGGACATAGGGAGACTAGATGGGAAGATTTGGAGGCAGGAGTCATGATCTAGTATAGAAAAACTGAGAATCTTAAGAGGGGAGATGACAATGTCAGGGGTGGGAGGAACTTGAGTAAGATGCTACCATTAGAGACTTTTCTCCAAGTTGCAAGTAGTCACTCATGCAGCATTTGAACAGCAAGTTTTTCGAGTGTGCGTGTGCTTTTTCTCCATTGGATATTTTAAAAAAATCAAAATTAAAGATACACAAAGCTTAAGGAATGAAGTAACAGAATGGTACAAAATAAGAAACCCTTTTAGTTCTCATTTTTCTCTTTACTCAGAATCAATCCCTGCCAAGCTTTTTATGCTCCCTACTAAGGTACATCAATTTTGTGTCTCCGAATACTATGCTCTGGCTTTACTCTTTATTTTTTGTCTCAGTCATAATCTATTAATACTCACTTCCTAGTTCAGATGGGATGACTTTCCCTGTCTCTCATCCCTATATCATCCCCACACTCCATCTCACGAAGCCCTTTTTGCTCTTTCTAGTGCAGTTATGTCATAATTTGACTTAGAGCAGAATTCCTGTGTTATGATGATGACACTGATGCTATTTATAGCTAAGGCTTGTGGAATCCAGTTATTTATACAAATATTCTTCCCATTCACAGCTGTGTTCTCCTTGGAATAATTACTTATCTTTGGAGTTTTTTCATTGCCGTTCTATGTGTTCTAACATCTGCTAAGTGTCTAAATCTCTTCTCAGTGCATGCAGCCCCACAGGTGATCTGTCATTGCAGATCCTTTAAGCACTCCCTCTTGAAGAAAGGATACATGTCTTTAGTGTGAAAAGTGTGACCTTAGACTCATATCCAGAGCTGTGGTCCTGAGTTTGCTCTTGAACACAGCCTGTGGACACCCCGCCCACCCTCACCTCAGGCTTTCATGTTTTAATTTTTGATTAAAAATTTTAGTTTATCCACTTCTTCAGGTGCCTGTGAAGGCCATAAAATTTTCGGTGCCCTGAATGATGAAAATGTCTTTATCTGTCCCCCATCCTAATGACCAGATATAGACATAGACATCTATCTAAGGGAATATCCTTTCAGTAGCTTTAAAACATTGTTCTGATATCCAGCTGCAGCCTTAAGCTCCATCCCTCAAGGTCTACCATTAAACTATATCCTCAACCCTCTTATTTTATTTTTCTAGTTGATTATTTGTTTTTTAATTCTATAATTTAAATAAAATAAATATAAAATAAAAATAAGAACTATAATTTCATATTTATTTGTTATTTTTCTCTTGTATAATACACCCCAACACTCCTCCTCCCCTCCCTCCACTCCTCTCAGCTTCTCCCATCTCACCTCTCCCCTATATCTACCCCTGTCTTCCTCTTCCCACTCCTCCTCGGATAAGAGGATACCGCTCAAACTGGGCATAACAAGGTGGAACAAGGACGAACATGAATCCCCACATCAACGGTGGACTAGGCAACCCAGCAGGAGGAAAAGTGTCACAAGGGTAGGTAAAAGGGTCAGAGACCACCCTGCTTCAATTTTTAGGAGTTTTGCAAGAACAACAAGCCAGACAACTATAAGATATATTTAGGGGACCCTGGATACTTCAGTTTCTGTGAGCCCCTAAAAGTATTGGTCAGTGGACTCCATGGGGCTTGTCCTTCTGGTGTCCTCAAGCCCTCTGGTCCATGTAATCCCTCCTTCCCCTCTTTTACGGGGTTTCCTGATCTCTGCACTACTTTTGGCCCTGGGTCTCTGTGTCTGCTCCCATCAGCTGCCGGAGAAATCCTCTCTAATGAAGATTGGGCTAAGCACTGATTTATGAGCAGAGCAGGATATCATTAGGAATCATCTCCAGGTATCCAGTTTCTAGTTCCTGGCTTGATCTGCAGTATCAGGCTTGGGCTTCTTTGTCATGGACTTCTGCCCTCCCATTTTCTCAGGAGATCTTGCAGGGAATTTAGGTTATAGGTTGGAGGTTTTGCGGCTGGAAAGGTGTCCCAGTCCCACCACTGGAAGCCTTGCCTGGTTACAAGAGATGGCCTGTTTTCAGGCTCCCAGTCCCCCATTATTAAAGGTTCTCTCTAGGGTCTCCCTCACAATGAGTTTCTACTGGACTAGGTCTCCCAATCATCCCCTACATGTCCTCAAGTTCCAGTCATCTCTCCATATATTCTCTCTGCCCATCCCTCTCCTTCCACCTGGTCCCTTCTGTTTCCAGTCCTATCTTCCCCAGCCCACCTGCGCTATCTGTTCTATTTCCCCTTTACCAGGAAGATCTCTGTGGGGCCCTCCTTGTTGTATAGTCTCTCTGGGTCTGTGGATTGTAGAACCTTTGTCCTTTGCTTAACAATTAATGTCCACATATAAGTGAGTACATACCATGCTTGTTTTTCTGAGATTGGGTTACCTCACTCAGGATGAATTTTTCTAATTCCATCCATTTGCCTACAAAATTCATGAAGCCATTTTATTTTAATAACGGAGTAATACTCCATTGTGTAAATGCACCATAATTTCTTTATCCATTCTTCAGTTGAAGGGCAACTAAGTTGTTTCCAATTTCTGGCTATTATGAATAAGGCTGCTATAAACATAGTTGAGCAAGTGTCCCTTTGGTAGGATGTCCTTTTGGGTATATACCCAGGAGTGGTATAGCTAAGTCCTGAGGTAGGATGATTCCCAATTTCCTGAGGAATTGCAATACTGATTTTTTTTTTATAGTGACTATACAGTTTGCACTCCTACCAGCAATGAAGGAGGGTTTCCTTTGCTCCACAACCTCACCAATATGAACTGTCCTTTGTGTTATTGATCTAAGCCATTCTAACAGGTATAAGACAGAATCTCTGAGTAGTTTTGATTTACATTTCCTGGATGGCTAAGGATGTTGAACATTTCTTTAAGTGTTTTTCATCCATTTGATATTCCTCTTTTGAGAATTCTTTGTTTAGATATATATCCCATTTTTAAATTGGATTATTTGTTTTATTGATGCTTAGTTTCTTGAGCTCTTTATATACTTTGGATATTAGGCCTCTATCGGAAGTGGAGTTGGTGAAAATCTTTTCGCATTCTGTAAGCTGCTATTTTGTTTAATCGGCAGTGTCCTTTGCCTTACAGAAGCTTTTCTGTTTCATGAGGTCCCATTTATTAATTGTTGATCTTAATACCTGAGATATAAGTGTTTTGTTCAGAAGTTGTCTCTTATGCCAATGGTTTTAAGGCTATTCCCCACTTTCTCTTCTATCAGGTTCAGTGTATCTGCTTTTATGTTGCGGTCCTTGATCCACTTGGACTTGAGTTTTGTGCAAGGTGATAAATATGGATCTATTTGCATTATTCTACATGTAGACATCCAATTAGACCAGGACCATTTGTTAAAGGTGCTTTCTTTTATCCATTGTATATTTCTGGCTTCTTTATCAAAGATCAGGTGTCTATAAGTGTGTGGATGTATGTCTGGATCTTTGATTTGGTTCTGTAGATCAATATGTGTATTTTTATGCCAATTCCATGCAGTTTTTATTACTATAGCTCTGTAGTACAGCTTAAAATTAGGAATGGTGGTACCTCCAGAAGTTCTTCTTCTTCTTTTTTTTTTTTTTTTTTTTAGGATTATTTTAGCTATCTTGGGTTTTTTTTTGTTTTTGTGTATGAATTTAAGTATTGTCCTTTCAAGATCTGTAAAGAATTGTGTTGGGATTTTGATACAGATTGCATTGAATCTGTGGCTTGCTTTTGGTAAGATGACCATTTTTACTATGTTAATCCTACCAGTCTAGGAGAATGGAAGAGCTTTCTTCTGAGATCTTCTTCAATTTCTTTCTTCAAAGACTTGAAGTTTTTGTCATACAAGTCTTTTGCTTGGTTAGAGTCATTCCAGATATTTTATGTTGTTTGTAGCTATTGTGGAGGATGTTGTTTCGCTGATGTTTTTCTCAGTCTATTTATCTTTTGTATATAGGAGGGCTACTGATTTTTTTAAAGTAGATCTTGCAGCCAGTCACTTCCTTGAAGCTTTTTGTCAGGTGTAGGAGTTTTCTGGTTGATTTTGGGGGGTCACTTTATATACACCATCATATTATCTGGGTATAAGGATACTTTGAATTCTTCCTTTCCAATCGGTATCCCCTTGATCTCATTGTTTTCTTATTGCTCTAGCTAGAACTTCAAACATATTGAATAGGTATGCAGAGAGTGGACAACCTTGTCTTGATCCTGATTTTAGTAAAATTGCTTTGAGTTTCTCTTCATCTAATTTGATGTTGACTGTAGGCTTGCTATAAATTGCCTTAATTATGTTTAGGTATGTCCTTTGTATCCTTAATGTCTCCAAGACTTTTATCATGAAGGGGTGTTGGATTTTGTCAAAAGCTCTCTTGGCATCTAGTGAAATGATCATGTTTTTTTTCCTTTCATTTTGTTTATATGGTGGATTATGTTAACTGATTTTCATATGTTGAACCATTCTTGCATCTCTGAGATGAAACCTACTTGATCATGGTGGATGATCTTTTTGATGTGCTCTTGGATTTAATGTATGAGTATTTTATTGAGCATTTTTGCATCTATGTTCATGAGGGAAATTGGTCTGTAAGTCTCTTTTTTTGTGTGTGGTGTGGATATCAGGTGACTGTGGCCTCATAGAATGATTTTGGCCATGTTCCTTCTGTTTCTATTTTGTGGAATAATTTTAGGAGTATAGGCATTAATTCTTCTTTGAAAGGCTGATAAAATTCTGCGCTGAAACCATCTGGCCCTGGGCTTTTTTTGGTGTGGGAGACTTTTAATGACCACTTCTATTTCCTTTTGGTTTTTAGGTCTTTTAAAATTGTTTATCTGATTTTGATTTAAGATTGGTTCAATTGTTTACTTACCATAACTCTGCATTTATTTACACAATGATTTATTTCTGTTGGCTTATGGGTATTTGGCTATACTTGTATATTTTGGGTTGTATATTTTTATTATACTGAGTTACATAAGATCATTTTCATCATTTTCAAATATACAATGTACACTGAGAATATTCCCTCTCACCCTTCCTTTCCTTTTATTAGTCCTTTGTTCCAGACAGGACAGTTTCTCTTATACTTTCATGTCATATGTACATATATTTTATGCATCTACAAAAAGCCTAGAATCCATAAATGAGAGAGAATATGAAATTTGTCCCACTTAGACTGACTTAATTCACTTAATGTGATTATCCCCAGTTATAGTCATTTTCCTGAAAATGACATTTGTTTTTGTCTTATAGTTGAAAAAGTCTATTGTATAATGTATCACATTTTCTTTATTTACTCCCTCTGTTGTTGGATGCCTAAGCTGATCCCATAATTTATCTATTGTGAATAATGCTGTAGTAAACACTGATAAGCTAGTATCTCTGTGATACCTAACTTGGAGTCCAATACAAAAACTGTACCTTAAATTACTGGAATAAAATATTGGAAATAGTCATCTAAGTCATAGTTGGCATATATGATCTTTCACACTTTTACTTAGTTTATAGGCATTCTTTGAAGACAGGGTCGGGTAGAAAGGTAGACTGCCATGCCTATAGAAGAGGAAACTGATGCTTGGGCAGTCCATGTACCTAATGAACAGATTGTACTAAGGTTTTTTTGGCCCACTGCAGGAAGATTCAGCCCAGAAGAATTGTCAGATGCGTTGAGAAAACTTTTACATTTCTTAAAAGTCAATTTGGGTGAATCCATTGGAGAAAGATCTTTGAGCTCCTCTCTGAAAACCAGTTCTGGTTGCTGGCATGCTGGCAAGCTGAAAGACAGGTAGAAGAGGAAATCATGGTAATAAGAATGAGTTTCATCTTGACCAACTGCTTTTGTTACTACTCTCAACTCTCCTAGAGTCTTCTGTTTTAGCTTTCCTCCCCCCAAAAAACCTTCTGTATTATTATTATTATTATTATTATTATTGTTACTATTATTATTTTAGAGAGCAAATTGAGGATTTGAAGTTCTAATTCTTTAGCCTTTTGTTTTGTTCTCATTCTAGTTATGCCCAACATCACCACTCCTCAAGACTTGGGTGTAATTAGTATCATCTCAGCTTTCCCATCACCATCTTGGACTAAGCACTCTCCAATCAGCTACATTAATATCTTTTCATCCATGTCCTTCCACTTTCAAGATTTTGATGCTGTTATCTCTTTTATTATTTTTGTTGTTATGATTTGTTTTCTAAGAAATCTGTTATGTTTAATGCAGTTTCAAAGTCAGGTATGTTCATTCAGTCATCCTTGTGGCATAACTGACTTTCCCCCTACATATGCACCCATGCTTATGACCATTCAGGTACAGTGCTTTTTAAGTTGATGTTAATTGATAATGGCTCTGTTTTAGTCAGTTTTCTAGTGTATATGCTTTTTTTTAAAACAAATATTTGAGATAATGAGCTTATAAAGAGAACATTTATTTTGGTTCAGTTTTGGAGGCCTCATCCATGGTCAGTTAGCCCTGTAGCTTTTAGGCCAGTGGCAATGTAGCACATCATGGAGGGGAATCCATTGTGGAGTGGGGGTGTTTACTTCATGTGGCCAGAAGGAAGGTGGGAGAAAGATGGGAGGCAACAGTCTTTCCATAAACTGACTGGAAGACCACCTATTAGATGCAGTCCCCTTAAAGTCCTTCCAGCAGCAGTGAGTTGTGAACCAAGTCTTTAACACATGCATCTTTGAGGGATATCTGAGATCTGACCTATGGCAATCCCTCCAACTAGTTTAGAATTCACCCCTCAAGGGATAATTAGAAATCTGTATAAAATACGACAAACTTCTTTTTAGTTTATCATTCTATAAATCTAAATATGAGTTCTGGGTAAACCTTAGCAGTTGGCAATCACACTTGTATTTCAGTGTCAATTTTTTTTCTTTCTATTGGCCAAAGCTATTGCTCTATCTCACTGTTCTTCCTCTCTCCAGAATTCCTACCCCACCTAGAGCAGGAATCTAATTAATAGTGGCATTTTCATTGCCACTTGTTTAAGATAGCACCCCCCCATGCTCCTCACCGCCTCCATTTCACCAAATTATGATGGCTTACAAAGTGAAAGTCACGCAGTGTACCTCTTTGTAGTCAGCCCCCCACAGTGCTGCCTGCAGAGGCACTCAGATGAGACTCTCAGAGCAGAGGCACACTATGACACGCACCACCAATTATCTTGCATCTTTTGCTGCAAGGACTCTGTAAGGACTTTATATGCTCCTCATCCTTACAGAAATCCTGAAAGGAAGGGTTATTTCCTCCTGATTTGCTAGTTGCATCTGAGATAGAGAGGGCATGTAGCTTTCATGCAACTATGCATATTCTATAATCAATATTATGTATTGAGCATCAGAATCATGACTTGAGGCCAGATTGAATGTAGGATCTGAACCCATGCTCCCTCTACCACCATATGCCAGCTCATCTCATTTTCAGGGCTCACATAGAGAGTCTGCACATTGCAGGCCTATATAAGCAAATAGAGAATAGCAGTTTTATCTAATTTTCATGCAGATTTTTAATTTGGACTAAAAATTTGTCATGGAATCCCAGTCTTATCCTAATGACTTGCAGTGCTAACTCTGTCCTTATGAGAATTATGCAATTAGCTTGCTGGGCAAAAGTGTCTGTCTCTTTAGTGACATTGGAATCTGGGAAGGAATAGGAAGAGACAAGGCATCAATGAGCATTCTATTTCTGAAACCCAGAAGCCTTAGATCTAACAATAACAGGAGTACTGTGGTGACATTAAGCATGTAACTTATGCTTCATTTCAGAGTCCATCATTCCTATATTTTAAAATTAACAGTTTCACTATGGTATAATAATGGAGCAACACTGAGTTTTCAGGAGAAATGAGTACCAGGGATGTTTTATTTGTATAGGAAAGATGTGACTCCTTGATTCGCAAAGATGTCAGCGGCTCTCAGAGACAGACCATGCTGATTTCTTTAAGAAAGACTGCCAATGGGAGTGAGTGTGGTGACGCAATGCTGATATTTTAGTAGCATTCTAGAGAAGGGAAGAGGTGGGGTTTCTCTGGAGCCAGATGAACTCATAATTAGCCCTCACACAGGCTGCTTAAGCAATTATGGTGAAACCAAATCACATTACTTTTTTCTGCTGCTCCCGATAAAAGCCTCAACCCCACTCCCTCTGCCCCATAGGGCACCTGGCTGGCCATTATTCCTAACACCACAGACACTGCTCTTCACTTTTGTTTTCAGGCTGCAACTGCTACTGTGTAAAATAAGAAGCACGGGGGAAATAATGCACACCTCTCGGTCTCACTACTTCAAAGGCACCTAGCAACCCTGTCTCCAAGCAGGCAGCACTCAGCTCCCTGGTAGTTTACTGCCCACTCACAGCAGAGGCGGCACGCTCTGCAAATAGCCTATCTCTTTGCTGATGCCAGCTTGGCAGCAGGGTGGTGGTGTCATTTGGTGCCCTTAGGGACATTTGGTTCTTGTTCTAGGAAGACTAGGGCAAAGCAATAACTATTTCCCCAAACTGTTTGTGGAATCACAAGTTAGGTCAAGTAGTTCTCTGTCTGAGGTTGGGTAGTCTGAAATAAAAGAAGAATCACTTTCAACAGTTTTTTTTCCCTAGTGCTTGGTACATTTGTGTTATGAATCATCCAGAATGTTCTGAAAGGTTTTAAAAATGTTTTCCAGGTGTATGCACGCAATGAGCAACTTTCCTGGACAGTTTTCCATTAAGCAACTCACTTAACAGTGATTCATGCCAGCAATTCCCAAATTCACTTCTGTTTTCAAAATGTCAATTGAGCTGAAAAAAGCGTTTTGTGAGTTTACCAACCAGCCCATGTGAACCTTCCATTTCAAGCGTATGGACCAAAATATTACTGTGTAGATGCTTAGACTCTAATTCATTCTATTTCTGTACCTGAGGAAATCTGTAATGATTTTGTGTGTGTGTATGTGTGTGTTTATCCTAGGGATTAAAGTCAAGTCATCAGACTTGGCAGCTAGTGCCTTAACCCAATGACCATCTCTCCCAGCCCACTTCTTGTATTTTTTAAAAATCTGCATATTAATATTAAAGCTTTTCTGCAGGAAAGAGCTTTGGAGAATGAAAATTAGATCCCTTTGGGAGGGAAACAACACTTTATCGTGATTCTGATTGATCAAAGGATAGAAGGGTTCAGGTTCTTAGAAGTGTAAGAGATTTTTGGGTGTTGGGGGTGGAGGTGGTGCATGGAGAAAATTGAGTGCTTCTGGGTAGATGGGATGATGTCAAGATATCAGAAAGGGAAAATGCGTTAGCTTCCATTCACTCACAAAATAATTATTGAATTTCTACCATCTGCCAAGCCCTCAACTAGCAAGAGAGACAAAAAAAAATCTTATTGACAAACCCATACGCTGGACAGTATTTTAGTGAAAACACCAACCAAGAGCAATACCAGGTTTGCTATGTCACACTTTCTTGCAAAATGTTTTGGGATCTCAAGTGGGGATAGGACTTCTCTAGGGAGATGAAGGGAAATGACGGAAGTTTATTATTTTGTTTGTTTGTTTTTTGAGGCAGGGTTTCACTGTATAGCCTTAGCTGGTCTGTACCTCACAATGTGTACCGATCTAACCTCAAACTTAGACATCAGTCTGCATTTGCCTCCTGAGTGCTGAGATTAAAGGTGCACAGCATCACACCAGACCAGTGGTGGAAGTTTATATCATTTCACTTTTAATAATAGCTCTGCCTAATAAGTAGCTATAAAAACTCAGCACCTAACTCTCAAGAGCTAGTGTGAACTGTCTGCAGCATATAACAGGGTAACAAAACTGAGAAGTGTACCTTGTCTAAGTAGTCATGCCAAGGAGTTTGGAATCACTCCATGAAGCAGGAAAATTTGAAATACTAGTTAGTGCATTTGTTTTATTGTTTATATATTTTTATTTTACTCCTAAAAGATTCTTAACCTTTATTTTTATGCAAATTTCAGCCTTTTAAATTTTTTTTTTCTGAGAAAATCTCAAGTATTTCTAATCATGTTTTTTCATAGGGCCATGTGGATATAGCAGAGGAGAAGAACTGTAAAGTGCGTTGTAGTATAACTTGAGAGGGCCATTATTGAATATTTTGCTTAATAGTGCTATAAACCTCAAAGTGCTCTTAACAGAAAGAAGTCTAATTAAAAGACTGAAATTATTTCTGTACTTGAATTTGCTGGTTTAATTTTTACTGTTACCTTGACATAGTCTAGAGTCACCTGAGAAGAGTGAATCTCTGTTGAGGCATTACCCCAATCAGATTGGCCTGTGGCCCTGTATGTAAGGGATTGTCTTGATTGACGATTAATGTAGGGAGGGTCCAGCCCTCTATAGGAGGTACTATCCGTAGGCAGGTTGGCTTGGGTTGTATAAGAAAGCTAATGAACATGAGCCAGGGAACAAGCCAGTGAGTAAGGCAGTAAGTAGTGTTTCTCCATGGTTTCTGCTTTTGTTCCTCCATAAGTACCTGCTTTGATCTTCAGTGGTGAATTATGACTGGGATGTATAAGTTGAATTAAACCCTTTCTTCTCAACTTGCTTTTATTTGGGGTGTTTTATCATAGCAACAGAATAGCAAACTAGAACATTGAGGAAGTAGCCATTGCTTTGCCCTAGTCAGGCTGGGTGTGGTTTAGTGACTTTAGTGAAAGGTGACATGATGCTTCTGGCTCTTTAGTGTTGGCAAATAAAACTGTTACTGCTGTAGTTAGCCATGCATGTTTTTGTTGTTGTTGTTGTTGTTTTTTAATTCCAGTAAGACACCCTGATTCTATCTAAATTTAGGAAGATAGCTCTATTTCCTGAGAAGAGGAGGAACTGGAGAGGGGAGAACACATATAAAAGGTAATGTGTTAGGTACTGTCTCTGTGATAAGGGAAGGGCAGCCAGGATTGACTCAGAATACAGAGAGAGGGGAAAGGGTCCAGTCTCTCAGAGGGTAAATCTCACATGATGTGAAAACCAGTCTGAAGAGTTAAAATGAAGCAAATGTTATTTGTATTCTTTTGCTATTCAAACACTGGCACAGTGTTTGAAACTAACAGCTACTCAATAAAAATACATTTAATAAATGAAAGAGGAAATCATGAATAATTCTGACATACAAGCAACTACATGTTTCCTTATATTAAGAATGGATATAGTCTGGAGATAGAGAGATGGCTCTTGCTGAGGACTTGGTTGGGTTCAGTTCCCAATACCCAAGTAGAAACTCACATCCATCTGTAGCTCTAGTTTCAAGGGATCTGATGCCCTTTCTTGGCATCTGATGCACATCTGTTCTTGGTGCACATATAATACATGTGAGAAAAATACTCAAACATTTAAAAAATGAATATGGTCAATAAGAATGAGAAACCATAAACTATGAGGAAATCTTTGCAAAAGACAGACCTTATAAAGATCTGTTATTTAAAAGGACAAATGATTATGAGAATCAACAATGAGAAAATAAATTACCCACCAGAAAAGGCAAATGTGTTGAACAGATACCACATCAAAGAACACGTACAAATGTGGTATTTGAAAATGTTTATTTTAATGTGCCATTAGGGAGATTCAAACTTAAACAGTGAGGTACCACTGGATACCTATTAGAATGGTGGAAACCCAGAACACTGGCAACAGAATTGGAGTGACAGGAGTTACTGATCCTTGTTGGTGACGAAAAAGAGGCAACAGTCATTCCTTCCATGCAATCCAGCAGTCTGCTTCTTGGTTTTTATCTGAGTTCATAACTTTTGTCCACATCATAACTCCACACAAATGTTAATAGCAGCTTTAGTCATAATAAACAGGACTAAGAATAAGGTGAGTGGAAAGGCAAATTGTGGTATGTCCAAACAATGGAATATTAAAAAAAAAGTTATCCAGCCATGAGAAGATGTGGAGAAAGCAGATATGAATTAAGTAAAATGAACCAATTTGAAAAGTCCCATCCTGTATGATTCTAATTATAAATGCACCTTGCTTTATGATGGTACATGACCCAATAAGCTCCTTGTGAGTTGAAAATATCATACATGGAAAGTATATGTAGTATACCTCACTTGCCAAATATCACCATTTACTATCATACCATACTGAAGAGTATCAGTTGTTTTATTTTAATGATGTGAATGTGCTCCTAACCTCCAAAAGACCAGATCAAATCAGAATTCAGTCACTAGTGTTTGTCATACTCAAACTAGATTTTAAAATGATATAGTTTTCCCTAGTAGCAGGAGATTCTAGTCAAGTGAGTCAGCAAAATAAAGAAGTCCCCAGTTAAGAAGGTGATTTTTAGATGACCAGTCTTCTGTATTCCCTACTTCTGCTATCTGTGGCACTCTGCATATGAAGCCAACCCCTTTTCTCTATTTATCATGAGATTCTATTTTATAGAATAAGGTGTTACTCAGTTCTGAAACCTCAAATGAATGCCTACTAGATCTTTAAATTTCTGGTGACTTTTTTTTTTTTTTAAAACCAGGATTTTGAATGATCAATGTAGAGTCATCAGTTTTAACAAATATACCTCCTTACAGAATGGTATTGATAATGGGAAATAGGAAAGGAAGGGACATATGTGAACTATGTATTTTCTACTTAATTTTAATGTTAACTTTAAATTGCCCTACAAAAATCAAGTCTACTATCAAGTCTACTACTATGGGGAAATGAGCCTGAAAGTTAGTATAAAGATTTGCATAAATATCCATGAACACATCAATAAAGACAAACAACAGCGTGGCAGAAGGAAATTTCGACACACTGTTCCTCACAAGTGTGTTGGAGAACAGAGTGAGACTCTGCAGAGATGAATCTACAACTGTCAGTAGGTGTGACTGCATTAGAATCCTCACTGGAGCTCTGCACTTCTACCATTCCTTGTCACCACCAGTTTGTGGCAGCAAAGGCACAACCCAGGCTGTATCATTAAGAAAACAAGTATTTCCTAGGAAGCAGGCACAACACCATCATATATTCCAAATACTTGGAAAGCTTTCACTTGAAACCTAGAACAGCATCCTTATGAAAGGATCTCACTAAAGAGACTGGTGTGTTCTTATGGTTGGATCAGTTGACCTTCCATCTGAACAGCTGACACAGGCAGGTGTTTTTTATGTTACTCCTGCAAAAATAGAGACACCTAATTTCTCACATTACATAACTTAAACTCCATTCATTTTTCCAATTAAAAATTCTTCTAACATGCTATATAATAAATTTGTGTTGATTTTGATTTAAAGATACTGATAATTTTGAGCTATATAACTTATTTTTGTTAAAAGACATACCATATAATCCAGCAATCCTTTACTCACCCCCTGTGCTGGCTAGTCTTAATGTCAACTTGATGCAAGCTAGAGTTATCTGAAAGGAAGGACCCTCAATTGAGAAAATGCCTCTGTAAGGTCCAGCTGTAAGTCATTTGCTTAATTAGTGCTTGATGAGGGAAGGCTCAGCCTATTGTGGGTTGTGTCACCCCTGGGCTGGTAGTCCTGGGTTTTATAAGAAAGTGTGCTTAGCAAGCCAATAAGCAGCATTCCTCCATGGCCTCTGCATCAATTCCTGCCTCCAGGTTTCTGCCCTGCTTGAGTTCCTGTCCTGATTTGCTTTGGCAATGACAGCAATGTGGAAGTGTACCCCTATAAACCTTTTCCTACCAACTTGCTTCTTTTGTATACACATAATTACTGGAAATGAAATCTACATTCTGAAAAGTAATTTTGAGTGCTGTTTAGTCAACTCCTAGGGTATTAATTCCATTAGTACATTTCACATGCCAAGTCATCCCTTGGCTTTAAGTTGAAGTTCATTTGTACTCAGAAAGTTCCCATTATTTACATGTTACAATATGGATATGAAAGTTATAGCAAATAGTAAAGCCAAAAGAAATGTCAAGAAAAAGATTTTAAGCTTTAGCATTCAAACCTACCTCTGTTTAGCATTGAACTGGTGCTTATGACCACCTAATCATTATAACATCTAATTGTACATGTTACCAATAATTGTGCCTCAAGAGGAATGATCACAGATGGGGTGTTTTTTGTGATTCCCTATTACCAAAGAAAGGTGACTGTAGAGGAATATTTAATCTTTTAATCCAGCAACATTGCTGCTCTGGGAAAGGATCACTTACAAGGCCTGTGATCCAGCTGGAATGCAGCACAGGCTTTTAGGTAACCCAACTCAGAAGGCAATGGTGGCACACACTTTTAATCCCAGCTCTTGTGATGTAAAAGGAAGCAGTCAGTTCAGAAGTAGGTCACTATTCTCAGTTCATGACTTTTTCAGTTCATGATTTTCAGTTCAGAGTTCACAGTCAGTTCAGAGGTAAGAGAGAAGCAGTAGAGATTGAGAGAGTAGAAGGAGATTGAGTCAGAGCAGCTAATCAACTGAAAAGTGGAAAGTCAGAAGCAGTGTCAAGTACAGAGTGAGTATATATCTTTAATCCCAAATCTGAGAGTGAATCAGGGTAAAGACTTGGCAGAGTGACATCGGAGATCAATCAGAGTGAAGAGCAGGCAAAGCAATGAATCAGAGGAAGAGTTAGCAAAGTGAGTCAGAGTGAAGACACACCCTATACTCATGATATAAAAGCAGGCTATCGGCTCAGAAAGCAGGCAATCAGAGAATCAGTCAGATAAGACACAGAGGCCAGCAGGAGAGTAAGTTTGGGAGAAAGGTGAGCTAACAACAAAAGTCTATTTGGAGCCTAGCAAATCAGTTCAGTCAGAGAAGTTGCGAGAGTCTGCCAGAGTCAGAAGAGTTCAGCAGAAACAGCCAGCTCGGAAGGTCAGTTTGAAACAGCCAGCTTGGAGAAGAGTTTAAGCCCAGTGAGTGAATTATTTCAGCCAACCAGAAGAGTCTGTTAAGTTCAGTACTGCTCTGAGTTCAGAAGGAGCTAGTCAGAGTGAGTCAGTCAGTGGTAAGTTTCAGAGGCTGAAACATTCTAAGTTTAGGTTCACAGACTGTATGGAGGCTGAAAACTTCTAGGTCTGGGATAGCATCTTCAAGATTAGATTATACAGAGACTGAAACCTTCCAGGTCTACAGTCAAGATTAGATTGTATGGAGACTGAAAGCCTCTAGAAATGGGGAATTAATTAGCTGAAGAATAAACTGCCTTTTGCCTTGAATCTACACCTAGAGACTACATTTTACTTATGATATTATTTGATGTATTTTTGTTTATTTGTTTGGTAACAGGAAGAACCACAGTACTATTGATATTAGGAAAGAGAAGAAAAATATCTCATAGAGATGTTATCATAGGAACTATATTAGGAGAGCAGGTACACAAGGATACAATGCACCATCTAAAAGGGGGAAGACATATTTTTAATTGCTTTATTAATTGCAGAATGTAAGCATTATTAATTTCCCATGGGATTTATGCTCAGTAGTAACAAGGGGTATACTATGATGCTGGAGCTATGATTTATATTTTGTAGGATTAAATAAAGTAGATATGGTACATCCAAAGGCTAAAATAGCTTAAATATACAATGATAATATATGTGTATACTACATATACTATATGTCATATAAAACTCTGTATAGTTTCTTAGAAAGGCTAATGGTAATAAAAATAATAATGTTTGTGTGTTATCTAATATAGTGTCCCCTAAAAAGGAGAGTGATTCCCAATTTACAGATATGGTTAATAGTGAGGTCATATGGTAAGAGGTAGGCATTTTAGTTCGCAGTTTCAGAAGGCTGAGTCCTTCCACTAGGCCCCACTGCAAAATATACACTTGTGCAGAACATCATGGTAGTGGTAGAATACAGGTAAGGGATGCTGTTAACCTCACAGCAGATAGGAAGTAAAAAGAGAGCAGAAGGAATTGAGGAAATTATATAACCTTCAAAGACATATCACTACTGATGTGTGGATTCCTTTGTGCACTCTTCTTCCTAGGAAGTAGCCAATCCTTTGGCTGCAGGCTCAACTTTGGGGAAGAAAGCACAGGGTGTGGCGGTTTGCAGGTACATAGTCTTTGGATGAGTCTGTTAGGGAATTCAAACAGCAATACAGAGTGACTAAGGTAAAATGAGACCATGTGGTTAGGCCTTAAGTCAGAGTGATTATTGTCCCTGTAAGAAGATACACACAGAGGAAAGGTAGTAGAATAAGCAGCGTTGGGGTTAAGATCATGCCATCCAAAAGGAAAAAGGCCTATCTTGGCCACAGTCTTGGAGGTTTCAGGATGTGGTCAGTTTGCCCCTTATTTTAGGCCAGAGGCAAGGCATCATGGCAGCAGTGAGAGCACAGCAAAACTGCTTCCTCACCATTGGGAAGCAAAAGAGAAATATAAAGGGACCAGGGTCCAGAAACCCTCTTCAAAGGCACAATCTCAGTGATCTATGGTCCTATCAGTAAGTCCCACTTCTAATGGATATTACTTCTACCACACCAGTAGAACTGTCTGGGGATCCAACCTTTAAGTAACAGGTCTTTGGTGGACATTCAAGATACAAATTGTAGCATGGGTGTGTAGGAGTGTCAGCCATAACTTGTAGTCTGTGTGGTCAATAGTTATTAACATCTATAAGCCAAGGAAGGAAGGAAGTGAACGTGAAGGAAGGAGGGAGAGAGAGGATGGAGGAGAGACAGACAGACAGACTGACAGACAACACACACACATACACAGAGGGAGATAGATAGATAGATAGATAGATAGATAGATAGATAGATAGATAGATAGATGATAGAGAAAGGGATCCTATAAGAAACTAACAATTTTGACTCCTGGATCTTGGACTTGTAGCCCCAACAACCCGGAAGAAACACATTTATGTTGTTTAACCTACGCAGACTGTGTTACTTTGTTAGGAAACCTGTCAAATTCATACTCCATACTGCTAAACATTAGATCTATATACAGATATGTGCTGCCCTTTCCTCCTGCCCTTTCTTTTCTTGGCATCCGGTGGTTTTGTCTGTTTCATAACTTAAACACTGGAGAGGGAAATGAGAACCTATTGTGCAAAATAACACAAGTCTAATTTGAAGTGGCTATGACAAGGCTATGACCTAGGAGCGTTTGCAGTAAACATGTTTTCTTTGTGTTCTTGTACTGCCTCCAACTCGTGAAATATTCCTAGGGAAGAGTGGCTCCCTCCAGGCTAACACCACACAGTGTTCATATCTGGACACAAGTTCTTACAGGGATGCATGACTTGATTTTTTTATATGTCTGTTTATAATTTTACCACACCCACAGTAGACACTGACATTGCAAGCATAAATTATTCATTTCAGTAACTCCAACACCTACTACTGTTTCTGATTTCATCTCTGAATTTCTTGAATGGATAGATTTAACATGAAACCACTCAAAACATAAAATATTTCTAAAATAAATTAAAACCGAATTATAAATGCAACACCAATGATCATGAAACAGAAGGTGTAAAGGAGATTGCAGAATGTGCTAAAATTATTTAAAATTATTTAGAGTAACTATGGGAATAGTAAATGAATAATTTAAAGAAAGAAAGCAGGATAAAGGTAGAAACAGGAGGGGCATGGTTAAAGGAAAGGAAAAAGAGGAGGGATGGAGGATATTCTAGTGGAGGGAAAGAGAAATGAGCTAGAGATTAGGAAAAAAAGAAAAGGGATGAAAGGCTTCCCAATAATAAAATGTACAGAAATAAAATTAGGTAAATGGGGCTGGTGTGATGGCTCAGCAGGTAAAAGCTAGCCTGAATTTGATTTCCACAATCAATGGTTGAAGGGGAGAGCCAACTCCAGCAAGTTGTCCTCTGACTTTGTGTCTGTCTGTCTCCCTCTCTCTGTCTCTCCCCTACACCCATATGCAAATAGTAATGATGATAAATGATGATAAAAATAATTTAGCTGAATGAGAAGCTAACAAAAAAAACAAACAAAAAGTAACAAGAGTGCATTTAAAAATTAAAAAGTCAAAATACTACTAAAAGCAGAGAAAGGAAAAAAGCAGGAAACAGTGCAGACATGTAAAAAAGAAACTAAGGAAAATATTATCCAATGATGAAAAATGTTTAAACAAAAATTCGGTCAATGTATGAAGGTCAATAGAAGATAAAAACATAAAAACATATGATAAACATTTTATTTCTATTAGTGTAGTACAAAAAAAGCAATCTCATTGGTCAAAACAAAGAAAAACAAGAAGGAAAGGGTAAGAAAAGAGGTTAACACAAAGAAGGAAATGTTGGAGTGATTGCTTCCTGTGTCTTCAAAAACTGGAGACCATTAGTTATATGCAGCCAGTAGGGAAGGGTCAGTTGTATTTGTGAACGCTTTGCTCTCCTTTATGCTGTTGATGAGTCTGTATTCTACAAATGGCCAACACCTGCCAGAGTTGTCTTCACTTTGGTAGCTTTGAGTAACAGAGGCTTCCGTGGACTTACTTAGCCTTGTAGTATGGGTGTTGGAAAGGTTCCTTTACCCTCTCCAGATTCCCTAGATTATATCCTCTGAGATGGGCTTGCTGTGGGTAGAGTGTCTCCCAAATGCACTGGGGGTGGGGGTGGGAGAGCACTCATATACTGAAGTCTGTTGAGGTGTAACACCCACCTTTGAACTTACCATGGCTTCTTGAGTGTTAATGACCTTGATGGAGGAAATAGAGCAGTGAAGGGAGATAGGTGCTCCAGAGGTTGACCTACCTGCTGACCTAAGGCTTGGAGCTATAACTCCAAGGTTACTATCAGTTGCTGAGATCTGCTCTTGGCTACTGATCACAGAGCTGTATTTCCCTAAGAAATCTCCTGCCTGAGCTGCGTCTCCTGCTACCTGCACCTTTTGGCTTGCCAATACTGGCCCTCATGCTCTCCACAATTGCCTCCCTGGGCCTTCTTTTACCCTGGGGCATTGGCAGGGCAAATCAGATCTTGACCTGTGGTTCTTCCTTGTTCTCAGGCTTCCAGCATAGCTTAGATTAACAATAGATTGTCTCTCAATATGGCTCCAGCTGCTTTCCAAGTCATAGTGAGTGTCAAAATGGGTTTCTTTGTGTCACTTCTCCATTTGCTGAAGGATTACTGTCCCAGTGAAGCCTATAGCTGAATTTGAGGCTTATCTTGTCTTGTGGGATGGAGCTGCTGTCTGTCTATTGCCTGGCTTCTCTTAGGAAATAACCCCCCAACCCCCACCCCTGTATTAGTTACTTTTCTATTGCTGTTACAAAACAGCATGACCAAAGCAACTTATAGAAGAAAGTTTATTTGAGGCTTAGAGATCCAGAGGGTTTAGAATCCATGATTGCAGAGCAGAGGTATAAGGGGGAAGGCAGCTAGAACAACAGCTGACTGTTTAAGATGAACTCACATCTAAAACCATCTTAGATCCCCCCATCTCTCTGTCTCTCTGTCTCTCTCTGTCACTGTGTATGTGTGTGTGTGTGTGTGTGTGTGTGTGTGTGTGTGTGTGTGCGCGCGCGCACAGAGGCCAGACGAAAGCATTGGATTCTCTAGAGTAGGAATTACAAGGTTGTGAGTGACCCAACACGAGTGGTGGGGACCAGATTCCAGTCCTGTGTGAGAACAGCAGCACTGCTGAGCCAACCTCACCTTTCTTTCTGGAGTAGAGTCCATGTTTTCTGATTCTGACTCTGTTTTTCATCAGCTACCAAATACCTCAATTAGAAGATTCTGAAATGTTCAGCCTCTTTTTAAATAAGGGAAAACCCAAGTAGGACTTTGAGTTGCCTAGGAAAATGGCCATCATGACTCTACTCTACTTCTACTGAGAAGGGTATAGGGACCTAGGAGGCAGAGAGTATAGAGATTTCAGAGAAAAAGGCCTCCCACATGCCCAACCAAGGAAAGCATACTCTGTAAGGTCTGTCAGGCACTTCATTGGAAAATGTCCTTTTCTTCTAGACATGCTCAAAATGCCTGAATGTCTGCATTATTAGTAGACTTGATTTCAGTTTGGTAATTAACTATGTACTTGTTGACCTCCGACTTTTTGAGTACAACAGAATTGAAATGTATTTAGATTGTTACAAACAGCATCTAGTTATTTGAACTACAGAATACTAGGCATTTTTCATCTACTGTTTAGTCTAAGGAGCTTTGTGCTCAGTCTGGGGATCTGGTTAATAACAAATTATGGTTGTCCTTCCTTACCCATGAACTCTGAATCTATGGCTTTATCTACCATGGATCAAAAAATTCTGTAAACAATTTATTATAACAACTCTTTATTTAGGATATATGCTATTTTAGATGCTAGAGCTGGGCCCCATGGTGCACACCTGTGATCTCAATGTGTGCAAAGCTGAAGCAGGAAGACTGAGAGTTCAAAGCCAGCCTGGGCTACATAGGGAGTTTATATCTCAAACACATTAGGTATATTAGGTATATTAGGTATATTAGGTATATTAGGTGTATTAGGTGTCATAATTTATTAGGTGTGGGTGAGTATAGGCTATAGTCAATACCAAGTTTATATAAGAAACTTGAGCGTATGCTGATTTTACTATCTGTAGAAGTCTTGGGATAAGTCCTTTCCCAATATTGTATATTTTTCAGCCCCTCACCTGAGTTTCCAGAGGTACAATCCAAGAATGGTCACCTTCTCCTGAATCATGAGCTACTGTTATTTTTAGACAATAGGCAGTGAATGAAGCAAGATGTCTCACTAGCTGTGCATTATGTGGAAGGCAGTTTGCCTTCAAGAGTTTACTATTTGTAGAATGACTGCCAAAGCCCCACAGATTTGTGTCAACACCACCAAAGAAGCAGAACCAGGCATTTTAGAGAAGCAGAATGACCTTCCACTAGACTTTATAGTTACCAAGACAGGAACACAACTGAAGGTCAGCTCTAACTTCCAGGTTCTTAGCCTCGGAGAGGCAGAGGGGAAGGAAACAGAGAAACAAATAAGCAAGCCAACTAAAGTGACTGCCTGGTGTTTGAGAACAAAGCAGAGGCAAATGATAGATCTGCTTTGATGCCAAACATCCACATCTTCTATTTTCTAAAGACATTGAACTTTATGTGACTAAATTTAGAAAAATGTAAATTCCTAGTGTTTGATCTCATCTGGGTAGTAAGAGGTTGTTTGTTGTCAGTAGGGAAGTTTTAACCACAGAGCGCTAATACTCTACTACATTCCCACTTAATATGAGTCACAGTAAACAAATGCAGGTCAGAATTTAAAAGTGTGTCCATAAAAAAAGATATCTGTACTATTTAATAGCCACTGAAATTTAAATAACACAGGGTCATGTTTCTTTATTTAAAATAACATTAGAAAAAAAAAAAAAAGACCAAAAGGCCCATGGTTATTTCTAAAAGCAAACAAAGAGAGCTTGCTGGTACATATGAGCCTTGTTTGTTTTTATTTGCCGTCTTCTTAGGGGTTGAACTCATGGTCTCATGACAAACTGAATGATTTTGAAAAGTTAACAAAAAAGGCTCCTTATGTGATATGTGGAAGGAAATTAGCACCTGTAGGAAACAGGCTGATAATTGTACTCACTTTTGTCCCATTTTCAATATTCAGTGCTCTTCGGGTTACCATGGTGATCATATCTGTGTTCTGCATTTTCATTCCTAGGAAACAGGGAACATTGTGGCTACTAGGAAGGACACGATTAAAAATCTGTTAAGTATTATTTTGAATTACCTGCTTAAAAGCACCCCATTTCTTTCCCCATTTGTGTTCTCTACCCCCTCTCTCATATTTTGGGTTATATTTAGTGAGGAGACTGAAGCATCTCCAAATTCAGGTTTACAAGGAAAATGAAGAAGCATGTTTAGCCTTAAATCTTAGTGCAAAGATCGAGGTATGATGTCACAGCATTGCTACGGAAACAAACAATGAGGGATCTAAAATAAGCACTTTTCCAGCAGGAGCTGGCCTAGAAAGTCATTCTTGATGCTAGAGGAAGCTGGGACCAGGAAACACACTCAGAGGTGGAGTATGTGTTCCATTCGGTGATGTCATACTAGATGTTTATTCTTTGTGCTTGAGCAGATAGGACAACAGATGTAGTTCATTGGTACTGTGTATTCTTAGTTAGCATAGGCAAGACTGGGTTTGATTTCCAGTATCTCAAAATAAAATTAAAGATTAAACAGAGAGATGTTGTGAGAGCTTTCCCTCACAAAACCAACTTGAATTGGAAATTTATAGGCAAACAGAAAAGAATTTCTGTACACTATAAAAGCAAACAGCAAGAAATTTATGTGTTGTTCCTTCCTACATTTAAAACACAAAAGTCCTTTCAACTCTAATGAAAGGTATCCAATGAGTCATACTTGAGTAGCCCAAAATGCCCTACTATTTACATTTCTAGATATTGGCTGCATTTATCACAGTTGGCCTGTGTGAGAAATAGTAATAAGTCAATTCATGTTTAAGATTCTGAAAAAGAGCTGGAGAGATTGTAGTTAAGTACATTTGCTGCTCTTGCAGAGTTCTGCTGTTAGTATCCACATCGTGTGGCACACAATGAAGTCCAGTTCAAGGGGATACAATGCCCTCTTCTGGCCTCTTCAGATAACTGCACTCACATGCATATACTTTTGCACATAGTTAAAAATAAATTTAAAAAGGATTCTAAAACAAGAATCTATGCTTTAAAATCTCTCATTTCCATTGCCACACAATAAGAAAAATAAGCACAGTAAATCAGAAAAGCAGAGGAAGTGGAAACTGTTCTGGTGGGCTTTTTGACTGGTTTGCTAGGATCCATCATTTACAGGACCATGTATGCATGTGCCATGGGCCAATGTACTTCTCTAGTGCAGCTGCTGAAGCTCGCCTCCCTTTCCTGCCATCAAGATACAACATCTCCTCTTTTTCTATTAATAAAGACTAGTGTCTATATCGGCGCCTGAAGTAGTAGACTGTAGGGTCACATATTGGGCCCTGACCTTCACCTGTCAATGGTGAATTGGATAAGGTAGGGGGCAAATATCTAATGATTATAAAAACAACATTTTTTAAAGCTAAACAATAACTCCTTCTGCATAAAACAGGTCAAGTGTTCTATCATGTTGTCAGTTAATGAATCCGGGTCTAATTGGCCTTAACAGGTAACTCTTTTGGTATGCCAATAGGCATTATAAAAGTTATGTTCCCAATCCCAGGGAGTTCTTTTTTGACTAAAAGTTCCAGCCTGAGGAAACCAGACGTCGTATTCTCTTAGACTGCTTCCTGCTGAAACTGGGATGTCATAGAGGCTTCAGGAAGGCTGGTGATTTAGTCAAAAGTTTGGGGGTGGGGGGTCAGACAATTGGGTATTTGTCAGAAGCATCTGGCTTTCTGATTCAGCTGAATGGACAGGAGTGGCATCTGTTGAATTGGTCCCATCTGTATCAGCTCTCAACAAGTTCAGGGCTTGTAGCAGTTTGGAGTGCAGAGCTGATTTTGGGCAGTGTCTGTCAACCAAATAGAATTTGTTGAAACAGATAAAGACTAGAGGCAGAAGTTAAAGTTCATGAAGCTTACATTTGGAACATTTAGCATCGAGATCCACATTGTAGAAAAAAGCAGCTAACACGTGTCTGTTCAACAGCTGGATTAGACTCATGCCTTCATATTTTTCTTAATCCTAGCCCCCCGCCCCTTTTAATCTAACCATTTATTAGAAAGTGAGTAGTTATACTGAGAGCAGTCACTGTAAGTTTCTTTTTTTAAATAAAGGAACAGTAAAAAATTATATTTGAAACCTGTTTTTCCTTAAATACAGAGCCTATAGTATGACAAACCTGTCTGTCTTTTTTAGAAGGAATTTCAGTAGCTCTATTGGCTGACTGAATAAGGCACTGCATCCTTGGAGGGAGGCGCTGGTTCATGTTTTTGTTCCTAAAACTATAGTTAGTCATCAAGCCATCAGAGATCTGAGGAAGGATAAATTATAGAATTACATGGTTTATATATCAATTAAAAGTGACAGGAATCCATTGCCTAGGTAGTTCCCTGAGGCTCCTGTGGTTCGCTGGGGCAGACATCTTCTGATGCACAGAAACAGAACAGATTTGATCTCTAGCTGTCAAACAGAATGGTGCAGACCTCTGGCTACCCAGATCTGAAATGTTTTTTTTTTTTTTTCCTGTCAGAGAAACTAGGGAAGCTGGTCTTGTCTTCGCTAGGCAGAGCAAGGCAGCTAACCCAAACGTGTCCACAGATTATGCAGAGTCTAGAGGCAGGTGAGGCATAGGGCAGTTTTTCCCAGTGGTTAGCAAGTAGCATGATCCAGGTGGATTCTTCATTGTAGAGACCCATTAACTTCTTGGAGACCTCAAGAGATACTGTTAGGAATGGCCACTGTTTATTGTAGAAAGCCTAAGCATTTAAATTCCATATTTAGCAGATTTCTAGAAGATTTGAGGACCATAATCTCTCAAATATATCTTTAATCTATTAAGTATATGTATATATATTAAGCATATATTGATTCTTAGTTACTTGTTTTAGATTTAAATTTGAAAACATATAGAGAGCTAAGTGAAGTTTACTTTTGGAATTAATTAACGCTCTGTATGACTAGAAAATATATAATATAGTCTTGAGTACATTAAAGAACTTGACCATTTATAGGGTAACTGAACATTAACCTTCATGTTTTAATTATCAATTAATTGTAGTTCATAAGCTATTAGTCTTTTAGCTTGTCCCTGTTAGATTTTAGCTTTAAAAATAATTTCTGAATTGAAGCTTTTTTAATATTAAAACAAAACTTTTAACTCAAACTACAATTTACAAAGAGATTGGAACCTTTTTTTCCCCTGGCTTTTTTATAATTACCAATACAGAATATTATAATTTTTTTGTCCTATTTCAATTATCAAAATAACTAAGTCTTAACAAAGTTGGCAAAGACAAGAAGATAAACATACATTTTTATACCTGAATAGATAAGCAGAAACATTTTTTAAACTAGTGCTTTTCAATCTTCCCAATGCTATGATCCTTTTAACAGTTTTCATGTTGTAATGTTCCTTCAACCATAAAAATCACAATTGCAACTTTTTCTTTTTACTTTTATGATTTAAAATGCAAACATTCAATATGTAGATAGCTCCAGACTGTCCCTGTCAAAGGCTCCTCTAGCCCCCAAAATGTTGTGACCCATAGGTTGAGAACTGTTGCTCCAAGTTTTTTGCCAAACTGCTTAGGCCATAGTAAACATTTTTATACCTAAAATGTCCCACAGCTGTGTAAATTTAAATACCTTAAAAGCTTTTCATTAAAATAGCCGGTTTTAATTTTTTGTAAAGTTTCCTCTTCAAGTAGTTAAAAATCTTCCTATTATGTGTTTTTGTAATACAAACAGTTCAGTGTTCTATATCTGGGATTACATACATTCCTCCTGGCCCCACCCTCAGCAACAGTCTGCCTTCTAGGTCCAAGCCAGCTCCAGCACAGAGATAGCTTTAAATGGCAGCTGAATCTCCAAAACTGTCAGGTTTGTTTACACAAACCTCAGCTGTTTTTTATGATCCCTTTATATCTTTAAAGTATCATCTGAGTGATTGTTACACTGAAAAGTTTGGCTGCCAGCATAAGGTACATTCCTGTATATGAATACACAGAGGTGTAGCTTTAATATCTTATTAAATATTGATTTTAAAAATCCTATCTTTATAAACCTTGTTTTTAGGACAGAAAAACATCGTATAAAAATCCATCTTCATCTAAAATATCTCAGAGATCTGTTGTCTCTTTGATCGGTAACATGTGGCCACTTTAAGAAGGTAGTGAAGTCACATGACACCTGTCCTCTTTGATCCCAGTAAAGATGGCACTAGACACATGGTGGCCTTTTTATTTAAATAAGAAGGCAACCAATATGGTTGCAAACCACATGTCAGCAAGTCACATGTTGTTCATATCCCAAAATGGAGTATTGCCATGTGGTTTTTTAAAGATTATTATGAATCCCTTGTTATAAGATTTAAGTTAACTTTGTTTTTACAGATATTACAGATTTTTAACCATATTCAATAAACTTTTCATTTTTCATATCCAAAAGACATTTGAATCCCTGCTAAACTGAACCCAGAGATAAATTCTGAGCCTTGCCAAAACAGCTACAGCAGCCATGGTGGCTGGTGACTAATATAGCAAAGGCAACAGTATAATTTTTCATACCCAAATGAACATAAAACAGAAAGTTCATCATCCACACACAGACAAACCTTTTCACAAAACAGGGACAAAAACTTTTGAACACATAAAACAGCAACAAAACCAAGACATAGAAAAATAGAAACCAGGCCTGGAAAAACAGAACGGAGAAGCATCAGGAATTCTATAAGATGGCTTGTTGCTGTTTTCAGCATGGGTGCACCCAGGTACTTTGTCTGCTTTTTCTGGAAAGGCACAAGTGAAAACCTGGCCCCGGGATTAGTAGTGAGAAAGGGCCTTTCCAAGCGGAATCCATGGAGTTTCTCCAAAGACTAGCAGTATTGCCTTCAGATAAGAACCCTGGGAGACTGGAAAGTGCTGGAGCACAGGCAGTGGGAAAAGCATGGTGGCTGCAGGTATCTGACTACCTCATCCCCAGGACATGGCAAGTGCTCCTTCTTGGGGTTGTGGGGGAGGCACTGCAACACTCCAGCAGGGTAGTTTAGTGCCATACTTTCCCTACTCCCCCTACCCCTATCCACTTTTTAGCCATGCCCACATGTTCTGGGCCAGTGGCAGAAGCTGTTCTGCAAAATCTCCCCTTTAAGTCTGCAGGATAACCCATTTCCAAGTAACCCTGTCCCAGATCTGGCCTTCCAGCACCCACAACAGAGATCCAATACTTAGTCATAGAAAGCATTTAACTGCTTAGAGAAAATTAATTATTTTCTCTCTCACTGTTGGGAAGAGATCCACTCACCTGATGTATTCCAAGGGTTTAAGCCTTCATGGAAGATCTCTGCTCCATGTTGGGCACCATTTGTGGGTTTTTGGTGGGTGCAGAGTTTCCAAGGGGGTTAGCGGTGATAGAATCACTAGCCAAGAAACAGACTCTTGGGAAATATCTTCATGGTACAGATCCATTTATTGCGGAGAGAAATAGGTTTTTCTGGAGATAGTAGGGTGGTGCAGAAGGGAGAGGTCCAATTGGACTATGCTTACTAGATATTCACTTCAATCAGCCTATCTAAAGCTTGCTAATCAGAGAGGGATGGATAAAGGTCAGTAAATAGCCAATATTGGTGAACAAGGTTTCCATAAAGACAGAGAAAGTGGAAACTGTTCTGGTGGGCTTTTTGACTGGTGTGCCAGGATCCATCATTTACAGGACCATGTATGCATGTGCCATGGGCCGAGGTACTTGTCTAGCACAGGCTCTGAAGCCCGCATCTCTCTCCTGCCATTGGGATCCAGTAGCTACCAACAGGCTCTTACATTTTTTTTTGGTCATATCTGAATTTTTATGTAGATACTGGGGGTCTGAAATTGGTTTTGATGCTTGCCTGGAAAGCCGTTAACTGAGCAATCTTTCCAGCTCCTAGGAAAGCTTTTTATGCTTGAGTTTGATCAAGAGTGAAGAACTGATTTCTAAGCAGTTTTAGAAATCTGACTGGACAAAGTGACCCAAAAGATCATCTTTAGATGGAAACCCTACATGGCTTGTCCAGAGTCTTCCTGGCTTCTTTTTGTGTCATGTAATTCTTCCAGGGGATAGGATAGGATCCTTGGAAATGATCTTGGGAACAGGGAAGGGGAGAGTGGACTTTGTAGGACTTATGACTTGCTGTGGGGTAGAAACCAGCCTCTGACCACCCCAGAGATGGGGACTTTGGCTTCTTTGATTCACTGCAGGGATGTGTAAGAGAAAACTGGAAATTGCCTTCAGTGCAAAAAACTCAGAAAAGCCACAGCACTACTAAACATGGGCACTTGTATATGTAAAAAAACCCATCAAAACAAACAAAGAACAAAGAAAGGAAGATGCCTATGCTCCTGAACCTGGGTAAATATTATAGAAATAGGGGATGGTATTAACACAGAGGGAAAATAGGTCACAAAAGAGACGCAACCTGTGCCATGTTCAGAGCACCATCACTTGCAGTGTGGGTTCCAAGTACGAAGATGGACTTGAGGGAACTGTCTCTTGTACCATGTAATATCCAATGTCAAGTGTATTCATAAGGTCATCTGGGCAAAGCAAGTACCCAAAGCTCCTTATGAGAAGAGACAGCTAGAAACTGGGATGTAGACTTAACTCTCACAAAGCCACTTTATCCCTAGAAGAATTTTCATATGACCCAGGACAAAATTATGTATGCTTATGTGTGAATTTATATCTTAATATTGTAAAGCAGAACTGGTTCATGCTTTTAAAATAACTTCCAATATGCAGGAAAGTGATAATTATATGTTTTATTGTTCCAAAAAGTAGTCCTAGAAACTGAAAAGTGAACATTAGATTTTTTTAGTGTTCTTAGAAATCTGGGGTGGATATAAAACAGTGGTAATCAAATTTTGTTATTTCCAGGGCTAGCTTTAGAAGTTGATCCAGAAAGTTCCATCACACCTTTTAAACTGCTACTCCATATGAATCCATCACAGACGAGATGTAAGATAGACTGAGCCTTGTAAAACAGCAGTATAGAATGGGTTCCTACTAAACCAAATTAGTGCTATGGAAAAGTCAGTAACTGTAATACACCACAAGAGGGCATGTTGGTACTTTAAAGATCAGTGAGTTGCTGGTCAAAGGACAAGGTGCAAGCCGGCCTGCTCCTTTGCTGTCTCTAAACATCAAATCTGAAAGAATTTCTCTAGTAATTTTTTATGGAACTTGAAAAGAATAATGAGACTTTGCTACACAAATTAGCAAACAAGCCATACAAATTCTTGTTTTCACTGAAAAAAATTGCCTGTACTTTTCCTAAGACACTGGATTTATATCATATACACATGTATACATATGATATTATTATGATATTATTTCTAGATATATGTTCTTCATTGTCACCACTAAGCAAAGTCTCTTTAAGAAAACAAGTTGTTTCCTTTTGTTATCAATAATGAAAATTACAGATAGATGACACTGAAGTTAATTTAACAGATGAGAAAATGTTTAAGAATTATGAATTATACAGAAATGTATAATAAATTGACATACTCAAAAAATCTTCATACCATTTTTTTTCTCACACATGTAAGTAGGTGATTTGTTACATATTGAATAATGGCCTTTAAATTTTATTCTTGAGCACTTCATACAGGAGTACACTTTGTTTGCATAATTTCTGCCCAGCTGACTTTTCCCTTTTCACTTTTTCTAGGAGTCATGAACTCTTCTTATATAATTATTATCCTTTTACACATGAACACATACACACATAGACACACATACACTCACACATAGACACAGAGATGGACAGACACAACACAGACATACACGCAAAACAGATATAGACACAAACACACAGACACATCTACTGGGTCCTTTAGTGTTACTTGTATTTATGTGTGTTTAGGGCCTTGGAAAAATTTCCCCATCGAAGATGGCATACTAACTAGTGTTGTCATTATTAGATCTTGCTTTTATTGACTGAGTTATCTATCATCTTTAAGCCTTCATACTGCTTCTTTAATAGTTAGTAGAATCTCAACATGGAGATGGAAAAAAGAATTTGTATATTGTTATCTAAAGCAGAAGATTAAAATAAATAAAAGCAAGTGAACTGCAAAATTCTCACAGCATATTAATTTTGGGATGATCCTAGAACTATATGTGATGCTCTTTTATTAGCAGAAAATAAATTCATAGACATTCCTCACTAGAAATATTCTTTTCATCCAAAGATTGATAGACATTTTCTGTAAAGAGTTATGCTTTTCTATGTGTTAAAACAAAATACCAGACTTAGGCTACTTTTGAGGAGAAAAGGTTTCTTTAGGTCACAATTTTGAAGCCCCATTGGCTAGGCCTCTGACGGGGGTCTAATGGCATGTGACTTTAAGGCAGGAGCATGTGTGGAAATGAGATTATTTCACCAGACAGGAAGCTATGCAGTGTTTTAGAGTCAGGCTGATTTTAGAGTAACTTGTTTTCAAAAGACTCAGTGTTCTTTGAGAAGGTGCTTAGACGTGTATGTACTACAGTGGCTTGCAGGTCTGACTACAGAAAGACATTCGAAAAGCACCATTTCCCAGGCCACACTTCAGACTTACTACATTAGAGTCTCTGGAGTCTGTGACCCGGATAATGTTCAGTGCTTCTCAGTTGGGTCTTGGTAGTACCCAGGCTAGTACTAACCCAGCTCATGGGTTAGTTCTTGGGAGCCAGAAGGATAAAGGACAGACTTAATTGATTCTTTGTTTGTTTGTCTACTTTTTTTTTTTTTTTTTTGAGGTTGGCCATGCTGTGTTTAAATCTAGGCTCTGCTTTCCTGAAGTCATTTGTCCCTGAGCTGGTAAAGTACATAGCATTTCTGAGTTCCAGTTAGCCTCTTCATGACATGGAGCCAGTGTCAGCTCCTGTGGTAAGAAGTGCGACTGTGACAGTGTGACTCATGAGGACTTGCAGACATAGACATATCTAAAATTTACATCTCTCTCCTTTTTTTTGTCTTTGGGACAGTTGAATTAGTTTTGCTTCACTCACTAGTACACAGAATTTTACTGAAATGAGAGGATAGTTTTTTAAAAGCAGATATAAAATTTTAGTTTGTTCTAAAAGTAGCATTTCTTCTAAAACTTCTGGAGAACTCAAGGTTCAGGTGGCATCAATGGGTGTGCATGAGTGATGGATTAGCATGCCCACCATTTTCAGGCCTTAGTACCAGCTGCAAAGATGCCAAGGATGGGCGAGGTCATGTCCCAGCCTGTGTTGACTTTCTCTGCATTTTGGCATAAGGCAAGTCTGTCTACTTGGGAACTGGCTTTTAATTTGACATTCCTGCCAGGCATTGTTCTTACACGCAGAGGTAGGTGGTTTTAGCTTCTTTGTTAGAAGTACAGTTAGGCCACAGTGAATTAGGCCACATCCGCTGTTCCTTTAAAAATTTGCTTTTAATATTTTGTATTCTCCCTTGTTTGTCTGCATAAAGAACACAACTCCCTCTAAATCTTGAGCATGGAAAATCACAGGGCAAATTAGTAGTGATTACTTGGCAGGAGACACAATGCTGAGGAGGGGCTGGCAACTCCCTTCCTCAGGCCAAGCGCTTTCTTCTTCATTGGAAGCAATTATTCATCTGCTCTTTGGAGGACACTTTGCTTTTTCCTGAACACACATGACTACCAAACACATGAAGGAAAAAGATAATTATACAGTTCACGTTGTTGACACTCTCTCCACAATAGGAAAATCTTTCCACAGAAAAGAAGACTGGCAATCTTTCAGTTATTTTCTTAAAAGAAGAAAGCCAGGAAAAACACAATTGTAATTAATGGAAGCATTGCTTCTGCTCCTAAATGCACAGTGTTGCCTCCAGTGTCTGTAGCCTGTGGGTCAGAAAGTCAAACTGGCGCTCCAGAAGCTGTGGATTTATAAAGTGAGTCAGTTTCCTTGTATGGAACATCACATTTGCACTCTAATTTTGAGTCTGCTGCTAGTGAAACGAGAAGTGGGAAATCCTACTTAATGTGTCTTATTGGTTCTACCTATCTTCACAGAGCACACAGGGAAGGAGATAGTGAGGTTCTTCAAGGAATCAAGATAGGACAAATGGACAGCACTGTATGTTAGTGTGGTTTTTCTTGGGGTGGGGATGGTAGCTCTATGAATAGAATAACAACTGGAAGGCCCAACCAGAAGTAGAAATAAATTTGAAGCCATTTCATTAAATTGATGCACATGTCTCAGAATCCAAAACCAAAACATAACTCTTATTTTTAACAAAAAATTGTTTCCCGAGCCAAATATTAAAGCAATGCACAGATGCTCAAATTAGTCAGAAGTATATTTGTCAAGTAAAGTTGGAATATGCATGTGAGAAAACAGACAAAAAAAAAAGGATTAGTAGCATGCTACTTGTAAAGTATTTTCTTCAAAGTAGCAGTGCAAACTGGAAAGAAGCTTATCTCTAAGATAGATTATTTATGTCTTGTATGCTACTACAATAATGTTTGAAGGGATTACTTTGGAGGGTCAGAATAATAGTAGAATGTTGGGAGGTTGAAAATGATTGCTTTGTACATTTTCAGGCACTTTTGGTATTTGTGATTGGGAAAACTGTTCTAAGTCAAGAGAAAACATGTAACACCATGATGCTCATAGTTCTTTTTGCAGATGGGTTACTCATAGTGACAACGGTAATGGTGCTTCACCATGTGTCAAATTCTCAAGTACAAGAGAAAAATAAGGGACCGATGACACAGAATCAAAGTAGCTGAGCAAGCTAATGACAAGCTTTACAAAGCTAGATGTCTTTGTGTTTTCATTGCTAGTGTTCTCTTGTTACTGCACTGTTTAGGAGAAAAGTCTGGTCTCTGTCAGTGCTGACAAGATGGCCCAAGAATTTTCACCAGAGGAGTTACCCAGATCAGTGCCAAGTACCAAGATGGGCCCTCTTCAGTAGATAAATTCTTTTTAGGACGTGGACTGCCCCTCTGGCTTGTTTAATGGTCTGCTGGTTTATTCTGAGCTGACTGTTGGTTGTCTTCTTCCTTGTTTCAGAGCTTTTGTGTGGAGCATAGTTTAGTAACATTCAGCCTATTTCTTGAGGCTCACATCCAATATCTAGCTCCATATTTTTTTCTGTCTCGTCTATCCTGCCTACTGCAACTTTTTCCTTTTTAATGTAGAAATTATAATTGATCATAAAGTTGTTGAAAATGGCCAAGAGGGTGGAGCTGTCTTTGGGACCTCCTTCAGATAAGCAGTAGTCTTCCAGGGAAGACCAAGATCATTTACCCAGTTCTTGGATTGGAAGGAAATACTGGCTCAGAGGGCTGATTACCCAGTATCTTAGGCCACTCTCATATTCCTGTAAGCATGCAGGATAAACTCAAGACCAATGGGAGGAACCAACTTGGGCCAAGACACAGGAATGACTTCATGACCTGCACATAAATCTGACCCAAAGCACAAACTTCACTATATAGAATGGAAGGTTTCAATTTTCAGGGAAGAAAAAATAGATACTAAAGTGTAAAATAGAAATTCAAGTAAGGGAAGAATATTGAGGAAGACCCCCACCATTTGGTACTCTGATGGTTGGTTTTTCTGTCAATTTGACACAAACCAAGACATATCTGGGAAGAGGAAATCTTTATTAAGAAAATTTCTTAATAAGACTGGCAGTAGGCATGTCTGTAGGGCATTCTCTTGATTAATAATTGATGTTGGATGTCCCAGCCCAATGAGGATAGTGACACCCCTGGGTAGGTGGTCCTGGGGTGTATAAGAAAGCAAACTGACAAATCTAGGGGGAGCAAACAAGTAAGAGTACTCCTTTATGGCTTGTACTTTAGTTCGTGCCTTGACTTCCTTCAGTGGGCCTGATATGTTAGACTATAAACCCCTTTCCCCCCAAGTTGCAGTTGGTCATGGTGTTTTATCATGGCAATAGAAACCCTAACTAAGACAAATACTCTAGATGGTTTTGTGCTTGTTAATTATGGTAATTCAGTTCATCTATAAGTATTTGAAGAGATGGGCTGTTTTGATATGACCCTCCCACGCTGTCACTGCTCCATCTCAGCCGGTAGCCACCTGTGTTTTGGCCTGGTTTCCCACTCTGGACAGGAGGAGGAAACCTGCACTGAGGGAGTAGCAGAAAAGTGTTGGAAGAAGGGGACATGGGTTTCTTGGATCGGTCGTAGACTCTGACCCTAGTGCCGAGAACGAACGAACAAGATGCAATGAATCAGTCCTAGGAGCCCCTTCTGGTGGAAGCAGTACTCTCTTAAATCCTGGATCTCCCCTACCTACATGTTCCCCAGAGGGGGAGGGTTCTGGGTACTCAGGGTGGGGAGTCTTATTTGCATGCAGGGCTGGAAATAAGTGGTCTCACAGAGACAAAGAGTGAGGTATCCTATCAGCCACAGGGCAGACAAGCACCTACCAAGTTAATCTCCTTTTGCTTCTGTGAAACAGGCAATATTTAATATTTAGCTGGGATCTGGCCAGGGCCAAAAGAGAGGAGCTGCTAAACACCCAACTCTCTCACCTTCTGGGAGGGTGAGGCGCTTCCCAGGTGCTTCAACCCGCTCCTCAGCCCCATGGTGGTCCCACAGGGGAGCATTTGGCATTCCTCCCTCCCCACTTTATGGCAAGATAAACTAGCAGTTCTAGACAATAGAACCAAAGGTCACAATGGGCAGCCTACTTTGAATCAACTGAAAAAGTATCAGACATTAAAGTGCTAATTTACAAAAATTACAATAGAAAGATTTTTTTAAATGTATTAAAAATTTTAAAAAGAGATGTTAAAGAATAGGAAATTCAGAAGATTTTAGAGGCATGTCAGAATTAAAGATGGATTCTGAGAAACCTAACTTTTCTCAACCTCACAGTG
Source organism: Cricetomys ansorgei (assembly GCA_026225945.1). NCBI lineage: Eukaryota > Metazoa > Chordata > Mammalia > Rodentia > Nesomyidae > Cricetomys > Cricetomys ansorgei. Next base: position 22,478,471 of record JAMJFZ010000199.1, read on the forward strand.
TCATGTATCTTTCTCTGACCTTGCCACTTCCTCTGTCATCAGCGTTTCCCTCAGAAGCAGCTATGGCCTCTCTGTCTTAATGTGCAAAGAAATCTAATAATGACTATACTCTCTGCCCCAAAACTTGGGCCAGAACCTTGTTTATGGGATAGTATGTGCCATATCAAAACTTTTTTTCTTTTGGTTTTTCAAAACAGGGTTTCTCTGCTATAAATCTGGCTGAACTGGAACTCATTCTGTAGACCAGGCTAGCCTCGAACTGCCTCCTGAGTGCTGGGATTAAAGGCATGTACCACCATTATCCAGCTACTTTTTGGGTTTTCATAAAATATTTCACAACTGAGGGGTGATGGTGCATGCATTTAATCCCAGAACTTGGGAGGTAAAGACACGCAAATCTCTGTAAGTTCGAGGCTAGCCTGGAGTGTGGTTCATATAGTCAGTGATACTCCATTGGAGTAAATGAATATTCCATTTTCCAGTAGATATGAATTACAATTAGCTTCTTGGTAAGGGTAGAGACTTGTGTCTCCTTCCTCTTCTGAGTGCTTGGATTCTGTTTGGTGTGAACCTGTGTAAGTCTTGCGCCTGCTGCCACAGTCTCTGTGATATGTGATATGTGTATCAGTCTTGTTGTGACTTGATGATGCTATTTTCTTGGTATAATCTGCTACCTCTGGCTCTTAAAATCTTTTCACTTCTTCTACATAGATCCCTGAGTCTTGAGGAAAGGAGTTCCTAAAGACATCCCATTTTGTGTCTAGTGCTCCAAATCTCATACTCTCTGCATATTGTTCAATAATCTCTATGTTAATCATTACGTACTCCAAGAAGGAGCTTCTCTGATGAGGATTGAGTGGTGCTCTGATCTACTGATATAGTAATATGTCATTAGGAGTCATGCAGTAGGCTTTAAGTGCAATCAAAAGGTGATTGGCTACTCCCATAACATTTGTGCCACTATTCCACCAGTATATGTATTTCTCTCCTGACCTCTTGTTTAACTGTACTGGAGTTATTTATTCCTTGTGTTCTCTTGGGTGTAGTTCAGACTGAAGTTTTCCTTCCAGTATGTTTTGTAGAGCTGCTTGGAAGACAGAAATTGCTTAAATTTGTTTTTTTTTTTTTTTTTTTTTTTTTGTAAAATGTTTTTCTTTCTCTGACAACGGTGAATAATAGTTTTGCTGAGTATAGTAGTCTGTACTGGCATCTGCGGTCTCTAAGAATTTCTAGAAAATCTGTCCAGGCCCTTAAACCTTTCAGAGTTTCTACTGAAAAGTCAGGTGTTATTCTAATGGGCTTTCCTTTCTTTCTATGTGACTTGACCTTTTTTCCTTGCAGCTTTTAATATCCTTTTTTGGTTCTGGATGTTTAGTGGTTTTATTATTGTGTGTTATGGGGAGTTTCTTTTCTGGTCTTGTCTATTTGATTCTATGTCCCTCTTATTCCTTGATAGAAACTTCCTTATTTAGATTGGAGAAATTTTCTTCTGTGATATTTAAAAAATATATTGTTTGTTCTTTTGACTTAGATTTCTTTTCCTTCTGTTATATCTTTATGTTTAGGTTTGATATCTTCATAGTGTTTTAGATGTCTTATGCCAGGATTTTCTCAGATTTAACATTTTATTGACTGAGTTTTTCATTTATTGTCTTCAAGGGGTTATTGATCAAGATGTCACATTTAGGACTGAGTACTTACAGTCCTTTGTTCTCAGAACTTTGACCAGTTATAAGTCTCTGCAAGCACTCTTAATCACTGAGCCATCTCTCCATCTTCTTGTTCTTACTGAACCCAACCTCATCATTTTAGCCAGCCTGGCTAGGCAGTAAGCCTCTGGAAGCCGCCTGTCTCCATCTCAACCAACATTGGGCTACTGGGGACCTGAGCTCAAGTCATCATGCTTGCATGGCAAGGACTTTACTGACTAAGACATCTCCTAGCCGCTGATTTTGCTTCACCTCAAGCATTGTATATGTATGATTAGGTTAAGCTCTATATCTTTGAAATCTAAGGTTTCCTACATTATTTCTACAGACATTAACCTTCTATTTAAATAGACAGAAAATTGAGATGAGGGGTAAGTATATATGATTAAGCAGTCTTGGTCAGGTACTTTTTGATTGACCAGTATCTCAGGTCTTTTTCTGTAAGGTCATCCAAGGAATCCTTATTTCCTAATGAGATGGGAATCTCAGGAAACAGATTCTCATGATTGATTATAGTTTAAGATAGAGACTTAATTTCTATGCCTTCAACTTTAAAGAAGGATGAGATAGGCTGGGTATACATGGGTGCACAGATACTTCTTAATGCATAACCTTGCCTATATTGAGTCAAACTGGCCTGTATAATGAGATTCACAAATAGCTACATAGAAAGACATTGTTACAAAAAATAAAATAAAAAATAAAAATAAATAAAAAATGGGCCAAATCCCTCACCCAGATTATTCACTTTTGAACTTTGGAACATACATTTTAAACATGCTTTCCAAGTGACTCTTCTGTAGCCAGTATGGCAGACTTACGGGGATGAGTGAATCAGAGGGAGAGGCAAAGCCAGCATTACCACAATACACAGAGCTCTCTGCCACTTTATATCTATTAATCTTGTTCTAGTTTCTTTTTTTCTCTTTTCCTTCCTCCCTTCCTCCCTCCCTCCCTCCCTTCCTCCCTCCCTTCCTCCCTCCCTTCCTTCCTTCCTTTCTTCCTTCCTTTCTTCCTTCCTCCTTTTTTTGGCCGTGATAAAATACCCTGACACAAAGCAACTTACAGGAGAGAGGATTTAGTTCATCTGACATTTTCAGGTTAGAACCCACCATAGCAGTGAAGTCACGTAGGGGAAAGCTGGTCACATCATATCCACAGTCAAGAGCAGAGAGAAATGAATATATTCATGCTCACTTGTTTGATTGCTGTGCTAAGCTAGATTCCTCCACTCTTATACTGTTCAGGACCAATGCCTACGGAATATTGCCACCCACCATCAGGCTGGTCTTTCCCCAGTAATAGCTTTATTGAGACAAGGCCCCCAGACATATCCATTCATAGATCAACCCAATGAGGTATTAAGTAATACCTCATTGAGACTCTCTTCCCATGTGATTGTATGTTGTATCAAGTTGGCAATTAAAACTAAGCATCATGATTCTATAACCATTTCTCTTCGTGGGTTTTTCAACTTCTTGTTCTTGATGATATCACTCATGTTTCATTTGCTCATATTCTTTCTTTTTTTCTCATTAATTGAATATGGTTTCATATTTTCTCAAGTTGGGAAAAAGTTCTCTATTCAGTCAACATCCAAGTGACTAGCCAGAGTATCAGTATATGCTTGTAATCCCAGTACTCAGAGGCTAAAGTAGGAGGGTCACAAGTATTTGACCTGACTAGAATACAGTTGAGCCCCTGTATCAATAATAATGAAGAGGAGGCTCTCAAGTTCTAGGCCTAACTAGAGTACAATTGAGCCCCTGTATCAATAATAATAATGAGGAGGAGGATCTCAAATTCTAGGCCTGACTAGAGTACAATTGAGCCTCTGCCTCAATAGTGATGATGATGATGACGACAATAATAATAATAAAATTAAGTAATGACTTGTTCATTGAGATGTTTCACTTGCTCCTACCAAGAGAATCAATTGCTTCTTTTTATGTTCCCAACATACTTTACTCATACTCCCATCAGGTACTTTTTAAAATTCTAAATCTATACTTATGAGCTCAAGTTGTTCTGAATCACAATCAGATTGTATAATGTAAAATCATAACTGCCCCAGATTATCTCAAGTATCTGCTTATCATAGTTAGAATTGTTTGTGAGTCTTACAGTAGAGATGTGAACTCTTATAGATCAGAGAATGTTGAATTCAACAGTCTACCTCACCCCTCCTTTGGAAAGCATCGGACAGGTTCAGCATTCCCCTAAGTATGGTACTTGCAGTGGGAAGCTCAGTATATAATTTTAAAGTTTTGTTTTATCTGTTTATTTAGACAGAGTCTTGCTATGTAGTCCATTGTTGATTGAACTCTTGATCCTCCTATTTCAATCCGTAGATGAGTGGGATTACAGGTGTGCCATTACATGTGTGTGCCATAAAGCCCAGGATGGGGGTTGGGGGGGTCTCAATACCCTCAGCATTACTCAGAATTAGAAGGATCAGTCCTATCTCCGAATGGGAAGAATATTATTCATTTGTTCATTGTCATAGTTAAGTTAAGATCGAACATAAAAAATACTAGAACATCTGCATGTTAGACCAGGGAAGTGAGGGAAGTATCTGTGATCACTTGGAGCATATTGGAATTGGCTATAAGATGCATGTATGTAATGAAATAGTATAGTAACACCTTTGCATATGGCTTTGTAGTGAAATATAGTAAAGCATTTGTATCTGGCTTTATAGTGAAATATTATAGTAAAGCCATTGTATCTGGATTTGTAGTGAAATATTATAGCAAAGCTTTTGTTGTGTCTGGTTTAATCATTATAGTTTAAGAAACTGTTTTTAGACTTGCTTGGACCTTGAATTGTTGATTCACTTGAATGTATACACTTGATGTTTTGAGAAAGTCTGCACTTCTGCAGACCTTGGTCCTAAGAGACTCCAGACACACCTGAAGGTCTTGCTTTTGATCATGGTGAGCAATGGTCAAAAGGGATTGAGAATTGCATGGGATGTTTGCTTCTTCAAGCAGTAACTATAACATTAACTTTGGTAGATGGAACTTTGCCCAGCCCTATTTGGTCTCTGTGTAAAAATTGAATAAAAATACTTGGAGAGAGCTGCAAAAGACTGTCCCCTCTGTTCTTTCAAGGCTTCGAATCTTGGTGTGTTCCTCTTTCTTCTGCAGCACTTGAGACTAACATCATTGAATTTTGAATAAATTTGAATTTTGATTAGGATTTTGGGGCAACATCAAGTAGAAAATATGTTTCTGAAATAAAAATTCCTTATTCTAGGTAATAAGAAAATTGTGGATTGAGTGATTCAAATATAGCTAAGCACTATAAAGAAAGGAAAACAGCAATGTTTTGGGAGGCTGTGCTTCTTACAGGGGAAGGTCAGGACTGAATGTGTTAGGGGTGCAGAAGGGTTCTTAGAGATAGCTTTGAGAGGAGAAGTAGGTACGACAAAGGAGCCACCAGGAGACAGTTCCAGGAAGGGGGATACTCATGTAGTACAGCCTTGAGAGATGAGTGTGATAGAGTGGGGAACAAAAGAGTTGCAATGTGTCTAGAGGCCATGAAGAGAAGGACCAAGCTGAAGAAGTAAGGATGGAGAGCACAGATGGTAGATGATGTGGCTGGAGCTTTGTTGTATTCATTTGTACCAAGTGTAGCAAAGAACTATTGGAGAGAGTTAGCAGGAAGGGAAATATCAAAACGAGAAACATTAAAGAGGTATAATTAGAAGGATGAGGTGATATCTGTGTGGTGCTTTTCATAATTTTGTATTTAATACTAGATTAGCTGCCAAAAACAGAGTTGGAGGGGGGGATCTTCCAACAAGATTCTCCTCTAAAAGTTTATAATGTAATATGAACTGCTTAGAAGGTTTGAAAACTTTCTGGAGATATTGTACATATTTTTTTCATGTTTATCAAAGATCAACATCTAAATTGCATTCAAAATACCTTAGTTCATTCTGTGCATCAGATTTTTTTTGTCTTGTTTTGGTTCAGGAAATATCATACTTATTTCAAAATAAGAAAATCATTTAGTTACAAGCATTATCAAAATCTTTATCCCAAGAAAACCATTAAGCAATTTTTAGAGAATACATTGATAAAGAAATTAGACACATAAATTTTTAAAAATTCTTTCTTTCTAAAGACTGCATTTTCCCCTCCCTCGACTCCTCCCAGTACTCTCCCACCTCCCATCGTCTGTAGATCCCCTCCATTTCCTCTCAGAAAAAAACAGGCTTTCCAGGTACATCAACCAAACACTGCACAAGAAGATACAATAATACTAGGCACAAACCCTTCACATCAAGGCTGGATGAGGCAATTCAGCAGGAAGTTATCTCGTGTGACATCTCTCATAATTAAATGGTCATCAAGATTTCTGTCTCATCACATAATTATTCTCCTGTGAGATTTGCCCCAGCAACTTAACACTAGGGTCTCTTAAAATATTCCTTTTTTTCCCTAAAAAAATAAAATGTGCAATAATAGTGTGTATGTTTTAAAACTTATTCCAGGCAGGGGAGCTAGATCAGTTGATAAAGTGCTGGATCTCACTGATTAGGCTAGGCTGGCTGGCCACTGAGTCCTGGATAATTCTTGTTTCAGCTACCTCAGTTTTGGGATCACAAGTGCATGCCACTATGGCTTGGTTACTTTTGCATGGGTTCTGAGGACCAAACTGAGGTCCATATGCTTGCGTGGCAACCACTTTACTGAAGCCAATGTTCAATTTCACATTCTTAGTGAAACAATTGTCTGAGCTCACACACTCCACATATGTAAGTGGGTGGCCATTTATGCATCTTCATTTTCTCCCTCCTCATCTTCCATTTTCTCTTGCTCTTCACCTTTTGTTCATTTATCTTTGAGTCTGTTAGCCTGCCAGGATCCTTCTTTCCTGTTTGATGCTTGATTAGTAAGATATACAGCAATATCCTTTTCCATATTTCTCCTTTAGGTTAGCTGCCTTCTGTTGAGTTTTGTTATTTGGGAAATGTGGCTAGAAAAACAGAAGGCAGATGGTGGTCTTTTAGGAGCATTGGGATATTTTTTCCTTTCTCTTACCAACTTTGGAAGGAACATTCTTCATCCTGCTCCCAGAGTAAGCTTTATTACTTTGGCTGTAACTTCAAACTTTGACTATTCCTTTGCAGACATGCTTTTCCATACCCCAATTCATTTCCTAGAGAACACAGTGAGACTGATGGAAGAGACTGAATGTATCATCTTCTATTCTTCCTTGGAGAGGAATAGGTCTATGTGAAAGCTAGGAAGGATCTTTATTCCAGGGGTCTACAGTCAGAGGCTTGTGTTGGTCTGGATGTAGACACACCACTAATCCCAGTATTCAGAAGTCAGTAGTAGCAAACATCTTTAATCCCAGTATTCAGAAGGCAGTGGTGGTACACATCTTTAATACTTAAGACAGAAACAGAGTGTGGAAGCAGACACAGGAGGCAGAGCTAAGAACTAGTCAGAGTCAGATTAGAAGTGATATCTGAGATGAGTCAGAGTGAGGACAAAGTGACTAATCAGTGGAAGAATGAGTCATAGGGAGGACATGCTCAACTGTCACAAGAGAAAGGTAGGCTCTCAGCTCAGAGCAGCAGTGAGTTAGAGAGGCAGGATGGAGCAGTCAATTACAGTAGGCAGTCTGAAACAGGTAGGCTAGGGGAGAGACACAGGGGCAGCTTGGCAGAAGACGTCAGTATCAGATGGGAAGAGTGAGTCAATTTGAAGCTGAGCAGAGCAGTTCAGTCTGAGGTAATCAGAGAATCAGCCAGTCTGCCAAAGTCAGAAGAGTTTGGTTAGAAACAGTCAGCCAGTTCAGAAGATCAGTTTGAACCAGCAGCTTGGAGAAGAGTTTGAGCCAGAGCAGCGAGTGATTGAACCAGAAGAGTCAGTTGAGTTCAACCAGCTCTGAGTTAAGAGGGAGCTAGTTGGGGTAGCTCAGGTGACAGTGAGTCTCACAGACTATTTATTCATTCATTCATTCATTCATTCATTCATTCATTTATTTATTTATTTATTTATTTATTCTCTCATACAACTTACAGAATACATCCTAACCCCCCCCTTCCCCCATCCCCTTCTGTCTCTCCCAGATCTACCCCCATCACCACCCACTAACATCCCTCTTTCTCCCCAGAAAATAGCCATCCCCCTGGGATTACAAGCACAATCAGGGCATGGCATAGCAGGATGGAACAAGGCCAGGCACCAATCCCTACATCAAGGATGGGCAGGAGATAAAGAGTCTCAAATGTCAGGAAATGGTCAGAGACACTCCCACTCCAGCCTGTAGGAGTTTTTCAAGGACACCAATCTAGACAGCCATGTGATGTATTTAGGGGATCCTACAAGTCCCATGTCTATACCTTCAGTCTCTTTGGGTCCCTCAGAGTGCTGGTTAGTTGACATTGTGGGTTTTGTTCTCCTGTTGTCCTTAGCCCCTCTGGTTTCCACCATCCCTCTTCTCCCTCTTCTGTATGGGCCTCATAGGTTTAAACATTTTAGATTGTAAGGAGATTAAAACACTCCTGGGATCCAGGTTAGAACTGGTGATTCAATTAGCCAAGTCTGCATGAAGGTAGGTATATAAGGACATGCAAGGTATACAAGCTGCTTTTTAGCTTTGTGGGGTCTATTTTGCCCATATTGACAAAGTTGTACCTACTCCACATTCCTTCTGCTTGGTGGAACCCCAGAAGACACTTTCTTGAGGTCAGGTAAAAGTTCCCCTAGGTAAAGAACATGTCCATGAATCCAAGGAGACCTTCCAAGGTACTGCTTCTTTATTTTTATTTTATTTTTAGTTGTGTTTAAAATAATTGTTTTTGTGCACTCTTAAAAAAAGGGATGCATAGGTTTTGGCATTTTGTACTGTCTGCAGGTGTTGGATTTCTGTGTGTGGGGGGGGGGATGTTTAATTGCATATGATCTGCACATGGTGGCAATAGAACACCTAAGGAGTTGTGAATCAATAAAGCACCTGGGCTGAGGCACTCACGGTTCCAATGTCCAGGTTGGCGCTTGCCATAGTGATGGTTCCCTCTACTGATGTTTGGCAGGGTTTGAGTCTATGAAAACACCTCGTTGTCCTTGGCTGAACCACCACAATAGTGAACTGCTACAGAATGCTTTTGACGATAAAAACTAAATGTCCTCATTGGATTTGGTAGTATAGAGTGACTTGGTGAAACAAATTGAAACGGAGAGTGAAAGTTTACTGTGCTGTGAACAGTTGGCAAAATTGAAGGAGAGATACAGCAGAGACTAGCACTAAGTGACTAGACTTTTTTTCAAGAATAAGAACAATTTGATACTATTTTATAGACTCTTCATCAAAGGAATGAATCAATACAAGAAAGAGACTGGATATTTAATGAAAGTGGGGGAGGTTCGAGGGTATACACTTGGAAGTTCTAAAGCATGAAGGACTTGTAAGAGCTGTATTAATGAAATTGATCTTAGGAGAAAATGAGGTCACATAAAACATGGATGTTTGAGTACAAGCTATGAATGGTATTTAAAATGAAGGGATTTATAGTGAATGGTCCCAGTTGTTTTATTTAACCTAGCTAGAGATTAAGAGATCTAAGAGCTCAGTTTATACAACTGTTTTACTTCTTTTAAGACATGATTTTTATTAAGGTTAAGTTTTTACAGTGGGATTCACCATACATACCAAAGCAAATAACTCAGTGGCATTTGGGATATTCACAGCAATGTACAACTGTCAGTTCTCAAATGTTTACATCATCCCTGCACACATTGAGCTACATCACTGCTCTCCTTTGAGAGTGACGAGTAGGATACTGAATTTGCTGTCTTTTTCTTCTATTTTACACATTTTAGTACATGTCAGGACTTTCTTCTTTTCTAAGGTTAAATAATACTCAATTTCCATGTTTCTTTACCTGTTCACTTATAAATATTGCTTCTACCTCCTGGCTGCTGTGAAGGTCACAAAGAGCACAGGTGTCCAGATATCTTTTTCAGATCCTACTTTTGATTCTTCTGTGTAAATATTCAAAAATGGCATCAGGTAGTAATTCTATTTTTATTGTGCTAAAGAATTCTCATGCTCTCTTTCATAATGACTGTGTCCTTTTGAAAATTCCCAATGGTACACACTTCCCACCTTCTTCACAAGTACTTGTTATTTTCTGGTTTTATGTTGTTTTGAGAGTGGCCACACTGACAACTGTGAGCTGGTAGTTCATTGTAGTTATGTATTCTCAGTTCCCTGAGGGTTCATATCCCCTTCTTACTAACCTCAACTGAGCTGAGGAGCTACAACCAGTCAGAATATTTAAGAGCAGCACCATAGCTATAGCCTAAAGATTCCCTCCATATTCCTCCCCACCCCCAGCCAAAAAAAAGCCTGTACTGTCTCAGTAGCTGGAACTCCCTCTCTCAATGATGCTTTCCCACTCTCAAGGCAAGCATGAGCATGTTTAGAATTCACCCTCCTTTCTTCCTGCTGCTCCATATTTAGAGATAAGGAAGAAGACTTCCCCAGACTCCTAGAAGGAGGTTAAACCACAGTCTGATTCCAAGGTTGGCATTTCCCTGAACTTCTCTCTGCAACAAGAGTACTTCTTGTCAGAGCTGAGATCAAGTTACTCACTCCTCTCATTTCCCTATGTCAGTCAATGTGAGACTCAATGAATTCACTCATGGTCAGCATCATTTCACCAGCAAGTAGGTGGTGACAAAGAAACCATCTGGGGAAGGAGGAGGGCAGGACCTGTTCTGCTTCCTAGCCAATGAGTACTAACTGCTTGTTAGCTGTCATCTTCAGTCTCATTGCCATCCACAGTCCCCCTATGTAGGGCAATGTATGCCTGCTTAGGTGCTTCCTTTATTTTTACTTTTTTGTTGTTAATACAATTCTTTTTTAGAAGTAGTCAACTTGTTTTTCCTCTTTGGCTAGGAAAGGGGGAAAATGAGGTCCTTGTTCATGTCTTGGGCTGCAGAGGGGAACTATTTAGCATTGAAATTTGGTAAAGTGGTTGACAAGGCAGCAAAGTAAGAATTTAGCAGGAAAGAGCAAGGTGAGGCCAGAGACTGCAACGGTTCTGTCTGACCACCTGGAATTGGAATTGTCTACCTCAAAAAGTCGTCTCTGCATGTTGCTTAGAAGATTTTTTTTTTTGATATCACTTAGACTTAAAAAAAATATTTGCATCTGTTTGTGAAGCAGGTAGACAGAGAAGTAGAGGAGGTGAGTGAGGGAAGAGTATGATTTGGCAGGTATGTGGTATCCAGGAGAGGGAGTTTGGATACAGTTTCACATAGTATTCACTTTTCAGATGTAGTTGTCTTACATGATCTTGGCTACATTAGGCAAACCAACTTGGAACTTGTTAGCAACATCCAAACATTTTATCTAAGATGTTTTCATCTGTGCAAGCATACTAAATATGAATGCATAGAGCTTTGGTCATTTGGCACTGTCTGTTAACAAAGCATCTTTGTTGTCTCTTTGTTCTCAAAATCAATTTTTTTCTTTTTCCTCTTTTTGAAAGTTTTTTTTTGTATTGTTTTTAACATCTCATTGACCTTTAATTCACTAGGTAGCCAGGTGTGGGCTTGAATTCCTGATTCTCCTGTCTCTGCTTGTCAACTTCTGGGTTTAGAGGCATGCACTGCCAGGCCTGGGTTCAACTCTACACATTTTAAGTGCTAATTGCTAGATAATCTGAGGATAATTGCCCTCGACAAGATCTACAAAAAGAGTAGTCTACCTTTACTTCACAGAAACTCAAGGTGGAAGGACACTGGCATCTTCATTTCTAGGCAGTCTAGGTTTCTAGTCATTTATTTTTCTCTGCACTCAGGGCCCAGAATACTGTTGCTTATGTTGGAAAAGAAATAGCACCAGTGAGGACTGTTGCAACAGTTCCATCTCTCATACCTAGCTGACTTTGTAGACCAGCCTGGGATAAATGAAAATGACCTTTAGAATCATACAGGAGTTTTTCAATGGTGTTTATATGCCAGGAAATATCCTAAAGGTTATTTCTTAGCTTTTAAAAAAATATTTATGTATATGCCTGTTTGTCTGCATGTACATCTGCATACCAGAAAGGATCCAATAGCATTACTGTTATAGGTGGTTGTGAGCTGCCACGTGGGTGCTGGGAACTAAACTCAAGACCTCTGGAAGAGCAGCCAGTGCTCTTAACCACTGAGCCATCCCTCCATCCCCCATTTCTTAGCTTTTAGGAGAAAGTGATAACAAATTAAAGGAATCTCTAGGAGATTTCTGAGCAGTTGCTGTGACCAGATCAGCAGATTGCACACCAATTTCAAATACAGTAAAATTATCACTGTACCTTGCACAGGAGATGAAATGCTTTGGTACTGGCACACAAGACATATAAATCAATGAACTAGAATAGAAGACTCAAATATAAACACATACAACTATAGCTACTTAATTTTTGACAAAGAAGTGAAAAATTTACACTGAAGAAAAGATACCCTTTTCAACAAAGGGTTATGGGAAAACCAGATGTCTATATAAAGAATTATACAGATCCTCCCCTCTCCTTCAGCACAATAGTTAACTCCAAATGGATCAAAGACCTCAACATAAAACCTGAAACTTTGAAACTGCTAGAATAAAAAGTAAGGAGTACATTTCAAGATACAGGAATACGTAAAGACTTTCTGTAGAGGTTTCTAGTAGCTTATACAATAAGGGCAGTAGTTCATGGAGTCAAAAGTTACTGTATGGCAATGTGGATCTTTACACTGAGTCTTTAGTTCTGTGTATTTAACTTGGGGCTCCTGTAGAAGCCCTGAAACTAGACAGGGTACATGATGGGATGTCTTAAGGAAGAGTAGGCAATATAAAAGTATAGAAGGAGAGTATTGGAAATGGGGAGGTTCAAACAGGTATGAGGGTAGGGTCAGGAAGATGAGGGGTTAGGGAGGGAAAGTTAACTAAAGCAAAGGACTTATTAAAAAGCCCCATGGAAATCTACTACTTTGTAAGCCGATTAAAAATCTAAGTTTGAAAAACATAGTTAGAAGGGAGCTATCCTTCACAGATGAGGAATGCTCCCCCTATACGCCACTGTTTATGAAATGAAAATCCTAATGTGGGTGCATGTGGAATACATTCTTATGAGTTGTTGGTCAGGGAGGACCTGGAGGCTCCCCCCCACCAGGATATTTCCATTCATCTTAGCTTCCTATCAGGACTAGATGATAAAAGTTTTCTTCTGAAGATACCATATACCTTGACTGTAAAACATAATAGACACTGCAAGCTGGATCTGGACTAGGAGCTTTCACCCTGATGACTAGCTTTTGTAGTGCTAGATCATGCTATGCAGGCTGCTAGAGGAGATAAGGCATCACCTAGCTGTGAGCCCTGTGAACTACAAGGCCAATATGCCATTCAAGATGTACCAATTGGTATAATAACAGTACAACTGTTCTCAATTGGAGTTGAGGCCTGCTTCATAGGAGGGAATGCATGTCTAGTACTGTCAAACCCTGTCAAAAATTCATAAATGGTCTGGAGACTTGGCTCAGTGGTTGAGAGCGTTTGTTGCTCTTGCAGAGGACTTGGATTTAATTCCCATCACATTCATGGCACTTCTAACCATTTGTAACTCCAGTCCCAGGAGATCTGATGCCTTCTGACCTCCATAGGCATGAGACATGCATACAGTGCATATCTATAGATGCAGGCAAAAAACTCATATACATAAAATATTAAAACAAAATCTAAAAACAGAAAGAAATTACTGGGGAGGTCATAGGCCTCAAGGGGTAAGGGTCACTACTGTTGTTCAACTAAATTGACATGATACCAAACTGCAGTTTAAATATTGTTTAAATATTGTTACCCATGGAGAAATGCTACTCTCACCCTTAATCAAAGAAGCTTCTCTTTGTAATGAACAGTGGTGAATGCATGATTCAAAATAGTTAGAATAAATGATTGTGGAATGCTCAGTCTTAAACAGGACATTTATATAACCCTCTCTAAGGTTCAGGGAACATTGTGAAAGAGGAGAAGAACAGAAAAATGTATGAGCTGGGACAACAGGGAGAAAGGTTGTGAAATGCTGTCTTCAGGGCATGACACAGAATTACAAACATGATCTCATAGCTGCTGTGGTTGCTTGTATTGGGTCTGCACAAGACTGGGCCTGTTAACAGCCAGTCATGGATGGATGAGGGACTCAGAGAGCTTGACACTTTCTAATGAAGTGCTGGCAACTAATGAATTCTGGGAGATGGACAAGTCCTTGCCTTCATTGTATACCAAACCAGTGATCTCTATGGATGTTCCAAACCTACAAGCACACAGATGGTCCTGGTTAAAATCTGCAGATCATAAAACAAAACATGAAAGCATGAATGTAACAAGGGGACCTGTGGGGAAGAGTGGGGAATGGCAGGGATGGGAAGAGGATAAAAGAGGATAGGTAGGGATGAAAACACAATGCACTATAATTGACACAGAAATTTACTTAATTAAAAAAGAATAAGGTATAAAAAGGTTGTTTTTAATTTTCTTCTTTTGCATCTTTCTTTAGTCAACTGTCGTCAATCACAGGGACATTTAGAATTTCCTAGACTGATATATATATATATATATAATCTTTAGTATTATTTGTTTGTTTCATATAGCTTAGGCTGGCCTTCAACTCACTACATAGTCAAGGATAACCTTGAACTCTTGATCTTCCTGCCTCCACCTCCCAAATATAGGAATTACAAGACAGACTCTACCACAACTAGCTTCATGCAGTGCTGGAGATTAAACCTCAGCATTCATGAATGCTAGACAGACAGTCTACCAATGATCTATATTCCTAGACCTCCTAGACTGTTCTTGTGGAAACCATTTTTCCTAGAAGATAATGGTGGGGAGTGGATGTAGTCAAGATGTTTATTCTAATGGTAGCACGTTCCGAATATGAAATTTCATTATAGTAATTGCGTCAAATTTAAGACTAATCATTGACATTTCTTCTTTGATATTAGATATTCCTCTATTAGTTTTATAAAACTGTCATAACAAAATGCCATAGGTCAGCTGGTTTAAAACAAAATAAATGTATTCTCTCAGTGTTAGAGACTTGAAGTTTGAAGTCAATGTGTTAAAGGAGCTGTTTCCTTCCGAAATTGCTGGGAGAAATCAGTTCAGTGCTCCTCTTTTAGAGCTTCTGGTGGTTGTAATAATTCTCAACATTAATAGTTTATAGATGGAACACTTCCAATTCTGCAAGCAACTCGCATGCCTTTGTACGTATCTTTTTGTCTCTAAATCCATTCCATGTGTGGGTTCTTATGTCTTCATAGGTACAGCCACATTAGACTTTACTTTAACTTGAGTACATCCACAAAATCCCTATTTACAAATAAATTCATACTACAGGAACTAAGGACTTATATATTTTGAGTTACAACTTAATTTATGCAAGCATCCAACAACAATTTCAAAGCCAAGCTCATGGTCATAGCCCTTAAACTGTCCTTGATTTTTATCCATTCAGCTCACTGAATATTGAGCATCCACTAGGTTTGTTGGTGCTATATATATCAATAGTAAAAATAGTGACAAGTATCATGAAAACCATTGTGTTAAGTTATCTCATACTTTTTTACATCTCATGCTCATTCCTAATTCTAAATCATTCCCATGCCTTGCTGACTTTATTTCCTGAGTGTTTTTCAGATCCATTTACTTCTTTCTATTTTCATTTCTACTTCTGTCTCTGAAGCATAGACTCTGGTATTATCTTGCTTGGCTTATTATAGTACCCTTCTTCTTCACCCCTCCTCCCTACCTCTGAGCTGATGATGGAACTGAGAGCCTTGTACTTGCTAGTGCTCTACCACTGAGCTAAATTTCCAAACCCTGTAATAGCCTTTTCTTGTGAATCAGATATAATCCTCAGTATTAATTACCTTTTTCTTTTATTATGACCAAATTACCTCATAAGAAGCAACTTAAAGGAAAAAGGATTAGTTTTGACTTGCCATTTGAGAGTATAGACCATTGTGGTAGAGAAGGCATAGTGGTGGTAGGAACAGCTCTCTGCCGTGGCTACAGGAACTTAGTGAAGACTCTTTCTTACATCCCAGTGAACAGGAAAGCAGAGGTGGGTCTTGAAATGGAGCTGGGCTATAATCCTAAGGGCTCATTCATAACAATCCACTTCCTCCAGATAGGTCCCACTACCAATGTTTCTCTGAGGAACATAGTCATGAATGTGGACTAGGTTTTCAAACACATGAACTCATGGGGGATATTTCACACCTACCATAACATTCTTCTATCAATATGCATTGTAATATTGTGACTAGATTCCATCCCACTACCCCAAATTTAAATCCTCAATGCCTTCTCAATACTGTTAGAATAAATTCAAACTCCTAAACATGGTCAGTAGAAGTCTGGGTGCAGGGTTACCCCTACACGCCCAGACTTGATTCACATCATATCCCATCCAACACTGTCTGAGAAACAGCCTTGCTGGTCTTCTTTCAGCCTTTCATATGTCAAAGTGTAGACAGACAGCTTGAGAATCTCATTGAAACAAACTATGCACCTCTTGAATGAGGCCAGAAAGACTGCATTTCTGCTGGTCCAGGACTCTGCATTAAATGAACGTACTTCCTTCTATATATATATATTTTTTCCTGGCTTTCCTCAATATTCTCTCCTTTCCTCTTACATACTTTGTAGCAGATCTTAATTATTTTCACTTCTCAGGTAAGTCTTCACTGATCTCAGCTAAGCTGTTTCTCCCAATTCTACTATGAAGTCAGATGGAGCCCCGTGTCTCCAACTGAACACTCACCATGGCTGAGTTCTGCATTTCCCACAGACCATTTTTTTTCTCTGATATTTGTCTCCTACAACTAGACCATAGGGACCACAGTGGTATATCTGCAAATGTTTTTGATTTCCATTTGCCCTCAAAGCCCAACACAGCAAGAGCATCTCAGAAAAGACACAATAAATACTTGTCAGGTGAATGCAACAGTGGTATCAGATTCCCAAGTGTCTTCTTCACTACCATGGTGAGGGAGAGACTTAGTAGAGAAACCAATTCAATGAATATTCAGACCTTTGGAAGAAAGTTTTATTTTCTTTTGTTGTCATTCTGTAATTTCTGTTCTGGGCTGCTTCTGATGATGGCAGCAGCTGTCGTACACATTCTAGATTGATTTCTGCCTTGTGCTGCTTAGCTTATATGGTGACCCAGAAAGAACAAAACCACACCGGTTTGGGCAACAGAGCATCTCCCTGGTTTTTCCAAATACTAGGGGTTCAAATGTTTGGGAAGCAACGAGTCAAGAACCTTAGTAGTCCACTCAGGCTGCTGATCATATCAAGGCTGTCCAGATTTTAGTGCAGCTCTCGGGGCAACTTGTTGCTGTATCTGTAAGTTTTATAGAACTGTCATAACAAAATGCCATAGGTCAGCCATACAGCTCTACTGTCTCTGTGTAATGTGAAGTATTTTTCAGTTCCTGATTTTACTTCCAAACGTATCAGTTGCTCCCTCATAGGCTCTGCCTCCTCCTGCTTTCTGTGACTTCACACATCTGTTGGATGCATTCATAGCATTCAGTCTCTGTTCTCTGCTATTCATCTTCATATTCTTTACATCTCCATTGGACTATTTTTGTCACCATTTGATTTCATCACTATTTTGTTTTTCTTATCCTTGTGCCACAAGCCTAGACACTGATAGGCCCTTTTCAAATTTGTTGCCTTTGAGTTCTGTGCCCCTCAAGAGCCAAAGGGATCTGAGTAGGACAGTATTCACATGACTGGTGTAGAGGAGATGGTAAAATACCTGTAAACTCCATGATTCTCTTCATTAAACATTTGAAGCTTAAAATCAGCCAGGCTAAGAGTGTTTTTACCCCCCAAACTACCCCAGAACTATTTGCCCATAGCACTGAATTGAATAGAAACTAAGTGTCCCCCTCCAAGAAGCATTTGGGCCATTTCCTGTGGTTGTGTTATTGCCATTCTCAGCTTTCCCAGTAGGGCAGTAAAACTGGCAAGTCCTTAGCCTGGTTGGTTTCCTCTAAGCTTGTCACTCACAGGGCTTCCAAAGCAAACAGAGACTTCTTTCATCATCCACACTGCCCTCACTGCTGCAGTACTTATGCTTTGGGTGGCGTTTCCTGGGAAGCAAACTCTGAAATGAGGATATGGAGAGAAGGAGTTGAATGACAGTGTGGTCAGCAAAGAGGTGTCAGCCAACTACATGAGAAGGACTAGTAATCAGACAGAGGCTGCCCTTCGAACAAGGTGACTCTCTGTAGAGAGGCTGTGTCCCAGGAAGGAACTCAGCTGAGAATCACTGGCTACCAACAATCTTGGGAGTTGAGGGAAAGCAAGAATCTGCTCTGGAGGGTGATCTGAATGACATACACATACTGCCTACACGTAGGATGGAAAAGCTCATTAAAAGTTGTTAGAGGGCAACTTTTCCCTAGAGCACATTGAAGTTGTTTTTAATGAGTTTCCAAGCAAGAAAGCTTCAGTCATTTTAAACAAATCCTTAAAGGTTGGAACTCTTGATTTATACAGTCCTTGAATCTTTCAGAGCTCTTATGTCCTCAAGAAAAAGTTTGACCCGAGACACCTCACTTTCAGAATCAGAGGAGAAAGTAACTGACATCTCAAAGTATCACACTTACCATTCCCCTCATTCATGTCCTGCTCTATTTGTATTCTTTCCCTTCAGAGGACTTTGTGTCTCCAGCAGTTGTGCAACAAAGTGATATCTTCTGATGACTCTGCCTCTTTCTCTTTGCCTTTAAATCCTTCTATCCCGAGTGTTTCCCACTGCCTTTCCCTGGCAGGCCTTCTCTACTTGTTAATTGTATGTGTGTATATTGACATGCCCACTTGTAGATTTGTCCCAGTTAAGAAGCAATAGTTTGGGACATCTGGTCAGGTATAGATAGTTGAAAATAGCCATAGGGCTTGCAAGATAGCCCCATGGGTAAAGATGCTTGCTGTCTACCAAGACTGTTGTCTTTGACTTGCACATGGGTGCCCCAACATGTGTGTGTGCACACTCACAGACACACACACACACACACACACACACACACACACACACACACACACACAAAATATATGTTAAATACAATACCAACAAGAGGTTAGGTAAGGCTAGACTTCTGATTTTTGGAATAGATTTTGATTATTTCAGCAATAGAAAGTGGCAAAAATGAAGTTTAGAGTCATGGAATACACCTGTAAGCAGCCCACGCATTTAGAAGGCTGTCAGGATGATCATGAGTTTAAGTTCAGTCTGGGCTAAACACCAAGACTAGGACTCAAAAGAGCTAAGGAAAAAACAAAGTGCCAAAAACAATACTGTGCTGGTTGCTAGGCTAGTCCTTAAGCATTGGCAAGCTCTGCTAGCTTGTTCCTAGAAAGCTTTCTGTAACAGTACCAAGCCCTTTTATAGTGCAAGGAGGGCTATAAAGACTTGCTACTCTTACAGAGGACCTGGGATCACATCTCAGCACCCATGTGGGGTGGCTCACAACTGCCTGTAACTTCAGCTCCAGGATGTTAAATGTCCTCTTCTGGACTCTGCAAGCACATGGACTTATTTAGAAACATACAGATATACACATAATTTAAGAATAAAAATAGATCCTTTTAAAAGTGCAAGTATTGGAGACCCCCAGGTTAGTGTAAGTTATCTGGTCAAAGGCCCTGGCTGAGCTCAGCTTGCCTGTCTTCCTTGCCATAGTGCCTGACATATCTGGAAATTACATTGGACCCATTGTTAAGCCCATATGACACTAAATACTCTATGCAAGTTCAGTCGGTATAGCAGGGAGATGAAAAGTCACCCAGTTGAGTACCTTTTGAAGTTCCAACCTTAGGATCTTACTGTGTATTTAAATGATCTCTTCGAGTTGCTAAGATTTGGAAGACCAACACTAAGTCATAAGGTTCAGCTTCAGTGTCATCAATGTCATAAGTGGCAGCTTCAGAAACTGACTGGTACAGTAGTATTCCTGGTATTTCCATAGTTACTCCACAAATGTTATTAGCAAATGTTCTAAAATGTGTCCCCAACTTAAATATTCAAGTTTCATTATGAAACTAAGAGTCTATGTCTTATCTACATGTTATCTGCATGGTCATGTGTGTTTTAAGTTCAAGCTCTTGTTTCCTTTTATAGGTAAGTTTGCCATTCTTTTTCTTCCAGTTTCCTTTGCCCTTTCCCCTCCTCCTAGAATATAGTCCTTTTCTCTAATTTATAATGTGACAAAAGGAATATGAAATTGATGTAGTGTGTATAAATGTATGGTGTGTCAGGGAGCTGTGGTATCTGGAGCAACTTTTAGAACACAGTAGAATCCTGGGACACAGCCATTTGCCAGTTATGGAAGGCTGATAATCTTTCCACAAAGACAAAGTTGGATCTGGTTCTTGGAGACATTTGAAATAAAGTTTCCAAAGTTCTGTTTCCTGGTTTCTGTGGGATCAGGAGCTCCTTAAGAAGGACAAATATCTGAGAACTGCCTAACATGTTTTCTTGCATCCTTCTAGAAGGAAGAACAGATATATTTGGAGAAAAATCAGCTTTTCACTGAAAAATTTCAGTTTTATTCAATTGTCTTAGAGAAAATTGGATTTTCACTGAATCGTAAGGAAAATATGAAATTCATGATAGGAAACAACCTTGAGAAATTATTCCTAAACCAAATTGGACAGTGCACAGAGGAGTATAATTTCTGCACACTGAGGCTTCAGCCATATGAGCCTTACTAGAAGAATCTCATGGAGCCAGAGGAAATCAGTCACTCTGTGAAGTCTTCTAAGAATTCTTTGTAACTTGCATTACCTACTCTTCCCTGGTGTGCTCTGGTATAAGTACAGAAAGGAGTGATGGGCACACAGGGAAAATAGGACAGAATGTTGATAACACTGCTCCAGAGTGGCTGTCCTTCCTTCTGGGCATTAGAATTACAGAGGTGAGGAGAGGTTGGATTCCATGACCCCTCTTAACTGACTTGTCCAGTTATCAACAAGCCGGAATTAGAAAGCCATTCATGGCTTGGATTAAGACTACATCAATTTCTACCTTTAGAATTATAGCCATTCTTTCAAAACTGTTCATTGATCTGTATCTCATGTTAATTATTGTGCCATTGTCGATGAAAGACTGAATAAGTTAGACACAGACTTGATCTCATAGAGTTTTCTCAGAACTGTAAGGTGGGATAAAAATTAACACCATTGAATATACTATTGAGTTAATTAGGTGACAATCAAATTGCGATAATCTTGGCAAAATAGTGCTGACCAAATCAAGATAAATGCTAGTAGAGTGTCTTGCAGGGGAAACTATGTGGAGAGAGGGTTACTTCTCTCCTGCCTTTGTTATGAAATTGCACATAAAGTTCAAAGACTTTGTTTCAGTTACTTTGTAGCAAGTTGTCTTCTTGTTTCAAATCTGGAAACTGAGTAGCCAACCCCAGTTATCTCAACTATAACTATAACTATAACTATAACTATAACTATAACTATAACTATAACTATAACTATAACTATAATTACAGCTATACATATAACCTTGCTAGTCTTCAAAAGGTTTCTCAGTATAATTTTATCTTATTTTCCTTTTATGGTTCAAACATTTTATCAAGTGAAAATGTTAGCTGAGATAAGTCAGAAGAAAGACAAGTTGATATAATAATATAGGTAACTGTGGTATTAGACTTAGGGCCTGGAGAAAGATCCTAGGAGAATAAAAGGTGAAGATATAGTTATGCTTCCCATAGAAAATTGTCAGAAGCAACAATTCGGTAAGAAGCATGAAAAGGTGAAGTAGGATGGGAATGTGCTTGGATAAGCTGTGCAAAATTGTCTGCTTCCTCTGTGACGTTGATTACTTTCTTCCCAGTGCTGATAATCGAATCATTAGCACAGAAGGGCTTTTTCACTAAGCATATTCCCAGTCCTCATGTGTAGTTTTGACCTTAAAAAATTGGCAGTGACCTGAACTTCAAACAAATATATTCTCTCACATGTTTCAAAACTAATTTGGGAAAAAGAGCAAAAACTGTTTGATTTAATAAATGTTTACTTGTCTATTTTTTAAGCAAAGTCCATGGTTAACTTCACTTCTGTATGACTCACGTTCCTTCTTTGCAAAGCCAGGCTAAAAGAACTTACTTGTTTATTTACTAAAATAAATTCCTCTAGCCTCTCTCCTCCATAGACAAAACCCAGGTGCCCCCACCTTTACCATGTTCTTTGGATTATTTAGGTCTTTCTTCCTCTGCGTTTTAACCACAGGATGAAATTACTATATTCAAAGCCACCTGCATCTCAGTTCATTGAATCCAGCACATTAACATTCCATCTGTTAACTCTCAGGCTTTTCCATTTAGATCAGTGCTTCACATCTTTGGGTGCACAATTAGAAGTGCCTGACAAGCTTTAACATGTACCGTTGTCTGCACTCCACCCTATAGTGTCTGATTCTATCGTTTCATGGGCATGCTAGCATATCATTGCCTTTAAAAAGTCCTTAAGTGATTGTAGTAAGCAGTCTACACAGAGAACCAAACTGTCTTGAGAAACACTCCATTCCTGTAGAGTGTAGTTGACTATTGTTTTCTCTTTCAGAAGACCACAAAATCACGAGTACTTATCCAGGCTACATTTATTCTATGTGTCTGGGTTGATCAGAAAGCAAAAATAAATATTGGGAATGTTGGCAATCAGCTAAATTTCTCCTTCCTTTCTTATTCAGTTCTGGACCTAATTCATGGGATGGTGCTCCCTGCATTCATGTGTGTCTTCCCTCTTTAGTTAATGCTCTCTGGAAATACCTTTTTCTGATACATCCAAAAGTGTGCCTTAATAGTGTCCTAGGCATCTTAAGTATTTATTAGCATATACTAGTTATATATGATGAGTTTCAGTATGGCATTTTTATGCATGTCCATAATGTTCTTTTGATCATATTACCCCCTGTACCTTTTCCCCTCTTCCTCATCTTCATTCTCTTCCCAACTAGAAGGGGTATTTTCTGACATATTAATTTTTTTCATGAAAATGTCATATATGCATATTATATTTACACAACTTATATCCCAACCTCTTTCACCTTCAACTCTTTCCATGTTGTTCCCACTCCCTCTCAAATTCATAACCTCATCTTATTATTAAATATATATGTACATCTGTACATATAAATACAGTTCAATGTGTCCATTTAATGTTGCTTACATAGGTAGCTATTTAGGGCTGACCAATTGGGAAATGATTTTCTAAGTTTTATAAATTAGATGATTAGTGGTTATTGGAGAATAAGACCCTTCTTCCCGTTCTCACTCCCCTCTTCTTCCTCTCTTCTTCCATGCTGGAGATCAAATATAGGGTCCTTATATTAAACAAGCAATCAACCACTGAATTATGCCTTTGGCCTCAAATTTCCTTTTATGTTTGTTTTAATAGCATAGATTTTACTTATTTATTGACAATTTCATACTTTAAAATACTGTATTTTTACTGTATTCATACTGTATATCTTGATCATATGTACTTAATATTGCCTTTGTAAAAACTTTTTGGTTGATGCTTTTGCTGAAGTGTATCAAATCTGTAACATATGCTGTTGCAGGGTTTGAGGATGAGAATCTTTTAAAGATTCGGTATCACCCACTATGTAACCATTTTCTTCTTTCCCAAATCACCATTCAGTGTTAGGTCAAATTCTAGTGACCAAAAAGGGATTGCTGGTTAATTTTCAGAGAACTTCTTATTAGAACAACTGACTCCTATTTCTGACTATATTCCTAAGCCAGTGTGACCTTACACATATTAAACAGCATTGAGGATTTCATATTGTAAATGGAGATAAAAACACGTTGTATAGATCTTTGAAAAACACAATGAAGACTGTATAATGTCAAGCAGGTATATTAAGGTCAAACAAGTTTTCTCATTTGTAGAACTTGGATTCATTTCCTAATTAGAATATATCATGTAGTTTTCTTAAAGGATATATTCAGGATTAAGATTGTATTTCCTAGAAGAACAAATGGATGAAAAGAATTATTAAGCATCTATGTATAAATCTTCCCTTTTACATTAATTCTTTGCTTTGTCCAAACTTACAAGAGAATTTTTATAGTTCCAGAAATCTTGATTCATATACCAAGCTTTTTGTCTAATTTAAAAAGCCACTGAAATGGACTGAAACCTTTGTATCAGTAATTAATAATTTGTTTTTACTAACTAATAGAAGTGTTACTCATAAACAAGCAAAAACCCGTAGCCTAGCTGCTGGTAGAGTCCTGCTGTCCCAGTAGAGCTTAGTTCTTGTTGGAGGAAACCCACAAACCAAAATCCATGGACAAGGGTAAGACAGGAGCTATCCATCGTTGCTTGTCTGCTCATCATGCCTTTGTCCCACATTGTGCAGGGAGTTGGTTTGTCATAAATTTTATCACTGGCTGTATTTCATAATTGAGGCTGATGACCAGACAGGGTCACCCTGAAATCCCATCTGGTGTCATGCGGCTGCACTTCTCTGATGGCATTTCCCAGCATTTGTAGGTCTTAGAGATATAAAAAGCAGCTTAAAAAATGCCAAGGGTGTGGCTCTGCTATTTCCTAAGTAGTCCACAAACAGCAGGAATTAGAGACAGTGGGAGGGGAGGAACAGGGCACTAACAAAAGTGAGAACAGAAAACTCAGGAAGTAAAACAAGCAATGATATAAACACAAGCTTGGTAGGGAAAAGAGTCATGGGGCAGGGGGGAAATGAAAGAAGAATTGCGCCTATGGAAAGAAACTGGAAAGCACCCCAAATCCTGGATATTTAATTTGCTCTGAGGATAGATTGGGGTAGAGTAAACCCCTACAAAGTTCTCAGTGTTCTATCTACTTGTATCTGTTTCCAGGAAGCCTTTTGTTCTCAACGTGTTTACAAATTTCTCTCCACTCTGCCCTTTCAGTATATGAAACAGGTAAGGAGGCAAGTTTCTAATAAAGCAATAAACAAGCAAAAAAAAACTTAAGGCTTTTAGTTTGAGGTTTCATTGCCTGTGCTTTTGAGGTTTGTATGTAAAATTTATACTTTCAATTCTGACATTGAAGTCTTCAATCTCTTTTGACTTGATTTTTGCATGTGGTTTAAGATAAAGGCCCTGGATCACTCCTTTGCACACAGATACTCAATTTTTCCCAGCCTCATTTATTGTTGAGACTATTCTTTTCCCATTGTGTGTTCATGGCATCTTTGTTCCAAATCAATTGACCATGAATACACAGATTTATTTCTGGGCTTTCTGTCCTGTTCCACTGGCTGATGAATCTGTTTTAGTGCCAGCATCATGCTGTTCTCCGTAGCATAGGCTCCAACTAGGGTTGTGAGATGCTCTCTAGCAGTGTGATTACACCATCACATACTTTTGTAAGTTTCACAAAAGAAACCATGGCCTTCAGAATGCTGCTCTGTTTCCTTTCTGACTTTCTTTCCTCATGCATCGTCTCACATTGATGCCACTGGGGGCACATTTAGGAACAGACTGAGAGTCATGTTAGGGATACATTTAGATAGGTTAGAATATATTTAGGGGATTCTAGGCAACTTATTAGTACATGAGTGTAAAGTTGACGAGGGGAGGAGTTATAATGATTAGTCTTGATTGTCAGTTTGACAATATCTAAAGCCACCTAGAGACCATGCCTCTGGGTGTGCCTATGAGAGATTTTCTTGATTATGTTAGTGGAGGTAGAAAAATTCACCTAAGCATGAGCAGAAGCAGTTCAGGCACAGTTCTGGACTGAATAAAAAGGAGAAAGTGAAAGGAATGTAAGTTTTGTTTTGTCTTGTTTTGATCACTTTGCTTCCTGACTGCGGATGTAATGTGACAGTTGGTTCAAGCCAGGAATGTCTTCACCATTATGTACTGTAACATCAAACTGTGAGACAA
This sequence comes from Cricetomys ansorgei, assembly GCA_026225945.1. NCBI lineage: Eukaryota > Metazoa > Chordata > Mammalia > Rodentia > Nesomyidae > Cricetomys > Cricetomys ansorgei. The sequence continues at coordinate 22,504,155 of JAMJFZ010000199.1, forward strand.
TTGAACTCTTGCTTCCTTAAGTCTTTCTCAGGTAATTTTGTTAGAGCAATAAGAAAATCAACTAAGACAACAAGAAAGTAATAACAAAGAAGGCTCTTAGGTGCTCAATTTTATATCATTGGACCATTCCATGGGAGAGAATATATGAGAGAGAGATATATAAGAGAATTCCTGTTTCTGAAAAACTGCATTCTTTATAAAAATTATATTTTATTTGAAAATAATTTTCATACAATATTATTTGAGTTATATTCTTTTCCTTTCCACAGCTCATGTTCTCATTCTCTCTCTCTCCCCTTCTCTCACCAGAAATGAAAATCAAAACAAAGAAACAATAAGCAATAAAGAGCAAAACAAAAAGCACACAAAAAACATGAAGATAATTTTGTGCTGGCCTGGGCATGGGGCCTGCCCTGGAGTATAGTACATATATACAGTGACACCCTATTGGAGAAGACTGATTTTCCCTTTACTAGCAAGTAACAATTGCAAATAGCTTCTTGGTTAGGGTAGGACTTTATGTCCATTTCTCCTTCTTAGTGCTGGGATTTTGTCTGGTTTGAATTTATGCAGGTATTGTGGATACTGCTATATTCTCTGTATATTCACATATATATAAGTCTTGTTATACCTGGATGATGTTGTTTCCTTGGAGTAATCCACCACCTCTTCTGCATAGTTCCTTAAGACTTGAGGGGAGAAGTTTGACCAAGATATACCATTTAGGGATGAGTGATCCAAAGTTTCTCATTGTTTGGACTTTGTCTCTTGTCTACTGTGGGTGTCTGTATAATTACTATCTATTTTAAGAAGAAGATTCTCTGATGAGGATGGAACAATGCTCTGATCTGGAGTAATCTTATTGATATGTTCATTTAGCATAATAATAATAGTAGGCTATCCCTTAGGGCCCATGAACTACCTAGTCTAAGGTTTTTGAGTACTATTGCAGAGCCTGGTATGGGTTCCATTTTATGAAATGGGCCTTATATCCAATTTTTAAAAAAAGTATTTGGTTACTACCATAGCATTTGGCCACTATTGAACTAGTTTATCTTGTAGGCAGGTCACTGTTGTAGGCTGAAGGGCTTGTAAATGGGAGAAATTGATGGTTACTTCTCCCCTGAGAGTGTGGAAAGTACCTTTCCGCACCATAAATGCTAGTCAGAGAAGATGAGTACCAGCTTGATTTCTTCATGTTTGATCATGTCAGTAAGTGATGTTTTCAGCAATAGAATCTTGTCATCATGTTGTGGTGCTTAACCAATAGCCTTGGCAATGGATTATGTTGTTAGGGAGGGGGTCTATGGTACCCCTTTGGACAGTGACTCAACAAGATCTAACCAATTCTTGGTACTGGAGATTTTACTTGATGGTGTGAGATTTGTTAGTTGTGGCATTTGTCTCCCCATTATATTTCTTAAAATTCTTAAATTTCTTTCAAGTATGTGTATGTTTTGGGAAGTTTCTACAATAATAGGTTTCCATATGGCTTTTCAAAAGTCCTTTAGTGTTAGTTGCCCTTCTCCATATTGCCTCCTTTACTATACCTCCATCCCCTCCCTGTTTAATCTTCATATTTTTATCTCCTTTTATGTCTTTATAATAACTATATTCTAGTTCCCCTGCCTTGGGAGTTCTCCCTACCTCAGGTCCATCACTAGAGGCTTATTCTGATAAAAACACACACAGCTAAGTCTTAATAGCTAAGATCTGTATATAAGAGAAGACCTGCAAAATTTGTCTTTTTGCTTCTGGATTACCTCACTGCTGAATTGACTTCTTTAATAGTCTCAATTTCACCCGTGCCTTTTAATTCTTGATGTTAGGGGCTGATCTAAGCTACTATGAGCTTCTTCTCGGTTAGTTCATGATCCGCATTGCAACTTTGGTGATATTTCTGATACATAGCTCTCTTTGTATCAGTTCCACCTTTATTCATTATTTAATTATTTAAGGGCAAAAGCAAAATTCCTGGAATTTCTGACAGTATATTTAGCCCTATAAAGTCTGGCCCATTCTTATTTTCCAGCTTGATTTTTCTGGCATTTCCTCCACTGTCCTTTCTCACCCTTTCCACTCCTACCTTTGCGCCTTGTCCTTCCCAGGAATCTCTCTTGAGGACACTGCAGCCATTTCTTTTGTCTCTGAAAAATGCCCTGTTTGTTTTCTTCATACAGTTTTCATGAAATGCCCTCAAAATGCTTCTTCCTCTCATACTTCAGGATGCAATTCCCCATCCAGCCCCCCCAAACATTTTATGTGACCCCCACTTTTATCCCAACTTGTATTCTACTTACTGTGTGTCCAAAGAGCCCAAACATACAAAAAAAATCTTCCTGTATGGGATTTGTATTTCTCTTTTCAATCTTAGTGAAGTAATTACTTAGTGAAGTTAAAAAACAATGCAAAGGAATGCATTTCTTAACCATTTTTAAGGGGCATACATTTTAGAACCCCTCATGAACTACATTATAGTGGAATAGAAAATGTGTCTCATTTTTCAGTATTTTACTGAATAAATGGGGGGAAAGATCTAATATCTGCTTTGTTCTGTTTTGTTTTGTTTCAACAAAGACTCTGGTTGTCCTCTAATACTTGTTTTGTTTTGTTTTGTTTTTTATTTTCAGTGCAGATACTCTATACAGTGCTTTCTAAAATGGGCACAGCCTATGGAGAAAATTCTTGTAGTTTCTCCTTGATGATATATTCAGAATTTAGTGTTCTCTTATTCCTATCTTAAGCAGATTCCCCAATAGGAAGAGTGATGAAATAGTTTCACTAGTTTTATACTTTGCAAGTGGGGAGGTAAGCACCCCATGATAACTTAAAGAAAACCCTGGCTGTAACTGATGACCTTGGTTTTGTTACATACCTGAGAAGGTATTACACACAAATTTAGCTAACTCTCAACAACTGTCTGCTTACAGAAGGACAGATTATACACCAGGCAGAAAGTATACTTGTAGACTATAGTTGCAACTCTAAAAAAATTGAGAAAATCTAAGCGGATTCTCTCTCATGCTCTATTTTCCTGTGTCAGAGCTTTTAGTGGCTCATATTTTGCATCTGTAGTCCCTTGCTGTTCTTTTTTGTGATTGTTGGTTGCTGGACCAGGATTCTCTTTCCTTCGAAAACACTATGTATTTTCCCTTGGTTGTTTCTAAAGGAACAGCTTTCATTTTAACGTAGAATGCCTTTAAGCTCAATCTTGAGAATTCTGCTTATTTATCAGAAATCTAGACATTGTTCTTTGAGTTGCTAAATAAAACTATGAATTTCTATCATGTATCTATTCACATTTGAAGAAGTGGCATTTACATGTATTTATAATGTGTAACACTAGGAGCCTAAATTTTATTCTAATAGAACATAGCAGACTGTGGAAAAATATGCAAAGATGTCTGTATCTTCATTGTGACTGTGAGTGACTTGCTGTGACAGCCATTTTCCTAATGAGTGCAATGTCTTTGCTAAAATGCTCTCATCTTAGAGAAATACATAAATGTGGAGTGAAGAAATTTAATCTTAGCTTATATTTAACTTTGACTTGGTGGTTCCCAGTTTGAGTTGCAGCCACAACAACCCAGGCAGATGCTCAGGATGGAAAACCACAAGGCAGTTTCTGGCAACAGTAAGTGATTGCAGCCTTTTTCTTAGAAAAGTCTCTAAATAAAAGTTTCTCATAACAAGTATTTAAAAGAAAATAGAGTTATATTCCCTTGTTTATGAGTATTCTGCCTTTAAACACTTTCCAGCTTCCTTGTTGCCTCTGTGACGTTTCTTCCCCCCTACCCCCAATCCTTACTCTGTCAGCCCCCTCACCAAGACCTCTGTGTACTTGCCACCTCTCTCTTTTCTAGCAACATGGGTAATGCTAACCGGGGTCTTGACACTCTTGTCCATGCCAGGGTAGAATTGAGTTTCATTGTTCTGGACTTTTAGATGTGCTTGGTGCCATCTAAATTGGGATCCCATGTCTGTTTCCCATGAGAATTCATATTCTGGACCATCTTCTTCAAGAATAGCTTTTTCTCTGAGCTTTGTGTTACTTTTCTTGTCTCTGTGATCAAATACCTGACAGAGCCATTTAATGGAGGAGACATTTATTTTGACTTATAGTTCTGGGAATATAGTCATTTATGACAGGAAGCAGAAGCAGCTTGATTGGTAGTGGCAAGAACCTGCATCTAGTCACACTGTGATGGGAGCCAGGAAGTGCAGAGCTCAGGGCAGAAGTGGGGGTAAGTTTATAACCTGCAAAGGTCCACCCAAATGATGACCTCTACATATTTGCATTAGCACACAAGCATGCACACACACACAAGAGTCTGCATGCTCACTTGTGCTTTCACAAGTACATACACACAAACAGGCCACAATAAAAACAAAACTTTAAATGTGATAAAAAATATAGAAAGTATATTCATCTAAGATTTATTGAACTTGGATTTCCTTGGAAGAGAGGTACATTCTTTCATTTGTCTTGATCACAATCAGCTCTTATCATATGACATAATCACTTTACTAATCTCATCCTGATGTCATTTGTATTTGGCCTGGGAAACAGAGGAATAGTCAGCTGAGTGAGCTGATGCAAAAAACAAACTTGCTAAGCTTGACACAGAGGATTATTTTAAATGCACAAGGCTCCATCAAGGCTCCTTCTAAACAGGAGTCAGATAGCTATGTCCTTCTATGTGCTGACTCAGTTTGTTCTGTGACTAGTCACTCTACCATCAACAATTCTAGATTTCCATTTTCAATGACCTATCCATTAGTTTAAAGATGCCAGCCAGTTTGGTCTTGTTTCAGACATCTGAATCTTCAGCCATATTAGAAAATCATGGCCCTACTGCTTTACAGAGTTCTCTTGATACAGATGCCCAGGCTTGCTGCTTTTCCCAAATATTACTGCTGGGGATGGCTTGTAGACCTGTCAGTATGCCCTGCATCAGCTGTCCCCTGTTGGCAAGCAGCACTCCCTACGTTCCACAGAACTATTTTCAGTTCATTTTTAGACCCATCTCCCAGGCCAGGCTTCCCTTCTCCTATGAGGAACTGTTCACCCCCAGCTTGACCCTGTCAGAGTTTTCTTCATTCAAGCTTCTGTGAAAAGAGCTGGACTGTTGGTATTCTCTGAACTCAATGTAAATTAATACATTTCCTCCAAGGTGACAGCTTTGCTTGCCTCCTCTTGTCTTGAATGCCAAATCCTTGCTGGATTGACTGGAGCTCTGCACTGCCCCATGTGCTCCAGGTCTCTATATTTTCTCAGCAAAGAAAAGCTGGTTAACTCTTTCTAAACCAGAGAAATTTTGTCCCTTTGTGAGATGGAATGGTTAATTTTCAGACTTGCTAATCATCCCGTTGGCCATTGCACAGGAACCTGACTGCATTTATATCACATTAAGATTAGTAGTGACTTAAAAAAAACAAAAACAAAACCAAAAACTCAAGTACAAAGCACACACAAGGAAAGATATCACATCTGCTAATGTGGACAAATTCATTGAAATGGTTACTGGAGTCATAACTTGTGAGTGGAGCTGTGAATTCAATTCTAGATGACTCTCTTTTGACCAAACAAGCCTAGACAAGAAAGAAGAGCGAAGAAAGACTTACCACCTGTGGCAGATAAGGAGAGCATGGGAGTAATTTACAAAGCAATGCCATCTTCAACTAAAGGAAGTGTTTGATTTCATTCACTGAGCCCACATAGAAAAGGGTATATGGGAGGCATATTGCTGAATATGCTCAGCTAAGGATAATTAATATTCCTGAGCATGCTTAGTTTAAGCTCATAGTTCAAGAAGAAGTGGCAGACAGTTTTTAGTATGCCCACCTCAAGATCACAGCATGTTTTGAAAGCTTAACATAACAGACCAGAACCTTTTGGGCAAGCTCAGCTTTCATCCTAAAAATGGCAGAAAGGAATGTCTCTGAACATACAGAGCATGCACCATATAATTTTAGTTGAAGAAAATGACAAGAGTTTTGAAGTTGCATTAATGTACAAGCTTGTACCTAAAAATGCCTAATCACTGAGTGACTAATATATCCTTTATTGCCTCACTTGGAACCCTCTATTCAGTAAGGTAAGCATATTTGACACATAATCCAAAAATTTCACATATTTATATCTACACATATGAGCATAAATTTGTACATGTATAATGTACATGTCAAGAAGGCAGGGAAAGAAAGAGTAGAGGGTGGGAAGTAGAAATGACCTCTTAATATATACATGAATTCTAATGTAATAATCTACTTTATGTACACAAATGATAGGCACCTGGAAAAGGCTACACCCAAATATTTCCTAAACTTAAACTGAGGACACTTGGAAACAGGGAGCATAAGGAAAGATCTCTCTGAACTTCCCTTATGTGACTAACACAGCCCTACAATAAGGAATGCACTTGTTAACAAGTTCATCCTTAATAATTTTATAAACTGGGAAGATGAACTTATAGGAAATGGGAGAAGCCCTGAATGAATGAAGTTCTGAGTGAGTGTATTATTGACCCAGAAACAGCCATGTTAAGGATTCCAATGCCTCAGATCCATAGGAGCGGCAAAGGCTTTCCTGGGTGGGACTCAGAGGGATGGCAAAGCTTTCCTTGATGATCAGAGTGTGAATAATTGATCACTGTTACAAAATCTATCCCAGATGTTTACAGCCTGACACTGCTTGCATATAGATGCCCCCTATAAATACTAGCTGGCCCCTCCCTGGGCAATGTACATGATAACTAGACTGAGGTTGCTGATTGTTGCATGTAGTAGGTGCTTCTTTATCAGAGTGCACCCCCCAACACACATAACCAAAGCTTTTCCATGTATGTGTCTGTGATTGTCTTCATTCCTTCCCTGCCCCGGTCAGCTTCCCAGATCCAAACCAAGCTGGTCACAGCATAAACACCAGGCTCAGACAGACTTTTGATGGCTCATCATTCCCTCATGTTGCTATATTACTTACTTTTCTTGTTATTGTGATCAAATGCTTGACAAGAGACAACTTAAATCCATCTTCTTGGGGGAAGGCTTGGTGGTAGGACTATGAAGTGCCTGCTCAGTCCGCAGTCCACAGTCAGAAAGCAAGGAGGAAATCAAAAGTGCGATTTGTCTGTAAAATCTCAAGGTCAGCCCTCCCCCACTCCTGTGACCCACTCTCCCCAGCAAGCTTGCACTTCCTAAAGGCTCTACAACCTTTCAAAATAGTGCTGCCAAACTGGGGGCCAACTGCTCAAATGCATGAGCTGGTGGGGAGCATTGCACATTCACACTACAACAGCTGCCCACATCCCTCCTTCTCGCTCCAGTATGAAAAGTTATATATGCTTCTAGATTTTACTGAGTTAGCAGGCACTACATTTCTTTCATGTGCTGTCCCTTCATACATGGAATAGATATGAATACCTTTTTCCTATTAATCTGACTACTGGCAGTTTATCTTAGACTCAGTTGTACAACTGTCTTAGTTACTTTTTCTATTGGTTTGAAGAGAAACCGTGACCAAAGGAACTTATAAAAGAAGGCATTTAATTGGAGACTTGCTTACAGTTTCAGAGGGTGGGCCCATGGCCATAATGGCAGGGAACATAGTAGTAGGCAGACAGACATGGCACTGAAGCAGTAGTTGAGAGCTTGCGTCTTTTCTATAAGCAGCAAGTGTGAAGCAGGAACAGAAGAGAGAAGAGAAAGAGAGATTGGACCTGGTGCAGACTTTTTAAACCTCAAAGCCTAAACCTAGTGATACACCTTCCCCAATAAGACCACACCTCCTAATCCTTACTAAATAGTCCACCAACTGGGAATCAAACATTCAAATATATGAGCTTATGGGGGCCATTCTCACCCAAATTAGCACAGGTACCTTACAGAGCAGAAGGAATTTTTCCCTTCCCTACTGTACTGTGCAGATTTTTCTGCATTTTATTTTATTTCAATGGTATATAGGAATAGTATAATCTTGTGGGTGGACTCCTCTATTAGAGGATGCTCTCTCTAAATTACAGCCTCACCAGCATTGCATGAGAGTGCCTATTTCCCCACAATTTCATCAGCATAGTGTATTGTTAAATTTTATTTTCTTTTCTTTTTGGGTGTTGTTTGAGGATCTCACTGTCTAACCTATAACCTAGGTTGACCATATAACCAATAAACTAGCTTACGTTGAGCTGGAGGTCCTCTTTCTTCAGCTCCCAAAGAACTCAGATCACAGACATCAAATGTTTGACTTTTCAATCCATCTATTAGGTAAAAATTAAGTGAGGTTGCATATCATTTTCACACTGCAATCCTGATAAGTCTGATTTTACTGCTGCTGAATGAAGCCAATGAATAGAGAAATAGAGTGATGAGAGAAGAGAAGACTGCATCTTCAAAGAGCCATCTTTTCTAACAATTATAAGTAGTATTAAATGGAAAATTTAAGGAAGTGTATTTCTAGCCTCAGATAAGTGGGTACCAGTGTAATCATTTAATCCTACAGTGATACATCTCTTGATAAATATTCTGATGTTATCTGATGGTCACCAGACATTCTGTGTTCTGTACACCAGATTGCTGATTAGGAGGCCTTGGGCCAATGTTTTTCTTGTTTCTATTTCCTGAAGCAGCTGACTTTCCAGTCAATAATTTAATCACTTAGGTGGCTCTTTATTTAGAATTTTGAATTCCAGGCAAAGAGAAAAAAGTAAAATACAAGTCTGTGAAGAACAATTTTCAGTGTTAATATATTTAAGACCCGAGATCCATTCATTTTCCTTTTTTTTTTTTTTAAAAAATGACCTGTCCACTTATATTTTTATCCATTTCAAAATTCCTTATGAATGTATCACTTATTTTTAGCTTTTCTTTCAGGTTTTTTAGTTTTTGTTCTTGGTAGGGAGGGGCCCAACCTGAGGCCTTGCTCATACTTAGGGAAGATAATGGAACAATTGTGTCAATGCTGGGATGCCTAACTTTAGATTTTCTTATGTAAGTGAGAAATAAAATCTTTTGTTTCAGCTGTTAAATAAGGCTAAAACTTTTCTTAAACTGATACACCGTGGCAGGAACAATATGTCTGGATAGAAACAGGCATATCTGCTCTCCTACTAAAGGATACGGGCCCTTCTGCTGCATGTGTTCTACTAACTGCCATCCAGGCAGAAAATGTGCAGCCTTCTCGCCTTTCTCATGCAGTTGTTTGCTCACACTAATGTGTTTTCCGACTTAAAAAAGGACTAAGATGAACTTTGGTTACACTGGGTGTTAACTTTTTCAAATTGTTAAACTTTGGTGACAATGGCCCATTTATGTGTATGTTGAACTGGGCCCACATTTTTAAGTTCTTATTACTAGAAGAATTCTTATTTCCTGCAGAAGTAGGTAGATTGTCTATTTTCACCCTGGAAAATGTTTCTTGTAATGGATTTTTCATTCAAGACTAGTTTTGCTGATGATTAAGACCCAGAATTCCTCTCAACAGCAATGAGGGCCCGTGGCTATCTCCAGGCACTTGTTAGGTACTGTAATGCTAAATTCTAAGTTGCTGGCTGGGAGTACACAGCTCACTGAGACAAGTAGCGTTTATGGAAGACAGATTGAAAGAATATGCAGCCCTGCTTTTGTGAGGGAATCCAAATTCACTTTTAACTTACATATATTGCCACAGGACTGTTCATTTAGGTTTTGTTGTTTTGGTTCGTGTATGGCTTTTATTCAACTGCAGTATAATTTAGTAAAAACCTCTCATTATAATATCTGCCTACATTTAACAACATCATAAGGAACTACTCTGTGAACTTGTAATAACTGCTGTGAAGATCTTTGGATAAATTCTTGATTATACAGGTTTTTTTTTTGTTTTCAAGTTCACTGACTCTCACTGGTTTGATTATAAAAGTATTGTGCCTCTATTGAGTGACGGGTTAATTTTTACTAAGCAACTTAGTTTTTGTGGATATTGCATTTTTTTAAAATTATATATGGTTTAGTAATAGCATAACGTTTTCCTTGAAAGAAGAGAAATCAAAATAAATAACCTGATCACCTTTACTTTTATTTGTCAACAACTGAATATGATAAAGCTTTCTCCAAAACTGTTCACAAATACTTCTTCTTACTTTGTCCTTTGTGGCTATTCCCTATTTAACCAGTTCTCCATTGCTTTTAAAAAACATTTTAAAAATTACTTATGTACATGTGTGTGCATATAATTCATGTGTGCACATGAATGCAGGTGCCCAAAGAGGCCAGAGGCATTAGCTTCCACCAGGAACTGGAGTTGCTGGTGGTTGTGAGTCACTCAGTGTGCATGCTAGAAATTGAGCTATGGTCTTCTGCAAGAGCAGTGTGCGCTCCCAACCGCAGAGTCATTTCTCCGGTCCCCATTAATGTGTTTCTTATCCTTAGTCATTTTAGTTATTCCTTTAAAATTTTTATTAGATTTATTCATTTTATTTTTCATGTGAGTGTTTTGCTTACATGTATGTATGTGTACCACATGTGTGTTTGTTGCCCATGGGGGGCCAGAAGATTGTATCAGATCCTCCAGAACTGGAGTAACTGATGGCTGTAAGCCACCATGTAATAGTTACCCAGAGTTGAACCTGGATATCTCTGCAAGAGCCACAAGTGCTCCTAATGGCTGAGCCCCTGTTTACTTTTTAAAATGTTATTTCAAACTGCATTTTATTGACCAGGGCCTATTGCCTACTTGAGGATTTTGGTAGGATCTAGAAATATAATTCTTGGACTAGATCTTATGACATTTTAAGTTTGGATTGGCATTGCTAACTCATTGTCTACAGGAGTAGCATTAATTTACATTTCTCTAGCTATTTTTTGTGTTGCTTTTTATAAGTGAGTCCCTGAAAGCATCAACTTATTTCATGTCATTTAAATGTTGTCCAGGAGTAGCCAGAGATGGTGGGCTTTGCCCTCAGGAACCAAAATTGAGAAGAGGTAAATTATGACTTGAGCACACATTTTTTTAATGGGCTGTTTTGCTTCTTGTGGTTCTTTGTTCACATTTCTTCACCTAGCCTTAAAAAGTCAGGAAGTGTGAATGTAGCAAATCAGGCAGAGGCAGCCAGAAAGGTAGTTAACAAATGATAATCTTCTTTTGCCTCAGGGCCCATCACGCTGTCATAGATGTCTTTTGCCCAGGGATTCAAGGAGGCTGCCTATTAGTCCATCTGTGGCACATGCAGGAAAGGAGGGTGGGGAGAGAAAGTGAGCTGGAAGTCTGGTATCTAAAAGTGGAAACTTAAACACACCCTTTCTCAAAAAAACTCTCCAAACTACAAATTACTCTTGACTTAAAAAAAAAAAAAGACTAGCTAAAAATGCTCCAAACCCATTCCCATGAGAGACCCTGATGTGAATAAAGAATGAAAAGGCGATGTATGAGCAGCATTGCATATATTGCTTGGCAGGAGCTGAGAAGATGGCTAAGAAGTGCTTGCTGCCTCAGTTCAGAAGTTCCAGCACCTACATAAAAGTGCCATACCTGTTTGTGGCTCCAAACGGGAGTGGAGATACCCACCATCAACTTTCAGGTCAGATCCAGGTGAGATAACCTTTCTCAGAAAATAAGGTAGAAGGCTGGGGATATAGCTTAGATGGTAGAGTGCTTGCTTAGAATACACACAGACGAGTCCAATCCCCAACCAAGCACTAGAAGCAGTACGAGAAGAGGTCCAAGGTCATTCTGAACTACATAGCAAGTTCAAGGACATTACATGTGACACATGAGATTCCCTCTCAAAGGGGGGAAAAAAGAAGGTAGAGAGTAATGGAGAATGACATTCAAAATCAACTCCTGGCCTCCATGAAGAGAGGGGGCTACATTTAAAAGAAGTACCTTGTCTCACAGTAAGACCTGCCATCATGGCAGTGTCCATGTATATCTTTTGCCTATGTAATTTTACCTGTGAAGCAAATGGATGATTTGCTGACAATGATTATTGTTTTCCTCGTGACAATAGCGTAACAGATTTCTTAAGTGTTTTGCACTGGAACCTCACAGTAAAAATGTGACCAAGACAGAACTGAGTTTTGAGAGGTGGGTACTGCTGGTCCCCATTAGCAGGTGCAGAATGTTGTTCTCTCTCTCATTCTGAGAAGCCTGGGCATTCTGTTCTGTACTTAAGGCTCTGGCTTGCACAGTTAGTTTCAGAATACTATTCCTATTTATTTTCAGGTTATTCTTTCCCACAGAATACAAAGCCTAATATAACACAGTGCTTATTATGCAAATACATACTCCTTTTCCAACTCAGGCTCTTATAGTTTTCCTGTGTCTAGAAGGTCTTCTTTTCTTCTATAATGTGTCAAAATTCTAGCTGTGTAATGAATTCACTGTTTTTCTCACCCTACTTTTGTGAGCTCTGTATTATTCTTCCTCTGAGCCATCCCCATACTATACTTTCTGGTACTTATTGGGAATTCTTGTCAGATTTCTCCATGGTCTATGAATTTACCTCTTCCCTAACATCTACCCTTTTATTTTGTACAACACACACACACACACACACACACACACACACACACACACCTTTGTGTTCTTGTTTACATCTGTCTCATTTATATGCATACAATGCATACCCAGTTGGCATGTGGAAAAATAACTATGAATGAGAGCCATCAAGATGGCTCAGCTGATAAAGCTCTTGCTGCACACACCTAAAAACCTGAGTTTTATTCCTAGAACCCACATAAAGGTGTGTATTAGTTACTTTTCTAGTGCTGTGATAAAATACTGTGACCAAGTCAGTGTACAGAAGCAAGAGTTTATTTGGGCTTACAGTTACAAAGGGATAAGAGTCCATGATGGCAGAGCAAAAGCATGACAGCTGGAGCTGAAACCTGAGAGCTATAGCTTGAACCACGAACAAGAAGCACAGAGAGCAAACTGGGTCTAAAGAGTCGATTTGAAATCTTAAAGCCCATCCCCAGTAACATACCCCTTCAACAGGGGCATATCCTCTAAGCCTTCACCCAAAGCAATACCAACTGGGGACCAAGTGTTCAAATGACCCAAGACCATGGAGGAAGACATCTCACTCAAACTACCACAAGGTGGGTCTCTGTAAAGTTGTCCCCTGACCTTCACATGTGCATCATGGCATACATGCCCCCAAACAATAGCAATAATAATTATAATAACAAGATTAAGTAAATGGATGAAAAGATATAACCTTCCTCGACAGGTTGGATGATGGAGAAATTTATCATAATTTTTTCTTTCTTTATTATTTTTCTTCTCTGGTATAATACGTCCCAATATCCCTCCTTCCCTCCCTCCACTCCTCCCACCTCCTCCATCTCCTCTGTCTCCCAGATCTACCCGATTTATCATGATTTTTAATGTACTACATTTGCAAGTAGAAGTGATTGCTTCAGATTTCCTGAGCCACAGCTCTCAGTAGCAACAGAATTCCCTGAGAGACTTGTTAAAACACAGGTGGCTGACCTCACCCTCAGTACTGAATCTGTCAATCAGAGGATGAACAATCTATTTCTTCTCATTTATCCTTCCTCTTTTCTTTTCCTTTCCCTTCCTCTCTCCCTCCCTCCTCCTTCTCTTTATTTTCATTATTTATAAGAGGCTCTTATAAATCTAGACTGCCCTGGAGCTCACAAACTTGAACTTGTAATCATCCTGCCTCTATCCCTATAGCTATACTTCCCCGTGATGTTATACATAGCTAGAGATTGAACAAAGAGTTTTGTGCATGTTAGGTAATCAATCTTCCAACTAAACTACATCCCCAGCCTGAAGGTGATGACTAATGTGTCTAAAAGGCTCCCCAGTGACGTTCATGCCATAGATTTGGTTAGGATTTTGAGACCCTGTGTGCTTGTGCAGTAATCTATAGTAATTTCATGTTAGTCATAGAACTATTTCCCAGTCACATTATATATTTAAGTCTTATGTTACCTTTTTAGGAGGGTATTTAAAAGACTCCACAAACAGTTTTAACCTGTCCAGTGCATCAGTGGATTTGACTAGTGAGAGCCTAACTCTTCATAGTTGATTTTATTGGTTTCTCCTTAAGGTTATGATGAGATCCACAGGATCCTTTTTTGTTTTTGTCATGGCCCTTCTGTCCTGTAGGTAGCACTTGAATGTCAGCTACCAATTCGATGTCAATACACTGTTGAAACAGTGATGCTTGGATGGAAATACTTCATCAGGCTCCACACAGACCTAGAAACTTCTTGGCCTTAACTGCTAAGGTTTTAAAACTCTGGGGTTACAGGAACTTAATTTGTGGGATTCTATACAAATGAAAATGAGAAGTCCCTTGTTTACAAAGTTGACAATTATAAAATGTTAATTGGAGAATGTAAATTGGGGGCTCATCTAAGAGAAAGACCCATGTATCCATTCAGGTTGCATGACCATGAAGATGTTTGGACTTTGGCTATGGAAGTGCTTTTTGTCATTTTTTGGAAGAGAAAATAGATGCCATGGAGGGTTTGGGTGAACCTAGAGGAGTGGTGTGAGTTGTACAAGTGCAGTCACGTGTCTGGTTCCACAGCTCTCCAGGTCTTTCTTTCTTGCCACATTGCTTATATGGATGGGGGCCAAAATCTGGTACCTAAATCTGTAGCATTACCTAGGAATTTGAAAGTTTCCTGCAAAAGAGCACCTTAGTGATTGTATGCATGCATATTAGTTACTTTTCCTGCCATTGTGAACAAACACCTCACAGAAACATCAGAGTTAAGATGATTTATTTGAGCTCAAAGCTTGGGCTGAACATGAAGCTGGGTGGAACTGTGTGGCAAAGGTTGTTTTCACTTGAACAGAAAGCAGACCAATGGAGGAATATGACAGAGGCCAGCATAAGATATAACCTTCAGGGACATGCCCAGAGTGACCTGTTTCCTTCGACTAGCCTTACCTCTTACCTTTGACCATATATTAGTTATTTTTCTATTGCTTTGATAAAAAACCATGACCAAAAGCAACTTATAAAGGAAAGAGTTTATTTTGGCTTACAGTTCCAGAGAGGAAGTCTGTAACAGAGGCATGGCAGCAAGTAACCTGAGCTATCTGAGAATATTTCATTACTCAGGAAGGCAAGAGTGAACTGAAGTATGGTAAAGCTATAAATATTCAAAGTCCTCCCTAAGTGATATACTTCATCCAGCCAGGCTCTGCCTCCTAAAAGTTACCTTCTCAGCACTAAACGCTTGGGTACAAGTTTTCAAATACATAGCCTCTGAGAAATATCTCTCACCCAAATTACCAGAGACCACTTTCCAATATACTGCCATCATACTATGAGCACATCAAGGGATGAAACCACTCATTAAATCAGAGCTCTCATGACCTATCATTTCTGAAGATGTCATCACAGACACTCCCAAGAAGTGTGCCCACTAATCTCCTAGGTAACTCTTAATCCAATCAAGATGACTATAAAGATTAATCATGAGCTGAGTATGGCAGTATATGTCTGTAATCTTGATATTCTAGGGGCAGAGACAGGGAAATGATAAAAGTTGAAGACAATTTGGTCTAACTAGATATTGAGCTTTAGAATGTATGGGCTTTGACAAGTTAAAAATCAAGAATAACTTTAATATTTCCCATTTTCTAAAGTAGTAGAGACCCCTGAAAAGCCCCAGGCTAGCTACGAGCAGCAAGACCACCCAGGAGAAGGCCTCAGAACTTTGGGGCACCAGCCTGTCCTCCTCCTTTGTGTCATTTCTTTCATCAGGGGCTTCCTTAACTTTTTAAAGCTACATATATTATTTTTCTCAAGGGAAAATATTTTCTTAGAAAAATTATATTTATTATTATTTTTACTATTCTCAGTGCTGAAGATAAGCTCATGGCTTTGTGCTTTTGAGGCAAGCACACTATTAAATGAGCTAGATCATCAGCTCCCCCCCCTTTTTTTTTTATTTTGTTTTTCTGGGACACAGTTTCATGTAGCCTAGGCTAGTCTCAAAATCACTACTGGGTGTGGCTGTCTTTGAACTACTGAGCCTTCTGTATCCATCTCCTAAGTGCTACTGTTACAGGTATGAATCACCACGCCTGATTTGTGTCTTTGCCTTTACTTTGCTATGTGAATATGTGTACATATTCATGTGTGTGTACATGCATATAGAGATCAGAGGTTGATATGGGTCTGGTGCCTTTCTCAACTGCACTCTATTTTTGAGACAATGCCTCTCATGAACCACCAAATTCTCTGCTTGTGTGGCAAGCACTTTACTGACTGATCCATCTCCCTAGTCCTGTATTTACTTTTTAAAATAAAAGAGTATATGGGTTGTTCATTAAGTGCCCTCAAGATGATAAGTTCATTAGGATCTAGTATCTGCTTCATTTGTCTTTGTCTTCGAGCACAGCACCATGGATGTAGACAAACTGCAATATGTATATATTGAAAATTGATGCCAAGTGTTTGGCATTTGAGCCAAAGCTATAAATTTTTTTTGTAATTTATAGCAGTGTTATTGTATAAATATTAAAAAATAAGATAATTTTAAGCACACATTTGGGTTATGAAAAAGTTTTTTCTAGTGTTATTATAGAATTTTCCACTTTACAATAAAATCTTTGGCTGGATTATGTATTGCATTTGTTTTTATATGTGTATGGTTGCTTTGTCTACATGTATGTCTGTGAATTATGTGAAGTCCAGAAGAGGGAAGTGGATCCCCTGGTAATGGAGTTAGTTATTGGCAATTGTAAGTTGTGATACATTGTAAGGAATCAAACCTAGGTCCCCTGGAAGAGCAGCTGGTGCTCTTGTCACCGAGCCACCTCTCAAGACCCCATATCCAAAAATTTTTAAGGCCTTTGGTGACAGATTTACTTGCTATTAAGAGGCAGTATGATCTGTGTAATTGTTTGTAAGTCTGAGTTTTAATTTCCTCAATCATTTTTATCATCTAATTACACAATCAATGTATCAACACCTATCTATTGAATCAGTTAAAACAACATACCATATATATCTTATTATAAATAGCAAAATTTATTTTTCACTATTCTAGAGTCAAAAATCTGAGGCCAGATTGATAACATTATTGAGTTCTGAAAGTCCCTTTCACAGTTACTACAAAGTTCTCAGAAGTGTGCTTTAAGATCCCTGCTTTCATTTCTGGGGCTTGCTTTATCACTTGACAATCTCATAATAGGAAATAGTCTTATTTCCTAATCTCACAATGTTAGGGTTTAACATTTCAATGTATGATTTAATGTGAGAAGACAAACATTTAGTCTGTTGTAATACACAACCATTTGGTTCCTTCCTGTTTTATCATCTGGTGGCCATGCACATGTAAATAAATGATATTGTATTGTACCATGAGTCAGCATGGTGGTTGGAAGAAGGAATCTGTGAACATAAGGGAAGCGTCTCCTGCTTGAGGAGTTGAAAAAAACTCTAATAAGGGTACATCTGATGAGTACCTCCTGATGTGGTGGAAGGGCTCCTTGGAAATGGCTTCATATGTCTTCTGAATATGTCAGTTGATGTGAGTGTTGATTTATTTAATTATTCTTATGTATTCATAAAGAGGGCAGTTTATTCTTTGCTAATTCAATCCTCAGTCCTAGGAGGTTTCAGCCTCTGTATATTCTAATCTTAAGCCTAGAACTAGAAAGCTTCACCCTCCATTCAATCTGATCTGTGAACCTAAACTTAGAATGCTTCAGCTTCTGAGATTTACTGCTAACTCACTCACTCTGACTAGCTCCTTCTGAACTCAGAGCTGTACTGAACTCAACTGACTCTTCTGGTTTGCTGATTCAACTTACTTGCTGTTCTGGCTGAAACTCTTCTCCAAGCTGATGGTTTCAAAGTGACCTTCTGAGCCATCTGACTGTTTCTGACTGAACTCTATTGACTTTGGCTGACTCCTGCAAGTTCACTGACTTTGCTAGGCTTCAAACTGACTCTCACTGTTTGCTGACTCTCCCAAACCCACTCTTCCTATCTGACAATGACTCCTAATGAATTGCCTCTGCGTCTTATCTGACTGATTCTCTAACTGACTACCAGACTCTCTGAGCTAAGAGCCTGCTTTTATATCATGAGAGTTGGGTGTGCCATCATTCTGACTCACTTTGCTAACTCTTCCTCTGATTCTTCATTTTGCCTGCTCCTCACTCTGATTCATCCATCATTCTGCCAAATATTCACTCTGATTTACTCTCAAACATGGGATTAAAGAATGTACTCACTCTGCATTTCATTCTGCCTCTGACTTTCTGATTCTCAGTTTACTAGCTGCTCTGACTCAGTCTTCTTTCATTCTCTTAATTTCTACTGCTTCTCTCTTAACTCTGAACTGACTGTGAATTCTGAAATGAGAACCAAGAACTGAGATCCTGAACCGAGAACTGTGACCTACTTCTGAACTGACTGCTTCCTTTTACATCCTGAGAGCTTGGATTAAAGGTGTGTGCCACCACTTCCTTCTGAATTGGGTTACTTAAAGGCATGTACTGCATTCCAGCCAGATCACACAGGCCTTTCCCAGAACAGCCATGTTGCTGGACTAAAAGATTAAATATTCATTTACAGTCAGTAAAAAGGAAGACTACAAGTCCTTACAGAGCTAACAAGTGAAAAGTTTGGGAATCATGGAAAGGGTGATCTGAATGAACAAGCAGCACATGCTGCTTCTTTCCCTGTTTTCTTCTCTGAGATATCTGGCTCTCTCTCACTGTAAGCCATATCTGTTTTGACCAATAGCTTTATTTGTATTGGAAGCATACTGCCTTTAATATTTTAATTAAGGAACATAATGTCTATGCTCACCACCCCCCATACACTAGATTCTTTTTATTACTTTTATCTTTTAAAATGTTTGGAAAAGCTTTGCTTCATAGACTTCTCAAACAGGAGGGAATTTGTTTATTTGGCAAAATAAAAAATAAATCATCTTTGAAATTGCCACACTGTTATTCATTCCCACTTCCTTGAATTTCTAGTAAGATTCCTTCCTCTCCTGGTGAAAATATCTGCTGATAGTCTTCACTATAAATGGCTTCCCTCACTATCTCTCTAGGGTTTCTAAAGAAGTCATTCAGTACTTGTAGCTAAGGAAATGGATCTGTTGATAAAGTGCCTGTTGTGTAAGTGTGAGGACCTGACCTGGGACTCCAGCTCACCCATAAGAAAAAGTTAGATGTGGTGGCCTCCTTCTGCTGTCTTAGGAGAGATGCAGGCAGAAACCAGATGTGGTGGCTTCCTTCTGCTGTCTTAAGAGAGATGCAGGCAGGCAGATCTTTGGAGCTCACTTATTGTGCAGCTTAGTTGAATCAGTGAGCTCCAGGTTTAGTGAGAGACCCTGACTCAAAAAAATAAGATGGAAAGTAGTTAAGAAAAACATCTAACATTGATCATTGGTCTCCACTTACACGACACACAGGCATACACCCACACAAACACTTATAATCATGAACAGTTTCATACATAAAATAATTATGTAAATTGAAGACTTTCATGACAATTTTAATTTTGGGTGACACTTTATAGGCTTTCATCCTTCTGGCATGTCAGTCTGAGAACTTGTTACAGCTGGACAATTCTCTAAGATCTAAAATTTATGGGTAACCTTAATTTTGAATGAGTAGGTTCTCAGTCAGTCCCACAGAAACTCTGAAGGAGGTGGGCTGATAGAAATGAGGAACATCACAACGTGGGTTACACTGAGGATTTCTGTGCTCATATGCCCAATATGCTGCCCCCCCCACTCCCTGTTTATCTTTGGAGAATTTTCAAATAGGAGGCAATTTATTTACTCAGCAAATTAAGAGAAAAATTATCATTGAAGTACCACACCTCTGCCCATCCCTACTCACTCGAGTGTCTAGTAAGATTCCCTCATCTGAACACATCTGCTGATAGTCAAGATCTGTTAGTGACCACTTGCATCATTATTGAAAGAAAGCAGGGCATCCACTGGGTCTTCTTCTCTTGGACAATGATGCTTGAACGTTTGTCTGTCAAATTCTTCTCCAGCTGTGGGGATGGCCATGGGCTGGTATTCTGTATAGCTATAATAATAGAATAAAGAACTCCCACTGATCAACAGGTGATCTTCACACTATCTGTCCAAAGACTGACGTGTGTCTTTTTAAGGCATTACAGTGATTCTTCTTCCACCCCTGCCCCTACAAAAGTCTGAACTGTGTGCTGTTGCTGATTCTTAGCATTTTCAGAAATGTAGCAAAGATGGAAGTGCTTGAGTTTTATTCTTTCCCCTACATGCTTACCCATCAATTGAAAAGCAAAATCCTAAGAGTTAGAGAAATGGTGTTTGAGGGTAGCTGTAATAGCTGCGAGAGCACTCTTCAATCCAGGTTCCTTCCCCAGTGGACACTCTTTCTCTCAAACATTGCTTCAATTGTCAAACTAAAAGCAAAATAAAGATGAATTATAGTGACAAAAACCTAAGAGATCTTCCACTTTTGCTAATTCAGAATAAGATGTAGCCATTCACTAAAATAAAAACCACCTGCTCAGCAGAATTTGCTTTGTTTTTCACCCCATAATTTACTTCCTGTTATAGTTTAATAGCACAATATACTCTAGTTCACTGTCCTCATAAAATCTGCAGGCAGGGAAATAGCTACACTCAAATATATTCTCATTCTGGGTGGCGAAATGAAATCTTGAAGCTGGGTCGTGGAAGTGGAGCTGTGAAATTACAAAGCAAATTGTGTTTGCTGGTCATTTTTTGCTGAGGTCAGGATACTAGATAGAGGCTGGACCTGCATAACTCCCAAGAGCCTGACTCGCTGGCTCCCTCAACTGCTCTGTTGTCTTTTGGAACATACATTTATGTCAATTGTTCTTGTCAAGTCTACAACATTACAAGACTTATGATCAAATTGAACAGTGTTTGCAGAACTTTCACAGAGAGAGCACTTTTCAATACCAGAAGTGTTAAATCCACAATAATTTCAACAGTTTTTGTTTTCTGTTTTCAAAACACTTTTCACTTTATTGATAGCAAAAAGGAGAAATACTGAATCATTGACTTACGTTTCAGTTCAGGTATTTGTTAACAAATGGGAATTTTAATGATCTAGGTATTGATTTGTGAATAGGTATTAACTGATACATGAGAATATAGCACTTTTGATTAGTTTCTACTTTTTAAAATAAAAAGAAATCATTTATTATCTGGCCCAATTAATTTCCCTTAACTGTAATTTATAATTTCTTTCATAAGAGATATTCTACAGGAATGTTACTTATGAGGCAAACTTGCTATTTAAAATCCTAAATAATTGGAACATATAAGAGGCTATGAGAACAGTATGTTATATAAACCAATATGATCCCTGAATATTGGAGCAAGTGATTAAGATTCTAAATCTTGGGTCTAGGGATGTGTCTCAGTGGGCGAACACTCCCTAGTAAGCATAAAACAACCTCAGATAACCTTACTGCCACTAATAGAAGTCCTGTTATTTAGAATACCTGGCTTCTTCTCTAAGCTCTGTTGGTTGTCAATGCACAGTGTGGTCAACTCAATATTGTGGTCCAGTTTCCCATCTTATGTTTGCTAACAAGACTAACTCATTCAGTGCTCACAAAACAACAGAAAAGCTCATGACCCTTTTTGATTACTTCACAATTTTTATTATCATTTATTCCTAAGTCCTCTAGAAGTTAGTCCAATGATCTTTCTTTAATAATGTTACAACTCAGAAAAAGTAAAAGAACCTATTTTATATATTCAAATATGCTATTGTAGTCACAACTTTGTGTGTATTTCAGTATCTTTAGCTATGGCAGTCAATATTTCAAATAAAGGTATAGAAGAACACCTCAGAGAAATATGTCTCCATCTAGTTTGGCATGGTATCTAGAGTATTGGGATACTTCCTAAGTAGCTATTTCTCTCACCCCCATGTTTCTGTATGGTCTTTCAGGCAAGTGTTGAAATCTGTCCTAGTTTGATTTCTATTGCTGTGGTATGTAACATGACCAAAAAGCCATGACACTTGGTTAGTAGAGTAGAGGTTTTGTTTGACTTATACTTCCAGATCACAGTCAGTCATTGAGGAATGTCAAAGCAAGAACTCAAGGCAGGACCCTAGAGTCAGGAACTGAAGCAGAAGGCATGACGGAATGCTATTTACTGGTGTGCTCCCAGGATCATATCAGCTATCATCCTTATACCTCCTAGGACCACCTGTCCAGGGGTGGCACTGCCCACTGTGGGCTGGATCCTCCTATATCAATCAAGCAAGAAGATGCCCCACAGTCTTGCCTGGAGGCCAATTTGATGAAGGCATTTTCTTAGTTGAGGTTCCATCTTCCCATATGATCTTAGCTTGTGTCAAGTTGACAATATACTGACACAGAGCCCCTTTTTAGGGACATTTTCAGGTCACCAGTGGTGTATCCAGAAGTGGAAGGCTTCTCAAAAATGTGTATCAGGAAGATAGCTTATTTAGCATAAAATCACTGATAGTATTTAGCACTGACAACACTTTAGTAGCAATAATGGTCATAAATATCAGCCAGGAGATCACAATAACACATTCAGATGCTGTATACTTTTGTAAGTGACTAATCAGGTTTTAATCACTGACCACACTTAGCAATGAATTTATTAATTTTCAAAAAATGTACCCTGTTCTGGTAAACCAAGGGGGCCTTTACCTAAATGCTAAAATGTAAATGTGTGTCAAGCACCTTTTCCTCAGGAAATGACTCACTGAAGGTATAGTGACAAGCTATCTTCTGTTTGATATTTGATCAAACATAATTGTAATGCTAGAAAATTGAATGAGTAAGATTATTTCTAAAATAAAACTATTTTTAAATGATTTACTACTGTAGCCAAAATGAATAGTTATCAAAAATGGGAAAGAGTACATTCATCAACTCATGTCTTTCAATGTTATTTTAAAGGCATCTACTACCAATCTCTATGCAAGGAGTGAGGATATAAAGGTAGGTGGTGTTTCATGCTTAGGGTGTTTTCAGTCTTCAGATGAGGTTAACCCTAAACAAATGTTTTCCAAAATAGAGTTTGTCTAAGTTAGAGTGTCTTTTGCTGCAATGAACAACATGACCAAAAAGCAAGTTATCACCAAAGGAAGTCAGAACCGGAACTCAAGCAGGGCGTGAACTGGAGGCAGGAGCTGATGCAAAGGCCATTGAGGGGTGCTGCTTACTGGCTTGCTCCTCATGACTTGCTCAGTCTGCTTTCTTATAGAACCCAGGACCACCAGCCCAGGGAAGACACTACCCACAATGAGCTGGTTCCTCCCCCATTAGTCACTAATTAAGAAAATGCCTTATAGCTGGACCTTACAGAGGCATTTTCTCAATTGAGGTTCCTTCCCTTCAGATGACTCTCACTTGTGTCAAGTTGACATAGAAATAGCCAGCATAGAGATAAAGGTAACATAGGATCACAAAATTTAGGGGAATTTTCTTTTCAGAAGAGTAGACACTTATATGGGCATTATAAGGAAAAAGAGAGTATTCCAAAAACATCCATACAGTTTATTTAGGGATATAGAAAAATTGTTACATAGGATGCTGCTATGGTTTGAACGTGGCTCCTTGTTGTAGAAGTTTATTCTTAGTTATGTATAATATCCTTTGTGCTCTGTTGGGTGAGAGGCTGCCTAGGTCTTAGCATTTTGTATTGTCTGCAGGTGTTGTATTTATGTGGGTAATGTTTGATTGCAAATGACCTGCATGTGCTATCAGTAGAACAGCTGAGAAGCTTAGATATAAACAACAACAACAACAAAAAAACCCAAACCAAAACTACAATAACAACAGCAAACTGAAAAAACAAAATCCCAAGCTGGGGCTCTCGGGTTCCACTGTCCAGGATGGCACTTGCCATGATGGTGGTTCCCTCTGCTGAGGTCTGACAGAGTTTATACAAATGAATATGCTTTCATGTCTTCCTTGGTGAGCCGACATAGTAAGCATACAACAACAAAGAGAGCCTGAAACATGGGGCATGACATCACACCAGCTAATCCAACATGGACACATGTTGGGAAGAAGAAAAAGAAATTCCAGACCTCACAGAGTCTGTTTTGTTTTGTTTTCTGCAAACCTGTCCGGACACTGGTATGGTGAGGCAGTTCTGACAAGGCACATCTGCTATGGTAATGAGAACTGAACTCCATGCATGAGGGAACTCTTCCTGCAGACAATGTTACCAGTTGTTTCCCTGAAAACCAGACTCTATCTTAAAATCTGGAAAGTGTTTCCTCAGGGTCAGCATAAGAAGCTGTCTTCCATAACTGGGTGAGTTTGCATCTTGTGCTGGTAGCTGAATTTGGTACTGTAAGAGTCACCCAGGTGACTGGTTTTGAAGGCATGAAGGGATCATGAAGAGCAACTGAGGCTTGGCATCTGTGAGAGGCCAGAAGAGGTCATTGGTAAAAGTGCAGCCTCAATGGCAGTTGAAGGCCTAGATTGAAGGGGTCTTACATAGAAGTTGAGGCTTAGCACCATGAAGAGAGCCCAGGAGAGGCTATTGGTGAAAGTACAGTTGCAGCAAGGAAACCCAGCAGTTCTGAAGCTGCCAGTACCATGTGACAATCACAGCAGCAGTGGAGTGGAGCCAGCCAGAACCTGGAGGACAAGCTGTGTGTGCTGCAGAGGGCAGAGCCAGAGAAGTGACCCAAGACCTTTGGAGGAGCCCAGAAGATCATAAGTGAATTCCAGATAATTGGACATTAATAATGTTTTTCTGCTGTTCAAAGACATTGTGAAAAGCTTGATAGATGTTTGGTTTCACTGGGTCCTGTGTACTAGCAACCCTCATGATTGTTCCTCTTTTTAACTAGTTTTGGTGGTGTAGTATTAAATTGTGTTGTAGTGATAAAGCAATTTTTTTTTGATTGGCTTATACAGAAAAGGGGAAATGTTGGGCAAGCTTATTTTTAGTTATGTATAAAATGTTTTATGTACTGTTAGATGAGGGGCTGCCTAGGTCTTGGCATTTTGTATTGTCTGCAGGTATTGGATTTATGGGGGGGATATTTGGTTGCACATGATCTGCACATGCTCACAATAGAATACCTAAGGATTTATGTATCAATAAAAATACCTGTCTGCTGTCCAGTATGGTGCTGATCAGGATAGTGATTCCCTCTGCTGAGGTATGACAGAGTTTGCATGTATGAATATGCGTCCTTGTTTCTCTTGGTGAGCTGCCATATCAGTGAACTACTACACCACCTAACAGTTCATGTATTAAAGACAATATCCCTGAGTTTGTATATTATTGGCTTTTGTAAATGAGGTCTTTGTGAAGTCCTTGAGATTGGATAAGGTCTGTGGAAGTCCTTATGATGGCATTAGTGTCTTTACAAGAAGAGAGAGTCATGAGCTTGTATCCCTGCTCTGTCTTACTAAGTGTTGTGGTTTGAATGTGTAATGTCTCCCATAGGTTCATGAGATTGAATACTCGATCCCTAGTCAGAAACCCTACTTGAAAAGACTGTGGAACTTTTAGGAGGTGGAGCCTTATTAGAGGAAGTACACGACTGGGGGTGAACCTTGAGGTTTTTATAGCCTGGCTCCACTTCCTATTCTTGCTTTGCTCCCTAACTGGATGCAATGTGACCACCTACCCTGCAGCTCCTGCCACCATGCCTTTTCTATCTGCTGCCATGCTCTCTTTGAAATGCTAAATTATATGTCTTGAACTGTAAGCCAAATAAGCCCTTCTCCCTTCAGTTGTTTTTGTCAGGATATTTTATCACAACAACAAAAAGAGGAACCAAGAGACCAAGTAATGTCCTTTGCCAGGTCATGGCATGCATGGTAAGAGGGCATCACCAGAGGACAGTGCCAAGCTCTTAGACTTCCCAGCCCCTAGAATTGTAAGCTATTGAGCTTCTTTATAAGAATATGTATTCATATTTTGTTGTAGCAATAGAATATGAATTTAAGAGAGATACTTTCAGAGAAGTGGTTGGAGGAACTATTCCAAAGGAAAATGGCACAACTCAACTCTGTGGTACAGAGCTTCAAATGCTTTTCTGATATAGATATACTCTGTCAACTAAATATTCACTCTCCACCTCCTCTTTCTCTCATCATTATGGTGCTGGCAATTCAATCCAGAATCTTGCACATGAGAAGTGCTTCCCAAGTAGTCACACCTCTTAGCTATCACTCTGGCAGCCCTGCCCCAGCATGGCCTTTCATACAAGTATTAGTGCCCCTTTTTTGTTGTGGATATTTTCAGGTCACTAGTGTAACAGCCAGAATTTCAAACCTTTTTAAAACATGAAAAAAAGGCAGCTTATCACAGACTCTCTACAAATCACTGATAGATTTTAGATCTGACAACTCCTTAGTAGTAAGAATGGTCACAAATATCAGAAATATCACAAATACAAACAGAAAAATGATGTTCCAGACTCACCTTGTATGTACCTGCCCCTAAGAAAATCTGATTTGGTGTATAGCTTTAAGAAACCAAGAGTTGGTAATTCCAGCACTGAGGAGATAGAAGCAGGAGGTTCAGGAGTGTAAGGCAGTTCTTAGCTACATAACAAGTTTGAAGTGTACATGTAACTGTCTCTGCAAAAAACAAGACAGGCAGGGGAAATGGTTCACTTGGCCTAGTGCTTGTGATGCAATCATGAAGCCTAAAGTTTGTTTCTCTAGCTCCCATGTAAGCATCGGTACAGTGGTGGTGCTGCTGTAGTCCCAACACTGGGAGGTAGAGACAGGAAGATTCCTGGAATATGCTGCCCAGCCAGTCTAGCAAGTTGGTGAGTTCCAGGTTCAGTGAGAGACCCTGTCTCAAAAATATAAGGTGGGGTAGTGTTTGGCGAAGATATTCAGTGTTGACAACTGGTCTACACATATATATACACACACATGCATGTGAGTGTGTCTGCTCACACGTACTCTCTACACACAAAGACACTCAAAATAAGCTCAAGCACAATCACGACAAAAACAATAATAAAATAAAAACTAAAAAAAGGAAGGCAAGATTTGGGTTCTAAGGGTTACTTGTTGCTTTTGTTTGGAGTCAGTTTCCCTGGCTCTTCAGTAGAAAAGCATACACAGGTGATTCATGTATGTGGGTATTTCCATGATGTTTCATCTATTTAGACAATTAATAGTTTACCTTGTTGTTTTTATTTTAGACTCATAGGTTCATTCCAGTTCTCCTTACGGAATGTGATGCCAGGCTTCTGTTATCTTTAATGTATTTCCTCATTGATCAGCCTTCCTTTATGTAATCTATCTTCTTTTGGCTCCTCTTTCATTATCTGCTCTCTGACCCCCCTACTTACAGGCCCCTACCCCTCTCTGCTGTCCTCCTGGGTACCCTCCTTATCTCACTCTAGAGATGGCAGTCTGGGTCACAGCCCCCAGGAGAGACCTCCTGTTTGCTCCGACTGTGACAGCCTCCCACATCTCCAAGACCCTCCTGTAAATAGTTCTAGAACAATAGTTCTAGAACAGAATAGTTCTGGAAGGAAGAAAGGAGCTGCTCAAGCCTCTGGAGTTTTCTGAGGCATTTTTCTGATACTATTTTTAGCATTTTTAGCATTAGGTTGCCTGATCAGAACATCTAGCCATGTGGCCAGACCACAGACCACTTATAGAAGACATTTCTTGCTTAACAGAGTAGTTTGTTTTCCTCTTTCCGTTCATGAAGCATGACAGGAAACCCAGCAGAGAGCATTGGATAGGGCCTCCTTTTACTTCTAACTGGCATCAAGTTAGTGGAAATGACTAAGAGGACTACTTACCTTAAGAGTTTCAGATCCTGTTTTAGTATCTAACTGTGCTCCCATTTCACATTCATTCACATATGAGGTTGGAATTTGTCTTCTCCATGAGCTTCTTTCTTGCTCAGTTTGTTTGGGCTTCTCATTGGTTCTGGTATATAATATAGAAATGTCTGATCTCTTGCAAGAAAAATGCTTGTACAGTAATGGACATAGGCATTTGTACACATTTCAACTTGCTTCTGTAATAGGAAATCTCAAACACAAGTCTTCAAACATCGAATCATGATAACTGTATCTCTCCTACTTTGAAAAACCAGCCAGAAGCAACAGGCTACCCTCACAGTAATGCATTTTACTGGCACTGGATTGATGTAAGGAGGGCACATATTCATGCCGTAATTCTGTAAATACTTCTAATTCTGTCCTGGTTGTCTTCCAAATTAAAAACATTTAAGGTACCTCTTGGTTCACTTAAAAACTTGCCCTGGCTTACTTTTTCAGGTATGCTGTTCTCTGCTGGCTGGTTCTGTGATTCCTCAGAGTGCAGAGAAAGTCCATCAGAAATGGATCTCATGAATCAAAAGCAAAATAAGTAAGTAAATAAATAAATAAATAAGTAAATAAATAAAATAAAGAAGGAGGCAGAGGAGGAAGAAGGGAACTATGGAAAGGAGACTGGGATAGTCCATGTCTATGACTAACAAAATGTAGAATATATGAGAGTTCTGAGCAGCTAAGGCCATTCAAAAGTATTAAACTGGTCAGCAGATTTTAAATGGTGCTTTGACAATATTCTACCCTCAGGTCTCTCAGAGCTGCCCTAGGATCTGATAGCACTTCTGGGGCCTCCAAGGAGAGCCACTGATAAGAGCCTTTTGAAGGAAACTTTGCTTGATTAGTTTGCACTTTTTCAGATAAAACAGCAGCAGTTCTGCTTCCATATGTATTATGTTATTCTTGAAGGCTTTTTAATGATTATCTTAAAGGCCTCTGCTGGAAGAATTAAAACAAGATCAAATCAATTCTGAGCTCTTGAGTCTCCAGAAAGCCCTTCTGTGTTAGTTGATGGCTGTGATTGTTATACCGGACATGTTGGCTGATTTTGTCTTCTGAGAAGAAATCAATGTGTAGAAGAGAACAGTCTGGAGCAGATCAATTCCTTCCAGGATTGGATGAAATGCAATGCTGTCCTGAAGGTTGTGTGTCTACTACCTCATATTTTGTCCACTCAAGTATGGAGATTAGAGAGAGACAGGAACACAGGATTTGCATATCATCAGCTCAGCTTCCTCCCCTCCCCCATTTTAAGTGCAGACAGCTTTTCAGTCTTTGGTAGGCACAAACACCTCCTCCACCCTGTTTTTCTGTTTTTGTGTGATGCAGCATGGCAGTAACAGCAGACAGAAACTTAGCAGGAGGCCCAGATGCTGCCTTTCCTAGTTTCAGAGCCAACTAATCAGAGCTTTTAGGAACAAAAAATACATCTACAGTGAGATAACCAGCTGTTGATTGTGGGGATCATTAGTGCTCTTCTACTATCCAGGACTACGTGAATTAGCTTGTATTACCTGATCCACAAAACTGAGCATGCTTGCAACTTTCTATCTTGTTTCATCTAGACCCCAGCCTAGTGGGTGGTGCTGTCCATAATTAAGGCTGGTCTTCACCTCCCCTGCTGTGCCATATCTCAATCAATTCTAGGAACCTTGACATATCCCCAGCATTGTGCTAAACAGATTTCTCAGTTATCTCTTAATCCAATGAAGTAGGTAAAATGAATGATCATAAAATAAAAAGATTCACAAGAAACAAAAATAGGCAACAAACAAAAGTGAAATCCAACCATCTTACTGTCATTATTCTTTCAAGAAAATAGTTGGCCATCCTGATAGAAGAGACAGTATTATGTCAGAATAAAAGACAATCGCGTAAATCCAGTAAAGGATGTCCTATACTAAAGTTTACCATGTGCCTTTACATTGCTGAAAGTGAACCAGCCATTAGGAAATGTGCTCTTGGTGACTCAACTTCTGATTGTGTTTTATGATCACCCCACTGTTAGTCCTAAGAAAATATTCTTCAGTAGTTTTGTCTGACAAAAAATGTGGAAGAGTAAAAAAGCGTTAAAGCTTATAGACATTTTCTGTCTCCAACTTCAATGCTTTCAAACTGCAGTAGAGAATTGTGTCTCTGCTTATGAACCAGGTTAATCTGTCCACCTTCTGTTTGCTTTTTTTATAAAGGCTCCAATTTCTTCTTGAATGAAATCACACTTCCTTTGTGGGCTCTTAACTCCATTCTGCTGTGTATGCAGGGGCTGGAGTGGTTTGTCACTTTCATTTTTTATAACATTCATCATAGCCAGAGGACATTGGATCCTTAAGGATCAAATTCATTTCCATGTTTTACAGATTAGAAGACAAAGCGTAAGAGAGGCAGGTGGTTGCTTAGTTGTGGCAAAGGAGGCTTAGAAATGAAACTCTGAGTTCAGGTAGCAATCCCTTCCATCCTCTTGCCCATGGGGATGTCCTCTTATACCTCTTCACTGTTGAATTCAGTTGCATATTCCCCTTGCAAAAGTCTCCCTCCCTACCCCACTGCACCCCCATTCACACTACCTGTTCTTTGCTTTGAAGTAATAGATATGAGACTCTGTGACTAGCTATGTCTTGGCTTTCTTCCACATTCTCTATGCTGACTTTTCTTATAAAGCTACTTCCTTCTAGGCCAGAGATTTCCCAAATTTTTCCCAGTAAAGAATGATACTAACATACAATGATTGGGCCTTCCGTACAGTCTTAGACCCCTGTCCCTAGTGTGAGCAATTACTGAGAGCAATTACAAAAAAGCAAATGAAAATTGGGCTTGGACCATAACTCAGTTGGTAAAGTGTTGGCTGATCGCCCCCCATACAAAAACTAGGGTGTTAGGGCATGAGCCTGTAATCTCAGTACTGTAGGAGGTAGAGATGGGTAGATCCCTGGAGCAAGCCTGGCAGTCTAGCCAAATAGTGAGCTCCATGCTCAGTGAGAGACTCTGTCTCAAAAACTAAGGTGGGAAGGTAGACACCAACTGAGGAGGACAACGAAGACCAACCTCTGGCCTCCATGTGTACCCACACATATATGTGCATACACATGAATAAAGACACACACAT
Source organism: Cricetomys ansorgei (assembly GCA_026225945.1). Taxonomy (NCBI): domain Eukaryota; kingdom Metazoa; phylum Chordata; class Mammalia; order Rodentia; family Nesomyidae; genus Cricetomys; species Cricetomys ansorgei. The sequence continues at coordinate 22,535,048 of JAMJFZ010000199.1, forward strand.
GTCCGTGAAAAAAGAATATGGCCTGGAGAGATGGCTCAGAGGTTAAACACAGTTGCTGTTCTTGCAGAGGACCTGAGTTCAGTTCCTAGCACCCACATGGTGGCTCATGACTGTCCAAGTACCAACGGATCCAGTGCTCTCCTCTGGTCTTTGTGGTACTAGGCACAATGTGGTACACACAAGCAAAAACTCATGCACATAAAAATAAATCAACCTGAAAAAAAGAATAAATTAAAATTAGCAAATTTTCATTTCCCCCATATGGCATTTGCAGGAGCTTTAAAAGTTGTTTTTATCCCACACTTGAAATTTCATCTGTTGTGTAAGGTTTTTGTGAATCTTCTTCTTGAGAGACATGTATCAAAATTTCAGATTTGTTCCTGTAGAGCTTAATTTAACCAGGTTAATTTGTTTAAATCATAAAAATGCCTTTATGTGGTGTGGTTTGAATGAGAAATCTCCCCTGCAGGCTCAGGTATTTAACACTTGATCTCCATGGTCTTGATAGAGAAAGAAAGGCTGAAATCTAGCTGGGTATAAAAGTTCAACACACTGCTTCTTGACTGTGGAGGCAATGTGACCAGAGTCCTCAACCTCCTGCCACCATAACTTTCTTGCCACAGTTAACTATAAATCCTCCTTTTCTTGAGTTGTTTTTGTTAAGGGAAGGGTAATTTATCACAGCAAGAGGGAACTTAACTAATGCATGTATGTGGGGCTTTCCTAGAGTTAAGAGCTTTGAATCCCAGAATTTCAACCTGAGCAAAGAAGGCATTCAGCTGCTCCCCTTTCTTACTCTGACAAAATCCAGCTAATTCTAATGCTGCCTTACTCCCCAGCATGCCTTTTCAAAGGAAAGTGGTCTGGTTGGTGCTCATCTGACCTCTGTTGCTGGAAGGCCTTGGGCTGGGGCCATTTTCTGAAAAGGTGTCTTCTTTTTGCTCCCCTCCCCCCCATAGGTCCACTCCCTATGCAGAAGAGGCTGTTTTAAAAAAAGACTTTGACCCTTAGAATGACAATACCACTACCTAAGTCTGGTTCCAAGCCTCCCACAGGCAAATGGGGCTGCTCCAGTATCCTTCCCCACCTTTACTCTATAAATGTGACACCCTTGCTTCAATACACTGAGCTGATTCACTGAAATCTGTCTGCTAGGAATTGTTTCTGGAGCCTCTTGGCTTAGGTACTTCCCAGGGTAGAGAGCGAACAAAGAAATCCATCAGCTAATTTTGTTTTTTGAGACAGGATTTCTCTGTTGTAGCTTTGGCTGTCCAGGGAATCACTCTGTAGATCAGGCTTGCCTTGAACTCAAGGTGATCACTGCCCTCTGCCTCCCAAAGTGCTGGGAATAAAGCTACAAATGGATTTCTTTGTCTGCTCTCCTCCCCAGGGAGTAGCTAAGCCATCCCTCAGTCACCAGCTGAGCTCCCAAGCTCCGGGGAGGGTCCATGGGTCGGACTTGGCAGGTCTTGGATCCTGTTTTATCCACTGAGCTCAGCCTAACCCTAACCCTAACCCTAACCCTAACCCTATAAAGAATTATCAGTTCTAACAATCACTGGAAACATAAGGGAGAGCAACAATTTTATAGCTAGTTCAAACTTCAGTTTGGCAACTGAGTAGTAATAAAATGTAGTGAATTCAGGCTCAGAGACGTCAAGATGAATTTTCCCTAATATCACAAACTTGAAGCTAAACAGGAAACCTTCATTTGTGGTGTGATACTCTTGTCAGCACCGTTTACAAACTCCACTGTTGGTCTATATTTCCTTTCTTAATGAAGTATTATGACTGGAGATTGTCAGATGTTATTAATTAATGGATTTATTTTTTTTAAACAGTCTTATGTAGACAAGCTAGCTCCCAACTTGTTATATATATATAGCCCAAGGATGACCTTGAAGTCCTAATCCTTTCTGCCTCCCAAGTGCTAGGCTATAGGCATGCACCATCACTCTGGACTTAAGATTGTTAGATTTTTTTCAGAGAATAACAAGGGCAATTAGCATTTTCCCAAGACATTCAGTGTTTCAATTCCCAGACATTACTTACCATGTAATCTACTTCTGGTCTTTTAAATAAATGTGTTTGTTTCTTAATTTTAAATTATCATCTTAAAAGTATCATAAAAATTGCTTTAAAAATCATTCATGAGGGGCCAGTAGAAATGGCTCAGTAGGAGAACTGACTTCACAAAGTTGTCCTCTGACCTCTGTGCACCATGGCCAGTGAAATGGGTCCTTTGGAAGAGCAACCAGTGCTCCTAACCTGAGCCATCTCTCCTCCCCCTAACATTTTATTCTTACTAGCTCAATTTGGAAAAAAAAAAATTGTTCATGAATAGCTAGCTAGCTAGCTGAATAAACAGAATAAGAATATACATGTAGGCCAACTATCTGATTAAAAAAGAATAAGAAGAGAGAAAGGCCCTCTGAACATCAACTGGGGCCCAAAAGATGGTTCAGCAGGCAAAGGTACTTGCTGTGAAGACTGAGAACCCGAGTTTGATTCCTCAAACACACACAGTAAAATGACAGAGGGAACTCTTGAAGGTTCTGACCACAAGACAAATGCAGCTTTGTGCACCCATTTATCTCTACCCAATAAACAAATACATGTAAAAAAAGAATCAACTGAAGCTGAAAAGCCTAGCACCCCTAGTGGTAAAGGCACTAACCTCTCCTTTTAATGTAAGTACTCATTATAGTACTCACTATCCCATAAACTTCTCTATTTTCCCAGAAATCCTTGTTGCCACATAACATTTAACAAGCCAATCTAGTGCCAGGGTTCTGACCAATCAGAGAGATCCCCTGTTCCCTTTAAAATCCCTTGTAGGAAGCCTCTCAGGGGTCGGCCATCTTTTGTGGTGGTGCCAGACCCCAGTGCACTGGTTTGCTCTGCAGAATAAAGGCTCCTTGCTTTTGCATCAGAATTGGTGGTCTCCTGGTGGTACTTGGGGGGAGGAGGATTTCAAAAACTGGGCACAACAAAGCTAGCAGATAACAAAATATTTGTTTTATTATTGTAAAGTTAAAAATAGTAAACAAGCTTATCTAGTTACAGTTTCAAAGCAGAATACAAATATATAAATTATTGCATAGAACAACCCAGATACTGCCTAAATAAACTTTTTTGGAACAAACTTAATTTTTACCACAGCAGTTTCATTTTCATTTTCTAAATTTCAGCAAAATTGTTTAAAAGAAACTTCTAACAGCAGAGACTTAAGTTCAACAACTACAGCATATGCTAGGCAGGTTTAAAGCAACACGTTCCCCCTGTCTGTCTCTCCCTCCCTCTCTCTCACACAACAAACACACACAGTCACACATTCTTTTGCACACACACTCTCATATACACTTACACTCACACACAGAGACACACATTCTCTCTCACACAAACACAGACTTATGCACACATACACATCACCACGGAACACTTTTTAAACCACCTCTTCTGGAGGTAGGAGAATGAGGAAAAGAAACAAACAAAACAACAAAAACAAACCAACCAACCAACCAAAAACCCCACCAAAACTAAATCCACTACACTCTGGAAGCAAGCACAGCTGGGGGTAGTTCAACCAGGTACATCTCCAGGACATTTTGCTTTACGTTGGTAAACTTGAAATTGGGGAAAATTACTAAACAATTATAACAGAGACTCTTTCAAACTAAGTAGTGAAAGTATGATTTATAAGTTTTATAAGTTTATAAGTTTATAAGTTTTAAAAATCTTAATTATCCAGATCCACATGACCTGGTTCACCTCAAGGTAGATGCAGCTTGAGGTTGTTCAGGTGAGCCCTGATGTTGCTGAAAGAAATGAAAATACTGAGATGCAAGGCAGACTCTCACTTTTCCCAGCCCAGTGTGACACCCTTCCTTCCCCACAGAGTCTTACTACTCCAGCAAATAAACTCTCTGTACCTATCACCACAAAGCTTAACTTGGCAAGGGTATTTATTCAGGGCTCCATCCTTTGTCCTTTAGAGATATATTTTTTACCAAATTTCCTCAATAAAAAAAAAATTTCTGTTCAAGGTAAAAATAGAATCAGACCAAAATCAAATCAAGTCTCTGCTTTAAAATCATATCTTAATAGAGGGTGTAAGAAATTTTTATATTTATGAAATTTTAAAAATATTTACACATACTGCTTTAGCATGAACAACATTTGTCAGTAAATGAGCTAACAAAAAGTAAAAAACAAAACAGCATGAAAGGAAAAATATACTCTACCATTAAGTATTTCATGTACATGTAATTACTTTTCATGGTCATAAATCTGAACCCTTTAAAATTCCTACTTAAGTCTGGAGCACACACATTTCGTATTATACACATTGTTAACAAGAAAAGCAGATTTCTCCTGAAAAGAAATAAAATAAAACCCAATCTGGTAAACATTAACACAAATGAATAAAAATAATTACTTTAAAATGTAACAAAAAACTGACAGGCCTCAACAGTTTAAACACCAAGATAAATATTATATAAAAAAATAAAAAAGGTAACACAAAACCAAGAAATCATAAGCTACCTATTGAGAGGGCAATAGAATGTTTCAACTGTGTTCCTGAAATCACTTGCCAACATGAGTAACTTTGAAAACTAATCATTAAATGTTTATAAAAATGGACACTTTGTGGTGAAACAAACATGTAGTTTAGAAACCTAAGGACTTCTCTTAATTCCAATACTGCATACAAAAATCTCCCAAGGAAACAAAACATTTACTGCTTGATCACCAGCATGGTGTCTCAAGTGAATGCCTTTTCCAAAGAACTAATTGAGAAACTGATATTACAATCAAAGGATAAAACGATAATCTCAAGAGAAATGTTACAAGGATGGACAATACAAAAAACTTAAGCCAGGCATGGCAGTATATGTCATACCCAGCATTCAGAAGACTGAAGCAGTAAGATTGACATTAAGTTTGAGGCCAGCCTGGACACCATAATAAAACCCAAATGAGACCTTTTGTATATTTACTATGTAACAGGAATTAAACCCAGGTCTTGATGTATGCTAGGCACACAAAAACACCAATCTCTAAAGACAAATATCATGTTAAAATCATATTTGACTTCTGATTTTAAAAATATTCATCTTTTTAAACTATGATATCTATTATGATAAAATGTTACTTCACTCCTCATACTCATAGAAATTCTGAAATGTTAAGGGCTCACTAGTCTGCCTTCTGTTATTTTAAAAAAATGAAATCATGTGTGAGAATTTCTTCTGAACGTTCTCAAAACATACTGCAACTATTTAGATAGAACCAAATATGGAAACCAGTATTTGTGATAGTTCATATTTTCCTAAATTGGAACTCAACTCTGTCCCCATCCTTATTTTTGCATATACAATAATTGAATATTCAGTCACAAGAGGATATGAAGCTAGGTATAGGACATACACCTGAATCACAGCACTAGATCTCCTCCTGAGGCAGGAGAATTGCCAAAAATTCCAGGCCAGCATGGTCTACTTAGAGAATTCTAGGCCAGCCAAAGCTATGTAGTAAGACCTTAACTCAAAAAATCAAAACAAAACACACACACACACACAGACACACACACAGACACACACACACACACACACATCCAAATAATTGATGGGCAAATTATATGAAATACTGAACTCCAATAAAATTCATGTGAATGAGTACTAGTGTTACTACTAGCACCAGAGATAGACTTAGGAGCACCATTCCTTTGACGTTTCAGATGAAATATCTAAATGAAATAAATCAGAGGTCCCAGTACATGGGAAGACCTCAGTACATGGGAAAATCCCAATTACTCCAAACTCATTAGTAAACTAAATGTTTGCCAGAAAACTCTTTAAAGAGATAAGCAAACAGCTTCTTTGGATAACACTGTTATTTGGGACTGCACCATATGTCTCCTATGATAGAAATACACTAAGTACTGCACATACCAAATGCTAAGCATCTTAGACTCCTATATCTGCCCTGACTGCTTTTACATCATCTAGACAGAAGCCCAAATACGTGCAATACACTGTCTGCTAACATTCTTAATGAATTACGCCAGACTTGAAAATGTCTGACTTGAAAATGTAACCATAACAACGAAGCACTGAAATACTTACTGGCATAATCAGAACATGTCTTTACCCAGCTTGTAAATGTGGATACGTCCGTATTGCACACATTCAATTTAAAGCTTATCAAAACGAAGGTATCACATTCATCTCCACTCTCCAGATTTCTAATTCATTTTGGATAATTCAAAAAATTGAGAGAAACTAAAAGTTTTGCTTTTTTTTCTCAAAACTTCCCTCCCAAAAGCTTCAAAGAAGTTTTATTCAAGGAAAAGAAAAAAAAAAAGTATCAAGCCAAGGCCAATTTAGCAATAGCATTAGGAAAAGGTGCTTTTTCTACAATGAAGGATTTCTTTGTTTAGTCAAATACCATTGTGTTCACTATTACAATTTGACCCTTGCCCAAAGAGACTGCCAACTTCAAGACAGAAATCATCTTTATGAATGAAGCTGCCAAGTTAATGGGCTTCCCTCGAGTTCTTCAGGGGAAAAAACCAACAACAACAACAAAAAAACTTCTACTACATAAATACTTTCTAAGCACCAGTTAAAAACAATCCAGAGCCCATCTTAATTTTGGATTGACTATAGTTGTAGCTTATAATATTATCTTTTAAAAAATGGGTTATTTTATTGAATTGAGTCTTGCTTCTCTTTTGTCAATTAATCTTCTATCCTTTTAGATTTTTAAACCTTAGAAAAGTACCTTAAAATGTTTTCCTTTTCTTTGTTTTTTTTTTTTAATTTAGACAGTTAACAGTTATTAGAATTTCATCTCAAGTGGCACACATAATAATTTTACGCCTCCCTCCCCACCCCCACCCTCCCAAAAAAACAGGCAAGTACAGTTTGAAGATAGGCGTTACACTGGACTCAGGGCTGAGAGTTGATCCACTTTGTCCAAACTCCAACATATCAAAGAAAGTCATGAGAGTTAAGAAGCAGAGTGGGGCTTCTCTTTTTATGGAGACTGTCACACAAAAACTATAATAGCATTTTCTTCCTAAGCTAATTCAGAATTGCTTTCATTAGAAAACAATGATGTGCTTTATTTACTTGGATCTTTGCTTTAAAGAGTGATTAGTTTCACTTTCATATATTGTTAGAAGTAACAACAGCTCAACTAGGTAGACTGCTTCTCCAAATACAATCCAAACACATTTATCTTTGGAAAGAAAGATAACAATTATAAAAACACTATCCCCAAAATGCAGTGATCTTCATATGGGTGAACATATTCACACATGGGAGTGCAAATACACATGGCCATTAAAATACACATTTATAAAGACAATGAAAAATACCCAAAATAGCAATTTTATATATAAAATTTTATATTAAAATATTGCTCATAAATAAGGTGATATTACAAATTCTACTTCCTTCTTAAAAATTATCTCTAGTCGTTTAGACTAACATAAGACCTTGTTAGGCTTCTATTGTTTTGACAGCTGAGTTACAATAAAAAAACGTTTAATAAAAGCACACTGTAACAGTATTATTTAAGTAGTCATACATGGCAAAAGTTAGGGAGGGGTGTTTAGTAATTATAAGAAAAAGTCTCCAAATGAAGTCAAATGATTAACCCTAGACTAGAGTGATCTGCTTTATTAGATGAAGATAATAAATATTATCTTATGTGCTGCAAGAACAACAACCATAAAAATGGACCATAACTTTCTTGAAATGTTTTCTAGGTGCACATGCTTGGTAGACCAGCAGAGGGTAAAGCATATAAACTACGTTTAGTTCAGTTGTTTATGGGTACGTGTGCCCTCGTTCCTGCCCGTCCCACTTGCAGGCATGGTAATTTAGAATAGTTCTTGAGAAGCTGCTCGATAGCAACATGACGGACATGAAGCTCTGATGCCAAAGAGTCTTTTTCTTGCACTTGGTGTGTTAGCTCTTCAAAAACTTCTGTGGGGATTTAAAAAGCAGTTTCATTTTTAGTGTGCAGAAAGCTAACCCTAAGACCTTAAGTAAACAGAGGCAATGCATTAGGTAAATTTTGACAAGAAACCAATTCAATGTCAAGAAAAACAGCTGCTTTCTTCTTAGCCTATCAGTGTTGATTACACGATCACACTTCATATAGATAATGGCGATAATGTCTCCTTTCCATCAACTGCAACTTAAGAAATGACTGAGTATACGCAGCAGAAATAGTGGCCACCACTTGAGCCACTTCTCCATTATAATCTATAAATACCTTCAATCAATATTTAATGACTTATCAGATAAATGTTCATTAACATCCAGGTCTAGAAACTCTTCAAAGAGGCTTGGAACAGATTATGTAGATTTTCAATATCCTGGCTCCTATTATTATGTATTTGCTTTGGACAAGTGATCTAAACCTTCTTCTAGAATTTCCTTTTTTAGACAAGATCAATAATAATAGCAAACAGCTTAAGGGACACTGTCAAGAGTTAAATGAGGTCCTACTTGTAAAGAGCCCAAAGGTACTTAATGAATGTAAACTGGGATTGTTATTTTTATTGTTCTCAGAGGCTCACGTACTTAAGAAAGATTTGCAGTTAAGTCTGCTACTGACTGAATGTATAATCTCTGTAAGGCAACTTAAAGATCTCAAAAGTGGAACTAATTGCATCACCTAAATGGGAATAAGCTGGAAGAAAAGACAATAAATGGGGGTGTGAAAACCGTAGGCATTAACATCTATGGAGATGATAAAGAATTATTACTTTTGTTTATTTTTAAGATCTGATAATAAGGATACGACTGTTTGAATTTTTTAAATAGAAAGCCCTAATATATTTATGGACAAAACAATTCATTGTCAGGGATCTCAAAATAATCCCCTGTAGGTGGCTGAGGTGGGGTAGAAGGAATGGAAACCAGAAGTGATAAGGAAAAAATAGCTATGTTTTAGTAAGAGGTAAAGCTGATGACAACAGGCAGTGGTCACTACACTTACCTCATTATTTTTTATGTGTTTCAAATGGTTCATAGTTTATATAGATAACCAGGGCTAATACTACTGCCTTAAGGAACTGTCACAGTGCCTGGCACAGTGAATGGCCCATGATGAATTCAATGCTGGCAAGAGGCAGAGGTTAGCTGTAATCTCCATTCTACTAAGACTATTTTTCCTGGAGGTTTTGAGCAAATTTTTTCTTACTGTTTGCCTTAGAAACCTTGACAGGTCTGAATATCTAATTTGGGAATTTAAGTGCTGTAGAAGTTAACAATGTGCAATCACAGAGGCTATTCTATATCGACATTTTCACATATAACCAAAAAGCATTGAGACTGATTCTTTACCCTGGATTTGTTGTTGGAGCTTCGTATTCAGTTGTTCTACTTCATCAAGAGTCATTGAATTCACTGAAACATGAAAATACATCCATCGTTATCACAGACATCCTAGGAAAGTGAACTGCCTGTCACAGTTTCTTAGGTAAAGAATGTGCAGTTAACTCCCAATACAACATGCAGCAGGACCCCGGGTTCCGATCATTGGTTCTTCAAGTGTGGCAAATTCTAATCACAAAAAAACTTCATAAGAAACACATTTCATACATCACTACCAGTAATACCTCCATCCTCCACAGAAAACAAAGAGTTTGCAAAAATGGTAGGTAATCAGACTGTTGGATTCTGGTACCTTCTATTCAGTTTTCAGACATACATGTTACTGCCCATTCACACTGACTCTGATTAAATACTAGATAACTCATGACCTGGGGTTTTACAACACTGCTCTAAAGTATTTTGAAATGTCTTATCTAGTAAGACCATTTTACATGAAGAGTCAAGAACTTTCTAAAGTCAGGGCCCCTTCTGGACCTAAAATAATTTAATTTAAGCCTATTAAAATCATATCAGTGAGATTTTTTAGAAAAGATACACGCAAAAGAAGTCAGTTTAAATTTTAAAATAAATGCCAATGTTACCTTCTAGTCTTTAGTAAATTGTCAGATTTTTTTTTTGTAAATTGAGCCCCCATGTTATAAAGGGGTTGGCAATGTGACAATGTATACTGACCAGTAGTTCCAGATAATTGAACAGTAGGAGCCCTAAGTGTTCAATTCAGTTTGCCAATTCCATTCCATTTGGTCATAAAAATGGCAAAATAAATGATGAAATTCAATTGTAATACAAAGTCAAGGACATTCCAGAAGTTTTTAAGACATCTCACTTTTGCTGAGATAAATCTGTCACTAAAATATTACGCTTACCAAATCTATATTTCTACATTAAAATTTTCCATATATCACACACACACACACACACACACAAACACACACAGAAAACCAAACAAAACTAAACGAAACCAACTACTACCAAACCCCCAAACAAAGATCAAGCCCACATGGTCTTCACCTTTCTTCTTCTACACTACTTACGTTCCTCTCTGCTATAACGCTGATTCTGGGTCTGGACATTCGCCTCTGGACCAGAGCTTGTCTCTTCTTTTTTCTGTGCCTGGTTGTGATGGTGAGGCCACAATGCATCAGAGTCTTGCAATATAGCAAGCCCGAAGTCTGTACTTTCCCTTGGCTCTAAAATTCTTTGTGTATAGCTTGAAATGCCACCTGGGTTCGCAGCTATTCCTTTTGCAGAGTACTTTGGCACTTGAGAGTCAAACTGTGGGAGTAATTTCTTATCTGGCTTATGCCTGAAATTAAACAGGTGATGCTGGGGGTTTTTGGAACACTCAGAATCCAAATCCAGATCCTTATTTTGCGCATACTGTACAATCCAGTTAATCTTCTTACTCAGAATGGTTTTAACTCCTTCGTAAGTACTTTTGGAAAGCTTGGATCGAGAACAATCCTGGTTTGCAATTGAATGATATTTTTCAAAGCAGTCTTTATGGCCTCTCAATGATTTGGTATGTAAAAGATCAGATTTGGGTACTCCTAAAATGAAAAGAAGACAATGAAAATTCAAAAAAAATGTTCACATTTTCTTAATATAACATAACTTTAAGTACAAACAAAACTTACTGAATTCTGGATAGAACTCATTTGGAAATTAGGGGAAAACGTTAAAGAATATCGACATTGGTAATACAAAATGTAGCATTAACCTGTCTTTCCATTTAGCTTCATATTCACACTATTTTTATTCATTTACTGTATGTGTATACTTGCGTGTGTATGTGTGTTCACACACGCTGGTGTGTATACATGTGGTGGCTCCAGGTCATCGAAGTGTGTCTCTCCTGGATTACTCTCCACTTTTATTTCTTGAGACACAGTTCTCACTGAACTTGAAACTCTGTGATCTGGAGAGGTATTCTGGTCAATGAGCCTCTCTATTATCTCTATCTTTGCCTGTATTCTAGGGATCAGAATCAGTGGCCATGGTAACACAGCAGGCACCTTACTTGACTGAGCCCTATCACCAGTTCAACAGTAACATTCTTATGAGCAGCAAAGACTTTTGAAAAATTTAATGATTCAATCTGAGTCAAAGTCCAGTGGTATTTTAGTACATATGATATAAAAATACATACTGTTGTTCCCAAAAATCACTAATCTTCATGAAGTATATACTTATAAAACTTTCTTTTACTATGTTCAGTTAAAAAAAATGCTCAAAGGTTGGGAAAATGCCTCAGTGGATACATTTGCCTTCCAAGTGTGAGGACTAGAGTTCAGATTCCTGAGCACACAGTGAGCTCTAGGCTCCTCAGGATCTGGCCTCTGTAAATAGAAAGTAGTATCAGAAGACACTCAACATCATCCTCAGTCTTCCACACATGATACATACAAGAATCTGTACACTTGTGTACCACACATGTGAACACAATTACATAAACCACAAATACATACCCTCAAAAGTTGTTTGGTTTTTTTTTGCCAATGAAACAGAGGTTAATAATATTCTTTAAAAAGTTGTCAATACTCAAGTTCAAGTGGATCAAAGGCCTCAACATAAAACCAGATACACTGAACCTGATAGAAGAAAAAGTAGGGAAGGAGAGGAGACAACCGGGGGAGGAGACAACTTAATGAACAGAACACCAATGGCTCAGGTACTAAGACCAATGATTAATAAATGGGACTTCATGAAACTGAAAAGAATTTGTAAGGCAAATGACACTGTCAATAAGACAAAATTGCAGCCTACAGAATGGGAAAAGATTTTTACCAACTCCACTTCTGAGGCCTAATATCCAAAATATATAGGGAACTCAAGAAACTAAACATCAACAAAACAAATAATTCAATTAAAAAATGGGGTGCAGCTCTAAACAAAGAATTCTCAAAAGAGGAGTCTCAAATGGCTAAAAAACACTAAAAGAAATTTTCGACCTTCTTAGCCATCAGGGAAATGCAAGTCAAACCTACTCTGAGATTACATCTTACACCTGTCAGAATGGCAAAGAAAAATAACACAAATGAAAACTCATGCTGATGAGGATGTGGAACAAGGGGAACACTCCTTCATTGCTGGAGAGAGTGCAAACTTGTGCAACCACTATGGAAATCAATATGGCAATCCCTCAGGAAATTGTGCATCAACCTACCTCAAGACCCAGCTATACTACTTGGGCATATACACAAAGGACTTTCATTTGCTCAACTATGTTTATAGCCGATTTATTCATAATAGCCAGAAATTGGAAACAACTTAAGATGCTCCTCAATTGAAGAATGGAAAAAGAAATTGTGGCGCATTTATACAAGTGAGTATTACTCAGCTATTTAAAAAGAAAAATGACTACCTGAACTTTGCAGGCAAATGGATGGAACTAGAAAAAAACCATCCTGAGTGAGGTAACCCAGTCCCAGAAAGACAAACATGATATGTGGACATTAACTGTTAAGGACAAATGTGCTGCAATCCACAGATCCATAGAGACTATATGAGAAGGAGGTCCCAGTGGGGACACAGAGATCTCCCTGGTAAAGAGGAACTAGAACAGATGATGCAGGAGGATTGGGGAAGGATGAGAATGGGAAGAGAAGGGACCAAGAGAAGGAAGAAGGATGGAGGGAGAGAATATAAAGAGAGAGATGACCACAATTGGAGAACATATAGGGGAAAATCATGAGACTTAGAGCAGTGGAAACTCATGGGAATCAACGAAGAAGACCCTAGCAAAGACCTCTAGTAATGGGGGATAGGGAGCCTAAACAGGTCTCTACTGTAACCAGGCAAGGCTTCCCAGTGGTGGGACAGGGACACCATCCCAGCCACAAAAACTTCAACCTATGACCTAATCTCCCTGCAGTATCCACTGAGACAATGGGAGGGCAGAACACCATGCTAAAGGAGGGAAACAATGACTGACACTCCAGGGTAGGCTAGGAACTAGAGACTGAATAGCCAGAGGACTTCTAAAGATATTTTGCTCTCTTCATAGATCAGTGCCTAGCCCAATCTTCATCAGAGAGGCTTCCTCTGGCACTGTGATCATTTTATGTTTCTTGCCACATGTACATCAGTTTGTCACATGGCACTTAGTACTGCCAGTGTGTCCACTGGCAGCTTTTCTCTGAAGAAAATGGATTCTTCTTCTCCCAGCAGCTACCAATTACTAATAGTTCTTTAACGATGGATGAGATTTCCTTTTTCCATCCAGGCTTGGACTTTGGTTTCATCCTGTGCATGCAGCCAAAACTCTCATGTCAAAAAATAAAAAAATAAAAAAGCCATTTCACTTCAGTTATCCTCTACCTCTTAAGATCTTTCAACCCATCTTCTGAAATGATCCCTGAAGTGTGATGTAGAGATCCCATTTAAGATGGAAACATCCTCAGTGTCTTATTCTCTGTATGTTGTTGACAGGTTTTAAGTCTGTGTTAATTGCTATCTACTGCAAAAATAAATCTCTTTGATGAGGGTTGAGAGATATACTGATATATAGGTAGAACTATAAGTATATATAGGCAGTTTAACACTATGTTTATTTAGCAAATAGTAGAAGGTTCTTCTCTAGGACCTATAATCTATCTAGCCACAGACCTATAATTTATCCAGTCACAGGTTCTTGGTCTAGTATATGAATTCTGGTACCAGGCATCAATTGTCTTGCAGAACTGGCATTAGATCAAATCAGAAAATGATTGGTTACTCCCATAACATTGTTGCCACTACTGTACCAGTGGTCGTATCTTACCAGGACAGGCATTATTCACAGCTGGATAAGACTATTGATTACTTTTATTCTCCAGCAGCATGCTCCATACTTTCCAGCACTATGATGACAGCCAGTAGGGATGAAACATCCAGGTTGGTACCAGAAGGATGCTACCATAGTATATGACTTAAGTATGTGGCATCTTTAGCAACAGGGTCTTACCATCAAGTTTTAGAAGGTAAAACTTCTAAAGAGCAATGGCAATATCCTGTAATGTCTGAGGGTCTATGGGATCTCACTAACTAGCTATGTTCTTACTTAGGAGATATGAGCCAGAATCAGAATATATAAGCATATATAATATATAAATATACAAACACTAAAATATATAAAAGCCTTAAACTATAATAACTATTTCAAATTATTTTATAAGAAAATCAAGATTTCTACACTTTACATAGTTCTTTTTTATACTTATTAAAACTCACCAAGAGAATTTTATTTTTTTAGAAGAAATTAATTACACACGATTATTACTCATACAGCACTAAGTACATTAGCCAGTATAAATTTAACTCATAAGTATTCATGACACACTAAAAGTAATGGAAATATTTTGACTACCTTCTTACAGCTTCCAGTTTCTTTCTTTCCTCTTTTCTTTTCTTTTTCTAGTTTTTCGAGACAGGGCTTCTCTGTTGTAAATCTGGTTGTCCTGCATCTCACTCTGTAGACCAGGCTGGCCTCGAACTTACAGAGATCCACCTGCCTCTGCCTCTTGAATGCTGAGATTAAAGGCCTCTACCACCACCACCCTGTGATTCCCAGTTTTTTTAGTGAAGATTTTTTAAAATATAGAATACATCTTCAAATTGAAAACGTATTTCAAAATAGACCTACATTTTTATAATTCAAGACATATTATTAAAGTCAAACAGTGCTCCTTCATTACTGAAGGTAAACCGGGCATGTGCAGTTTAAAATGAATGCCTGCCTGAACAATTCAGTTTAAATCTGCATGAAAATGAAGTTAGGAAAGCCACTGAGGTGCTAGGTTTAAAAACAAAAACAAACCACATTTCAAGGGATATAAAAAGTTACATTCCTTATTCTCTCTTAATTTTAAAAGCTCAAACTGTAATTTTATTTACTGAACTCGAAAGTCTGGTGAACAGTAAGATAATGGAACAGTTGTATTTCAGTGGTATCAAGTAAGGGATAAGAGTGCAATGCTAGCTAATACTGGAACTTGGTCAGCTTGCCCCAAATCCCCTTGCAAGGTTGCCTATCAGCTCCACACCCAGAATAGACGCTCTGCATAAGCGTCTATGACTTTTGATCTTAGATGGCCCTATATGCTCTGGAAATTCATTATGTCAAAATGAAATTCCTCTGCGTCCACTCTCAACACTCAAACCCCATTCTCTGTGAGTGTGGAAACCACTGACTGCTCAAGGAAAAAACTGGAGCACCTTCCTGAGGGCTCCTCCCACCCCATTCTCAGATGTTCTGCTATTAATCTTAAAGGGTTTTTTCCCCCTCTTCTTCCACAAAATCTACCAATTAAACCCTGCTTCACCCATTGCAAACCTGGGCCTTTATCTACATCTTCTACCTAGTCCTCACTCGCTCTAACAAGGCTTCTCTAACCAACATACCTAGATTAGTTAATTACACAAGATTTTACAACTGCCTTTTTATTGGCTTTTATTTTTTTGCCAGGTAAGTTCTGCTTGGAAAGGGACCAATTATTTAGCTTACTCATGGGCATCCCCAGTTATAGTGTCTTTACTCAATAAAAGTAGTTACATGCACTAGGGAAAGTTATAAGAATATTTAAAAAACAGCAGCAGCAACAAGAACTTGTATAGAATACTTCACCGCAGTTTTATCCATCTTACTTAAAGGGGAGTGCGCAGTTTTGGCAGCTTACTCAGGAAGTCTGGACTTAAGTGAAGGAATTAAGTCTAGAGGCTGACAATTGAAGGAAGTGGTGAGAGGCACTACTAATATACAAATAGATTCCTATGGCATAACTCTGCCAAGAAAATCATAAAGTTTACTACATTATATGATGCAGAAGTTTATTTTTAGTTATGTTTAAAATGGTTGTTTTGTCCATTGTTGGACAAATGCCTAGGCATTTGGCATCTGTTTGTCTGCAGGTGTTGGCTTTATGTAAAAGATATTTGACTGCTCATGATCTGCACATAGTATCAATAGAACACCTGAGGAGCTTAGGGTCAATAAAACCCTCTGAGAGGAGACACTCAGGGTTCTACTGTCCTGGATAGTGCTTGGTTCCCTCTTCTGAGGTCTGGCAGGGTTTACCTATGAAAACATCACCTTGTCTTTCTTGCTGGGCCACCACAGTAGGTGTACAACTACAAGTGGCACACCAATGTGGTAGGAAGGAAGCAGAGAAGAGCATAACATCACACCAGCTGCATCCAATGTGGAGACAGCACAACTACAATTATATATTTTAAAATTGCAACTTACATATGTATACAACAAGAGCTGATTAATATATACCACTGCTTATCCAGTGACACTTGATTCTTTAATATTTTTGGTTAACTTATAATAAAATTGTAACTTTACTGAATTTTAAAATTCAAGTTGAAAGTATTTTGTAAACATACTTTAACTATCTCCCATGTAATAGCAAACAAAAAAGTAAGACCACAACACTATTACTTCATACAACTAATTTTTATAGAAAAACTGTGTCTCAATTTATAATAGCAACATGTATGTTATTTTATATAAACACTTAAGTGATTGTTTTTCTATTTGAATTTGTCATTTCAAATTAACATTGAAGAAATAATCATTTCTATTATCAGACATCTCAGAATTGAAGGTGTCATAGAGAGAAGCTAAGGCATGACACTGTGAGAGGCCAGCAAAGGCCATTGGTGAAGTTATAGCCTTGGTTGCTGTGCAGACTCCAGGATACTGGAGATGCTAAGACTGTTGGACATCTATCAAGGACAGCAGCAGGTATGGAATAGGGCTGTCCTGAGCCTACGAGATAAGCATATGAATCGTGGTTGAGAAAGTCATAGAAGTGGAGCTGCCAAAATCCTTTGGATCCAAGATCACAAGTGAGTCCCAGATGTCAGGCGCTGAGCTAACAGATTTTGGAATTGCATTCATTGCTGGACCTTAGCTTTACATAAGTTTGATTATTTTTATGCACTGTTTTTCCCTCTTGGAGTATTTAAAGTACTTTGGATTTTTCTAGGAGCCCAAATTTAAGAGACTTTGCAATTTTAAAGAGAAACTGAACTTAAAAGTTCAGTTTTAAGTTATACATTTTCTTTAAAGATTGTTCTAGGACAGCCAGAGTTACAATAGAGAAACCCTGTCTCAGGCTGTCCTGGAAATTACTCTGTAGACCAGGCTGGCTTTGAACTCACAGAGATCTGCCTGCTTCTACCTTCCGAATGCTGAGATTAAAGGCATGCACCACCACCTCCTGGGAAGACTGTTTGGGCTCTACTGTATTTTATATAATGTCATTAACATAAGATCTTAGGGACAAACAAGGTTATGGTTTAAAGTGGAGTGTCAAAGTTGACAAGGGATGGACTGTCACAGCTTCAGCTCTCAACTTGACACAATTGACAAAGTGTTTATCACAGCAACAGAAAACAAACCAGAACACAGAAATTTTATTTAAACCTTTCTTCTATGTTCTGAAAACTCTCCTGATAACCTATCTGGCAGATTGTACTCACAATCACACCCTTTAATTCTCTCTTTAAAATAATATCGCCTATCAAAGCCTATAGAGGGGCAAAAACTACTCAAATGTGAATATTTACCTCTATCTGCTACTGTCACTCTTAAAATTGAGGATATTCCTGGACTTTTATTTAATTTGGTTACTGTGGGACTATTATTCTTCTTTCCAACAGTGATGATACACCAAAAATCTTTTTTTTTTAAAGTCATTAAGTGCCAAAAACTCTTAAAGACTTGTACTTCTCATCCCATCCATCCTAACCTCTTGCTGATCATATTGATGACTAACTAGTAGTCAGTGGAATCAACTAAGCAGTCTTTTCTCAGAGGTTTACTAGATGCTCCAGTCAAGAAGCATGGTCTTGCACACTGCCCCCACTGATGCCACAAAGCTTTACTTCACGTGTTCTTCAATCACATTATTTGACACTTAGTTATCAACTAGACCCTGTTTTGGTTTTGTGGGTTTTCCTATTGGAAGGACTGTGGACTTTTTTTGTTTGTTTGTTTTTGTTTTTGTTTAATCAGGAAAAAAGAGTTTAGTTATGACTTAAGTTCCAGGTTATTAACATTCAGTGAAATAATTTAAGCATATCACCTTCAAATAAGATGATCATTTGTGCAATAATTCATATAGTAAGTAGTATTGCTCACTCCCCCTTTTTCTAACTGAGGCTCACATTGTGCCCAGCTTAGATAATTTTCCAGGATTTAAAGTGTTTTGATGAGTTTACCTTGGTTGCTAAGAAAGTAGAAGTACATGCACATTCATATATTGTACATATTAAGTAGTATCATATTTGTTTAAGCAATTGCTAATTGTAAAAATGAATGGATGTGCATACAGTTGCATTGAAGAAGATTAAAATGAAGGAAAGGCCACTTCTTTGTTTCTGAGGTGCAAATAACCACTTTTGATAAATGGAACAGAAGAGAAGTCTTGTCAGTAGAGGTGGCACACCCAGTGGGTCCATACCACACAAGTTTTGTTTGGTTTCCAAATATTGTAAAGAGAAAAAAACAAAAATAAAAAAATGTTGCATTCACATACAATTCTTGATTTCTTGGTTGCTATTAAATCAGGCCTGGCAGCCACTGGCATATATACAGAAAGAGCAACTATCATATGAAAACAGACAGTGTTCTTCAAATCAACAGTCCTCACTACTGCCTGAATGGATTCACACATATCTGTGACCTCAAAGGCTCTGGAGCCATGTCAGGTCACCTCATGGCTGTAATTGCACAGTGATATTTGCCTGGATTGACTGGTTAGAATGATGCTTTCTTTGATACACCCAATTTGATTAGACTACTATCAACCAGTTAAACAAGCATTAGGAAAGCTATGGTTTCAAAAGATATTACCATTTTATTATTGCTGAGAGCTGCTAGTAAGTGGAAGGATGTTCAGGCTGTCTATCCTGTCATGGGACGAAAGGAGAGAAGGCAGGCATGGATCTAAATAGGTCCTTCCCAAATTCTACAGGATAGGTTCCTCCTTAGAAAGCCTTAGCAGCTGTTCACTGTGCCTGAAGGAATACTGTGATAAAGGAGAATCCTATTCTTTAACTTCTCACATGTTTAACTAATTCAAGTGCCAGTTAAATGACTAAAAAAGTCTGCCGAGTTCAAGGTCCTGATATACCACTCGAAAGTAAGGTGATTACTCATCTCTGCACACTGGATAGTAGATGGAATTACTGGCAATCACATTAAGCCAACACACACAGATGAGCTCAGCAACTTTCCCATATTGGAGAAACACTGACTTAAGACAGATATACAACCGGTGGTCTTATAAGGCAACTGATTTCAACTTAAGGCTGGCTATGCCAAGCTAAAGTTATTGTGCGTCAAGAAGATTAATCATGTTTTCAAGTCAGCTTACTTCAATAAATGAATTAAAATGGAAAACTTCAGTAAGCTAAAAGTACAGAAGTTATGTTAAAATATAAACCTCAACATCAAGTAACAGAGAAGCCAAAGTAAAAATGGGTTCATGTATTGATAGTGTGCATAAATTACAAATGATTTTCTAAAAC
Source organism: Cricetomys ansorgei (assembly GCA_026225945.1). Classification (NCBI taxonomy): domain Eukaryota; kingdom Metazoa; phylum Chordata; class Mammalia; order Rodentia; family Nesomyidae; genus Cricetomys; species Cricetomys ansorgei. The sequence goes on from JAMJFZ010000199.1 coordinate 22,554,985, forward strand.
CAACCAACCAAACAAACAAACAATAAAAATTCCCAGTGAATTCTATTTTTTCATTCTAACAGTTGGAAAGATGGGAAAACACACCTACATAACAACTGTTTATTACTAAAAGAGTACAAAAAACTCATACTTTATTCTGCTCTTTAATTTGGATACCATACCAGTGATGTACAACAGAAATTTCTGGGATGATGGATAGGTTCTATCTAAGCTATTAAATACTACAACCACCAGCCACATAGATATTTGATATTAGAAATGAGGTTAGCATGACCTAGGAACTCAACTTTGATTTTGATTTAATTTTAATTTATTGAAATTTAACCACACTGGTCAGGCTACTGACTTGGACAGGGCAGCTTGTTCACAGAGAACTGATTAAGAAAGGGAATTAGAATGAAAACATGGATGGAAGCCATTGCCATCTCTTTGGAAGCCTTACTGACTTAATGGAGGATATAAAAAGAAAAGAAAACAAAATAGCTGGACAGTGGTGGCATACACATTTTATCCCAGCACTTGGGAGGTAGACGCAGGTGGATCTTTGTGAGTTCAAGGTCAGCCTGGTCTACAGAGAGAATTCCAGGACAGCCAGAGTTACAAACCCTGTCTCAAAAACAAAAACAAAACCCCAAACCAAACAAACAAAAAAACTAGGTCTGTTTTCCAGGTACATTAAAGCACACCAAATTGAGATAATTTAAAGTGGCACAATTAAATAAACTCACACCATACAAGGTTTTAAGCCAAAAAACAAAAACTTTTTTTTTTTTTTCAAATAATCCTCCACATTCAATTTTTCCATTAAATAAATTCAGGTCATTGTTATAACATATATTCTACTTTTTGTATATGAGGTTATCATACAAAACTAGATTAGGTTTGACACAGCATAACTATGACAGAGCAGATTACGAGTTTTAAATATCCACTTACGTGTGGCCTACAGGGACACTAACTTTCAGGAAGAGTGACAGTGTCTCAATGGTAGAGTTAAAAAGATGAATGCTATTTAAAGATAGCCTGAAAATTACGTTCTTAATAGCAACCACATGAATGGGGACAAGCCAATAAGACCCAGTAGTGGATTTGAAACAGAACCACAGTAACTGTTCAAACTGTCATTCATATCCTCAATTGTCATCTCACCAGTTAAGGTTCTGATTGAGAAACTGATTTTCTTACAGAAAAGAGAAACAAATGACCCCCAAACTACTTACAGAACTTCAGTTCCGCACTTAGTTTCTTTACTTATGTTTGAACCAACGACCTTCAAGTTCCAGATATATTTTTAAGTGTTTTAGAACAACCTTTAATTATGCTGTCAAAAGCTGAAATTATAACTTGTATTTCAGACCAATATGAGACACACAAATGTGACATTTTAACAGAAGACAATTTAGCTTCTCTTTACTTCAGTCAAAGCCGTATAAATATTTCTTTTTATAACATATCTCAATGGAGATGAAGGCAGGAACCTATTAATAATGTTGGAGAAACAACATACCGATTTATACTTTATGTTAGGTGGGATAAAAACCTTTAAGTAGTATGGCTACGTTTCATGACTATATCATCATAATTCTAGGGTAAAAATAACTCTGAGCTAAACAAACAATTTAGAAACTAAGGAAAACCAACTTTTTGCACAATGAAACAAAAATGGTTTTTAAATGACGGAGTACAAGCTATCAATTTAGTAGTATGGGAAGACATTAAAACAGATGTTAAGCCCATCTTTAATGCATAAATCTTCTACTGGGGATTTAAGCTACATCACAACAGAAAAATAACCAGGCAAATAAAAGAGCTCCTTCAGAATGTTTCAGCACTGGTTAAGCTGGAACCTAGCCAAATAGTCCTCAACGGGATAGTGGTACTTTAAAAAACCCAACGTGTTAAGTTACCTTCTGGCAGGAAAAGATGCTCCTAATGTATTGAATGAATATGCTGGACAGCAATGGCACGTGCAGAACTTTCCATTTATAATTACAATTACTCCTCCCTACATGCCCTTACCCCAGAAAATTCAGCAGATTAGTAAATTACACTGAGATTAGTAAATATGTGGAATTATGAACCTTTCTACTCTTTCTGCTTCCTGTACTTTGACCGTTTTGTAATAAGCTCTTTCAACAAAGAAAAGAAATTTTATTTTGGGAAAAACAAAGTCGCTTACATTTTAAATAGGAAAAATTCAAAATATCACAAGAATTTCTGAAAAGAAATACTTTCGTTTGAAAATAAACACTAGTGTTTCTTAGTTCAAGACAAACTAGGCTTAGGTACTGTGTCATGTTCCAATCGACTACATGAAACAAACAAACAAAAAAAGACTAGGACATTGGAAGTGACAGACACATTCTTAAAGCATATTAATATTGCAACCTTTATGAGAATCCTTTGCTAACAATGCATCTAGCAGAATATTTAACCCTCAAATGAACAGAGGCCACCTCATCCCCTCGCCCCGCAAAGTAAAATCTTAGCCACAACAGAGTTTTATTTACCTGTCAACCATTGGTGGGGTGCCGAAGAATGAAAGGGGCACCAGGGAAAAGCTGCTAAGTGAACAAAGCACACACTGTCCGATTTCAGCTTAAAACAACCAACACAACTGGCACAGCACTTGCTGCAGAAGGAGGGGAACGAAGTAGAGGTGGAAAACCTGCGACAGAAAGCCAGCTGACAGCACTGCAAACCTCAACACCCTCAGAACTTGAAGCTGCTGTGTTAAAGGAAAAAAGGCTCCAATATACCCAGGAACAGCAATGCTGGAGAAAACAGACCCCTTCAACCTAAATCATAATTTAGCATTTGCATCACACACTACATTTTCCTACATTTACTCACGCTCCTAGATCCATCATGTCTTCTCAGCCCCATAACAGCCCTCTCATATAATGACCTTATTCATCATTCTCTCTCACTTAATGCACACTCCAAGGGCTCAGTGATTACAGTCGAGGAGGAAAAATAAATGTGTTTAGAACACAGGGCATGAGGTAACCAAAGGCATAAAACCGAGAGAGGAAAAAGGGAAATGGAGTTGAGAGTTACTTTGGAGGGGGAATGAGATGCAAAGGTGAGCAGTTAAGAAGGCTCTTAGCATGTTGGGCCTGGCAGTACAGGCTATAATCCTAGTTATATAGGAGGTTGCCTTAGGAGTATAGCAAATTCAAAGTCAGCTTGGGCCATGTCAAGTTCAAGGCCTGCCTGGAAAATCAGTGAGACCGTGCCTGAAAATAAAAAAAATTAAAAAACAAGGGGTGGGATACAGGTTAGGCCTGGCACATATCAGGTCCTAGGTTTAGTTTCAATACATACAAAAAATAATAATAATAACAGTAGGAGGAACAAAGGTATTATCAAAATACACTATATGAAATTCTCAGGACTATCACTTAGTGATAGCATATCACTTAGTGTCTGGCATGCTACTTCCAGGAGCTAAGCTCTTACCCTGAAGGGAATGGCAAGTGCCACAAATGCATGATCAGCCTTACACCCTTCTTGGTGGTACTAAGGGAGGAGAAGCCTCAGTTGTGTGAGGCTGAGGGAGAGGGAGAGGAGAGGAAGTGAGTGGTGTCTGAGGTACAGCTAGGGAGGGAATAAGACCCCACAGAGAAGCAGCAGTAACAACTGACGAGGATGTGGGAGTGACAAGACTGCCTCTGCTCCCAGCTGACACTGACCCCTTTTGCAAAGGAGACAGCATCCCCTGCTGGGACACATGGGGGGAGGGGGGACAGAAAGCAATGCACCAGCTCAATGTCAGCCCTAACTCATCATTTCCTATAGAGAAGAGCCTGGCCTATCTTTGTGCTCTTCACAGGCCAGGCCATGATTATGTGCGCTTAATAGAAATCACCTTTTAATCCAGGGTGATTGATTTTTATCACCTCTCTAGGAAAAGCTGTTGTTCATGATCAGCCATGACACCTGAATCTACCGCTGGAATAAGCCTGTCCTAAGCATTTCGATTTAGATTTAATGTGTTTATATGTCGCATAACACATTTCACTCCTGGCTAATGGGATGAATCAACTATGACTCTGAGCTAGAAAGTCATTGTTATGCATTTATGCTATTGATAATTATTATTATTAACAGAGTACCCTGGGTTGCACGGTCCACATGCTTGTTTTCATCACAGATCTGAAAGCACTCAGGATACTGACACGGTGAGTGCCCACTCTGTTGCTGCTGATCCAGAGGTCGTATGTGCCTGGGGCAAAGGAACCCAGAGCCACATTCCAGACAGCCTGTTCAAAATTGCTTGCTCTGTGTCTGGGGCAAAAGTTGTTTTTATATTTCCAGTTAGCTAAGAAAACTAGACAAAACTGTTGGTACTAGCTGTACTGTGCCATTATTCTGAAGGAAGATAAAATTCTTCTGTTATATTAGCAAGACTCACACCTTGTGAGTAGATTCTAAAATGATTTCATATATTTTGGTAAATGGATCAAAATTTTCTCATGGGTCAGTTTAGAAGCTAAAAAAAAAAAAAAAAAAAATTTCCCCCTGAGACAGGGTTTCTCTGTTGTAACTCTGGCTGTCCCAGAACTCACTCTGTAGACCAGGCTAGCCTAAAACTCAGAGATGTACCTGCCTCTGCCTCCCAAGTGCTGGGATTAAAGCTGAGCACCACCACCGCCCAGCATAGAAGCAAAGTCTTGAAAGAGATTCTGTAAAGTTCTTCTAGGTTAATTCATGTATGAATTACTCAGCCACTGCTCTGCTAGTCCTTCTGTGGCTATGCATACACTGGTAAATAAAGCAGACTTCAATCTAGTCTTTATGGAATTACATACAGGGAAAGGAAAGGGTGCAGGAGACAAATACACAAGCCTGCCAAAGCTACATAGCAAAATTCTGTCCCAAAACAAGAGAAAAGAATGAAACTGAAGGGAGGCTGCTCAATGAAGGAACTTTTTCATTTGTGTGAGACAGGATCTGAATCTGCATCTTAAGCTGGTCTCAAAAGCACCACAATCTTTTCCCCTCAGACTCCTGTGTTCTGAAATTATAGGCAGGGAACTATTATGCCTAGCTGAGGAATTTAACTTTTTAAAGGATTTTGACAGGCATAGTTATTTGTGGAGATACCCTTCTGTGGCATAATTCAGCAAGGTGTATAAGTCTTTACCATCCCATACTTCATCTCCAATGGCAATAGTTTTGGTTGCAGACACGAGAATTTCAGTTATTTATCCATTCATTCCAAAATGACATATTGAGTAGAATTAATTTACCTTTAGACATGCAGTGTCAGGTGCTCATGGATTATATAAGTGAAAGTGTCTAAAATTAGATGCAAATATAGACAACTTGAGGGAAGGAAGAAAAATAGAATACAATCTGCTAGATATCAGCATGTACAAGGTTACAAAGGACCGGGATGAGGCTAGAAAGGCTTGGACAAAACTCACCAATATTGTTTCATCCAACAAAACAAATACACCACACTAAAAAGCAGCCTGTAGGACCATTCAGAGACACTGGGAAAACCCCAGAGTGACACTATCATGGTGAATGTCACTATCTTAGGAAAGGTACCATAGTCATAGAGAGGATGCCTCTATAATAGGGACGGTGCCAATATTATAGAGAGAATATCACTATCATAAGACTGGTGCTATTGTCAGAGAGTTTGATCTTCTGTTAAGTCAGTGTAAAAGTAGGAAAGTCAAAGAAGCATTATTTGCCCAGTGGCCACAGGTGTACAACTCTGGTGTCAGAGACCTTGATATGAGCTCTTTTGTGTCTTTTACTATCTGTGTGACTGAAGGGCCACTTTACTTTTACTTCAGTGCCTTCATCCTCACATACAAATGAGGATAAAATCATTTCTATTTCTTGGCCAAGATGGGAGAAATCTACACGTTTGCTATAACAACTGCTAGATTATACTTAAAAATCGTTTCATCAGGTTAAGGGTTTCCAATTTCCCCACTCATGTCTACGGCATTTTTGCTACAGATTATCACTAAGTGAGAGGAAGTATTAGTCATTTCCTATTGCATATGTAGATGAGCATGAACCACTAGACAAACTGACTGAAGTGTGCAGATGAGGAACTTGCTCAGAACTCGAAGTAGTGGGGATTCCCAGCAGTTGGTTTGGCTCTGGAGTATGCATCACTATGTGGAGTTTTGGGAGCTCAGAGGTACAAAGTGCATGTTCCTTGGCACCCAGCTCAGCACCAGTCACTCTGCATCTCCATTCTAATCATCAGGACAATGAAACACATCTGAGATCCATGGCCAGGCATTTCTAAACCAATGACCATAATGACAGTTGAGCTTTTTAACATATACCCTGACATAATCAAGACTACAAAGGAAAACTATGAAGCTGTCTTGCAGGTTACATCTGGCAACCAACAGAGAAGTGTTAATTTTGGTAACTTGAAAAGGAAATCCAACTAGAGTCAAAAATCCAAGACCTGGTCCAGGTGCTCTTCTAGAGCAGTGGAGTGGTGGCTGATGGTCTCAGCTGCTGACAATCTCTGCAAAGATACCCGGGGAAAGGGGAGCCACTCCATTAGTCTCTCCTGAACAGAGGCCAAGAGAAGCCAGGGAAGAGAGTCCCAAGCTTAAAATATACTAATTACTTAGCTTTAATTTCATTCATTTTAACCCAATAATAAATATCTGGGGCACTCTTTCTGGGGAGCTAGATTAATTATGACATTTTATAGACTGAGATAGGTAAAAAAAATTGAAAATCCTTACAGCTTTCTGACAAGACCATTGTAAATATGGCTGGATCCTGGTCTTCACAGTGCAACCCATTATTCAGTGAGCTGTCATCCAGTTCAGCCCCAAGGCTAGAAGATTCATCTGAGCACTAATTGGTCTCAGCCATAAGTAAACAGTCTGCCTTCAATCTAGTGAAACCTATAATAATGGGGGAAAAATCTACTCATATGGTTTAATTTACTAGTTGCCTTCTCAATACATACTGTGCTTTTCTTTGTAAAACACTGATTTTATCTGGAGCAGCCAACTCTTGAACATAATGAACATAAGAGCAGGAAATTGGTTTAAGGGAAAGCTCCTTTTCCACACAGGAGGCAATGTCGATAGTCCTTTCTCTTCTATCCAGGAATAGGTAAATAATGGCTGAAGTTACCTCAGCCTCCCCCAGCTTGTGACAGAAGGCTGAAAACAGCAAGTTAAGGAGAAAAGTTTACTAAAAACAGGCTACTATAACTATGTCAGGGGTAAGAATTTGAACCTAGCTTCTCCCACATGGGGTATAAATTTGGTGACAAGCCGTTACCAGGTCCCAGTCTAGTTTCATCTACTTTTCTTTGGAAACATTCTCTAACTTCAGTTCATCACCACTGAAACCCATTTTCTACTATCATCTCTTCTGTCTGAGGTTCTACTAACAAAACCATTTAAAGAGTCCTCAGTGATTTTAGTGATAAGAAAAGCAATTAAGGGGGAAAATTAACCATGAGTTTTTAATTCCAAGGTATCAAGGATCACCAAAAATATAGAAACTGCATTAGGCTTCACTTTTAGATTAACTAAAAATGGCATTACATTTTTTTTTTAAGATTCATTTATTTTCATTTTATGTGTATGGGTGTTTTGCCTATAAGTATGTATGTGCATTGTGTGTATGTGTGTGTGTGGTGTCCACAGAGGCCGGAAGATGGCATCAGGTCCCCCAGAACAGGAGTGCACTCCCATTGTGAGTCACCTTGTAGGTGCTAGGAACCAAAACTGGGGTCTCTGTAAGAACAGCAAGTACTCTTAACAGCTGAGCCATCCTTCCAGCCTCTGGTGTTACCAATGTGGGATTGGAAACAAGAGAAAGAGGCTGATGTCAGACTGAGTTTGCTGCTTCCTGCCCTTAAGCAGTAGATCTCTGTGCTTGAGTGGAAAGATGCTGGCATTTAGAGCAGAATGTGGAGGAAGAACAGAAGGTTGTTTAACAATAAACAACCACTTCCAATTCTCAATACCACCGATGATAAACAAAGTTATGGTCAAACACCTGAGATGGAGGAACAATAAAGGTAGGCCCCGGGCTCACCTATGATTTACTAAGGTAAATACTGGCGGATTTTCTTTGCTGGAAAGATTCAAGAGCTGAATTTACTTCTGTTTCCACGAAAGAACAAGAGATAATGGTGGACAGACAGTAGACTACATAGAGAACCCAGACACATGCTTTCTCATCAGCTAGAAGGGTCAGCTTACCCTGAAACTGCTGGTATAACGGGAACTGGTTTAGTTATCTGAAAGTTGTTCGCTATAGGAAAGAAAGCTTAAGTTACTTAATTGGGAAACCAGAGAGTACAAAGTAGCTACTGCCTCCTGGATCTGCTCCCAGGACTGTTACTACCTTTGGTCCATTACAGTTGCTTCATTCCAGGCTCCTAACACTCTGGCTTCAGTTTAGAGGATGGTAGTGATCTGGTTATTAAATAGGCTTAGACAATTTATCACAATAAACTAGATGCCTAGAGTGTACTTGATTACCAACACTGTATGCTAAATCTTAGAATGCCTTAGGCCAAAGTCAGGCCATACCCATCTGTTTGGGCACCAGTCTCCTTATCTTACAGGAGCTTAAGTCATCCTATTGGTGAATTATAGGCTAAAAAATCTCAGCCTTGTGAACAGTTACTGATTGAAGTCCTTGAAATACATTTTTAGGTTCTTGTAGAATAGAACCATGCCTTGGAAACATAAAAGCTAGTTAGTACCCTCTTTCCTTTTAACTACTGTGAAATCACAGAAAAAAGACAACTCAGAGCCATGCCTAGAATACAAAGTCCCTCTAATAGGATCAGACTGTCTGTTGTCAATTCCCTTTCTTCCTTTGTCTTTGTTGTAGAAATACATGCATGCACACAGCTTTTAAACAAGAAGCCCATTATTAGGAGACCAGTATTCACTTAATGTAAACAACCCAAAGTGTACAAAATGACATTTTTATTTACAAATGTGTAAACTAAAACCTAGCCCAATTGCAATGATTCTCAAGACACTTTAATTTTACTAGGGCTCTCTGTAGGAAAGAAAAGCCTAAATGATTGAAAGAAAATTTAAAGATTTTTCTTAGTTAAGAAACCAAGTGGGCTGGAGAGATGGTTCAGCGGTTAAGAGCCCTGTATGCCCTTCCAAAGGACCTGGGTTCAATTTCTAGCACTCACACGGCAGCTCACAACTGTCTGAAACTGTAGTTCTGAGGAATCTGGCACCCTCAGGTAAAAGTAACTAAATCATTAAAAAATTGAAAAAAATAGTAAATTTAGCCAGATGGTGATGGCACACGCCTTTAATCCCAGCACTTGGGTGGAAGAAGAAGGTGGATCTCTAAGTTTGAGGCCAACCTGGTCTACAGAGTGAGTTCCAGGACAGAACAGCCAGGGTTACAACAGAGAAACCCTGTCTCAAAAAACAAACAAACAAAAAAACTAAGCAACTGCAATGTTACCACACAACAATGAAAATTATTCTAAACTAGTAGAGATAAATGCTCTATTAATGTGTCTCTCTTGCATTCTAGTTGTGGAAAGAAAGCTACAATAATAACTCAAGACACTAACAAAGATGAAGAATATACCCTATACTTTTTCTGATAAGCAGTATCAGGATTTTTCCACTGATTTTTAAACACTGTGTGTGTGTGTGTGCCAGAACTCACACATACAGGTCAGAGGACAACTTGAGGGAGCTGGTTCTTTCTATCATGTGGGATCCGGGAATTGAACTCAGGTCCTCAGGTGTGGCAGCAGGTGCCTTTACCTACATGAAGCCATCTTTCCAGCCTTCCATTGTTTTGTTTTTGTTTTGTTTTTTTTTTTTTTTAAAAAAACAAAACAAAAACCTGGGTACTGATATATGAAAACTAACATTTGTGGAAATCTTTCCCCATTTTCCTACAACAGCATGGCAAAACTAGACTATATACATGTTTATAACAAATAGCTCATCAGTGCAGTAGAAATGCAAATATATTTCTGAGGAAGGAACTGACACTATAGATGAACTGAGCAGAATTTTAACTCTATCTTTAATACACACAGAAAATGAAATCGTTCTGGCCCATATTTAGCATATTTAGGACTGCTTTTGTCTTTTAGATTGGTAAACAACGATTATTTCAAAAACAGAACTAGTGTCATCTTACATATCCAGAGTAGAAATGTTTATAAGTACTTAAAAGGTATACTCATAAAGGATAGAAAAACAATTATGAAAATTGAGTTCTCTGCAATAAAATTTTATTATGGCATAAAGATTTACCTATCAGAAAGCACCAGTTAGAAAAGCTGGCTGAACCCAAACCAATTTGGATTCAGTAGGACAGATTTCTAGTATCCATTTGTACAACTACCTATCGATAGTAGATCAACAGAATTAAGGTCCTATACCCAAGAACCAGATGGCTAAGCTTCAAATCCTATGACTATCAATCACTAGCTGTGTGCCTTCAAAGTGCATTTCTTAGGCCTCTAAGGTACCATTCCATCATATTCAAAATGAATAATAATAGAAGGCATCCCAGAGCTATTTTGAATGAAGATAATCCAGTAAGACGCTTAGTACAATGCTTGGCACAGATGTGCTCCCAGCAAACATCTGCCTGGCACAGAACAACACTGTCTCCACTAGAGTACCCTGGAGCAGCCCACCGGCGAGACCTCAGTTTCTTCCACAGAAAACATGGAGGCTGGCTGCAGTTTATCATTTCTGATGTCTTTGCCCTTCTAAAATGTAAAGTTCTATACGATGTCAGAATACACAGGGACAGGTGTGTTTCCAAAAAGCACAAATGTAACCCTTTCACTGTGACACAAAGATCATGGTAATGTAAACTCTACACAAGATTCATACTTCTAAATCATCTTTTTAAACTAGCTGTAATCACTACCTTCACTAAAGCCAAAGTTACAGGTATTCTACTTAATCCATAGAAATTCTGTGATGCTCCATGACACAATTTGGAGGCTACAACATTTCTGAGTAACAAGTCCTAACAAGCACATCAAAGTCTATGCTCACAGTACATGTGTTTGTTTATTTAGCAATAACGACATTTTACACCTCTTAACAGAAAAAAATAAAGATCATGAAAATCTCTAAATACACAAAACAAGATAAAATGAAATGCTCTTTTGAAACTAAGACCTCACATATCTAGATATTTGAAAATATCTAATATCTAGTAAAGTCTTTCTCCATTGACACATTACTACCTCAAAATTCAAGTTACAAGCAAAATTTTTGTGGAAATTTTAAGATTTCCTTTCAGTGTGATTCATATACACCTAAAAAGATTCAGGGTTACACAATGACAGTGTAAAGTGTAAGGTTATATCCCCTGTTTCCTGGAAACAAGCTACTGGTATTCATAGCCCAGTTAACTGTACACCAACCCAACTTTCAATAAAAACTTTATTTTAATTTCTGAAGAGTTTCTTTCCCATATTCTTGAAAAGACACTACTGTTAAGAAAAATTTCAAAGTCCTTTTTGGTTTTTAAAAATTACTAAAAATTAAGTTATTTGAAATTTTAGAGGCATTTCACCAAATGATAGGAAAATAGGGATTAAGAGTTTAGACTGAAAGAAATAAAATTATGCCTGTCCATGTAAACGGTCATGTTGATTCTTAATACAGGAGAGACACGTGTGCTAAAAATCTGTTTACCAGACAATACCCACACCTCATTTCATGTCAGTGAAAACGAGCTTAACAATGTGTTTTAAAGACAAAATTCCCCTCAATTTAAACTCTGACTTTTATTTTCGGAAAACTCAGCAGAATCTCTTGACATTCAGTCAATTTCAGTTTTACCTTCAAACATTTCAGCATAAGTTGTGCAAAGTTCATGGCACGCAGTTAAAACCACAGCGTCCTTACCCTCGAGATGTAGCTCAAAGCAAATGTGGCAGAAGGAGAGTGTTTCTTGGTCTGTTCCCAGTTTACAAACACTGCAAATGTTGTCATCATTCAAGTCAATGTTTACAAACTGCTCCTCTTCGTTCATAGTGCCCCTATGAAGAAAGAGAAAAGGCAAGTTACACAATGGCAAGAACTTGCTCCTGGCCTGCAGTACCGACCACGTCTAGAAAAACAAAAAGGGTGGCGTTTGCAACAGCCCCGTCAGGCAAGCATCGCCATGCCTGGAGCTCTGGATCTCAGTTTTACACTGAGAAAGCACAGAGGTCGTAAAACGCTGCCCGTGGAAGTCGCCCTTCGCTCCCAGGGCTCCCGCAGACACTGGCTCTGCCATCCAACTTCAGGCCGGTCCCGGCGGCCGAAGGAGCTTTGCCAACTTCTCTGCGGGCGCCCGGAGGCGTTCCGCTAACTCGGTGACCCCACCGCCCGGCTCCGCCGCGGGGAGACGCACGTGGGGACGCGGACACCCGGGAAGGGTCGGGTCACGTCGGAGACCCCGCAGCCACGGACCGGAGGGTCTCGGGAGCTCCGCTCTAGGGTCGTGGGAGGCTGGCGCGGCGTGGTGCCCGGGTCCCGAGGCACACCGTCCTCCCGTCCGTCCGTCCGTCCCAACACCGGCCCTGCGCGCCCAAGCGGCTCGGAGAGGAGCTTTACCGTCCGGCTCCACGGGCCGCCGTCCGCGCGCCGGGATCCGCACTATTGTTTCCGCCGCCGCCGCAGCGCAGACGGCACTGCGCTCCGCCCCGCCCCGGCCGCCTGCGCCACCTCGAGCCGCCTACGGGGAGGGCGACGGGGCCGCTGTACAGCCCCAGGGCCTCGCGTGTGCGCGCCGCCGTGAGGAATGCAGCCGCCTTCGGCCCACCTGCGCTCGCCCCGCACCCCCGCGCGCACCCTTCGGCTCCGCAGCACGCGTCTCGCGCCCCTTCGCGTGGCGTACATGGACCCGTCCGGCCCGCCTCCCTCCGGCCCCTGCAAACTCCCGCCACGGGCGGGCTGCTAAAGCGGGCGGGGAACGCGGGATGGGGGTGGGGGACGGGACACGCGTGGAGAGTGGATTGCTTTGAAACCAAGATCCTGAACCACGTGCTATCCCTGAACTCCAGTCCCACGTTGGTTGACTTACAGAATGAGATAAAAGTTGATAATTCAGGTATCTCGATTTTGGCATAATCCTAGAAGCTGAGCTTCTAGTACTTATTATGTCTCGATGAGGCGCCCCTCCCCACAATATGGCACATCCCAGGCGCGTCCACGGGGGACATTCGCGAGGCCCCGCCCACCCTTTTCTCAAACTTTTTTCTCTCAGTATGTAAATTTACTTTCGTCATCTGCTAAGCTCCTTAAGCCTTTGCCAGGCCACAAGTCTACTAATACTTTCAGTTACTCTATCATAATCTTTCTCAACAGCCCACAGAAGAGAAACAGGAAACTCAACTCTCATCTTGCAGTTTAGTGGTGACTAACCCCTTATCACAGTTCTTTAGAAACAAAAACTGGAGCTTGAACCCAAGGCTGCTAAGGTAAAACCACTAGTCAAGGCCTCAGAAAAATCGTCTCAGAAAAGTCATCTATGACCATGCTTCTGAAGTGTAGTAGATGACTCAGTAACACTGACTTCATGTGGCATTGTTACAGAAGCAGAATCTCTGGTCCTATCCCAAATTCTCTAAATCACCACCTTCAGCTGAAAAAGACCCCCATATCCTTGGACTTGAGGCACCTCAGAGTTAAGTGTTTGTTATGGCAAACCTGGCCACCTGAGCTCCATCCCTGGTAAAGGAGAGAAATGACTCTACAAAGCTGTCCTCTGAGCCCACACCCACTCACTGTGACCCATGTCTAATAATAATAATAATAATAATAATAATAATAATAATAATAATAATAATAATAATAATAATTTTAAGGTCCCAGATTCCTATGCACATTAAAACTTGAGGTGTGCTAATTGCTAACATATCTTGCGTCTAGATTCTACTCACTCATTCAATAAAAGTGGTTTTTAAAAAGTGTATGTGTGTATATGCATGATAGATAAGATCCACTTATCTTTTATCTTGTGTGTGTGGTGTGTATGATGTGTGTGATTTTGGGGCATGTTCATACCCTGGCATGCGTGTGGAGGTCAGAGGACAACTTCAAATGTCTGTCCTCATTTTTAATGTTGTTTGAAAAAGTCTCTTTTATTGTTCACAGCTGTGTAGTCCAGGCTATCTGCCCAATGAGGTTTCTGGTGATCACCCTCTCTCCAGATCCCAAATTGCTGTGAAGTGCTAGAATTACAGACAACCATGTGTCTGGCTGTACCTGGGTTCTGGACATCTGAACTCAAGTCTTCATGCTTACATGGAAAGCCCTTTACCCACACCCTTGATCTATTACAAGGTCACATATCTGGGGGTCTTGTTCACATATAAGTACTGAGTTAGAGAATTTGGGATAGGACCAGAAATTCTGCAATTGTTATAATGTCACATGAAGTCATTGTTACTGATTTGTCTACTTCAGTTGATCAATATGGACACCAACCTCTTTTCTGAGGCAGTGATGAGTTACATCAGGGATTCTCAACCTGTGAGTCACAACACCTTTGGAATTCGAACAACCCTTTTATAGGGGCCACCTAGGACCATCCTGCATATCAGATATTTACATTACAATCAATAACCATAGCAAAATTACAGTTATGAAGTAGCAACAAAAATACTTTTATGGTTGGGGGTCACCACAACATTAGAAACTATATTAAATGAGTTGCAACATTAGGAAGGTTGAGAACCACTGAGTTACATCAAATGTTACCATGGGTTTTCAAGATCAATGGATCTATCTTATCTACCTATCTATTCTCTTGGGTAAATAACTAGGGTGGAAGTGTTAGATGATATGGTGAACATATGCTTATTTTGTGTCAAGGTATGTATGAATGTGAGGAGCAAATCCAGGTGAGTTATGTAAGCATCATAACAGTAAGCCATATCCCCATTCTGATGTGTATTTTATTTTAAAAAAGAAATCACAAACAGCTTTCTGAAGTGTTTATGCCAGTTTATACATTGAGAATTGTAAATAAACCCACAATGAATTGATACGTGTTATGGTTTAAATCTAAGATGTGCCCTCCCCCCATAGGTTCATGTTCTGAAGGCTCTTACAGGCCTCTCTCTGTGGGTGGTAGTGTTTTAGGAACTGTGAAAACTCAGGGAGGTAGAATCCAGCAGTAGAAATGGATTACTGGGAACATACCTTTGATAATTATTAGCCTGGTCTCTAGTCCTGGACACCCTCTGCTTCCTAGTCTACCAGTATGTTAAGACCCACTGCCACTTAGCTTGCATCAGCTGCCAAGAACTGTACACAAACCCCCATCCCCCATGACTTCGCTGCTGTGGGATGGTCTGAAATGTTTCTGAAGTCATGAGACCAAATAAACCTTTGCTGCCTAAGCTGTTTCTGTCGGGTGCTTTTATTACAGTGATACAAAAATCACAAGTACAACCATTTTTGGTTGTAAATGAAAATGAAAAGGGAAGGGGTTTCTGTTGTTGCAAAGAATATCTCTGAAATGAAATAATCACTGGACAGTTTTAAAAGGAGATTACACACTGAAGAAGAAAAGATCAGTACCTATAAAGAAAAGGCATGCAGAGAGAAAACATGGGAGAACAAAACACTGCCTTAGCGATTTTGACAGCATCCAACCTAACTAACATGTATGACTCCAGTCCTGGGGTAAGGAAACTTGTAGATTTGATGAAGACTATCAACAAGAAACTCAACCAAACTGAAGCTAGTCAGAAGAACCCCAACTAACACATAATCAAATGAACGTTAACAAGGAAAGAGAAAAATCAACAGTAGACTGAGAAGAAAGACACATTTAAGGAAGAGGAGAAGAGAACTGTTATTGGCCTCTCATTAGAAACTGTACTAACCCCCAAAACATGGAATAAAGACATTTAGGGGTGGAAACAGAAATGGACTCCTAGAATTCTAAATTTACACAATGAAGCTTTCAAAATAAAGATATCTTCAGATGTCTAAAAACCAACATTGCAAGAAATGACAAAGGAAGTTCTGCAGATGAAGAGAAACACAGTGTTAGATCAATCTGAACATATTCAAAGGAGTGAAGAATGTAAGAATTGGTAATGTGTAAGAAAATGCACGGTGAATTTCATTCTACTTTTAAGTTTGAAAGATACTAATGGAAAAATACTATATTTGGAGTCTTAAATAGACTCAGTAAAGCATGATTATAAGTGAATCTAATCATTAAAAGTCGAAATCTTTAACTAACTTCAGAGATGCATCAGAAGATTAAACCAAAACAATTGGGAGAATCCAAGAGCTGTAAATCAGTATCACCAGGTAGTAGCAAGGAAATAGATCCCAGTCCTAGTCTGTGAGGAACTGCAGTCAGCCATCAACCTGAAACACTTGGGAACTCACTCCAGCACCCTACTGACACCCTAGCTAGAAGACTCTAAACAGAGCACTCACCTTAACCACACTATACTGGACTTCTTGCCTACTGTCTTTATTAATATTCTATTGCTGTGAAGAGACACCATGACCATGACACCTCTTATAAAAGAAAGTATTTAATTAAGGCTTGCTTACAGTTTCCAAAGTTTAGTCCATTATCAACATGGCAGGAAGCATGCCAGCATGTAAGCAGGCAGAACATGGTGCTAAAACAGTAGCTGAGAGTTCTACATCCACATCCACAGATAGCAGGAAGAAAAGAGCCACTGGGTCTGGCTTGGGCTTTTAAAAACCTCAAAACCCACCTCCAGTGCCACACTTCCTCCAACAAGGCCACACCTTCTAATCCTTTCAAATAGCCCCACTCCATGGTAACCAAGCATTCAGACCTATAAATCTATGGGGACATTCATATTCAAACCACCATACCTACCTATCCATAGAATAATAAATGCATGTGTCCTTAATTTGCTATGCCAGCATTATGAAATTGATACATTGAATATATGAAATTTTCAAGGAGTTTGGACTTTGTTTTGTGAGGTTATTTTAATGGTATTCAGCTTGATTCTCTCCAAACTTGTTTTAAACTCAATTTGTAAATGCCTATAGTAGTTTGTTATCCTTGTATCCTTATACAGTGGCACTCTGGGCTCTTTATTGTATGTCACAGATGTTCAAGAAAGATTCTGTATCCTAGTTGAGTAAAATTCAAATGACTCACATTCCTGTGAGTTCCAGTGGATGTTCAACTTATAGTCCCTAGTAGTAGTTCCTTCTTTGTTGGATAATTTCCCCCCAGCCTCTTAGGGTCTTACCCTACACACACTCAGCTTTATCCTCAGCAGAAGACTCACAAAATATTTTTAAACACTTTCTATGTATAGGTCTCCCATTCTAACACTGTCTATTACAAATTCCCGTCTCACTGCCATCTCCAAACTCAATCTTTTTCTCCTCACCGAAGCTTGGCCTTACCTCATGCAGTCTGAAAATACCCTTAGGCATAGAACCAGGGGCATTGTGGGCCTCATCCCATTTGCTTTCCTTTCTATTAAAAACTCCATGCTGTTTGGTCCATGTTCCAACATTTAAAAATAGGTATTTTGTATACTGTGGCCAGCTTTCTTTTAGGATCTGTTCTGGTACCCCTTATTTCATGCTGGCTGGAATCCTTGGTTCTTATTTCTGCAGATCTTTCTTTCATCTAGTTTCCTGGTGTATTCTTCAAAGAGTTTCTTAGACAAATGCAGATGGTATCCTCCTCTAGAAACTCATAATGGCTTTGTGCCTCACTCCTAACAGGAATATTTTAATCTAACAGTTACATGTGAATTTCCTGTTTATTGTTTTGCTAAAATCTCATTTATTTGTTAGTTACCTCATTTTTAAGCAATAACAGTTTATTGAATCTACCTGGGATAGTGATTGTTATTTCCTATTCTGAGAGAGGAAACAACACTGTTGGAAATCAAGAAACCACATTGCTTCCCCCAACACCCCCCCCAAACACACACACTGACATAGGGAGGAAGAAAGCCATTCCCTACAAAATGTTTGATTTTCAGTTCTCTTTAATCCAAGAGACAGGCACAGAGGGACTTCAATGGTTATTTTTCCATATAGTCCTTTCAAAACTAGTAATTTGGGCTGGGAAGATAACTCCATGGGAAAAGAGCTTGCTCAAATGTTTTTGATTTCTTGGAACCCACATAAAAGCCAGGCATGGTAACACATGTCTGTAATCTTTCTTTCTATGGCAAGATAAGAGGCAGACACAGGAGCATTCCTGGAAGCTTGTCAATCAGCTCTGCTGCTGTATGCTGTGGAGAATGCTCTAAAGATGCTGCCTCAAACAGGGTGGCGCCACATTACACTGTGGCACATATACACGCTTGCACACATGGGAGCACACACACACACACACACACACACACACACAGGATAATAAACCCCTCAAATTAGTGACTCAGTGAAGTGTGCAAAACTGTATTATAAACAAAGATTAGCTCTATAATGAGGCTTGATCTAAAATACACGTTACCGTGAGTTTGAGTTTAGAATAGCTATAAATCATTTGATATAGAAGGAACAAAAATCCAAATTACCCAGTATCTGAATCAAATAAGAGCTTATTTGTGTCTCTGAACAAGATCAGCAGAGCCAACCGCTCACAGTTGTCACTGTTGTCAAGACTACGTGCTCTGCATTGCTCTCTTTCCTCTCTAGTTAGGATCAGTATTTTCCTCTAGGAAAGAAAATAGGAATGAAAGATGTGGGAAAGGTTTGAGGGTAAGCCACATCTTCCACTTTGTCCAGAAAGCAAGACATTTCCTAAGAGACCATCACAGAGTTTTCTTTATATATAATCTTTACCGGCAACAGAGTTGAGAAAAATAGGCCTTTTGTTGTGTTATTATTTTTTCTGGCTTCCGTGACAAAAAGCAAGAAAAGTAGATATGTAAATAAGCCATCAATGCCCACTGGGGAGGGCATAACTTCCTTTTCTGAAAATTGCTTGTATATGTGCAATGGTAAAAAATCATCCCCACTCATTAGTAAAGTCCAACCCACATGAATTCCTGCTACTAACACCCTGCTACTAACACACTGATACTTCCTTCAGGTTCTTGCTTTCATAATCCCCACAGCTTTACTAATGGACTACTGTTTGTGGTATTTCTTCCTAACAGCATCCCACTTTTAAAGTAAAGACTTATTAAGTAAAAACTTAATATACTCAATATGTCCATCCATAAATGGATATCTATGCTGCCTAGTTTTATGTCAACTTGATACAAGCTATAATGTTCAGAGAAGAGAGAACCTTGATTGAGAAAATGCCTCTGTAAGATCAGGCTGCTAGGAATCCTGTAGAGTATTTTCTTAATTAGTGAATGATGGGCAATGCCGTCTCTGGGCTGGTAGTCTTGGGTTCTTTGAGAAAGCAAGCTGAGCAAGCCAGTAAGCACACTCCTCCATGGCCTCTGCATCAGCCCCTGCTTCCAGGTTCTTGTACCCTCTATGCCCCTGCCCTGACTTCCTTCGATGATGAACAGTGATGTGGAAGTGTAAGCCAAATAAACACTTTATTTACCAACTTGCTTTTAGTCATGGTGTTTCATCACAGCAATAGTAATCCTAACTAAGACAATATCCTGCTTCTCTTTATATAGTATCTCATTTTCTCCTATAGGAAGATTGACACCTGCAGCCCCGGGCTTAGATCCTTCTGGTACCATGTCTCTAAAAACCATGCAAACTTACAGTGAATAAATTGTATTTTATTTCTACCTCTTTAAACCCTCTCTAGTTCCTGTACCCTTATAGTTCACTATAGTGGTTTGGATGTATTGCTTTATCCCAAAGAGTATTAATGGACACATTATAAATGTGATTATGTGGGTTAGCTTCAGTTCTTATGTGCTGTCGCATCTTGATAAATACTTCCTCAAGGTTATTCATTGGTACAAAGAAGATGAGAGACTTAGAGCAGTCAAGTGTCCATCCTCAGGGTAAAGCTAGGTGGGGCCAGCTGAACAAGAAAAGCATAACAGATGTTTGCTGCAGATGCATAAAATTGTGCTTTATCCTGCAACATGTTGGAGTGATACCAATTACAACAGTCGGATTCTGAACTCATGAGCTAACTCCTGCATCAATTACAGGGGCTACTACTTAATTGTCTAGGCTCAGAAATGGGGTAAAATTTGATCTCTTGACATAGGAGAAGAATTTCTCCAGTGGAACATTGTGGCTGTTATTAGAGGAAAGGAGTTGGTTTAAATATAAGCTGTGGCCTGGGGAGATGACTCACTTGATAACAGTGTGTGCAGTACAAGCCTGAGGACCTGAGTTCAGATTTCCAGACCTTATATAAAAAGCTCAATATTGATGCTCACAGTTGTTATGCAAGTGCTGAGATAGGTGAATCCGTGAAGCTCATTGCCCAGCTAGCCTAGGTGAATCAATGAACTTCAGGCTCAATGAAGAACCATATCCCAAAAATAAAGGTGTATATCAATCAAGGAAAGACAACCTTTGTCAATCTCTATCTTCCATACTATGCACATGCAAATATGTATAACCTCACACACATGTGTGTGCACCCACACTAACAAGTAAAAATAATATACAAACTCACACACACACACACACACACACACAAAACAACAACAACAAGCAAGCACAACTAAGTGGTAAAAAATTAATAATCCACCATTGACACTCTTTACATTGCTCAATTTTAAACAGATTGTCTATAAGAATTTTGCTTTATATTTACATTTACTTTAGTATTTATTTAATACCTTAAAATTTGCTTTTGAACCATTGGGATTAGGCTTCACCACATTTAATATAAAATGACAAATAACAGTGACTCAGAACAATAGGATTTTAATTTTTTTCTCTGCATTGTTCAGGTGTGGGGGGCCTGGTCCATAAAGTCCTCAGACATGAATTGTGCCTCTTATTTTCTCTCTGCCATCTCTAAGATGTGGGGCTCATTTTGTGTGCATTGCAAATAGCAATGAGTAGGATGTAAGAGCAAAAGTTATGTTTTACATTTTAGCTACTGTGCCTAAGATATCTTTAGAAGAAAAAGAGATAACCTCCTGGAATGCTCCGTGGGGCTGTTCAGGTGAGATAGTCCCTGAATCTCCCCTCCCAAGGATACAACCTCTTGGATTGTAGGGTAGGGAGTGATTAGATCAAAAATTGATCATACTGCACCAGATGTACCTGGTTGCTTGTAGGTGGGAGATAATCCAGACAGGAAGTACATCAGGATAGATGGTTGCCATGATTGGACCTGGTGGGAAGTGAGTAAGTAGCCTTATGGGTTCTACCATTTAAAACACCTGTGCCACGTGATTCGGGCCTTCCTGTGGAAGCTCTGGAGGTTTACTCCATGGGTACCTCAGAATGGACCTGGTCAGAGTCCATCTCCCTGGCCAATATTTAGCTAATTTAATTAAGCTTGCTTGCTTCAAATTTTGCTCAAATTGTGGTGGTCATTCTCAACCTCTTTTGGGATTTACAGGAGAATGTAAAGAGAATGTAAAGAATATATATAAGACTTATATATAAGTCTTTTAAAGCTATAACTCAGAAGCCACCACATGGATTTTCAGGTTACTCTATGACTGAGAATTGAAAGGGGACCTTGAGAACCATGTCATTCTATCTGAAACCATCTATCTAACCATGCTTATCTGAAAATCATGGCTTTTAGAAGAGGACAAACATGTAGGCTGTTTCAGTGCTCAATAAAGTTTTTGACTGAATGTGGTGGTGAAATGCATCACATTAAAATTGTCTAATGAAGACTGAAGACCTGATCTCCAATCTTAGATCCAGTACCAGCTTAAAGAATATATTTGGGGTTAAAATATATACTTAAACTTATTTTCTTTTTTAATAAATAGGAAAACGAGAACTATTCAGGATTCTTTTTAATTTCCCCTCAGATTGAATTGTGGTGGGCTTATTTTATATTTGTTGATCCATTTTCTAAATGCCTAATCCTTTCCAAGTGCTGCTCGACTGGAATCCTTAATGCTAAAGAAAATATCGCTCTTAACATTATGACTTTCCTTAATCTTAGACAAGCATCCTTTTTAAAGTTTGGGTTACAAATACTTGCATTAAAGGGATTTTCTGCCTAATGCTAACATTATGGATAAGCTATGTGCTGATCCATTGTCCTGTTGTTTAAGAATACACCAAGCACTTTCCTAGTCTGTGGACAAATTCTCTGTGGGCATTTCTGGAAGAAGACTAGGAGTTAACTACCAGGGTACTAATTTTTTTTTTCCTCACAGTAGACCAAACCCAGTCATTAGTAATGTATGCAATTCTCTCTGTTAAAATCAATGTGATGAAAGGAAAGTTTAAGTTTGGTGTCAGAAGATAGAGGAGGTAATACTTTTTTGTAATACTTTTTGTAATCTGTTTTGTAATACTTTACAGAGGTTTACTTTTATAGCCTATGATATAAATATCAAATGTTTGGGTGTGGAATACTCAAGCCAGGAATGGAAATACAGACATATTTAAGATTTCACTGTTGGTGTGTGCATTGAGCCAGATATAAAATTTAAGGTTTCATTGTGATTCAGGAAAGTTTGTGGCTGAGAGACGATAGCATTGAGGACAAGTGGGGAAGAATACAATAATGTTTTATTTTATTATGTCTCTGTCTTTCCATCCTTCCCTCCCCGACTTTGTGGAAGCACACATGTACCATGGTGTGCATGTGGAGGTCACAGGAAAACATTCAGGAGTTGGTTCTCTCCTTCCACTGTGGGATCTGGGCATTTAACCCAGGTCATCACACTTGAATGTGAGCTTACACCTAGAACTGGAAAGGAAGTTGAATATGATCAACTCTCCCGATAGCATGAGTTTAATGATAAATGCATAATGCTCAGGATGAGTCATACTTTTAAAAGCATGTCATTTACTATGAGGCTCACTTATTATATTTACTGTATTAGACTTAATTAAAGGTTTATGTAGAGAAAGAGTTTATCTAGAAAACACAAGAAAAAGCAGTGATAAGGTTCAGGTATTTAGCTCTTTTAGTGGAGTAGTTGCCAAGAGCCCTTGAATCCCTTGGTTCAATTCCCAGGACTTATTTAAACTGAGCCTGGTGGCACTTGTCTTAACTTAGCTCTTGGGACATAGAGATAGGAGGATCAAGAGTTCAGTTCACCCTTATAGGCTGTTCAAGGCCAGTCTGCAAATACAAAAGCAGTAATACTGAGCAGTACTCTGACCTCTGACAGTTCAGCAGACAGATTAATGTGTGCACCTATCCCTGGAGACACTTTCGCAACCATTCCTATTTGCTTTAGAATTTGAAGTTTATCTCAAGCACATTTATACCCAAGTATCCCCCAGTTTTCTATCATTGTTTAAGAATGATGAAATCTACTCTATGATCACCAAGTTCTCTCACAGCATGTGACAGTTGCTATGGGTTTATAGTGTATGATCCCTATGTGTAGTTAACCACATAGTGAAGAAACAACAGAATTTTTATTTAAATAAATCCAATCTTAAATACATTTAAATTCATGCTTATGTTTTAGTAGCCATTTTTGTATGTGTTTATGATGAATATAGAAATTGTTTTTTTTTAAAGGAAATATTAATAAAGTCAGCTGCTCTGTCTGGACCAAATGATATTTTGGAATGCTTTAGGACTTTTCATCTAAAGTAGTCACAAGCATTTCCTTGTGCTCGTGGCAGTCTCACTGTTCCACAGGGTCATGTGCCATCTTTGGTTCATATTTGTGACACTGAAGAATGATTTACAGTGACAGCTCCATAGTGACAGATGAACATGACCTCAAGTGCAGTGATTGTGCCATCAATCATGGAAGGCATGTTTATGTGCTAC
The DNA here is from genome assembly GCA_026225945.1 of Cricetomys ansorgei. Classification (NCBI taxonomy): domain Eukaryota; kingdom Metazoa; phylum Chordata; class Mammalia; order Rodentia; family Nesomyidae; genus Cricetomys; species Cricetomys ansorgei. Next base: position 22,578,814 of record JAMJFZ010000199.1, read on the forward strand.
CATTCTGTCAAGTGTTCCCTGTTATGTACTGAGTCACTGCAATGCCCACCAGTAGAGTTTGTAGAAATTCAGGTTCACTAGACCGCAATAGGGATCATTAGATAGATGAAGGGGGGTGGAGAGATGGCTCAGTGGGTAAATTACTTCTTGTCAATATGAAGACCCAAGTTCCATTCCCAGAACACTTACATACACTCAAGATAAAATTAATATTTAAAAATAATAAGGTGGATGGTTCCTAAGGATTGGTTTCTAGTATCCATATGCACACAGAAATGTGCAACACACACACACACACACACACAAATACAAAAGAACAAAACAGAAGAATGTAGGGCAGGAAATGCAGCTTGTTAGAGAGCTGCATTGGGCATGCCTCTCCAGTTTTGTTTTTTATACCTGTCTTCACACCAACTAAGAGGCCAACTTTTAGATGCCAGGTATACAGTTCAGGGGCATGGAGATGAGACATTTACAAGTGGTTCATTGTGTCTTAAAGATTCCTGTCTTCAGTGGGAGCATCAATCTCTTACAATAATGTTTGGAGCACCATTTTCAGTCTCTGTACTGAGCCTACCTATCTCTGAGAATCACACTCAGAAATTTCCAAACTATAGTTTCCTAGCATGTTCTAGTAGTTCATAGTTTCCACTCTGCTATATGCAATTTGTCATAAAGAAATATTGTCAATAGTGACATCCTTCCCTTCTAATGTTTCTAGGAAGCGATGCTAGAAAATGATGTCTGAGTTAGTTCATAAAAGTAAAAGGTTAGCTGGGGAGTGGTGACACACACCTTTAATCCCAGCACTCAGGACGCAGAGGAAGGCAGATTGTTGTGAGTTCAAGGCCAGTCTGGTCTACAGAGTGAGTTTCAGGTCAGCCAGAGTTACAAGAGAGAAACTCTGTCTCAAAAACAAACAAACAGCAGCAGCAACAACAACAACAACAAAACACACACATAAAATAAAATAAAATAAAATAAAATAAAATAAAATAAAATAAAATAACTTAAAATAGAATAAAAGCAAAAGGTTTGTTCATTTTTTTTTTTTTTAACCTACAGGTTTTCAGCTTCTTTTATACCTTTAAGGCTAGATCTGAGACTTAATAGAACTCTGGTTCTTGATAAAATGGAGTGGGTGACATTTAATTTTACAGCCAACAAGGATATTTTCCAATCTCTTTATCTTATTAATAAAACCTTTTACATTGTATGTTATGCTTACAACTACAGGTAGAGAAAGAATTAATTCTTAGCACTCACACACTGGCATAGATCAAACATAGAAGAAAATATAGCCTCACTTTAACAATTCCCACTGAGTTAAAGCATTATCCACAGTGAGACAGGTTCCCTTGCAAAATCCTGACTGCACTTAGATCTGAAAGGGTGCAGATGAGGCTAGATCTTTTAGGCTTAAAGAATTTCCTCAGTTTAACTGTTTACTTTTTTCTTTAAAGGAGGAAGGATTTATTTTAGTTTCTAGTTCCAGAGCCAATATATAGTCTGTCATGATGGTGGTGGTGGTGGTGGTGGTGCTGGTGGTGGTAGTGTCTATGGAGGCAAAAGTGTGGAGTCACATCGCATACAGTCAGGAAGTAGAAGAGATGACCACTTGAGCATAGCTTCATTCTCTTTTTGGTTCTTGTTAGCATATATTCTATATAACAATAACTTTTACAGGAAATTTTCACACATTTGCATAATGTATTTTCATCATGCTCACCACTGCCCCCATTACTTCCTTTTGTTTCTTTCTCACTCCCACCTAGTCCCCTTTCTCCAAGGAGCTCCACTTCTACCTACGTGGTGAGTGTGTGTGTGTGTGTGTGTGTGTGTATGTATGTATGTTCAAACGAGTCTTACCAGGGTTCTTCATTGGATTGTGGTTAGGATTTTGTTGTAGGTTCAGGTTCACCTTGCCAGTGGCTCTACCACTGAAGATAATGTCTCTCCCTCCGCTACCACTCCAAGTCTTAGAATGAAGTATGACTCTTTGGGGTTTTGTTTTGTTTTCTGTTTGAGGCTGAATCTCACACCACAATGCAGATTTGTTTGGAACTCACCATGCAGCCCAGGTTTTCCTTGAATTTGTGGCAAACCTCCTTCCTTAATTTCCACAGTGCTGGGAATGAGCTACCATGTCCAGCTACAATGTAGCTTAATAATTGAACTTTATAAAGTATACATGTCTCTCAGTTGATGTGACATTTAGGGCAAATGTATAGCCCTGAAACTGGGTATATTGCCTACTCTTTGATCTATAATTTACATGTGATGAAATATACAGAGTCTAAGTGCACGATATAACAAATTAATACACAAAAATATACAATACACAATAACAAAATAATATCATTAATATTACAATAAGTGTAAGTCACACCACTGTCAGTAACAATGTGAACCACACTGTTGTCAAGAAGTAAAGCACTTTCATTTTACCTTGGTAAACTCCCTTTTGTCCCTACATAGCTTTACTCTGTGACAATGACTTTTAAAATTCCTACCAGTATTAATTAGTTTTATCTGTTTTGAATGTCATATAATTGAAATTGAACAGTATATATTTGCTGTATCATTGGTAAATGTCTCTTGAGGACATACATGTTTAAGAGTTTTTCCTCTGTGTCTCTTTTGGGAGGTAATGGAAATGGAATCAGTTAGGAGGAAGAACTCTGAAGGTGTGCTCTTGAGTTGAAGGAGACATTAGGACCTTGATCCCATCCTCACTTTCACTTCCTGACTGGAATAAGGCGGAAGCTTCCCCTGCTGTGTGAATCCCACTCAGGTTTTTGCCTCATCTTTGACCCAAAGCAATAGGGTCAACTAACTATAGACTAAAACTGCTGAACCCATGAGCCAGGCAAAACTTCTCCTCTTTTAATGCTGCTTAACTCAGTTTTCTGTCACAGGGACAGAAATCTTTTGTATCTGTTATCTTTGGCTCAGCTTAACATCTTGTGGTTCATGTATGCCATTGTAGATGTCAGTATATGGCTATATGCTTAAACTAGCACTGAGTTATCTGCTACCTGTTTAGGGGCAATAGTGTTGTTTAAGCTGTTGTGAATTTCACTACTGTCATGTAAACATTGAACATTGTGAGTGTGTGTAAGCCAGAGGACAACCTGGGCTATTATTCCTCAGGTGCCATCTATCTTACTTTGTAATTAATCAGTGTGTGTGTGTGTGTGGGGGGGGGTGGTTTGGAAGACTACACCTGGAACTCATTCTTCTTCTGCCACATTGTAGGAGCTGGAGATGGAACTAGGTGATCAGGCCCATGGCCTGCAATTTTCCAGTGAGCCCCTAGGCATCCCCTGTCTTAGCCTGTTTCCAGACAAGCACTCACCAGCTTCCGAAGCACTTTTTTTTTTTTTTTTCACATGTGTTCTGGGGATCAAGATCGGAAGGTCCCTATGCTTACAAGGCAAATACTTTAACTGATAGAACCATCTCCCCAGCCCCTAAAAACATTTTTTGTATACTCTTTTTTGTTGTTGGTGGTGGTGAATTTAATCAGTTATCCTGGATAAATATCAAAAGTGGAATCACTGGGTCATAGACTAGGTGTATGTTTGATAGCACACAGCAACAAGCTACCAAAGTGCTTGTATGTTTTTCACCTAACAATTTACTTAGAAAATACCTGTTCTCTCTACATCTTTACCAGTGATGTGTTGTAAGCCTTAACATTCTAGTGTACATAAAGCTTTGAGAAGACAGAAATATTAAGATATCTCGGACAATTAAGGTGGGAAAAGATTTCTTAAATAAAACATAAAAATTGCCAATCATAGAAATAAAAAGCAAAAACTGACTCAATCACTTAAAAACGTCTACTCGCCTCAAGGCACAATAACTAAAATGAAAAAGCGGTCTGCAGATGTCTCTCAGTGCTGAGCTCTTGTGTACCACGTACAAGACACTTGATTCCATCCTTAGCACCATTAAAAAAAAACAAAACAGAAGCAAATAAAATTGTGCAGCATTTTATAACACACAAAAGTCATAAAGCATTTGTAGCTAAAATCTTCTATAAGCCACTTTTATCTCAGTACTAAAAATATATGAAACTGAAAATTTAAAAATACTGCAATAGACACTTAACAAGAGATTATGCACAGGTGTTGAGAAAGAACATGTAGAATTGTTCAATTTCATTAATTATCAGTCACGTAAACACTGAAAGGATTTCAATGAAACATGTATGGGAAAGTTTTTAAAATTATTTTTACTACATTATTGGTCTCATATTAGTATGTTAGAAGGCATTTACTCTTCATAAAGAAGGTTAAGCATTTTCCTGTACACCAAACTGCTGATTATAAAGTCCAGTAATTTGTTCGTTACTAGGAAGTATTGGTTTCCACATTTCACATCCCAACTTAATACTTTATTATTTGTAGGTGTTTTGTTGAGTTTCCGGTAAATTTTAGCAAATTGGCTCTGGGTTTGGGGTTGACATGTACTGCATTATACATTTTTCTGCATGCAATTATAGTAATTAGATATCTTGTTAGTGTTTTAATATAGTACTACGTAGGAACAGAATAATGATCTTAAGAGGATTAAGGACTGGCCAAGACACCAGAAGCACAGGCCGATAATCCCAACTATGCAAGAGTCTGAGGCAGGATTATAAAATCATGGATCTGTCTGGGTTACAGAATGAATTCAAGGCCAGCTTTGTGAAGTTAATGAGATTCTCAGAATAAAAAGTTCAAAAGGGGTTGAGGATGTAACTTCCTGGTAGGATGTTTACCTAGCATGAACAAAACCCTAGGTTCAATCCCCAACACACACACACATACACACACACACACACACACACACACACACACACACATGCTCTCGCAGAAGGCTGATGACTATTGGTTGATTAATTGAATTCCACATTTAAATAAAGCAATTGCTTAAATAATTTGTTCTTTTCTTTCATTTAGAAGTTAAAATATTTCTTAAAGCAATCAAGTGACCATTTTATAATTTAAGTTTTCTATTTTTCACTTAGTGATTTGTTTTTTGATGTGATAAATAATTGAATCTGCTTCTCATCAGACTCTTTCTTTTCCTCTGTTTTGCTCTTCCTCTGGCTTCCCCAATTCTCATAATGCAGGATTCAAACTAGGGAGATGATTGCTATCGGTATGCTTCTTGCTCTTAACTACAACCAGAACTAACTTCAGTGATGCTATCACCAAGGACCCTTCAATGAGATAGTCACACCTCCCTTCCTCCCAATAATTCTAGAGGTTTATCTATATAGATCTGTCACAAAATGACGGGTCTCCTGTACATGAAATTTCTCATATTAATAATTCAGAAGAGTAGGTCAACTTTCAGAGGCTTTCAAGATCCTAAAAGTGATTAGGCTTCTGACTTCCTGAGTTTGTTCAGCCTCAGGGTTGTTTACATTTGGGGCAAGATAAATTTTGTTATAGGGGCTGCTAGTGTATTGGGGAATATTTAGAAATTTTTTTTTAGCTTCTACCCAGAAAGTCCCTTAGTTGAAATCACCTCAGATTTCCCCAGCCCTTGCTAACTGTCCCATGGGAAGTAAATAATCCAACCACTACCAGGGAACAACCCTTGTTGACTTTACTCCAATGACAGACCAACTTCAATAAATAATGTATCTTCTCTGACTACTCAAGATTATACCTCTACTGGAAATTACTGGACTATCCCATAGTAAGAATATTGGCTTGAATCACCCTGATGATCCAAATTCAGCATTCAGTTATGACCAGAGCATGCTTTAAAGGGCAAGGTAGGCATAAGAAAAATAGTAATTCACTATTCATCGTAGGCAGTGATTTATAGTTTTCTGTTTTTAAAAGACTGTATATTGTGTCTAAGAGAGGGTGTTGTCCTTTTAAGAATACAGTAAATTCCTTTATACCCATGGTAAGTATAGGTTTCACACATATAAAAGAGATAACATTCTTAATTGAGCTCTCTCTTTATCATATGCCCTATTTTCTATGATGGTTATTTTAGGTGAACATAGCATTTCTCATGCCTTTTTAGTCACTTCACGTTTAAATTCTGTCAGATTTGGATTCTAACTTTCTTTCCCTTTCAGTAATATTCGTCTTCCTATGTGTAGTTTTGACCATGTGGATCTGCAGACAGGCCAGGTATGGAGATGTCTATTCTTTGGTAGTTATGATATTTGTTAGACTTTCAAAGGCTACCTTCTAAAATCCCTGCAGCTCTTGTTGACTGACTCATAGCTGCATCTGGGTTAAAAATTCTGGCCTATGGTATCCAGATGTCTTTTTCAAGTAACTTCTGAAATTTGCTTAGTTGCAGGGAGAATTTATTTCTTAACTTCTGTTGGCAAAAGGCATCATTGTAGAGCCCCAACCTACACTACCATTTCTGCTCTAATTCTGGGGTACCAAGTTGGTGTGGCAGATTTAGAATACACTTTTCTGCACTGTTATCTCTTCCTAGCTACTAGGGTCAGAGGCTAGTCATCTTTGAATATACATTTACCCTTGTTGCTGTTCCTGAATGAATTTTCCCTATCTTACTCAGGACACTCTTGGATATGAGGCAGATCTGGTTGTGACATCTGTCACCCCTTTGATCAACATCAGAGTGGATTGAGCTCAACTGTCTGCCCCTTTCTCCTTCACTGTTCCATGTGCATTTCCTTACCCCAAAGGCTGTGACCAGAATCTCCTTTCCCAGTCACAGCTCATGTACATCTATCTTTCCACTCTCAAACCTGTGTACCTGGTTGAAGAAGATGATTTTACTCAATAGAGGAAGAACATTTTCATTCAAGGATATAGCTAGAAACTCCCTGCTAGAAACTCCAAACAAGGCATTAATTTACATGCTCAGTTGCACTTGGGTTTCTGCTCATCCTTCCCCCTATAACTGTCTTTTAAAACATCCAGTCATCTCCACACAAACTGTTAAGTTTAACTCATGCTGGAACCTTTCCCCTTTTGAAATGGTTATTACTGAATAAAGCCTACCATTTAGTTATTTATTTGACAGAAAGATTTCACTATTAAGTCTAGGCTGGTATCAAATTTGCAATCCTCTTGGTATTTAAAAATGTTTTTGAAAATCATTTTGTGTGTGTGTATGTGTGTACGTGTATGTAATATGTGGATGTGTATGGTATGTATGTATATATGTGTGTAATATATGTGTGTGATATGTGAATGTATAAGGTGTGTGGTACGAATGTGTGCCTGTGTCTGCCGTGGCATGCGCATGGAGGTCAGAGGATACATTGATGTGCTGGCCTTCATCTTCCCTCTTGTGTGAGATAGGATATTTGTGTTGCTTGCCATTTCATAGGTCAGGATAGCTGGCCATGAGCTCCCATGGGTCTCCTGTCTCATTCTCCACCTCACCACATGAGCACTGGGATTACAGACTTTACATGAGTTCTGGGGGTTCAAACTCAGATCCTCATGACCATAAGGCAAACACTGTATCCACTTAACTGGATAGGCATAAAGCCTTGCCTTCTAGTTCCAAAACCACAAAAGTCAAAGACAACACTCTAGCATATCCATGTGTTATCTTAACTAATCAGCATAATAATTATTCTCAGTTTTCTACATATGTTTTGCAGCTTATACTACCATCCCTTTTCAATTTGGAATAGTATGTTTCAAGTCTTTGGTGGCCACATGTGGCTACTCTATGTAGGACATCATTTTGCCCAGTATGAGTCATTGTTAAGAACTGGACACTGATTCATCAGTAAAGTGGACAGAATTACCCAAAGAGATGCAGGGAACTGTCATGAATTTTTGTGTTGGGCACTGTGAAAAGCACTTTATGTAACATCTTTGATTGTTTTTCCCTCATGGATAAACATCTGAATGAAGGTCACTTATGTGAGAGATGGTTCCCGGAAGCCAATTATAGAAGCATTATCGAGCCAGTTATTTCTATGCATGACTGGTGTGTAATTTCAACTGGTTTCCTCAGGGGACTGCACAGAATAAGTTTCAGGACTGTGCTCAAAAGAACAGAAGATATTACATCTTTCGAATGAACTGGAAGTCAGAAAAAACGAGCAATGAAGCAGGCACTTGAAGTTTTGCCAGTATGCATGGATATGAATTGTCTGCCACAGGCTGGAAACAGAATCAGTGGTGGGCCTCTAACATGGCAAAACCACTGCTGTTGGCATTATATAACTTTTTGATCAGGCTGCTGTAACAATGTACCAAATCTGGGTGGCTTATGTAACATAGACTTACTTCTAAAAAGTACTTCTAAAACTTCTACAAAAAAACTCTAAAACCTCTAAAACCTTTTAGAGGCAGGGTAGTCCAAGATCAAGTCTTTGGCAGACTAAGTAAATCTTTCTGACTCATAGAATGGTACTTTCTTACTTGTATTCTCACTTGTACAAGGGGGAAATTCTGATCTCTTAGTCCCTTACCAGACACCAATCCCATTTTGGAGAGTTGCATACTCATGGCCTCGTCATTCTTAGTTGACTTGGAGATTCAGTTCATTATACAAGTTTAGGAGGACATAAACATTAAGATTATATCAACAAAACTTGCAAAATAGCTATTGTTCTTTCCAGTTTGGGAAGGAGAATAGGAATCAGAAAAACTCCACTAACCTATTCATACTGAGATAACTCTACTGACATAGCGGATCTCTAGAAAAATATTACCAGAAGCTCATACAGGACATAAATTAGTGGACTTTCCCTGTACGGATGCTTTTTCAAAGTTTCATATTATTTTTTATTTCTAAAATTAAGACATATTTTCAAAGTAGTTTGGGACTGAAGCATCTTTAGTCCTTTCTTTTATTTTTTGTGCTGAGCCTTGTGTGTGCTCAGCAGGTACTCTGCTACTGATCTGCCTCCCAGCCCTGGTCAATTCTTTTCAACAGGCAGCACAGACTCTCTTGAGAGTGTGATGTGCTGCCCTGGAAAAAAAAATCACATTTGCCATTGTGCTTAATATGTTCTCATCTGGGGAGAAATGCCTTACAAATGTTGTATGCTCACTTATTCCCATCATTCACTGCTGAATTTGCAGTGCACAGCTCATTTTCAAGTCAACTATTACCACATCTGATCCCCATAAATGGAAGGGACTGAACACATCATAGACTGGACAGCTCCTATTATCTGAAATAACCATAAGCGGCTTTAATGTTAGATACTGCGTTTGAAGGATTGTCCTCATGGAAGACTAGCTGTAGTTGTTTGCTACGCAGCACAACTTATAAAATGATTATGGCTTTAGAGATGTATGTTTCTGAATGATTGCTTCACCAGCTAATAAAATGTCTACTTTAAAAAAATGGGTGAAATATGAGAACCTTAAGAGATTAACTCATTGGGACTGTATTAAAAATGTCTTTATGGCTCCTGGATACAGAACCATTAGTGTATGTAACTTGCCGGGAATGCTTACAAGAAGCCATCAACCTAAAGGAAAAAAAAAGGCAAGCTGAAGATAAAGGAGAAAACTTGAGAGCAAGTTAGAAACTAAATCTAACTCAGAAAAACACTTAAAGAAGTTCATCCCACACTGTCAACTGTGTTACCCTCTGCAGAGGGCTGGGGACTTGGAGATAGTCAAAGATGACTCAGGTAGCATTAAATTAAGGCTCCCTTTGTTTTTCTCTATGCGTCAGTTTGAATTTTTAAATATACAACATGGACTGGGATGAAGTTCAGTTGGTAGAATATTTGCATAGCATGTGTGAAGCCCTGGGTTCAATTCTCAGCACTGCATGATGACACAAAGTTGTAATACTAGCACCCAGGAAGAGGGGAGAGGAAGATCAGAAGTTCAAGGTCATATTTGACTAGGTAGGAAGTTCCAGAACAGTCTAGGATATATGAGATGATGCATGACTTATACAACTATATCAATTTTTTAAAAACTTCATGAATGGTAATACTTTTCAATTTTGTGCTATTACCTCCACTATAAAGTTCATGTCTAACAACATGGAATCAGTATGCACTGGTCATTCACCAAAGAAGGGAGGGAATCCTTGTGGTTCAGATGTTTTTAACAGGTCCATTTTTCACTTCAGACTATATTTCAGCATTTCAGAACTTTCTTAGAAATGTAAATGTACTCTTAACGGTGATTTTATGCCTGTCAGACTCATTTTAGGTAGGAAAGCACATGGTGCCAAGGTAATACATATGCATCAGATTTTTTCTTTAAAGAAAACCACAACTGTGGAAAGCTACCTGAAATAGAAGGAATGCTTGAGGAAAGAGGAGAACTGACTTTTTAATATTGTCTATATTATCTGTTAAATGTATTTCAAAAGTCAAATACAGGTCTCTTTTGGGCTTATACTTGGAGTCCTGACTAACCTGTTTCTGTAGTTCCCTCTATCTCTCGCCTTGGGATGGAATATTAGGAGTAGTCAGGAGTGAGAGATAGGATTGAAGGTGCCTTTTCATTTTCCCCTATGTTTCTGTATTTATTTGATTTATTTAACATCTATTTATTTATTGTGTATTTGTGTGTATATGCAGAGGTCAGAGCACAATTTGCTGGTACTGGTTCTCCTTCTACCATGTGGGTTTTGGGGCTTGAACTCAAGTCATCAAGCTTGGAAACAAGTACCTTTATCCTCTGATACATCTTGCTGGCCCGTATTTGAATTTTTAAATAGGTATGTGTTATGTACAGTTATGGTACTAAACATAACTTTAAAAGAGAATGCACCAATTAATGGGATTCAGTGGCTTCATATTTTGATGAGTTGAATTCTCATTTCTGGTTCCAGTGGACTGAGCCAAGCAATTAGGTTCAAGCTAGGCCAATCAGCTCTGCTCTTGTGGATTTTACCTAAGAAAGACAATGACCTAGTCAGATGATGAAGGTCTTTGGAACTTAACACATAAGATACCAACCAGTGTAATAAAGCATTAAAAGCAACAACAGCCAGCTGGGGTTCTACATACCGTTTGGCAAACAGTTTAGGAGATGATGCAGAATCTCAGAAGGAAGCATTCCTAACTGGTGAAAAAGACAAGACAAATTTCTCTTTCACTTTCTGGTTCATCCTGACTATATTTCCTGCCTTTGTTTACATAGAAGAATGTGAAATGATTATTCAGTTTTAATAGAAGTGATCTTTAATTTCTGAAAATGAATTAGAAGTTATAGAAGAAAGTAAACATTTCCCGGAAAAAACATTGCACCTACTTTATATCCTGTCTCAATTTTCTTTTCCCTTTTTAACTCATGGAAGTGATATATGCACTATGTAATATTTTCTATCATCTATGTATCAGTCTATCTGTCTGTCTATCTATCTATCTATCATCTGTCTACCTATTATCTATCTATGTAAAAATTTGTAAGCCTTTTTCCATTTTGATGATTCTAAAATATATCTCTATCACCTATCATCAATCATTTATCAAGCCAGGTATTTCATAAAATGTCTTGGAACTGTTGTACTTTGGTTCTCAGTTCATTGGTATGCTATTTGGCCCCTATTTTTAAATGTCATTTCTCTGATGAAGTCTTACAGTCTTATATCTGTAAGTATACACTTACACTATACAACTTTCTCTGGATCCCAGAGTGATGAGACTCTTCATTGCTCATTAGCATGTCCATTACTGAACTTTTGGTTTTTCCCTTTGCCTACGTCTCTAATCTCACATCTTTCATTCTCCTTGCCTTCTACTCAGTGATTATTCTAATATTCTGGCTTCTTGAGATTAAAAAACCAAAAAACAAAAAAAAAACCTTTGAGTATTTTTTACTTCATTCTCTATCTTAGTCTACTTCAAATCTTAATCAAATCTCATTGGCTCTACTTTGAAAATACTCCTTGAACAAGAACAAAATAGTCTGCAGTATCTCATTTCTTTATGGCCAATGTTGAGCTTCTTGTTGCAGACTTGATTTATCTCAGTCTAATCTCAACAGAGTTCCCTAGACTTTTCAAAACCTTTCAATGGCTTTCCATTTTATTCAGTGCAAGAGCTAAAGTCTTGAAAATCACCCTGATCTTGTTTCCCAATTCCTTTCTGTGCGTCATCTACTATAGTTACAGAGCTAAGCCACATTGACCTTTATTGCTGCTGGGGCATGACCAGTGGCCACACACACACACACACACACACACACACACACACAAATTCTTTTTAATGGTTGTTTAAGTCTCTACACGCAAGTACTTTAAGTAAACTTAATCTATTGATATAGAAATTTGTATTAGAATTTATTTTGACGTAAAGACATTCAAAGAAATGAGGACATCTGAGTAGTTCATCTGGACTTGCTTATCTAGGGATTACTGGTAGTTAGGACTGTTTAGAAAAAGCATCCACTTTATTTTCACTATGGGTGCAGCATAGAGCTGGCTTAGTGATTTGAGGCTTGGCCATGTAATTTGCTGGGTGTGAGAGAAATCAGAGCTGTATTTTTGCAATGATGGTCTTCCTATTACAATTCTATCTTCACCATGAAAAAACTACACCCTCCTGAACACACACTGAGTTTGGTAGTTTAAGAAGGATGAGAGGTGTATGGAAGAATTTTAAGATGCATTTGAGCCAAAGCCATATAGATCAACTTCTGACAACCTTAAGCTGTAAAAGTAAGAATAAGGACTTCTTTGTAAACACTGGATTGCTGACCACCTATGGTACTTTGAAGCAACATGGTACATTAAAATTTTCACCCTGGAATGTGCTACTAATGGAAGTAAAGTTTTGGGAATCTAGTTAGCTTCTCCTAGAAACTAGTAGGAATACTTATGCCAAATGTATAATGTATATTATTTGCTATTAAAGTTTCCACAGAGTTTAAAGAAATTAATTTATAATTGTACACTCTAGACTTGAAACCAGTGCTTTTCCTTTGACTTTGTAAAAGAAATATCAGGGTTTTTTTTTTTCTTTCAGTTATTGACTTAAGAGAGCTAACACACATATAGACATTAAACTTGTAGTTACCAAAATTTAATGTCAGTTGAATTTTCAGCATTGCCATGCGTCTTACATAAAGTTTTGGCAGTCATCAAGAAATAGATGCTGAGAATGTCAACTGTGTTGCTGAGAGGTGCTTGGACTCTCCAGTGAGCGTCCTTAGTGAGCAGAGCAGCGCTTCTCCTGTTTCTGATGATGCTCTTTCCCCTTTACGTGAAGATTCCTAAAGAGCCTTTTGAAGACTCACCTGACCAGTGTGCAAGACCAAAAGTTATGGTTTATTTCAATTACTCTGCCTAAGTAATTCTATGGAACAAGGACATGACTTCCTGGAGTGCTAGGCAGGGCTGTTCAGGTGTGATAGACCCTGAATCTTCCTTGCGCAAGGACACAACCTCTTGGATTGTTGGGTAGGGAGTGGCTAGATCCCAAGTTGATCCTACTGCACCAGATGTAGGTAGGAGATAACCGAGACAGGAAATACAACAGGATAGCTACCTGCCACTGATTGGGCCTGGTGGGAAGCACATAGCCTTACAGGTTCTGCTTATTTAAGTACCTGTGTCACATGACTTGGTGCCATTCTGTGGGAGCTCTGTAAGTGACAGGTTCACTCCATGGGTACCTCAGAATGGACCCGGTCAGAGTCCATCTTCCTGGCCAGCATGGTTGCTTCAAATTTGGCTCAACTGTGGTTGTCTTATCCTCGACTGGATTTGGGATTTACAAGTAGAAGCCACTTTGTTTCCTTCCCATCCTTTCCCGCTTTTCCATGGTTTGCCAGATCCTGAAAAGCACTGGGAGTGACTTTAAATGCAAATCAGTGAAATGAAAGAATGACAAAACTTTCTAATACATAGCAGAATTGCTCCTGTATGTGAATGTTAGAGTATGTGTATTGTAAGTTGGCCAAAGTATAATCTGATACATTTAGATCAGGTTCATCTTACCATGATGGGGACAACTTACTGAGATTATGGATTAAATGTGCTGCTTTAGGCTGGGAACAGTTCTAATTGTCTAGGAAACAAAGCACCACATTATGCTTGAATCAAAAACAATCATTATTGTTTTCAAACCCAGCAGATGTTAGTAAAGACAAAGAAATTAAAATGATTTCTCTCCACTTAAAAGGTTTTATATCACACACATGCATGTGTGCATACGAAAGCACAGATGTAGCTTATATACATGAAGTATTTAGGAAAATAAATTGTGGCTGTTTGATGACATAGGTTAAAAAATCAGACATTTAATTTATGAAGTAATATTACTTGGTTATCTAAATCTTAGATAATATTAAAACAGTACATGCAAAAAGAAAAGTTCTCACATAGCTGGGTTCAAGTAGAAAAATGAATTAAAATGTATAGTCTGTCTAGTGGCAATTTGTATATGGAAAAACATCTGGGCTTATTAGTCTTTCTACAGTACAGAATGTACAATTTATACAAAGGATTTCCAGAGATGCTGTTACAAGAATGTCACTTTGGGGCAGAAGTCTAAGGAGATGTTGTACCAGCCTTGTATATCTCCAAGGAAGAACATTCTATTCAGATAGAACAACTAAGTCAAATGGATATGATTGGCATGAGAGGCAGAATTTGACATGATGATATAGAACAGAGCCAGAAAAGATTATTTATTTCTCCAAGAGATAAAATATAGAGGTATACACAAGACATGGTGATAGATTAGAGAACAACATGGAAGTGAGATAATCCCGAAGTCTTCCATCATTAAGTTGAAGTGGTTTAACCAGGATCAAAAGAAGCCTATTGTAAAAATAGGTGCATATGCAGTTTCATCTACTTTCATCTTGCCTTCCTGCATTATACTTCACCATCTTCTGTTAATTCTTCAAATCAGTTGACTGAAGATTAAAACACTTGGTTAAAAATGGCAAATGGTTCTGCACATGTTTGCACATACCAGAAATAGATCACCTAACCATCATTTCCTCCCTTAGGAGTAGCCTTGAAGGATTGTTGAGGAAGGAAATTCTCCCAGTGGACAGGCACTCAATTTATTTTACTGTTCACTTTGCCTTTTAGTAGAGAGCTTGAGATGTGTGTTTATATTGATTGATGGTCAGTCACTAATGGTATAACCAGATTGCCGGGGATCTAAAAGAAACAGAACTGTAAGACTGATCACAGAATATTTTGGGAAAGACACATATGGATGAAGCTTTGAATGGAGTTTCAAAGTGTGACTAAATACATCCTACATAAATGACAGCAGAGATCACGGAGGGATGCTTTTAATTAACCCGTGATCAAGATGACTCACTCTATTTATGTCAGCCTTCTGCCTTCCCCAGTTTCCTTAGTACCTTATCAAAGGCAATGTGGTGACACACATTAAAATGCTGCAACATTAGCAACAGGTAATACCCTGGAGCTTTCAGTGTATCCCACAGGCATCTAGACTCCTTCCATCAAGGAGGAGGCTAGGATGCTTTAGGTTTAATTCACCTTTCTTCCCATTTTTTTCTTTCAGTACCATAATTTCAGCACACACAGACTGAGTCTTTGATATCTTATTTTGATATTCTTATAACTTTCTCAGACTAAAGAAGTTTAGTTTTGCAGAGAAATGAGGGAAGTGATTGACAGGTCAAACGATATCAATGATCCGGAAAGATCTGTGGTATAATAGAGTCTCACAGTACAACTGAGATAGAACATCTTCTGAGTACAGAAAACCATTCTGTAATGCCATTTTAGTTAAGAAATAATCCAAAGTGTCATTTCTACAAAGACCAAAAGTACCAATTTGGAGACGACAGGATAGAAACAAGAGTGGAGCTTACCCTTACCATTCCTAGTAATTTACTTGTGCATGTTTTACCACCTATGCCTACTCTTATGGGCATAGTTTGTTAGAAAATACTATTACTTACAAATGGACTGATTCCACCTGGCATATAGGATATAGATTCCTTAAAAAAAATCAGTTGAATACTTATAGACACTTATTAGATATGTAATATTTCTTGACTCAGTGACTGAACCCTGGACAAGTAAATTACTTGGTATTAAACAAGAATAAGCACCTAGTTAGTATTTCTCAACAGGGTCAAGACCTAATGCTTAAGTATTTAAAGATCTCTGCTTTTCCATCTAAACATCTATCATTAAAAAAATAAAAAAAAACCCAAAAAACCAAAGCAAAACACATTTGCTCTCTGGATCAAGATTTTGTCTTATACACATTTTCAGGAGGGAATGAGTACTTGAAGAAATCATAGTGAAGAGTGAATAAACACTCTCTGGAAGGGAAACAGGGAAAGTGACACTGAGACAGTTGAAGACCCTACACAATGCAGAGCCACGCAGAATTGGGTACTGATAATGTGAAGAGCCTAGGTTAGAAGCCACAAAATGTCAGTATCAGCATCAGCATATCAGCTGAATAAGGCTTGGTTTGAATTAATACAATGTAAAAATGGTCTCTGATGCCCCTGTGGAGGTAACAGGGTAAGCAAACAAGTAGCTAGAAATACAAAATACATTTGTTAAGTATAAGACTCAGAATATGCCACAAAATGATGATTTGGTTAATAATGACACACATATGAAGGTGGACCCATAAAACTACTATGGGCTACAAAATTCCTATATCTAGTGACACTGTAGTTGTTACAACATCATAGCACAACACATTACATTATTGATATAAGCAAATCTGGGTTACCATAATATAAAAGCTTAGCTTATACAATTGCATACATTTATACAAGTTATACACGTGTAACTTCAAAATACTAAACATAGCTATGTTAACAGTTTGTGTATTTACTATTCTAACCTTTCCATTTTTATTTTATGATGTGTTCTTTCTGTTTGTTAAGAGAAGTTTGTTGTAAAAATATGTTGTGCTATTCTGAAAAAGCCCCATTTTTAATGTTTACCATCTCTCTGGATTGCTATCTACAGCCCACTCAACTAATTTATACCATTGATGCCTACAAAGGCACATGCTATTTGTTCACACAATGTTGGAGTCATCTAATAAGATAATGGTCAGAACACACCTGAATTAAGTAGAGACCAACTATGTTCTTGAAATATGTGTGTTTTCATCATTCCACTTTGCATTTTAAAAATGGCGACACCAACTTAGTAACTTGTTTGCTCACTAAAAAATGATTTATTATTGTGAATACATATAGAGGAATGTTTATTTATAGAAAGCTTTATTAATGCTTTCTTGGTTGTAAATTCTTGAAAGAACCCTAATTACTGTATCCTCACTTTTTAATTAGGCTCTGTAAAGTTCCCATAATAGTTATTAGCTGTGAATGAGAGTACTACAAAAGCTGCTTCAGACATTGGCTCACAAACTCAAGCTCAACTTACAGTAACAAATCATAAGAGCCAAGTAAGAATCCGAAAAACAAAGCCTCACTTTTCTTTATAGATTATCCAGCTTCCACCTCCTGGATGAAATCGAGTAGAGCAACATATTTGGAAACAGAATGGGTTCTGTCCTAGAAGACTGCTGGTGTGCTGGTGAGTTTGAACTGTCAACTTGACAAAACAGAATCACCTGGGAAGAGAGTCTTAGAGGGATTGTCTAGGTCAGATTGGCCTGTGGGAGTGTGTGGGGGGGAAGAGTCTTGGTTGTCAACTGAGGTATGGAGACCCACCCTGAGGGTGGGAAGCACCATTTCATGTGCTGAGCATTCAATTATTTAAATATGAATAAAGCTAGCTGAGTAGAAATAGAAAGTAAGCAGTGATCCGTGTTTGTTCTCTCTCTTTTCTCAACTGCGGATGTGATATGTTGATCTCCTACCCCAATTATCTCACAGTGATGGACTGTAACCTACAACTGTAAGCCATATAAACACTTCCTCCCTTATGCTGCCTTCTAACACAGCATAATTGTAATTGTCCCAGCAACAGAAATGAAACTAGGACACTAAGTAAGCAGTTTTTTCCATCATCAATCTTAATTTGCAATTGCATAATTTAAGTTGAAATTTTACCCAGTGCAAGCAGGTAATAATGCATTCAGCTTCTGGGAAGCCATAGGCTAAACAAAGTAGGTGTTATATTGTGTCATGTAACAAAAGGCTAAATGAATGTTGTCCTGGGAAGGTATGACAGCCCAATCCATTATTACACAATCAGAGTTTTAGCATTCTTTGCAGTATGGCTTTGAATTTTCAACAGCACATGGTGTCTTCTAAAATTCAATCATTTAACATAGTACTTCTAGGAAGAAGGGAGGAATATAAGATGAAAGAACATTCCCCAATTGAGTTAAAGTGATTTTCAGAAAACAAGCAGTGAGTTCTTACATCTTACTGAACTTCTATCACAGAAATCAGAGTGGGTAAGTCAGGCATTGAACAAGGATCTAAAATTGAAATTCTTTAACAAGAAATTCTATTAAAAAATCCAAACAGTTATTGGATTCAGTCACAGACATTCAAATTAACTTAAATATTTGTTCTACAATAAGCTTGCTCTTTTTTCCTTCCTTCCCCCTTCCCTCCTCCCTCCTTCCTTCTTCCCTCCCTCCCTCCCTTCTTCTCTCCCTCCCTTCCTCCCTTCTCTCTCTCTCTCCCTTCCTTCCTTCTTTCTTTCTTTCCTTCCTTCCTGGGTAACTCACATGTAATATTCTATCCTCAATATTTTAAACACAAATACAAGTATGAAATTGGTCCAGGGATCAAGGAATTGACTATCAATACGTCATTTAGATTTATATGATAGCAATGAACAATTTGCTTAAGAGTTATGGGAAAGCAAATATGAGCTCAATTTCCTAGATGAGATTCCCAGAACCTAACCCTGAGGCATGAGCTAAGAGCTAGTGACTTTCCAACCTTTGGGAACTCCACCAAGAAAAGTGAAGAAAGAGAGACAAATAATTGTTGACTAACAAAATGGAAGCAGTGGGAATCATCAGGGTGAAATCAGAAGAGTTAGATGAAGACTGATTATATAACAAGTCGACCAAGAACTTCAGAGGGGTTTAACCATGTGGGATGACATGGTCATGTTGAATTTTAGATATGCCATTCTGGATGGTAAATTGAGGAGGTGTTCAATGAGGACAAAATTGAAATCATTCATCAAGGAACATCCCTGTATTCAGTAAAGAAGGATAGAAAGTCACTTGTGCAGGAGTAGTAAACAGAAGAAGGATTAATAGAACAATGAGGGACAAGTAATTCACAAAAGGAAAGCTGAAGGTAAAAGGAGAAAAGAAAGTTTAGATTTCTGTTTTAAGAAGCCAGATAGATGATGCATTATTGATTGAAATTGTAAATGTAAGAGTAGGAGGAGAAAGTGGGTTTGAAGTATCTGTAATATCCACCTGGAAATAGTAGGCAATTATCATGTAGACAAATCTAAGGCTTGTGATCAAGGTGATGTTGGGTTCTTCAGAGAAACAGAACTAGTCATTTCTTGTCTTTATTCATCTTTCTATATCCTCATCTTTCTCCTCTCTCAGTCTCAAGTGGATTTGTGCAGGATCATAAAAAGCATACACAATGAACTAATAGGGAATGAAGAATTTGGTGTCATGACCAGAGGAGGCATTAATAAGAGTATGGAGTTAAAAAAAAAATCCAGGTTACTGAGGCCTCTATGGCTGCAATACTTGTTCTGACATTTATTCTTGAACTTTGTGGCAATCAAAGCCAGTAGGAAGACCTATTGCTTCTTTGCTGAAAGGAGGAAGTTTCTCAGTTCCTTGGGGAAAACAAAACTTTGTCTTTAGTACTATGTTCTGAAAAGTTTTTTTTCCCCGCCAGTATGGTGCTCTATACACAAGGCTCTGAATTACAGGTACCATTCTTGACATCTTTATATAGCAAGTTCAGGAAGGGATTTCATATGATGATGTCCTGTGTTTTCTTTAGATATTATTGACACAATCTTACAATACATACCAAAGGGTGTGATTATGTAAGGATCCTTCTCTGATAAAATGAAAGCTGTATAGACCAATCTATAGGACCAGTCAATGGGAAAATATATCTATTTTTTTCCCCTCTTGGACTAAATCCACCTTTACTGTCAGCACTTTCTCAGTCATTCAAATGCTTCATCCTGAACTCAATTCACTTATGTATTTTTGTTTTGCCTTACTCTCTGTTATTAAAATTCTCTTAATAGCCATAGGAGGCATAATATTCACTGCCATTTTGAATTCATTATTTTTTAAAAGCTTAGAATTCTTTCTTTAAAAATGGTCAGGCTTTTCTGACTCTTTTACACGCTAACACAAATTGTGATTTTCTAAGATATGGAAATAATGTTCATTATACTTGACCTTTTTTGATCATGAAAGCCCCTATTCATGTACCAAACACCTGTTGGGAAATGTTGCTTAAAGTTGTTCTTTGATAGTCTCTTTCAATGTCTCTATCAAAAGGGATACTGGAAGGCTAGTGTAGGATTAGTGATGGCCAATGGATCTTTGATATTGATAGCTATGAATTTCTGGTTGGACATCTTTGGTGTCCTGCGAAGTAGATGAAATACATTTGAGTAAATGATCTTTCTAAAATTCCTTAGGTTACACACCATGAATTTATATGATTGTCTTTGACTATGAACTGAAAATGTTCCATTTTTTTAAAAAAAAAGATTAATCTTTGAGTTGAACCTGAATAAAGCAATCAGGGAAAATGCTGTTGAGATAATAGAAAACTTACGCAGCTTAAGCTGCCAGTTAAAGAGAGTTCTACAAAACAATCTTTGAGCAAGAATTATAATGATAAGATCTGGAATGTAGTAAGGGGTTATGTTGGTCTAGCAAAGTGGCAGTAGACGATCTTCTTTAAGATTCATAACCCCATAAGATTTCTCACCCCAAGAAACTGACTAGGTTTTCTGCACCAGGAATGCTTTCCTTCTTGTTGAATGTGCCTTAGCATAATCAAAGAAAAGTAACCCATCAACCTGAAGGTGGGTGGGGAGTTGGAGGAAGGGTGACTGGGAGAGTCTGGAAAAGAAGGTGGGGAGGGAAAGTGATATAGTTCTTCTTCAATTAAAAACATTAAAAAAGAATTATAAAGAATGCGTAAAATGAAAGCTCTCAAAAAACAAGGTTTTTTTGTCTTAGTAGGACACATAATATGGACACATGTTTAATAACGAAGACACTGAACTAAAGTAGTTGATTAGCAACATCAAATGCTCCTTATAAATTTTAGAAATAAAAGCTGCTGAATGTCTTCAGATTGGATGGATTGAAACCAAATTTAATTTTTTTTCCATTTTAAAACAAAATTTGCAACCATCTGGCCTCTATTTTCTAGATCTAGAACAAAAGCAATAATTTTACAAATTTATATTTGAAATGTCACTTCTTTCTATGAGTGGTGGAACAGTACTATAATTTTTCTCAATCTATTGAATATGAGTACACTTAATAATTTGCTATAAAATAGAATTATAACATATAACTTTTTTCTATTTTTGTAGACATATTATTTGTTACCAGAGAATAGAGTTCTGTTTGAATATTAGATTATTTTACTATTCTACAATAAGAGAAACCTGAATACTCTTAACTCTTTCACAACTATAACTTACCTTCTGTGAACACTAGTCAGAATAGCATCTCAGCTCATGGTTGGTAAACTCAATCTCTCCAACCTCTGTTCTTTTAGGAATTATCACATGAACTAATGAGAACAACCCAACCAACAAACCACCAACCAACACCCACACTGACTCTCAGGGCTTCAGACTTTTTATACCCTAAGCCATAAGTTCCTATCTACCCACACAGCTCCCAATTTCCAAAACAAGCTACAGGTGCCAGAACAACTAACCAAATTATAGCCACCTGCATCAAGCATTCCAAATCCTACTTGTAAACAACTATACCACAGCTGGGGTGGGAACACAAACCTAATCCAACTGCATTTTGCATTTTTTAAAAGAAACCAAAATAACAAAAACTTCTTCCAAGTGTTCCTCTATAATTGTCACTTAACTATACAATGAATTCTTATTCAGCTTTTGAAACCCAATATGGTTTCCTTTTTCAAGAACCTTTTTCTTAACCTCTTTCTAGCCTTTTACTGTATAACAGTTTTCTCAGATTTGAAACATTCCCTCCAAGAAGGGAGTGGAGGCCCCTGAGATTCAGGAAGCGCACAAACTTCACATGTTTGGAAAAACTGAAATTTACAAGAGATAAGACATGGCATTTCCCCAATATTAGGGAAGCAAACCACAGCTGGAGGAGAGGACTCTGGCCAGCTAGGCTGTAGAGAAGGCATTTTTTCCTGAACCATAGAGTTGACTACAGATAATTCAGAGAGCTCTAGGGTTGCAGCTTGCTTGCATCATCACCCACATTAGGCAGGGCCTTTTGGTGACACAGCCACTTTGATTCATCCTTGCTCCTGTAAGTAACCCTTCATCCCTGCTCTTGTTAGTAATCCCAATAAACTCATTGGCTCAGCAAGTTGGACTTTGGTGTAAATGTTACTTCCGTTTGTTCCAGGTTTTGGGATGAGTTAGACATGTGTATAATATCTCCCTAGGAAGCATCTTACATAATGCCTTCACCAATCTCTTTTGTGACTGCCACCTTTGTATCTATGCCTATTTTTATTTATTGTTTATTATGCTATGCGTTTATAGAATTTTTACCTTATACAGAGTGTGAAATCAAGGAAGCTTTGAACTATACTTTATTTCTGTGTGTTGAGGTTTACACAACAATACTGATCTGCACAGAGCCTGCTGCTGCTTTTGTTTGCTGTGACTGATCTAGCTCTGTGAACTTGCTCTGTTGCTGCAGGGAGCATGAGTGCAGCAGGGAACATACAGTTAAACTATTACAGATTATTCAGCCTCTTCTGGCTTCATGCAACTTTCTTCACTTATCATTCAGCCTTCGTGATCAGTCTTTATGATACAAACAGGAGATAGAGACTGATCAGGTGAGGCAGGGACCCTGTATTAGTCCAGGTTGCCTACAGGAGCAGAACTGATAGAATAATTCATGATTCTTTCTCTCTATATAGAAGGGAGATCTTTTTAGAGTGGCTTACAGGCTGTGGTTCAGGTAGCCCAATGAAATGTCCAGCAGTCCAGTAGTTGTTCAGTCATGAGGCAGGGTATCTCAGTTGTTCTTCAGTATCCTGGTCAGAATCCTGAAGAAGTAGGCTCTAATGTTGCTGAAGGAACAAACTTGCCAGCATGAGGAAGGCAAATGGGCAAAGAGCCAAAGCTTCCTTAGTTTCCTGCTTCACAGGTCCCAAAGAAGGAGTTCCTGGATGTCCCAGATGGAGGCCAGGAGTGGCAGAAAACAGTTCTAGTTCCTGTTTTGCTGTCTTCCCCTATGGAGCTCTTCTTCATAGAGGCTATGGTGACTAGGTGACTAAAACAGAGAGGGTGGACCTAATCAATTCATGGTTTGGCAACTGGACTGACCAAATCTTTCCTCTACCCATACCTTACCACACATTCTTCCTTAAGCCCTTAAAAATAATCCTGATGCATAGATTTTTGCTTTATAATGTCCTGTTTCCTAGGATCCCCTCTTGCTATGCAGGATCCCCCCCCCCCCTGTATGTGTGTGTCCCTCCCTCACTCTCTCTCTCCTGCACTTTCTGTAAAACTCACCTGTGCTGGCTAGTTTCATATCAATTTGACACAAGCTAAAGTCATTTGAGAGAAGGAAACCTCAATTAAGAAAGTGCCTCCATAATATCAGGCTGCATACAAGCTTGTAGGCATTTTCTTAATTAGTGTTTGATAGGGGAAGACCCAGCTCATTGTTGGTGGTCCTGAGTTCTGTAAGGAAGCAGGCTGAGCAAGCCACAAGGAGCAAGTCAGTAAGCAGCACTCCTTTGCACTGATGCCTCTGCATCAGTTCCTGCCTCCAGTTTCCTGCCCCTTTTGAGTTACTGTCCTGACTTTCTTTGATGATGGACTATGTTGTGGATGCATAAGCTGAATAAACACTTTCCTCCCTAAGTTGCTTTGGTATTGGTATTTATTTCAGAAATAGCAACCCTGACTATGACATCACACTTTGTGGTTCATAAATTTCATTCTTTAAATTCTTGAGTCAAAAATCTGAAAGCCATTGGCTCTAGTCTGTTTTGGTGGCCACTGAGTGTTTCAGGATTCTAGCCTCTCAAGACAAGCTCACCAAGAGGATAGAAAGACTTCTATCTCAACATTCTATACCATTTAGAAATATGCCATTCAGTTCAAAGTTCTACGTTCCTATCCAGTTTTTCTGTTCCTCAAGTAAAGCCTTCCTTTCCCTTCCCTTTTCTGGAGATGACATTTTTGTCTTACGGCTAAACTAAATTGTGACAGTGTTTACCAAAATTCTGGTCCTGGGCTGTTTTTCAGCTTTCTGTGGAGGAGCAGAGTTTTCAGTACTGGATTTCTCTGGGTTAGAGTCTAAGATAGAAGCAACCTTTCCTACCCAATTGAACTTCTCCTAGGATCTCCTCATGAGGTCTATAGTCAGTTGTGTTTGTATGGGTTTTCTAGGGTCTCAAATTCTGTCAGGTCTCAAGTTCTATTGCAAGATGCTTTAATGTGTCATTATCATCCCATTTTTACTCCTTATCCTGGGTCATAGAAAGTCATGATCTTCATGCTAAGTATGATTCACAGATGCTTATTACCATTTTCCCATGGATCATCTTCAGTTCCTACTTCATGATACATTGGATGTATGAATAAAACTGTTCTGAACATTCATATGTTTGGCTTCAAATCTAGAAGTCTCTACCAGGGACTCTATTTTTTGTTTTTCATTGCTTTATATAATGTCTGGGACAGCAAATCCCTTCTTAGAAGCCAAGGCTATTTTCCGTTGTGGTATATTTGAACTTATTCTCAAATATTATAAAACTACATGCACTTCTCCTGGCAGTAATAAGCTATTTATCTAACAGTCTGAGTCACTGGCAGAAGGTCAACTTCCTTAGCCAGGGAACCAGCTTCTTAGGAGTAGTCTCTGGAATGCAGAAGCATGATTGGAGCAATTGTTCTTCTCTTTTCTAATGTTGACTCTGCCCACTGAGATATCTTTGTTAAAAGGATCGGTTTGTGGTAATGCTAATGGAGAAACTTTACAGGATCCTCCCTCAGCCAACATGTGCAGGGAAGACCATGCCTAGGGACTTGACTGGCTGGTAAAACGGCATCAAGTTAGCCAGCTGAAGCTGGGCCTTGGTGCACTGTAAAAGTTCTATTCATTATGCATTAAGGCCTGTGTAATGGCGGGTAGTGCTTCCTTTCAAAAAAATACCTAGACATCATGTGCTAGGGGTCGGCACCAGGAGAAGCAGGTCAGAACCATTGGGGACTGAGGTCTATGAGTAAGCCATGTGAGAAAGAACCTCTGCTTTAGCTGTCAAGGTTTTCCATCTCAGAAAGTTGTCATGGCTCTTTATTAAAACCACCAGAGTTATTATTAATAATTCCTTAACAATTTTCTTTCTTTTTCTTTTCTTTTTTTCTTTCTCCCTCCCTCCCTCCTTCCCTCCCTCCCTTCCTTCCTTCCTTCCGTTCTTTTTTTTTGAGACAAGGTTTCTCTGTTATAACTTTAGCTGTCCTGGAACTGCCTCTGTAGACCAGGCTTGCCTTGAACTCACAGAGACTACTTGCCTCTGTGTCTGAAGTGCCAAAGTGCTGGAATTAAAGACATGTGCCACCACTTACCAGCTTTTTTTTTTTTTTTTTTTCTTAACAATTTTCTTACGTGAAATCCCTTCCAAATATTTCTGGGTTTTATTGTTGATGTGGTTTTGTTTTTAGATTAGATGAATTCCTTATGAATCAAATCCTTACTATTTGAGCCAGGTCAAATCATTTCAATCCTGGTATGAGAATGTAGTTATGTTGTTTTGAGGTCACTTTTTAAAAAAATAAAAATAGCCTGGCTTACAAAATCAGTGCCTTACTGTGAAATCAAGAGGTTTTATTTGTTTGTTTGCTTGTGTTTTTTTTTTTTTTTTTTGCTTAAAAAGCTGAATATAGAATATAGCCTTTTTGTTTTGCTTTCCCACCTTAATATGCATATTTATATTGCTAGTAAGGATAAAATTGATCTACTGGCCATTTGCTACTTGAATGTTTAAGTTTTCTTTCTTTTTGTTCTTCTTTTATTTCCTTTGCCATTTTGGGACCATCCAGAGATGGTAGCTGTGCTCACTACTATGCCGTGAACACTGTACCAAACACATGTGTTTTCATTTTGCTGCATTTGAGCTCTATTACTGTGTGATTTCAGCCCACTTGCCACTTCTTTTGCTCAGTCTCTGAAGAAAAGGTATTTATGCATGTGTTTTTCCCTCTTGTGTTCTATTTTCCTGCTCCTTTGCAGATAAGGACGTTTATTTAAATTCTTAGGGGGTGGGTGATGTGGGTGGATATAACATATACCACTTCCAAGTCTGCCCAATAGTCTTACTCACTTAGAAAGCCTCTATGCTTTTATAGCTCATTTGTTCTCTGAAGGGAATGAGTCCACTGAAGGAAGGATGCTGAGGTTCTAGGTCCCATAATCTAGGACATGACAGAGCTACAGTCTCAGCTTGTGAGGTATTGTAACTCATTAGTCTTTATTTGATATTTAAAATCTCTTTCAATGATGGATCTAGTCCTACCTGTAGGGATATTTGTAATACCTCTTACTTTGTCATTTATAGAAATATAGATTTTTTAATATTATATTACAGATATCTTTAGTTATTCTTTTTTCTAATTTAATATTTAACCTCTTATTAGACTTGCCACTGCTTAGCGCATTAAAAATAAATGTAGCAGATGATGATGTAGCCTAGTAAAAGGGCACATGCTTAGTCTATATTAGGTCTTGAGTTCAATAATCAGCACTATAAATGTGAAGGAGAGTTAGAAGAACAAAGAAAGTGAAAGCAGGCTCTTTGAAACAGCGGCTTCTTGTTCCTGAGGAGAACTTGAGGAGAAATGGTGGCGAGGCACAGTGGTGACGATCTAAACAGCACCACTAGGGGGAAGGGGAGGTCCCAGGTGCCCTATAAAATACACAAACTAGCCTTCCTGCAGTGTGCTTCCAGCTTTAGGCCTCTCTCATCCCCAAGAGACAAAGCTGTTACTTCCCCCCTCTCTAAGGCTTGAGCTTCTGTCTTTCCTGGACATTTGATTGCCTTTCTGTCATTCCCAGATGTTCATTTCCTTGTCTGTGCCAGGAAACAAGCTTGGTGAACTCCTAGATGACCATCAACACTCCCAATACAGTTTCCTTACTAATCTGGATAAGAAAAGCACAGGTTCTGTTATTTCAGTCTTACTAATACTAATTATTAGATCACATATCACATACTACACTCATTTATACCTACATATCTATTTGTAGGTTATAGAATGGATACAGATGGGTTAAGAGGTTGCAGAAGAGTTTCAACAAGTTCTGGAAGTGAACTAATACAAATGCGAATAGAGTCTGTACTGAAAAAAAAAATAACAACCCCAAACTTGCTTCAGGGAAGAATCTGCTGCTGCAGATTCAATCTACTTTGGCTCACAGGTTTGAGAGTGGAGCTGTAAAACTGAGTCCAACTGTAGAGTTGAAAGACAAGGATAATATCAAGATGAAGGAATGGGAAGATGGATGGACAATAGATTCAAATGAGCCGATGCTGGTTGTGAAGGCCACACTAACAGTGGGAATCTAGCTGAGCTGAAACCCATGGACAGTTAGTTGGATGTTCTTGGTGTGCTGGTCAATGACACATATGCTAGGTGTCAGAGGACAGGTCTATAGGAGCCATTGCCATTACAGTGCTCGGTATCTATCACTCTATGGCATCCAAGTGAGATTAACACTCTTTTCTTGGTTTAATGTATCTCATGAGTTCTTGGGCTTGGTTTTCTTAATATGACTTAAATCTGTCCAATTGCCTCTATATTCTCAACTCACCCCAATAAACTAAGAGGGTGCTATCTTGTCTGCTCCCAGGAAACAGACACTGTCAGTCAGTGTTGCATGGTGTTCATTCAAGTGCATATCATTCTCTTTCCTCAAAATGGAGGCAAAAGTTGTTGCACAGTGGAATCAGTTGGAGAAAGGCACAATCCGAAAGTTACTACTTTAAACCTTACAGAATAAGCGGGGCAATCCTGATCTCTCAGTCTTATCTCAGCAGTATCCAGTGAGAGTATTCTAGCTGAGGTTAAAATAAATTAGTAAGCCTAGTAAGCCAAGTTCTTTTCTTAATGTGAATAGCTATGTCTTATCCAATTAGATGAACCTACATATCAAACAAAAGGCTGGATAAGAATGGGTTCTGTTTGATTATTTTGAGATAGCTCAGTCCTTTCTTACCTTCAAATTTTGTCATGGTTAAGTACGTGATGCCATAACACAGTATCAAAGACATGATAATTTATAGTTACTAGATATTTAGTTCTCATATGTCAGCAGTTTAGGACATTCAAAATTAAGATGCTGGCATATTACTAAGGCTCTTTTACTGTGTCTTCATATGATATCAAGAATCACATGGGAAGAAAATAAAAAGGGGAATGAATGGAGGGAGAGGGAATTTCTTCCAAGATGAACCTACTTCTATGACAACACGTTTAATTTAGTTATAAAGTTGGCATCAAACTCAAACATCTTTTAGGCCAGTAAACATGGCATTACTGTTACTTCTAGGATGACTGTCTCACTTTTCGCTGATTAGGTAGTTTTTCTTTCAATTCAGATGTAAGGGCAATAAATGCTGTCTCACTTAAATATAGAGCATACACAAAACAATAGTCCTCGTGGGATGAAGAAAGCCCATAATATCATCAGTAAGTGACAGGTAACATTTTTCAGATATAAGGGAGAACAGTCGAGAGAACTCCTCCAGAAGCACAATGACTAAGAGAGGACATTAATTAGAACACCGAGCAAGCCCGTGATCAGATAGTAAGAATAACAACTCTGCAAGGAGGAGGCAGTGTTCTCTTTACAGGCCTATAAAACATGAGTTGTAGTTTTTAACTTAAGGAATATAGAAACCTGATAGAAGTGAAGGCAGATAAACCAGACCTAGATCAAATCCTCATGTCAGTGTTGTTTTTAACCTTCTGTGTCTGAGAATTTTCAGCAAATAATTACTATGAAAAATCTTGAGGGTTAATATTAGAATTGCTCCACATGTCATTTATTGGTTATATTCAGCATATAATTGTTAATGAACAATATGTTGAAATGTGTATAAAGCAGACTCCTTTTAGATTAATCCATTTATTATCATGATAGTTTGGAGTTAAAGAATGCTTCACATGATGTTGTATCTGCCTATATGGGGAGATATTACTTGAAGACAGAGAGCAAGCTGTTAGTTAACAAGGACCTTGCCTTTCCCAGGCTCATTTTAGTTTAAGATAGAAGACATAACAATTTTCTTTAGAGCTCACTAAAGTTTTCATGAATGGTGTTTGAGGGGAGATGGTGTTATGGCTCAGGAGGTACAGGCACCTGCCACCAAGCCTGATGTGATCCCCGGAACCCTATGATGGAGAGTGATAATAGATTCCAGTAAATTGTCGTTTGACTTCTACATTTGACTCACCAAGGCACACAAATGGGTACACACACATACACACACACACACACACACACACACACGTCACTCAATGAATTGAAAAAGTATAATAAAAAATTTAAATTGGTCGGAGAGAGCAGAGTTGACAGGCAGATGGGTAAAGCAAGTCTACAGTAATAACAAACCGATGGCCAGGCTTGTGTTGTTTTCTTGAACTCAAGTTTGGCTTTTGCTGACCATTAAGCCTGCTTTTTCTCAGCCATTGTGCCTTTATATTTTTATCATGGATTTCATGATACCATAATACAGTTTAACCTCAGTAAATGGTTAATTAAAGCCCAATTCCTGTTATTATGTTTTCCCAAATTTCAGTTCTACTTCTCTGTCTTGGCTATTTGTTTTCTAAGAGGAGAGGAGATAGAAGGGGGAGGAGGGAAAGAGAGAGAGAGAGATTTTGGCCATAAGATTTATGTGTATAATGCATTCTCTGTATACTCTTGCACCATTCTTTGTGCCTGTTTTCAGTTCAGCATTCCCAGATCTTTGTGAAATGAGATAGTGATTGTGACAAGGATGTTAGCACTCACCAGCATCCATGCATTCTTCATTTCCCGAGTCCTCGGGTACAGGCCTCCTCCTAGGTTCCTGTGCAGGCAGGCAGAGTCATGTGAGTGTTCTGGCACCGCGAGCTAAGTAGGAATGATGGATCTGTACGCAGACTCTAAAAGACCGTCCATTCTGTTTAGTTCTTTTGTTTGCTTGCTGATTGAAGTGGATTCTGGGAAACAAATGGAAATGAAGTCTTCTTTGGGGAAGGAATCAGGGTTCCTGAGTTGTGTCCATGGGACAGAACATTCCTCTGCTTCCAGTACACCCCATCAGACTGTGATGTGACATGAGCAACAAAGCTCTATGGCCATTCTGTATTGTGGAATCTGCAGCTGCTTATGTATTGATTCCTTTAGCATATATTAAGTGAATACATGTCACAGTCACTACCATGCTCATATTGGTTTCCTAATGCAATACAAGTATCATCTTAAAACATATGGATTATTTTCTTCCAGTGAAGTAGAGTCTTAAGATATTTTGGTAGACATTTAAATAACTTTTCATATGGATATAATTTTAGAAGAAGAAAACTTATGAAGAAAGCCCGAAGAACATCTATCTGTATGCCCCTTACCCAAGTTCTCCTTCATTTAAAAACAAAAAACAAAAAATTCTTGCTTCATCTCTTGTTCTTTTGTCACATTTTTATAGTTTTCATGTCTCATATGAGCCTGATCACTTTCTACAAACAAGAACACTCTCCTATATTAGTGCAATAGAGTTATCAAGTCGATATAGAAACAACAGCAAAACAACAACAACAACAACAACAAAACCAGACAATACTGTAGCTCTATTCAGTTCTCCATCTGTGTTCCAACCTGGGAGTGGACCTCACCTTTACAGCACTTCTCTGTCTCTCTAGAACATAATTCAGTACTGGAGAAAGCATGGATTTTAATTGTCTCTCTTTGTTTTTGTCTAGTATTTAATGCTTGTTTTCTATGACATTAGTGTGGGCCCTATATTTTCAATAGAATACTTTTCATTTTGAGCTTTTCCTCATTGTTTCTTTATTGTTAATGAATGAAATTATGCTTCTTTGGGGGAACCATATATATATGTATATGTACATATATTATGTATATTATATATGCATATATAATACACACACCACACACACACACACAAGTAAAACATTTTTGAACCCAGTTTCAACTGGCACATTGAGCAAGGGCTAGTGATTGAAGTGTCTTGCAGTAATAGTTGCTGTATTCATAGGAATATGGCATTACTAAGAACACCCAAGTATAGCTCTTCAAAGAGAAACCAAGAATATTGTACCTTTTTTTGTCAGGGGGGTTATATGTAAAATTAGGAAACTGGGGGTTTGTAGTGATGAGTCACAGCTTCCCTTTTTTCTGTACTTCAGAAGCTCTTGGAACTTAATGTTTTCAGAACACCACAGATTCTCTTTTGTCTTGTGAAAAATGTGTGACAAACTAATGATTACACACTAGTGCCTAAGTAACTTATCTAGGATACACGTGTTTTAAGTAGATGGTATCTGCAAAGAGTAATCCAAACTCAAAACACAGTTATCCAAGGGTCGCATTTCTGCATGGGCTGAGCAGGAGCATATTTTGGAAAGTGACCTTCACTTTGTTCAACTTGGTTGGTGTATATTGCCCAGTTGTTTTTTTTTTTCCTTTTATTAAATACTAGTCTAGATGTCAGGGGCAAGGTAGTTTGTAGATAAGGTTAACGCTTGTAATTATTTCATTTAAAGTAAACAAGGTTTGAACTTTGATGATGTGGGTAGACCTCATCCAGTCATTTAAGAGGAGACTTTGGGAGTACAAACCCAAGGTTTCTCAGAGAAGAAACTCTGTATCTAGGCTGGTGCATTAACTCCTACCTGGATTTTCAGACTCCTTTTCCTCCTGGTCTTACCAGAGGTTTCATCATTCTCATGCCCATAATTGTATAGCCAATTTGTAAAAGTCAGTCAGTCTCTCTCTCTCTCTCTCTCTCCACACACACATACATACACATTCACACTCACATACTTTCTTTCACACACAGAGACAGTCAGACATACAAACACATATATATATACAGAGAGAGAGAGACAGAGAGAGACGGGGGGGGGGGGAGAAAGGGAGGGAGAGAGAGAAAGTTCTAATATTCTGGTGCTGTTATTTCTCTGAAAAAGCCTGACTTACAGTGATGGCAACAGGCACTTGCTTCTGTCCCTCAAGTCATGCCATAAAGGAAAAACTACTAGATAAAGGATTTGGCTGTGAGAAGTGATCAGATAATGTGCATTAAATGGATAAATGAGAAGTTAACTAGATACTCAGCTAATAAAGATTGATGTTGAAGCTTCAAGGTAAGATGCTTTATAATATTTTTTCAACAATATTAAAATTCTATAAGAATAGAGCGGTCATGGATTTCCTAGTCTTAAGAAAAAAAAAAAAACCTCTAGGCCTGCTTTAAGTTTTAAACTATTTATTTATTTATTTATTTACTTATTTATTTATGTGTGAAGGGGTTGCACACTACCATGGAGGACCACTTGTGGAAGTTCTCTCCTTCTACCATGTGGGTTCTGGGTATCAAACTCAGGTTGTCAGACTTGGCAGCAAACATCTTTACTTGATAAGTTGTTGAGGAAGTTTATTTCCAGTTGTAGTAGTTCATCAACAGTGGTGGCTCAACAGGAGAGACACGGAGGCATAATCATAGTGCAAACTCTGCCAGATTTCAGCAGAGGGAACCATCATCCTGGCCAGTGCTATATTTAATCAACAGTAGAATCCCGAGTTCAGGAGTTTTACTGATTCAGAACTCCTTAGGTATTCTACTGATACCATTGAAGTGCCCACTGGGTGAAGACCCCCAAGAAACCACCAGGACTCGACATCGATGCAAACGCATGAGGCTTTATTGCTAATGTGCTAGGGTCAACACTCACAACTCTATGAAGCAAGAGAAGGAGTGAGACCCTGACAACAGCTCACACTGGGTTTTATAGCATTTTTAGAGGCAAAGTCAGTTACAGAGTATTTGGCACATTTTCATTGGTTCACAAAATAAGCAGTTTGCTGACCTTTAAACTGATTGGTCTTGGCGTGGGGTGCATTCCGAGTTGGGTGGGGGATTTCCTAGCCAGTGATGCATTGCTGGGCACCTGTACTTACGTTTTTTTTCAGTATTGTTGTATTGTGTTTAACATGAATCTTAGGCCTGTTGTCAGGAACGTGGAACTTTAGGTCTACTAGCTTTTTGTCAAAACTGAAGCCTTTAGCCTTTTCACCATGTGCACATCATAAGCATCAAACATTCCCCTCAGAAATCTAAGACCTGCAGACAATACAAAACACAAGACCTAGGCAGACCCTCACCCAACAGTACATAAAACAATTTCAAACATAACTAAAAACAAACTTCCTCAATACAAGTTATATTTGAAATGATTGTTTTGTGCATTGTTGGGGAAAGGGATGCCTAGGTTTTTGGCATTTTGTATTGTCTACAGGTGTTGGCTTTATGTAAATGCCTCATGATCTGCACATGCTATCAATAGAACACTTGAGGATCTTAGGTATTAATAAAAACCCCTGAGATGAGATGCTTGGGGTTCCACTGACCAATATGGCACTTGCCATGACAATGGTTCCCTCTGCTGAGGTCTGGCGGGGTTTGCACCTATGAAAATTCCTCCTTGTCTTTTTGGTGAGCTCACACGGTAGCGTAACGGCTACAATGAGTCGTAATGCTGCCCCTCTCCCCAAGTCTTTTTTACCAACTACTGCTATCTGGGCTTTAATGATTCTCTGTTTATCAACAAGCAGCGATACAGACTTATGCACAATTTCTGTACTTAGTAAATGTGAAGTTATTCTAAATTTTTTTGCTGCCCTCTAGTGGTCAGAGTTCTAGGACTAAAAATGTAAACAATATGTTTTAAGCAGTCCACTGCTTGGCTATGTTCCCATAACTGTTTTCTACTTTTGGAAATGTGAGTGCATTTTATGCATAAGAGAGATTATAGGGAGTAGAATTTCAAACTTCATAAAATTCAGGATAGATCACATAAAGATTCTTTAAATAGACATTGCATGCTACCATGAAACCAACTGGAGAATGAATGTGTCCACTTGACAATAATAACATATAGTCCCACACACAAATGAAAGAGATTCAATTATTCACTTACTCTTGACTTTGCTGAGGAATTCATTTCAGGGGCTTCTGTGACCAATTTATATTTTCAATTGGCAGACTAAGACACCTTCAATAAATAGAGAGAATGCCCTCAGTTTTCTCATCTCCTCTCCATTGCAGAAATCAGTATCAAGTGGTACCTCTTCTTTCGAACTCTGTTTCTTTATTTGACCCTTCGAAAGAAGCTCTTGTCCCCTCTTCAGTTTTGTTCTTTACCTCAGAATACTACCACTGGAGTCTTGTTTAATCAATGCCCTGCCTAGAATCTTCTCTGCTTCCTCCTGTTCTCAGGCCAATGAGTCCTAATGATACAAGTGTCATTTAATTATAGGTTTGTATAAAATATGAAGGGCTGGAGATGTAGCTTTGAGGTAGAACATTGTATTAACTACTTTTCTATTGCTGTGATAAAATACCATGACCAAAGCAACTTATAGAAGGAAGAGTTTGAGTTTAGAAGGAGAGTCCATAATGGCGGATGAGGTATGCAGCAGGCTGCCTAAGCAGGAAGCTGAGAGACCACATTTTCAAATACAAACATGAAGCAGAAAGATCAAACTCTTAAGCAGAGTTCGATAAAGCAGAGGCTATAAACTTTCAAAGCTCATCTCCAGTGATATTCTTCCTCCATCAAGGCTCTACTTCCTGAACATTCTAGCTACCAACTTGGGACAGATTTTTTTAAGTGTCTGAGACCTTGGAGGTAGTCGTTTTTCATTCAAGCCATCAGATGCTTACCTAACATGTTCAATGATCTGGTTTTTATCCCCACCACTTAAAAAAAGCATAGTGGGTAGTATGTGATTCAGGATCAAACTACCAACAGGAAACTTGCGTATTTAAGACTGGAGACAAAAGCAAGAAGTTGATGGGTAATTATACTTAGCACTGCATCTTTAATGGGGCATTTTCTCTCTAACTCTTCCCCTCATTTGGCTTTTCTAGGACTAACCACATCACTGTGGTACTTGGCTACAATGAACCTTGTCCTGGCTCCAAGTTGTCCTGATGCCTCAGCTTTGAGTCTCCTGTGACTTTACCTCCTTGCCCAGATCCTCAGACTAACAGAGCAGGATTGTGGCTTCCTATTTGGCTTTCACTCTTTGACTCATCTTTACAATAAACTTCTGGGGAGAGGGATACTCTTGGTCTCAACTTTTACATTATCAACCAATTCTGACCATGGCTCTTTGAGTATTGTATCCCTGCATCTCTGGAGCTTTCTGTGGCTTCTGGGTCCAGATTCCAGTTCACTCCTGCAGTGCAAACATCCAAGAAGAGTTTCTGTAACTTATAAGTGAAAAAGTTCCCATTCTGTTTATAAATATCAACTCGATCTGTCATTTCATATAATTTTTCCAGTTTGTGCAGAAGACCCATGCTATTTTTCTTTCACTTATTGATTTTCTATTCACTTCTATGATTAACAGTATCTTCTGGAGTTATTTTTCATAAAAAAACATGGAGTCATTGCTTCTTCAGTTTCTATGTTTATAAGAACAATTAGAGATAGCATAGGCCCTGCAAGCCAACAAATAAAAGGACAAATATGTTTGTAAGCTGGGAGAAGGGGGCCAGTTAGCCTTATTGTGAAGCCCGGGCTGCAGTAGCAGTCAATTTATTACCAGGATTTTGAGACGGGCAACATTAAGTTTGAGTCCATGGATTGTAACCCCTATGAACATTTTAAGCTGTTCCTTTTTCATCAATAGATTGGCATTGACCATTGCTTATGGGGCTGTCAAAAGTGAAAGAACACACATGTGATATAGTTTCTAAAGTCCTGGGTGCAAAGCTAGAACAAGGAGCAGAGCACACTTGCATGCACCCTGGGTTTTGATACAGAAGATGGACCTTGAATTTAGCAAATCCATAATTTGATAACAGGCAGCAAGGATACCCTTCCTTTGCTCCATAAAGAAGCACAAAATCTCTCTTTCAACACCCCTTCTAGGAGCATATCTGGAAAGATTTTCATAGTAATTGCCTCTCTGACAACATAGGCAGGAACTGGAGAACCAGCAAAAATTGTCTCAGAAAGTGAAGAATAGAAAGACTTAAAAAAAATCGATGTATAAACCAAGTACCATGTTCATTTTCTTGTCTATATGACAGAAAGCCTGGCTTACATAACTTAAAAGGAGGAAGAGTGACCTGTCTTATGGTTTCAGCAGTCTTATTCCATTGTTGCAGGGGAAGCAGCCTACACTCAGCTCCCAGGAAGCAGGGAGGTAATGCCAGTGCTCCCAGCTTCTCCCTGCTCCTCTTTTATTCCTTCTGGGC
Source organism: Cricetomys ansorgei (assembly GCA_026225945.1). Classification (NCBI taxonomy): domain Eukaryota; kingdom Metazoa; phylum Chordata; class Mammalia; order Rodentia; family Nesomyidae; genus Cricetomys; species Cricetomys ansorgei. Next base: position 22,615,356 of record JAMJFZ010000199.1, read on the forward strand.
TCACACATTATAATTGGCACTCCCAACATCAGGGCAAGTCTCTGCTGTCTCTGGAAGCACCTTCACAGATAAAGGTCACCCCAAAGTGAGCTTTCCTAGTCTCTTCAGTGCTTCTTAATGCAATCAGGATGACAGACAAGATTAAACAACACAAACACTAGTCTAGCCTAGGTGGTAGAATGTGAAAAATCCCCTTTTTCTTACTGAAGAGACCCACTCACCTGGAAAATACTGGCTAGTATTTACCACTTAGTGACAGAAGAAAGCCTGATTTATACTATTTTTCAATATCTTTCCAAAAGCATTCCCACCCTGGACAACAAAAGCTACTGGTATCAGAATGCAGAGCTGATAGAGATGCACAACAACATACCATTATGTAGTACTTGCACCACAAAAATGCAAAACATGAGTCATCTCAATGGGTGATTTTACTGAACAAATAGTTGTCAAATTATTAGGATGTGGTGAGTTTTGGGTGTTTTACCACCTTAGTTTTGTAGACTATTTTATCGAAATATCTTTACTTCATTTTGAATAATACTTGCTTAACAACTGGCTTGCAAAACTCTCAAAAATTTAACAATTGCATTTTTCAAGTAGGAACAAGGCATCTCCAGCACAGCCCTCACTATCACTCCTCACTGTTCATCCCTTGTCTTTGCAGTCTTTCCTACTCTCAATCCTAGCATATGGCAATTTGAATGAAAAATATCCCCTATGGTCTTGGGCATTTAAATACCCAAGTTCTTCATTGCTCATATGATTCCATCATGAATCGCAGGTGCTGGACATGGAGCTGTAGGGTTTGGTCATTGCTTTGGTAGATTTCAGTCTTGCTTGGTTCAATAATTCTTTACTGTGCCCAAGTCTTCCCCTTTGGAATGGGACTGTTAATTCTGCACCATTATATACAGGATATAACTTGATTTTGATTTGATAGGGAACTTACAATCATATAATTGCCTTGAGCCTCAGAGACTTGGACTTTTAATCATTATTGGAACTGTTAAGGACTATTAACAGGGAAGGTCTCAAAATGTATTAACCTTGCTTTTAGCTTCTGTAGTTCCACTTCTGGCTAACTATTCATTTTCTTTTCTTTTCTTTTCTTTTCTTTTCTTTTCTTTTCTTTTCTTTTCTTTTCTTTTCTTTTCCTTTTCTTTTTCTTTCCTTCCTTCCTTCCTTCCTTCCTTCCTTCTTTCTTTCTTTCTTTCTTTTTTCTTTTTTGCTTAAAAGCTCACCCTGAGAAAGGCTGGGGGCTACACTGAGATCCCAAACACCCATTGTGTTGCTAGCCTGCCAATAAAGACTTTCTATTGGCTTAAACCCATGTCTGAGCAGTCTTCTCTGGTGAATACTGTACAACAATCATGGTTATATGAGGGCAAAGTGAGGGAACGTTATGGATTAAAAGTGATGTGTTTAGGTGGCAAGTTGTCAAAGTGTTGTTGTGATGCTTAATGTTGGCTGTCAATTTGACAGGACCAAAATCACTTTGGAGACAAATCTCTGTCATGTCTGTGATGGGTTATTTAGATTAGGATGAAGTGGGAAGACCATCCTAAATGTAAATGGCACCATTCAGTAGCCTAGGGACCCACACTGCATAAAAGAGAGAAAGTAAATAGAGCACAAATATTCATAACTCTCTGCTTCCTGACTGGATGAAATATGACCAGCTGGCCTGCAGCATCTGTCTCTATGCCTTTCCAATAATGTCTCCCTCACCATGATGGAATTTATCTCTTACATCTGGTCAAATATTTTTTTCTCTAGCAGTAAAAACGCAATTAATACAGGATAGATATATAGAGTGAATCTTAACTCTCAGGAGTGTCTCTGAAGCAGGGGAGATTGTGTTGGAACTAGAAGGGACACTGCAATTTGGGATAGGGCAGTTATCTATAAAATAGAGGAGGAAATGATATGTTTATTATATCGGGAAGCCTTGAAGCCAATATTGAGGCTTATAAAGATAATTCCTAAGAGGAAACACTCTGGTGGATTTAACACAGTAAGGCTGCGAAGTCCACTCTCTGTTTTAGAAAGTACTGGGTACCACAGTTCATGCATCTGAATGACATGTGTTTCTAAGCCCCTGTGCAGCTATGGCTCAAATGTTAAGAGGTGTGTGTGTGTGTGTGTGTGTGTGTGTGTGTGTGTGAAGTGAATTTACTCATATAATTGTGAAAAATTATAAGTCTAAAATCTACTATGTGAGCGGGATCACTGGAGAACAACAAAGTACAGATGATGTCTAAAGACTGTTTTCAGGAGATGCCCATCTTACTTGAGAAAGTTGGTGTTTTATTCATTCAGACATTCAGTTATTTGACAGAAGCTGGCCTACCTTATAGAAAGTGATCTATCTCATTCACAGGTCACCAATTTAAATTTTAATTTTATCCCAAATCACCTTAAAGACATACAGGAAAAGAAAACATCGTGTAGAATGCTGGCCAGAGATGAGGTGTGTCCCTTCGTGGTCAGATGTCTAAACCTGGTGTGCACAATCCTCCATTACATGTTCTTGCTGACGAGAGACAGAAAGGACTGAAATGTGACAAATTCCACAGAATAAAGAAATTACTAGATGGAAAAGAGCTGAACAGAGTCTCCAGCTGGCCTCTGTCTTTCACTGAACTGTGTGTCATGTCTAAGAAATGTGTGTGTTGTGTGAAGCTTTGGAATTAGGCAGTGTTTACAGTAGGTAGTGTGTCCTGACTGATGCAGTCATGTTGGCAGCAAGGAGATGTGCTGAACTGGCAATGGGTGGAGTTAGGAAGACCAGTTAGGAATTTGTAGTGCAAGCCTGTACAAGAGATAGTGTTTGGGGCTATAATGGTACTCTGAATATGCTGTAGATGTCTAAACTAATCATAGTGCATGACAGTCTTTTTTAAAAACTGAAAATAGATTCTTCTCTCATACAATGTATCCTAACAACAGTTTCTCCTCCCTTCATTCTTCCCAGCTCCCCCTACTTCCACTCTTCCCCAGATTCACTCCTCCAATTCACTTTAGAAAAGTGCAGCCCTTCCAGAGACAACACCAAAACATGGCAAAACAAGATAAAATAAGACAATGCAAAAGCCCTCATATTGAGACTGGATAAGGCATCCAATAGGAGGAAAAGAGTTCTAAGAGAAACCGAAAGAGTCAGAGACACACCCACTCCCACTGTTAGGAGTCCCATAAAACCACAAAGCTAACAGACATTGCATATAGGTGGAGGACTTGGTGCAGACCCAATGCAGGCTCCATGCTTGTTGCTACAGCCTCTGTGAGCCCATATGAGTCCCGTTTAGTTGATTCAGTGTGCTGGGTTCTCCTGGTGTCCTCAACACCTCTGACCTCTGCAATCTTTCCTCCCCCTTTTTCATGGGATTCTTTGAGCTTATTAGGAAAGAATAAGACGGAGACCTTCTATTTAGATTCTCTTTCCACATAATGTCTGACCATGGGTCTCTGCATCTGCTCCCATCTGCTGCCAGAAAGGAAACAATCTAAGGAACCGACCTAAGGAATCAACCTAATATCGTTAGGAATGATTTCGTTGACATTTATTTATTTATTTATTTAAGCCAGTCATGTTTGGTTCTATGCTAGGTCTCTGGGCTATCCAGTCTCTGGTTCCTTGCCATCCAGATAGTGTCAGGCATGAGCTACCTCTCCAGGAATGGGCCTCAAGTTAAACACTGGTGGCCACTCCCACAAGTACATGACAGACTTTTAGCATTATACAAAATTGTCTCAGCACAAATTCAAAGTTCCTATTTTTAAAGAAAAAAGCATAAATTGACTATCTGGATTCGTTTTATAATAAAAGGAACCTTATAAATTATGATGTGTTTTTTATTGTTTTCATTCATATTTCACAGCGAAGAGTCTTAGATGTGATATAAAAGATCACTCTTAATTAGGATGTGCATGCTAGTGCAGTTAGAGTAGATGAAAGGAGAAGGGAGACAAGGACTTTAATATGCTCAACTGTGGGTCACTGCCATGTGGCCCTCAAGAGAGTTCATGTCTTAGGATCACCAACCAGATAGAGGGTTTGAGAGGAAGTTACACGTCAACTCACTCATGTCTTGAAATGGACCCAAATGAAAACCTAGGGCCAAGCTAAGGCCAGACCCTCACAGGTGGTTGTGGGAGCTCAGACTCCTCTCGTCAAGCTAACTGGGAATCCTAACCTTCCTTTATTATGTATCCTTCTCTGACAAGGTGATGTGAGAGCTCAGACCCCCAGGTCAAGCTAACTGGGACTCCTACCCCTCCTCTTTTGTGTGTCCTTCTCTGATAAGGTGGTTGTGAGTTTTGTCTTAAAAAACCCCTAAAATTCCTACCCAGTGTCACAGTTCTGAGCTTAGTTCAGAGATTGTGCCCCTGGCTATCCCTTTATCTAACCACTCTTTTTCTTTTTCTTTTTCCTTTTTCTTCACTTTTAACCCAAGTCAAATTTCTTTATCAGTGAGTTGTGAGTCGTGTAGTAATCGGATCATCAGAAACCTATAATAGACTCATATCACCTGTTGGTTAATGATCATTTCACAGGGAATTTAATGTGTTGTTCTGTGACTTTCAATGTGGTGGCAGGAAGTCAGAGACTAGACAACTGCACAGCCTGGAATTACTGGGGCTGCAATGACTTCAAAGCAAGCAATCCATGGTACATGAGTCGTGTGAGGCTGTGAAGTCAGAAGAGACCCTCAAGATGGTTTACTTTGAAACTCATTCACACTAATTCTGGTGAGAGGATTGTTAGCATTATTATCCAAGGTACTTTAAAAGTAGTCATCGTTTTAACTTCACTTGCCAGTGTGTTATGTTAATTCTGTTGCTGTTTATGCAGAAATCAAACAGTAAGACTGTCTTAGTTACAGTTCTGTTGGCATGAAGAGACACCATGATCAAGGGTACTTTTATAAAATGAAGCATTTATAAAAGGGAATCATATATATATATACACACACACACACACACACACACACACACACACACACACATATATTTCGAGTCTTGCTCACAGTTTTAGAGGGTTAGTCCATTAGCATCCTGGTGGGAAGCAGATAGTCACAGTGCAGGAGCAGTGGGTGATAACATCCTGATCCATATGTAGGCATCAGGCAGAGAAAGAAAGACACTGGACCTGGTGTGGGATTATACCCCCCAGCAACTCACCTCCTCTAACAAGGACACACCTCCCAATCCTTCTCACGGAGTTCATCAACTGGGGACTAAGCAAGCAAATATATGAGCTTTTCTTATGCAAACCACTGCAAGACTAACGTGTCAGGGATCAGGAGAGGGAAGTGGCATTTTCCATTCCTGAGCTTTAAGGCTATTCTTTGACTAGAGACATAGCTCCTGGGCTTTCCATGATGAAGAAGGGATGAATGCAAGCTTACTTCTGCTTCGTCCTCTGCCCAGTTCTGTTTTCTAACACTTAATTTATACAACAGCCCAATGAAGTAGGTACTAATAGGGAACTTCATTTTATGGACTTACAAAATAAAATTTCAAAAAGTAAAGCAGGTGTCTAACAGTCATATTTCTTTGTTCTTAAGTTTTAACAAAAGTTTCTGTCCTAGTTTGTTTCTTTGTTGCTGTGATAAACATTCTGACCCAAAGCAACTTCTGGAGGGAAAGGTTATTTTTGGCTTACAGGTTGCAATCTATCATCAAGGGAAGCCAAGGCAGGAAACACGAGGCAGCTGAAGCTGAGACCACAAAGGAACGTTGCTTACTGGTTTGCTGTCCAGGTGTGCTTGACTCTTCAGAAGGTGGAGAATCACAAGGGGCACAAGTAAGTAAGCTTGTGCCAGAGGAAGCTAGAGATGAGAGCTGTGGCTGGAGGGGGTGTTAGTGTTTTATTTTGGCTCAGACAGAGATGGAAAGTATCCTGGCATTCAGGAGCGCAGGAGCCACACAGCTCAGACAGGAATGTACTCTGGCAGTCAGGACTCCAGGTACCACACAGCTCTGAGGTGGGGAAGGTGTCCCCAATGGAAAGGTATCCTGACGCTGGGGAAGCCAGGATCCTCTGCTCTGAGGTGGAGAAGGCTTCTATAGCTGAGAAGGAGTGTTACAATGTAACAACTCCATTCTGCTCTGCCCTCATTGCCAGGTGTTGCAGCTCTGAAGGGAAATATCCCCTGCTCATCTAAGGTGTTTTTCTTGGCTTCTCTTCTTTGCTTTTTCTTCTACTTGTGACTACTTCAATTCTGAAGCTGTACTCCTGACTGAGCAAGGGGCCCAGCTCTGGAGTGGGGTGTGTGTATGTGTTAGTTGGGGCCACTTCCTTGCTGCTCTGCCAGGTTGGGGGGACCCCACAACCACATTGGAGTGGGATCCTTGGTAGTCCCTTTGGGGAAACTTTCCTACGGGGAGATTGCAAGTCTTGGAGCTCCCTGGCCTGGAAGAGCCAGACTCCTGCAAAGGGGAAATATACCTGCTTCCCAGTGATCCTTGGCACCATTTGGGAGTCATGATGGGTGCAGAGGGTGATGGACAGGGCCCTGGGGTCCCCAGAAATGTGGTAATTGAGCCAAGCAGCAGTTCCAAGAGGCAGTTGGCAGCAAGAGGACATGGGATTCTGGGAAATGTCATATTTGCTCCATGACAGAAGCACAGATGGCAGTGCAATGGCGACTGGGGGAAGGGGCATCAGGGGGGTGATGCAAGACCCCCCATAATGCACCCATTGAGGGAGAAGAAAGCAGGTGGCAGCCTACAGGTGGCTTTCCACTTGGGAACAGAGTCTCTATGTTAGGAGGCAAAATGCTGGTGTGGTGGGTAAAAGAGTGGTGGTGCTGCTCTGTTGTGGAAGTTTATTTTTAGGTATATTTAAAATAATTGTTTTGTGCACTGTTGGAAAAAGTGATGCATAGGCCTTGGCAATTTGTACTGTATGCAGGTGTTGGACTTCTGTGGGGGGTTGTTTGATTGCTTATGTTCTGAACCTGAGGAGTTCTGAATGAATAAAAACACCTGAACTCAGATGCTCAGGGTTCCACTGTTAGTATGGCACTAGCCATGACAGTGGTTCCCTCTGCTGAGGTCTGGCAGGGCTTCCACGTATGAAAATGCCTCCTCATCATCTTTGGTGATCTACCACAGCAGCATACAATTACACTCCTCATAAGAATGAACAGGAAAAACAGACCCAAACTCACTCTAGCTGAGTGGTAAAGGAAATTGAGAAGGAAGGAGAGAAGAGGAGTAAGTGGCCTGCGGAAGGAAAGGCAGTTGGTACACCCTCCTGGGAAGGGTAGCAAGAGCATCCCACTGGGAAGGTCTCTTCCTTTAGAGAACAATTGGAGTTCTACAACAGAGGACAGTGATATAAGATTATAATTGTGCCATCACATAAAAGCTATGCATTTCCTGCCAACTCCTCTTCCCTAAGCGTGGACCATGGAGAGAAAGGAAATGAACTGATCATTATGTGCTTACTGACGAATTGTGAATTTGAAGCAAGTTCGAAATTGAAATGGAGACTATACTCACGTGATGAGAGTACACTGAAAGAAGCTAGATAGATAACTTTTTAGCTGAGCCCAAAGAAAATGCTATAATGCTTGTTTGATTAGTGAGCTGATGAATCCAGAGAACTAATAAAAGGTCTCATTCCTGTTTTGTGTGTATTCCATAACACCTATCTGGCAAAAGCAGCTAGGAGCACTCATAAGAACCTTACTATAGCTCAACAAAACTCTTATTTCACTGTTTAAAAAAATGAGGCTGATAAATGACTCAGTGGGTAAAGGCTTACCTTGTGAGTGTGAGATCTGAGCTGGGATTCTAAGGAACCACAGAAAGATGCATATGAAAGTGTGCATGCATTTGTAATCTCAGCATGAAATGAGAATTCCCATGAGTATCCCAAGCTCTTGGTCAAGTTAGCCTGTCTAGGCAGCACTCAACAACAAGAGACCCTGTCTCAAACAAGGTGGAAGGAAAGGACCAGCACCCAAAGTTGTTCTCTGATCTCCACATTATTGTTGTCATGTGCATATTTACACATATACTCACATATATACACTCACATATCCATACACACATTCACACAAAATACACATATTTACATAATTAACACACACGTTTACAAACACATACACGCATTCACATACCCATACACAATCCATATACATGTTTGTATTTATACACACACATTCACACACATCACACACACACACACACACACACACACACACACACACACACACACACAAGGTTAAAGAAAACAGGTACATGAGAAGACAAAGACATCAACCACTGATTATTCATTAGTCATTTAGTCTGAATTACTTAATACAATTGGGATTCAGGATTAAGATATTGTAGGAGTAAGAAATATAAAAATCACTGTCTGGAGCCCAAAGTAGTGGAGAGGATGCTTCAGAGGGTGCATTAGCATGCAATTAGGACAAACAAGCAGAGAGAGAAGGCACCTGTTCTGGTAGGAGAAAGGGAAAGGCCAGCAGGGTTTGTCTGTGGATGAACAGCCTCAGAGACTGCCACCCTATGCGCCCTCTAGTGGCCACTGCAGCACAGCAATTCAGTATATATTTCCAAAGATCTCTACGTTTTAAAATGTAGAACCTTTGATCTGTGCATATAGAGATCTCTTAACAGATATTAACTATCGGACTGCTCAGGTGGAGAATGGGTGAATATGAATAGGTGAGCTTTCATCTCTGGTGTAACTTGATCACACACTTCAAAATATCAGAGGCCAGGCAGAGGAGAGTTAAATCTATCAGTTTCTCATCTGACCTATGGTGTTATTTAGAAAAAGTGCATGGAAGCCCTGGAACAAACAAATGCTATCTAGCGAGTAAATGGCTCTTTCTATATGGTTTGCCTCACATAGTGAATTCGGACAGAATGTAAATAATAGAAATGAAAATATATTTCTATCCACAGATTTTAAATTACCTTTAAATAAAGGGATATATTTGTTTACAAAATATGTGATGATTCTTCCTTTGGACTTATTGAATCATGTTTTGCTCAGACAATCCTGGTCTGTAAAGTGAGACACATGCTTTTTGAGTTCCTTTGAGTAAGCAATTGTGGCATGTTACATAAAGGGCAATTAATAGACTGGATTCCTTCTATTGGACAGTGTGGAGTTTGATAATATAGTGACTGTAAGGTTCTTGTAATTTTTAGAAGACAATTTGTTTTACCATAGTTTAAAAATTTTTGTGACTGGATAAGGACATGAAAATGTTCACTTGTGTTGGTGGATGAGATGACTCATAATTCTCCTCCAGAGGGCAGCAAAACTGCGCAGCTCAGTGCTGAGACTCTTAAAAGCCTGTTGACAGACGTTCCCTTGCCCCCATCATTCATATCAATTCAACAAGTTAAGCCTAGCATTTGTGGATACATGTATTGACATTTTATGAAAGATCCCCTTTGTGAAATATAAAACAGAAATATTTCTTCTTTCTCTTAGTTAGACAAAGAAATTACATTTGCTTTGTCTTAGGAATTGTTTGAACAAAGCCACCTGTGTAAGTAAGCGACTGCAGAGAACAAAGAGAGATCTTTACTTCCCTTGGGGTTACAGCTTTTGTCATCATAAAGTGATTGGGCTTGGGTTTATTGGGTCCATTCTGGAAACAGCTTGTTCATCTCTGAGTATAAAACAGACTTTCAAAATAAGTGTGTTCCAGAGCTGCAGCAACTTGAAGACTAGCCCTGGGAAAACAGGAAGTGAGAGTTGAATACACTCCTGCTCATTGCTATGAAGGGATTTTGTGTATTTGTTTGTTTTTGTTGTTTTAAGTAGTTACAGGTGACATTTCTCTTCAGTACTGATCACATTCCCTTCTGGTACCCTCTCTGTTTCTGGCTGCCCAGGTCCCAATCCTGTATTAAGACAATGGTGAGTGAATGTTGAATGTATTCCATCATAGTTAATCTGAGGGACTAGTTCAGTTCTCAACTCTTTAAAAGTTTTTTAAAAGTTAATATTCATATTTTTCAGGAACTCTAATTCTTTATAAATCGCTGTGCTGGCCCTATGGAGCACAGACAATTTCCTGTATGGAGATTGTCTATATAGCATAAAGAGAAGTATAAACAGCACTCTGGTGTCTTCAATGAATTTATTATTTCACCAGAGTCCCAAGAATAGCACATAATCAAAGAGATACAAAGATACAAATCAGAAATGAAGGTGAGTGGGTGGTATGTACCTGAATTGACATACCATGACATCACTGGAGGAATGGTGGCCAATGGAGGCCCTGTGGAAAGCTATAGCCAGATAGAAGCTGATTATCAGCTGATAGAGGCTGATTCCTAAATGTGCAGATAGAACTTGGACATAAAGGAGAGACACTGAGTTCGAACAGCCTGTAGAAAAAAAGTACACATTATAGAAACCAGATAAGCAGAGCCATAAACATGATGGTGGTGAGGGTTAAGGTTGGAGAATGAACAGATTTTTGGAGTTGAAACTATAGAAAAACATGGACTAGGCAACATTTTTAGGTAGGGGGATAATGAAAGCATAACTAGGTGTGCTAGTTAGTTTTTTTAAACCTGACACAAACTAGTTGCCTGAGAAGAGGGAATCTCAACTGAGGGATTGCTTCAATTGGATTGGCCTGTGGGCATATGTCTGTCAGGCATTTTCTCAACTGATAATTGATACAGGAAGGCTGGGACCACTGTGGGCAGTGCCATCTCTGGGCAAGTGATCCTGGGATATATAGCGATGATAGGTGAACATAAACCTGCAGCAAGCCAGTCAGCAGCATCCCTCCATGGTCTCAGCTTTAGCCTCAGGTTCCTTCCTTGAGTTCTTACCTCAGTTTCTTTAGAACCTAACTTGTAAGCTGCAATAAACTGTTTTGGTTTGAAATAGTTTCTGCCATGGTTTTATCACAGATAAAGATAGATAAAAAAGAAACAGACCAGTACATTTATGGAAAACTAATGCTTCTTCACCTTCATTGCTGTTCAAACCTCCATGAATCCACAGAGTAACAGTGGGGGCAGAAAAATTTGACAGTAAGCCCATTTTACTTTTGTGAACTGTTCACATTATTACAGTTATTGAGCGGGACATATTTTCAAAGCTATATAATAGTATCTTTAAGAAAGTAGGGTAAGAAAGTAGGATAATAAGAAACATGTTTCAATTTCCATCCCATAATGCCATTAATGATAAATCTCAGCATGGATCATAGTTATTAGAAATATGCTTAAAATAAAAGATGAGCCCCAATCTTGGTTCAGTTTATTTTTTCACTACGGAACTGCTTTTAACATTAAATGTTAGTAACCTAATGGTTTGCTGGAAGGAACGTTACCTCTAACAGGATGCCAATGCATTCACTCAGGACCATTTTACTAGTTCCAAATGGAAATCCACTACAGAAGTGCTCTTTTATTTTCAACTTTTCTGAAATGAATGTATATTGCAGAAACAGACTCAGGATATTTTTACACATCAAACTAATATCTCTTTCAGGCCGCTATTGGATTTCCATGGTGTGAATAATACCTCTAAAATCTATCAATTCTCAACTAGATTTTGCATGAAGTTCTGAAATTAGCTATTAAATGGTGTATTTGAAAAGTTTTCTCATAAACAACGAGTAGAGAGAGTAACATTAGATAGAATGCATGAAAGAAAACATAACACCAAGTGCTAAATATAGGAAAAGTAATGTTTTAAAGTTCTGAAATTGGAGTATTTCACCACCTAACAGGATTGGGCAGATGGTAAGTAGGAACTGGCTAACACCTTCTATCCTCTCCCCTACAAGTGTGTAAAAGAATTTATTCCCACCTATGGTTATTACTTGTTCTCTCTCTAATCTTTCTACCTATATACCATCTGTATTTGAACAGTTTTTACGCATGAAAGGAAATACTCAACATTTGTTTTCTCGGTTTGGCTTATTTCACGTAACACATCCCTTTTCCTGCAGGTGACTTATTTTCATTCTCCCTTGAAGCCAAGTAAAGCTCCATTGGATGCGCACACCACATTTTCTTCATTTACTCATCTCTTGATAGGTAACTAGGCTGGTCTGTATCTTGGCTACCATGAACTGTGTAGCAATAATTGTGAATGCACAAGTACCTCTATGATAAGCTAACTTAGACTCTTATAAGTATTTTCCCAAGGGTGATATAGCTGGGTTATATGCTATTTCTGTTTTAAATGTTTTCCTGGAACTTCCAAAAGGATTTCCACAGTAGATGTATTAGTTTATACTCCCATCAGCAATGATTAAGGGTCACCCTTTCCTTATACCCTTATCAGCATTTGGTGTCCTTTGTATCCTCGATGAGAGGCACTTTGACTGGGATAAGACAGACAGCCTGTGTGTGTTCATAGCTTGATCAGCTAGTTTATTCTATTGATTTGAGTCTGTTTGTGCACCAGTGCCGTGCGTGCTGTTTTCATTACCGTAGCTCTGTATAGCAACTCAAAATCAGGCATGATGATCCCTTCAGCGCTGTGCATTTTGCTCATGATCACTTTGGTTATGTGGGGGAATATTTTGTGTCTCCATATGCATTTCAGGGTTGATTTTCCTATGTCTGTGAAAAATGGTGTTGATATTTTTAAAAATACTTTTTTGAGATAATGATATAATCATATCATTTCCCCCTTTCCATTCCTTGCTCAAAACCCTCCTAAAACCCTCCTATCCTTCCTATATACCTACCTGGCTCTCTTTCTTTTTGTTTAATTACACACATACACACACACACACACACACACACACACATATAAATAAATATATATATATAAATATATATATATGTGTGCGTGTATTTCTTAAATACATAAATTCAATGTGCTCATTTCATATGATGTTACTTGTATGTATATATTTTCAGAAAAGACCATTTCTCCTGCTCTCAGCACTCTTTAGTTGCCTGTAGTTCTTTGTCCAGGGGTGAAACCTCATGGTCTTTCCCCTTTCATGTTAGCATGTCTATTGGTGCTTTACTCAGGTTATGTTTAGGCAGTCATATTGGTGAGACTTTCTGGGTGTAACGTCTGTCATTTCTAGGAGATACAATCTCACAGCAATCTACCTGTTCCTCTGGCTCCTAATGATCTTTCCATCCCCTCTTTGGTAATGATTCCCAAGCCTTAGGTGCAGAAGTTGTATTGTATATGTAGTCATTGTGGCTTCACAACTCTGGTTTTGATTGGTTGTAGTTTTCTGTAATGATTTCCATCTGTTGCAAAGAGAAGTTTCTTTGATAAGAGATGAGAACCATGCTTATGTGTGGGTGTCAGGATAAATATTCAGAATGTAGTTAGTAATTATACTGGCTTAGTAAACTGATAGTTGTAGATTCTCCTCCAAGATCCATACCTGCACTAGCCCTAGCTAGTTGGCTAGGTTTCTAGTGCTAAACATGATTTTCCTCTTGTTGACTTGTCTTTAAGTCCAATTAGAGAGCTGTTGGTACCTGCAAGGTATTCATGCCACTACTGTACTCCTACGGTTATTGTGCTATTCTGGCCATTGTTGTTCATAGATGTCCTAGCAGGGTTGCACTGTTGGTTGTTTCCTTCATTGGAAGAGTACATGGCTCCTTCTGAAACTATCAGAGTTGAACACCTCTTCCCTGAGGCATTGACATTTTGATGGGGATTATATTGAACTGACATTGCTTTTGGTAGTATAGCCATTTTTACAATATTAATTCTGTTAACCTATGAGCATAGGAGGTCTCTCATGATTCAGTGTCTTCTTCATTATCTTTAGCATTTTAAAATCTTTATTGTAGAGGTCTTTCACTTTCTTGGGTAGATTCATTCCAACCATCTCTAACTCTATTTCTAGGGAATATAATGTTGTCTTCTGGCCTTCTCTGGTTTCTCTAATACTGGAGCCTGTGAGGGAGATATAAGGAAATGGTCATAAAGTGATGCTGGGATTTTTGTTTTTCTTGTGATTTTAGCTATTGCTGAGCTTGTATCCACCGTCCACAAGCATGGCCACCGTTAGCTTTAACATATGTAGGCTTGGCAGATTTTCTTATCATCTAGAGATTCTTCAGGATAGCTAATGTTCTGGTTAAGATACAGAGTGTCTCCTAAAAGCACTGAGAGTCAGGAAGCAAACATGGTACTGAGATCTGTTCTAGTGGGCCTCTTTCTAGTAAAGCTTCAGAGATCACCATCTCTATAACAAGAGTCCCAGGGCGAATAGATGACTCAAGAGGTTGAGTCACACATACTTTGATGTATTTAAGAAAGATCATCTGAGAATGTTGAAGAGTGTGGTGGTTTGGAATAAGATGTGCCCCATAAATCTCAATTATTTGAATATTATTCCTCAGTTGGTGGCTGTTTGGAAGCATTAGGAGGTGTGACCTTTCTGGAGGAAATGCATCACTGTGGGTAAGCTTTGAAGTTTCAATAGGCTCTGGTCTTTTGGAGCTAGCTGTCTCTGTTCTCTACTTGAGGTTTGAGATGTAGGATCTCAGCTTTCAGCTCCTGCTCCAGCCACATGCCTGCCACTTGCTGCCCTTACTCTACCACTATGTAGACTACCCCTAGTAACCCTAGTACTGTAAACTTCAAATAAACTCTTCTATAAGTTGCCTTGGACATAATGTTTTAACATGGTAGTTACAAATGTAATATTACAAAGAGTATGTGAACTTTGGAGACCTGTGGTTCTAGTTAGGGTGGTGGTGGTGGGGAGAATAGAGAGAGGAGCCTGACAATCAGCATCAGTGTACCATTTGGAGGCAGTAAAATGTACCAAGTGCCACTTCCCTGTTAAGCTTTAAGATTTCAGGTGTGATTTACAAGATTGTCTGCTCTCTTACTGTGAGCCTGTCAATGATTTAGATGGAAACTATTCCATCAGTTCCAATCAGTATAAGAAGCATGAAGCAGCCCATATATTAAAATAACACTCAGTATTCTTATTGTCAGCCATTGTGATTTTGGCTTACTTGCTGATACAATATCAGGTACCTTATACTCTAAACTAGGTGATTTTGAGATAGATGAAAAGGACCCAACACTTCCTAGGTACATTGGATTGGTGATTATGGATCCAAAGTTTAAGTTCATTTCAGAAGAACAAGAATTTTTTTCTTGGATCTTTGTTGTATATACTCTTCTATAAACTGGAAGTTGTTAGGAGGGAGAAATCTGGCCTGCTTGATTGAAAGCTGCCTGGCCACCCCTTCCCATTGGATGCAGTGGTTGGTGCCTGTGAATGGGTAAATGTGTCAGACTGGGCAGGAGCAGAGGCCACACTGGGAGTCCCTACTGTTGCCTGGCAGGGGTCTAAATGAAGTCCATGTACCTCTTGAAGGTCTAGCAGGAAAAGCAGCAGCTATAACTTCATCCTCACTACTTTATTGAGACTGTCAACCAACTAGCTGCTTTTTCAGTGATACAGGGAATTATCAGTATGAAAGCCACAGCTACTTTAAATGTCTCATAGCTAGTCAGGGAGGCTTTGCTTCAATCATGGATGCATAGAGGACATTTTCCTGGAGTAGATCCAAACACTGACTCCCAGAGCAACTTTATTATGGCCAGAGGCATCCTGATGAGACTTTGTTTGAGTCAGGAATTGCCATAACTGTCATTTCTGCTGCTAATTGCAGGCTTCCATTTGGGAAGACTTTTGTCCAGCCAAGGCAACTCCAGACACTTTCTAACTAGCTCTGGTCTTCATTTCAGGAATAAGAGTGCCAGATAACCATGTATTTCTCTATCTTCAGTCATTCTGGATGTTTCCCTTTCCGTTTTACATGTGTTTCTAGTCATGCTGGGAAGGATGACATCTAGAGCTGTAAGATACAATCTGTAGAACCTATGACTAAGTAAAAATGTTTATGATTGGCAGAGAAGATGCTGAGAGTATGTGACTCTCTAGGTAAACCCTTCTCTTCTCATTCTCCTTGGGTTAGTTTCAGAGCCCTCCTTCCTAGACTACCCCACTGTACTGCATCATAGACCTTCCTAACCCCATTCAGATTATCATGTGTTTGTAGTTGTGAGATAGACTAGGAGCCTATATTAATTACTTTTCCTGTAGCTATGATAAATATGTTACAAAAATATCTTAGGGAAGGAAGAGTTTATTTTGGTTTATTGTTTGAAAGACCAAAGTCCATCATGGAGGAGAAGGCATGGTGGAAATAATAGAATGTAGCTGGGTACATTGAATTTGTAATCAGAAAGTAGAGTGGACAAGAAGTCGGCCTGGTTATAAAACCCCAAGGTTTACCCTTAGTGACCCGTCTTCTCTGTTAAGGTTTCCCTTCCTAAAGTTTACTTGACTAGCTGCAAACAAGTATTCAAATATATAAGCCTACAGGGGACATTTTACATGCATTCAAACCACAACAGGGATCTACTGTTCCTTGGGGAAATGGACAAGTATTAATTCTCATTGAAAAATCATTTAAAGTCACCATTAATGTTAATGATAAATTTATCTCCCCATTTTATTAGTTCTTTGAGAAGTTTGATCATATTCACCCACCCATATTGCAATCCCTTCCAGGTCCACCTTCCTTACCTATTCACCCACCATTGTGTTCTCTTTTTCTTTTCTCTAAACCCAGCGAATAGTTTATGTTGCCAATATACTCTTGGTTGTGTGGCCATCCACTGAAACATGAGCCCACCAGGGGCCATAGCTCTAAAGAAAACTCATTCACCCTCTCCCACCAGTTATCAGTTGGAAAGAGCTCCATGATAGGATTTGGTTTGGCTTGAGCTTGTGCAGGTCATGTTCATGATGTTACAACCCCTGTGGGTTTATATGTGTAGCTGCCTTGCTGTGTCCAGAAAACAGTTTCCTGGCAACCATCCACTGTCTCTGGCTCTTAACAATCTTTCCTTGCAATGATAAGCTCTTCTTATAAGCACTATTCTAATGTTTATTTTCTTACAAATAAGTATAGATGGTGGGACTGGGGTAATTTCAGTCCTCAAGGGTAGCTCTCATTTCTTTTTTGTTGTTCTGGCTGCTGTGAGCTTACCGGAGAGACTTCTGATACAGGCACAAAAGAGGCAAAGCTATGATGAGCACAAACTTAAACTTCATGGCATGACTGATACTAAAGAGACAAAGATGTGATTGATCCAAACTCTCCTTCTATGGCTACATAAGTGGACATTCAGACTCAGTGAGTTGACTGGGAGACACTCTCTTATGTTGCTTCTCCCACTGTTACAACATCAGGCTAAAAACAAACAAGCAAACAAAAGAAAACCAAGGTTGCTCTTGTCTTGTCTGCTATCAATAGTGTGGGCTGTGCTAGTGACGTGAAGATATATGTAGTAGAGACATCACAGGTTGGTGATGACAGAGGTAACGGAGGGGCAGAGGCATAATAATTAAGCAGTTGACAGGTGAAATTGGGACAGTGCAAAGCAGCCTGCTGCTTGATAGCTGAACAAGGGGCAGATGAATAGTTCAAGAATGGATAGGGCATGGTGGAGAAGGTAATATAAATAGGAAGATGGACAAATGAGAGTGGAGAGATAAGGCCGAAGAAGTATAAAAGGGTATGAGAATCCAGAGGAAAGAAACTGTGGGTCATGGTCTCCAGAAGACTTACAGGTAATTGTAAAGTGTTTAGGGCAAGTATCTCAGACTTATTGGTCAAGAGTTATAACAACCAGTGCTAAGGGCTAAGAAATTTGGATTCATGGGCCTGTATAAGAGCTATAGCACTGGCTGTTGTTAAAGACAGTGAAATTCCAATACCTAGATTTTCCAAGATGCTGCAATGTCAGTTGCAATCAAGGGTTGAGAAGTCCCACTTCTCAGGCCTACACCAGAGCTATTAACACTTACAGATCTAAAGAGTCCCAAACCGAAGGACTGCATGATGACTGTAACACTATAGGGTGCCACTGGCTGTAACTTCAGCTTGTCTACTGTTTGCTGCCAACCACCCTGGGAAACAAAAGTTGGCAAAAAACAGCTTGAAGGTCCTCTTCCCTATCAGTGGTTTCTGTGTGTATAGAAAAAAAAATGTTCCCTAGCCAGCTTATTGGTCATGGTGTTTTATTGTGGAAAGAATGGGGCACACTGGATACATACACACACACAAAACCAAAACAAAACAAAACAAACAAGAACAACAACAAAAAACCCCCGGAGACTACCAGGAGCTGCTAGCTCTGAGAACATCTGGCACCTAGAAGGAAGCTGAAGAGTTTTAGAGACTCTGAAACTAGTGTCTAGTGCTGACACTAGAGACTCCAGAAAGCTAAGATGGACAAAGACTGGAAAACATATATGGAGGGTTGTGAAGAACTAAGGCTGTAGAAAAGACAGGTGTTTAGAGAACTAGAACTGAAGAAGTGAAAGGCTTGGGAGAGGTGAGATTGTGACAAGATGCAGATGTTAGCCCCGAAAGAGTTCTAGATGGCTAGTTACTATCCTTCATTCCTGACAAACCACCAAGAGCAGCTGATGGCTGAGCTAATAGCATCCATGTTAGAATTATGTTACTCAGAGCTGAGAGGCCCTGTCCCTCAAACCTAAGCAAAATCACACTAAGGGTCACTGGTTCAGAGCTGATAACACTAACCTGGTGTCTGCTCACAATATCTTTTGGCTAATTGATAATAGTTTTAGTGTTCAAAGTGTAAAGGGACAAAGACTTAGGCAATGAAGACCAAGAAAGAGATATAAAAACTATTGTCAAGGAAGAAACAGAACAGCTTGATATTTGGTATCTTATAAGACAAAGATTTAAAGGAAACTTGCTAAAATGATGTTCATGGTTTTGGTTTGAGAGACCAAGCCATTTACTAAAAACAAGGGAACATGGAAGGTGGACTTGAAAGATAGTGGGAGAGGAACTCTTTTCCTTAACAATGACTTAAAGAGATTATAGAATGCAGTAAAGAGGCATCAGGCAGTTTTTACATGGAAAAATGCTTAATTCAGAGCAAATTTGTAGTACTCAGAGGATGGAACAGATTCAATGGAAAACTTTTGTCTTATTATAGTTTATTTTAGAGTTAGGCTATGCATTTTCATATCTGAATTCATAACAAATGCAGGGATCCAGCAGTGCAGAAGAATCTAGGGGTTACGAGTAAGAAGCATGTGATTCAAGGTCCACAGAAATTAAGAAGGAATTTGGTATATCTATAGGGAACCATCTTTGGAGAAGAGGAGATAAACATCCCCCATCAACATTCCAGGGAGGAAGAGTATTGATGAAGGGCAAGAGCTTGATGGTTTCTGTTCTTCAGTTTTCACTAAGGTAGATGAAGCAACTTGTTAAGAAGGACGGAGAGAGGGTTGGAAGGGGCAGGTGGGAGCTGATAAAGAGAGTTTCAAAGACACCACTGAATGTGTGGCTGTGGTTACAGAACTGATGAATAGAGACTTCATTTGAAGCTGGACTGCACACATTTGCAATCTGCCAGGAGTTTACTGTTCTGGGAAAAGGCAACAAAATCTCATATTGAAGATGGTCCAGTTTTGTGATCATTGTTGATTAAGTTTTTTGCCCAAGATCATCCTTAGAGCGATCCTCCAGTCCAGCCTCATTGTCTTATCTCTGTAAATCCAGTCTTTTCTCTGTAAAATTGAAGGTGTCACTACAGAGCCCCTTTAAACTTCTCTGGTTCTGATAAGCTTCAAACTGTCTGGAAATTTATTTTACTAACTGCTAAAGCCCACTTTTCCTTTTTGTATTAGCTCTTTGAAAGTGTTATTTCACTTTTGGGCTAAATTTCCTACTGTTTCATCTTGATGAGGATTTCAAATAGCTTCTTGGGTGAAAATTTTTCCTATAATTCTTTATAAATATCTGCTACAGAAGCAAGGTGTGGTGGATCACACCTGGATTCCTAAGTCTTGGGAGACTGAGGCAGGACGATCATAAATTTAAGGCCAGACTGGGCTACATAGTGAATTCCAGGGCAGCCTGGGTTACAGAGTAAGACCCTGTCTAAAGAATATCACTCTCCCTGCAAAGTTTGTCATGGCAGTTAGTTTGTAACCACTGTTAAGAGTCTAATATGTGCCGGATATTGTGCCAAGCGTCAAGGATATAAAGTTAGCAAGGCAGATGTCCTTCAAATGCTTACATTAAACTTTGACTGTTGATTCATATGAAGATGGCTTTTATAGTTGTCCCCTTTATCCCAAGTTTTACTTTCCACAGTTTATTTGTCTGTATCAATTGGTATGTGACAAGTTAAAGAGAAAGGTTCATAAATAATATTTGGATAACTTTTATTATGATATATTTTTATAGTTGTTATATTAATAATAATTGTTGTAAATCTTCTAATCTGACTAATTTGTAAATTCGACCATCATAGGGATATATGGATGGATAAAAAGTAGTACTGGTAGGATTTGGTACTCTGTGTGGTTTTGAGAATCAATAGAACGTCTTAGAAGGTATATCCTACAAGATAAGGGGCAATATCATGCTTGTATGCAATGTTTTGGATTCTTATTTCAGTTAAATCATCTAAAACCCACATTATACTTTTTATGAATATATAAGCATTTCTGAAAATACCCTGGAGCGTATGGACATGTGGGTACCTCTTATTCCAGTTTATTGTCTCTGGTGAAAATTTTCCTTCTAACTAGTTTGACTTTGTTCCCACAGGGGAAATTTTTAAAAGATATAACACATTTTCCTTATCAATATCTATGAGGAAATTGCCCTTATATGATACTGAGAAATTGGTAAGAGATGATTACAATATAAAAAGGAAGGCAAAGCAAAATAAAAATTACAGTTTTTATTTAATTTCATAAAATTTTTATGTTAAGAACATGTAATATCAGATCTATGTCCCTAGGGAATATTTAAGTGTCTAATGCATCATTGTTGCCTATCGATGCAATACTATACAGCACAATCCTACGATTCATTTATGTTGCCTAATTGGAGCTTTGACTGATTAATAAGCAACTCCTTATTTCTTCTTTCTCCTTTGGCTTCTCTAATCATCATTCCTCTCTTTAATGATAAGGATTTTATTGTTTTAAATATTAATTTAGATTTCACTGTGGAACCATGAAATATCTGTCTTTCTGTGACTGGTTTATTTCCCGGATTCTTAAGATTCATCCATGCTGCTACATATTGCTAAATTTCCTACTTTTCAAAGCTGAACAATATTCTATTGTAAGCATATACTATATTTTTTCATCTTTTAGCTCTTGATGAATGATACAATTAATTCACAGCTAAATGTTTGGTAACCAACTATAAATAATTACTATAAACAATGATTATAAATATTTAAAAATAAAAGCTGAATACTAAAATTGTTGCTCATTAAATGTAATAATGAGAATGTCTCACACTCAAATTCATGTCTGCCTCTCCCTCCTCTCTGCTCTCCCTCTTGTCTCTAGTCTTCTCTATTCCACTCAGAAGTAAACACATTTCTTAGGTTATCTTATAAGCAAAATCTAGTACTGATTTGGCTTCTTTAGTTTTTCCTTTGGAATATCTCTTTGTTTACTTTAAGAGCTTTATCTAGAGGTAGATCTTAAGATCATAGAATGCCCAACCCTATTACACATCTCTTAGTTTTTCAAGCCCATAAAACAAAGAAAAACAAAATAGAACAAAAGCCTTCTGGAAAATGTAAACTATGTAATCACTTTGAAACAAATTTTCACACAGTCATGGAGGATCTTGTGATTACAATGGAATCACACTTGTTCTGCTATTGATGTCTTAACATTTTAATAATTGTTGAGTAGAGTCCTGTGTTTTCATATTCATTGGCAGAATCTTGTACAAGAGGTTCCACTGTTTGGCATTTTTCACTAAAGCAGAGAAGATCCACTTCTCAAAGGATTGCATTCCTAGGTTAAAAGTGCAAGGGAAGCTCATGCTCATGTTCCTGTATATATGCTACAGTATAAAGCTATACAAATAATGTATAACTCTACTAATATATATTAAGCAGCAAAAGTTAATGAATGATCTACTGCTGCAGTTTGTAACAAATGAATATCACGAGTGAAATACCTGAGAAGAAAGTGAAGCAAATTCTTTCAGATCTCATCTAAATGAAGCTGTGAGAAACATTACCTTATGAACCTACAGTAGAGTACAGTTATTTGGGAGGTTGCTGAGGGTGGGTATGATAGAAGCTTCTCAGGTTCTGTTTATGTTAATTCTTGATTCAGTAAGTGCTAAAAGTATGTAAGTTTGTCAGACTCAAGGAACATGTTTTATGTTTTTCTTTTGGTCTATCTTTTATTGTGATGGCTAATATTGGTTGTCAACTTGACACACCTGGGAAGAGGGAACCTCAAGTGAGGAATACCCTCCATCAGATTGGCATGTAGGCACATCTGTGGGCATTTTTTTGACCATCCCACTGTGAGTGGTACCATGCATAGCAGTTAGGCCTGAACAATATAAGAAAGCTTCCTGGGGACCTGGGAGCAGGTCAGTAAGAAGTATTCCTTTGCATTTTCTGCTTCAAGTTCCTGCCTTGTGATCTGGCTTGGCTTCCTTTGGTGGTGAACTGTAACCTCTAAAACAAAATAAACCCTTTCCTTTAAGGGTTGCTTTTGGGGATGGTGTTCATCACTGTAATAGGACACTTTGTAATAGCAAACCAGGACACTTATGTATATAAAAATTAAAGAAATGCACAAGACGGTGTTTTTTTTTCCCCCAAGAGAAGTGAGAGATTATCTGTTGGCACTCTCTACATAGGCCCTGAGTAAATAACTGCTGCATTAATGGATGCCCTTGTTCCCTTTGTGAGTGCTCATCCTATCTCAAGTTTCTCTGTATGTTTGCTTCTTTCAAATGTCTCCCCTTTGTAGCCATCTGATAAGCCAACCACTTGCCATGTGGCTAACTGAGCATCTATAACAATAGAAACATGTTGAGGATACACCATAAAAGAAACAAACTAATAAGGAGTTAAGATTTTTTTTTTCTCCATAGGAGCCGAGATGCAGAATAAGGCTACCTCTTAATGGAGTCTGAAATAAGAAAATAGAGAGACAGCCTGAATTGGTTGCCATCTTTTATTTCATCTTTATGTGCTGTGTTTAATTCTTCTTAATATTTTATTTTATAATAGTCATCTCTTTATAAAATATAGCATTGAAGACATTATACTTTTTGAGTTCAAAAGGCAGGCAGACATGGATGCATTCAGACTCAGATTTAATTACAATTTTCAAAAAGGATTTTGAAAACTCAGCTTGCTTCTAATTTCCATTGCTGAACCAGTTTCAATGGCTTGAAGAAGGTCAAACAGCAATGACACCTTTATAACAAGCTCATTCTGTGTCATTCCGAAAGCTTTTTCTAATGCTTAATGAGGGCATACATGCACAAATTCATGGTCTGTGCCTTTGATCCTAGTCCAATGTGAACGAATTCCTCATGGTTTACAGAGCAAAGGAAACTTGGCTAAATAGTCATTGAAAGAGAAAAATAAACAAACCAAACAAGAAGGATAATGATCTTATAAAATGATTGACATTTGAAATAAATGGATAAAAGATTAAATTAAAAAAATGGTTCCATGACATTTGACTATCTGTTCTGGAGGAAAGTTAGATTTTCTAGTACACACCTGTGTTAGTACAACTAGGAGCCAAAACAGAATCAATAGGTCAGATAACTCTTGAACAGTGGAAATTTATTTTGCATAATTCTGAATGCTGGGAATCTCAAGACTGAGGTGCACACAAAATTGCTGGACATCTGGATTGTAGACTGCTGAGTCCAGCTGTGTCTGTTCATGGTGAAAGGGCCGGGAAGGTCTTTACGGCCACCTTTAAAAATATCATCAATCCTTCAGCCTTTTCTAAGGTCTTTAGTGTTAATTACCCTTCTGCATACTCCCTTCTCTATGCCAGTCTCCCATCTGCCACCACATTTAATACTTTTGTTCCATTTTCCCTTCTTCTTTCAGGGGGAAACCTTTGAAACCTCACCTGCCCATGTACCTTAGTAGATTCCTAACTTCTATGTGTACTCCAGTTTAAATATACAGATCCAAAGATTCATAGCTGGCATCCATATATGAGAAAAAAATGTGGTGTTCATCTTTTTAGGTCTGATTATCTTACTTAGAATGATTATTTCCAGCTCCATCCATTTACCTTCAAATTTCACAATTTAGTTTTATTTTCTGATGAATAGAATCCTGTTGTGTATAAATTTCATAATTTTTATTCATCCATTCATCAACTGATGGACATTTAGGCTATTTCATTTCCTGGATTTGTGAATAAAGCAGCAATGAACATGAATGAAAAAGAGGTGTCTCTGTAGTAGGCTATAGAGTCCTTTGAGTATATATTAAGGAGTGCAATAGTGGGGTCATATATTTCTAGCTTTTTGAGGAATCTTCACATTGACTTCCATAGTGGCTGCACCACATTGTACTTCCAGAACCAGTGACTATTCCCCTTTCTCCACATTCAAATAAAGAGTTGTAATTTTTTTTTTAATCTTAGTCACCATGATGGGGTAAGCTGAAATCCCAAAGTAATTTTAATTTCCGTTTCTCTGATGACTATAGATGTTGAACATTTTAAAACCATTTCTCAATCTTTTTAGAATTCTATGTTTAATTCTGTATCCCAATTTTAGTTCACGCATTTTCTTGATGTTTAAGACTTTTTATATCCTAGATTTCTTTATATATTCTAGACACTAACATGGCCAGGGAGAGAGCTGTAAAGAAAATTTTCCATTCTGTAGGCTGCCTCTTTCCTCAAAGTTTCATGTTAGTTTTTGTTCATTAATGTTGTTGTACCCAGGTCCTATTCAGGAAGTCCTTTCTTGTGTTTATAAATGTAGTAAAACAATATTTACCATACATGAAAGGGGTGTTATACACACAGACTCACAACAGCTATGATTGCATGTACAAGATACATATCAGGATAAACCAACCAAAATCTCAGCATGGGTCAGGGAGGAACTCATGAACTCCCACTCCTTGCTGATGAGCTATTGGCAACTGATGGTTGCTATGAGGAAAATCAGCCTTTTTCAGGAATGTGCCCTCTGAGAGCCCACGAATGCCGCAGTAGATGGCCCTACACCCATGCACATACTTGTAGAAGCATATTTTATCTTTTAATCCAGCAACATGGCTGCTCTGGGAAAGGATCACATTCAAATCCTGTGTGATTTATCAGGAATGTAGTACATGCTTTATGTAAGGCAACTCTGAAGGCTCTCAGAATTCCAGCTCTCAGAATGTAAAAGGAAGCAGTCGGTTCAGAAGTAGGTCATGGCTCTCAGTTGATTGCTTTTAATTCATGGTTCTCAGTTCAGAGTTCACAATCTGTTCAGAGTTAAGAGAGAAGCAGTAGAGATTGAAAGAATGGAAGGAGATTGAGTGAGAGCATGCTAGTCAACCGAGAAGCAGAAAGTCAGAGGCAGAATGACGTAAAGAGTAAGCACATGCCCTTAATCCCAAATCTGAAAACAAATCAGAGTAAAGAGCAGGCAAAGTGACGAATCAGAAGAAGAGTTATCAGAGTGAGTCAGAGTAATGACATGCCCGGCTCTCACAATATAAAAGCAGGCTCAGAAGCTTAGAGAGCCAGGCAGTCAGATAAGACACAGAGACAGTTCAGCAGAAAGAGTTATTGTCAAACAGGAAGAGTGAGTTTGGGAGAAAGAGTCAGCTAAAAGGGAAAGTCAGTTTGAGTCCTATAAAAGCAATTCAGTCAGAGAAGTTGTGGGGGTCAGCCAGAGTCAGCCAGAGTCAGAAGAGTTCAGGTAGAAACAGTCAGCTAGCTCAGAAAGTCAGTTTGAACCAGCAACTTGGAGAAGAGTTTGAGCCAGAACATCGAGTGAGTTGAATCAGCCAACCAGAAGAATCAGTTGAGTTCAGTATAGCTATTAGTTCAGAAGGAGCTAGTCAGAGTGAGTCAATCAGCAATAAATCTTGGAGGCTGAAACATTCTAGGTCTAGATTGGCAGATTAGATTTTAAGGAGGCTGAAGCTTTCTATATCCAGGCTAGCATCTTGAAGATTAGATTGTTCAGAGGTTAAAGCCTTCCAGGTCTAGGCTTAAGATTAGATTGTATGAGGCTGAAAACCTCTAGAATCAGGACTGAATTAGCATAACTGTCGTTACCATGAACCCATGAGAATAATTAAATAAATCAATGCACGCAGTTGCACCCACACATACTGGAAGAATTAAGTGGAATCCATGGATTTAAAAAGAAGTTATATGAAGTTGAGAGGGAAAGTAGTGATAGGGGATAATGGAGGAATCAGAGGGAAAGGAATGGGGCTTGAGTTCAAATTATATACACATATGCAATTATCAAATAATTTAAAAGAACTTTAAAAAACAAACAAAAGAAATTAGAAAACAAACAAAAATCTGAAAAAAGATCATATAACTCATATTTGTGGCCCCTGCTGTCCATTATTTCTAAAGCATACCACTTCCTCATGTTGTTATATTAGGGATTATAATTTAAGCCAACAGTTCTCAACCTGTGGGTCATGACCCCTTTTGGGGACAGAACAACCCTCTCATGGGGTTGCCTAAGACCATCTGCATATCCAATATTTGCATAACAATTTAAAACAGAAACAAAATTACAATTATGAAGTAGCAATAAGAACAATTTTATGGTTGAAGGTCACCACAACATGAAGAACTGTACTAAAGAGTCTCAGCACTAGGAAACTTGAGAAACACTGATTTAAACATATACATTTTGTTTTTGGTATGATGACATGTACATCCAGATGATAGCAACACCAGTCAGCAAGAAAAAATTATGATAAATTAATCACTCAATAGTTATACAAAAAGTAAAAGAAACAAAGTAATACAATTTTCATATAATAAAGTATGAAAGATTGTGTGGAACTGTAGTCAAAGACATGGCTTTTAAATGCGTAAAACACTTAAAGGAAAAACCTAGAAATTCGACTATATTAGAGTGTAAAACTTAATTGCAAATTGCAGACATTATATAAATTTAAAACTTTACTATTAAGTGTTCATGATGGTAGAAAGTCAATGTGGGTTAGTTCGAATTCTGATCTTTTCCTGGAATAGGATATAAGCTATGTTACTGGGTCATGGTGCTGGATAATGGCTGCCAGCTTAAGTTCCTAATTAGCTAGAGGCTAATAAGGGCAGTCATGTTCTATAGTTTTGTGTTGGTGAGTGTTGCTGCTTGATAGCAACACATTCTTGACTTGTGATATTTCCAGCTCTCTGTGGGTTTATCAGGATGTGGATCAGTCACAAACTGAGGAACATTTGCATTGTAGTGTTCTGTTTCATGTCTACTAGGTAGGTCATAGTCCCTTGCTATTCAATCAGACTTCAGTCTGGGTTTTATTGTGAAAGCATTTTGAAGATGTGATTAAAGTTCAGAATTAGTGACTTCAGTAAAGGGGATTATCTTTGGTATTAAGGACGAGTCTGATTTAATCTTGTCAAAAAGCCTTGAAAGCATAGTAGAGGTTTTCCTGAAAGAAGAAAAGTCCTACCTTTTGGACAGACCTTGACAGCTTGTCTTATAGATTTTGGGTATGCTTAACTAGCCTCACAATTGCATAAGTCCAACTGGTGCAAGAATTCTATTGATGAAGAGGTATAATGGTTCTGTTCCCTTGAAGGTTTCTTTAGACTTATTTGTTTTATTTTATGTATTTGAGTATTTTGCTTGTATGTGTGTGTGTACAGTGTGTGTGCCCAGTGTCTTGAAGAGGTAAGAAAAGGGCATAAGCTTCCCTGGAGATGGAGTTACAGGTAGTTATGAGCTGCCATATAAGTATTGGGAACTGAACCAGGCTCCTTTGTAAGATCAGCAAGTACTTTTAACCTCTTCTCATCTCTCTGGAAAATATTGTTCAAATTAAAATGAGTTACTTCTATTTTGAAAAAAAAGTTAGTCTAATTTAGAATGTGTGTTCAGTGTCTTAGTATCATCCTTAGAAATGAACACAACACAAATTATTTAAAATCAAATTAAGAAGCTCAAATTTTTATGGCACTGTTTTATGATAGATTTGATGAACAATGAAGAGGAGCTCCACACTTTTATTGACAGAAACATTTGATTTAGTTGCTTTACCACAAACCTGACAGGGCACCACAGGATTCTCTGGGGGATAGTAAATCTGCTCACTGGATGATGGACAATGAGGGCCAAAGATACAAATGATATGGAAGAAAGAAACAATTGAAGCTTGTGTTGACCAATACTTAGAGCTGCCAGCAAAGTTCAAATGGAATAAATAAATACTCATACGCCAGGGAATAACTGGAAAGGAATCGTTACTTTTCGGATATCTTTAAAAATGTTGGTGCTACAAACTGTTCTGTGAAATGTCTTTAGCTTGACATGAGCATATAAACAACAATGATGAACTCCAAATGCAGCCAGAAGCAGAGGCCTCTTCAGGGAAGACCATGCTTATGAAAAACTCAGAAAGAATAGATAAAAGGAGAATAAAGTTTCGATTTCATTGTTCACTATGAAGACATTGTACAGAGAGAATGAATTGTGAAAACTTTCTTCTTTAAAAATATGTTACACATATGTGTGTGTGTGTGTGTGTGTATGCATGCAGATGCCACAGTGCATTGGCATGTGTGGAAACCAGAGTACAAGCAGTGGAAGTTATTTCTCTTCTTTCATCAAGTGGGACCTGGGGATCAAACTCAGGTCATCAAACTTTGCAAGATGTCCCTTAAACCACAGAGCCAACTCACCTCATTTCTTTCTCTAGTAGGCTATAGTCATATCTCTTATGTATAAGGGCTTATAGATATTTCAACATGGGGTATGGAAATTGAGAGCACTTAGTTAAAGATTTCAAGTTTTTGTCAAAGCATGGTTTTCTAGACCAATAATTACACTGTCCCTTTATGACTAAATTCCTGACTTGAGAACTGTGGGGTTTTTTACTAATATTCATTTGTTTAATTTGTTAATTTTGTACTTGATGTAGAAGTTAATCTGTATCAAATGTGACTGGGTGATATGAGACAGCATGTTCCTGAGGATGTTCCTGAAGGTCAAATGTTCTATTAGCATAGACTAAAGGTACCAAACAATGGCCTTTATCATGACTTTCCACATGCACATAAAGCACTTTTGCCTTTCCTGTTACTCTCTTGTTTCCCTGGATATTTCCCTTCAGTCTTTTTGTTCTTTCCTAATTGTCTCCTTCAAAAAAATCTTGATTCACGTATGAGAAAAAATATGTCACGTTTTTATGACACTAATTTATTTTGCGTAATACGATGATTGCCAGTTCTAATTAATTTCCTCCAAATAACATGATTTCATTATTCTTTATGACCAAGTAGTATTCATTGTGTGTATCCCACCTTGTTTTTGTCTCCATTCTACTTTGATGGGCATCTAGGCTGATTCCATGACTTGGCTATAGTGGATAGTGTTACATTACAAAGAAGCATGAAATTTTCACCAGTATTATTGCACTTCTTTTAAAAACATTCTGTGTACTGTCTGTGTCTTTTATTGAGTGGGGTATTTACTCTGTGGATGTTTGACTTTTTATTTTTTTATATATTCTGTATATTAATCTGCTATTGCTGAATATTTGCTCAAGATTTCTTCCCACTCTGTAGGCTTCACTTCTGTGATTATTTTTTTTGAGTTACAAGTACTTTCTATGTTTATAATTTAAGAAGAGCTAGCATTTATAGTTCAACATCTGTCTATTCACTGTGTAGGCTTACTGTGTTGGATAGTTTTATAACAACTTGATACAAGCTAAAGTCACCTGAGATGAGGTAGCTTCAATGAAGAAAAAGTTTCTATAAGATTACACTGCAGGCAAGCCTGTAGGGCATTTTCTTAATTAATGATAAATGGGGGTGGGCCCATTTGGCTGGTGCTATCCCTGAGCTGGTGGTTTTGAGTTCTGTAAGAAAGCAAGCTGAGCAAGTCATGAGGACTAAGCCAGTAAGCAGCACCCCTCCATGGCCTCTGCATCAGCTCCTGCCTCCAGGTTCCTGCCCTGTTTGAGTTCCTTTCTTGGCTCCCTTCAATGAAGAACAATTATATGGAAGCTTATGCCTTAATAAACCCTTTTTCCCCAACTTCATTTTGGTCAGGTGTTTCATCACAGCAATAGAAAACCTAACTAAGATATTTACCATGTTTTATTGTAGTGGAGTACTTAAGAGTTAATTTGTTCACTACAGCTCACCAAGTCTGAAAGTAAAACAGTATTTTTAGACTGTTTCAGTAACTTCTGTGTTTGTCTACTAAACAATGACTCTTCCTACTTAAAAATATTTAGTTGGGACTAGCTAACTTTAGGATTGAAACTTTCAGAGTTCTCCTTTGCCTGCCACATCAGGGATGGGACATAGGAATCTAACATATATAAGTTGGAAATATGGAATATCTGTTGATTTCACTTTGGTGTGTCCTGTCCCTCAAGTGAAAGGTGCTTGTTAAATATTGCTATAAGCAGTTCTTGGTTTTAGGAATGTGTTACTAAATAGGAATGTGGGGAAATCTTTAATTGATTAATTGGATCATTATTATATGCATTTAAAGAACCGCTTCATGGGAAATGTGTTACATTCTGTAACGTTAAGTTTGAATAATGGACTTACAATACCTACCTCTGTCATGAGTTGACTATTTTCAGCTGAATTCCTCTGATTGGGGACTAATTTCACTGGTCTTATGCATCCCTGAGTGCAGTGTTAGTGATGTTGTGACAGTGAGATATGTAGTGGAGATATGCATGGCCAGTCTTCATTTCCTTTTGGAAAACATTTCTGGAAAAAAATAATTTCCTAGTTCTAATTTGTAACTTAGCTATGGAATGGTGTTAAGTAACACACTGATCCCACAAAACTTTCTAGCCTACATTGTCTGGGTGAGAGGAATAAGAACAATTATACTATGGATGCATAATCCAATTTTATTACATCCAGACTTTTTAGTTGTAAGTTGCATATTAAATGTGTATTTGTAGAAACAACACGAGGAAGATTTTTGAGAAAAGACATGTTGTCTCCATTTAATTCGCGCCTAAAAACCAAATACTATATAAAAAAAATCCCCAAGTGTTAGTATTGGGAGTGATGAATCTGGAAGGAGCAAAGTCCTTCTGAATTTTCAGTGAAAACGGAAATGGCTACAATCCCATATCCTGAGTTTGTCACCAACCTGCCAAATACATGGAATGTGGACTGAAATGAAAAAGACCATGCGTGGTGCTGACCTATCTCCTCTGATCTTTAGCAGGAAATTGTAAAAGTAAACGTTTCAGTCTTGCAAGTGGATCCAACTTTTATTTAATTAAAGGGAGGTGAGCCAGGGACATGGTAGAAAACCAGAGAATGAAGATACACTCAAAAGGAAAACATGATGGTGAAATCTTATGTTTGACAGCTCCTAATAAAGAGACAAAGCAGGAGGAGAAGCAAAGAGAACAGAGGCACTTTGCATCATCTAGAGCATGTAAATTGAGAAATGTTGCCTTAACAGAGAAATCTGCAAGGACACAGCTTTAGACCAAGGAAGAAATAGTCTCTTTAGAAGAGTGATAATGGATCTTGAGTTTGAAGCTAGCCTGGGCTACATAGCAAGTGTTTCAAAAATGTAAATAATGTCTAATCACAATATTAGGGTGCTTTACTTAATTCTTTCTTTCTTTCACTGCAATATATATAGGTATATATTAATTTTTATTAATTCTTTGAGAATTTCATTCAATATATTTTGATTATATTCACTCTAGCTCCTCTCCTTAACTTATTCAAGATCCACCAGCATCTCCCTATCCCTCAACTTTATGTTCTTTTTGAAAAAATAACATTCCCACCCCAGTTTTTGTTGTCCATATACTTCTGAGTGTGGTGTCACTGGTGCATGATTGATCTACCGGGAGGCAAATCCTTGAAGAGCACTGACTCCCCCTCCTCCAGAAGCCATCAGGTATGCACACATTATCAATTAGGATACAGAATGATGAACTACACCCCCCTAGATGTTAGAATTCTGGATGGCTTGGTCTTGTGCAGGTAAACACAGCTACTGTGAGTTTGTGAGCACAATGGTCCTGTCATATCCAGAAGACAGTGAGTGTTTCACTGTAGTGCTCAGCAACCTCTGGCTCTTACAATCTTTTCACCCCTCCTCAGAAATACTACTTGAGCCTCGGAGAGGAGCTGTGCTGTAGATATATCATTTGTACTTGAGTGCCCTACTGACATTTATTCTGTGCACCTTGACAGTTTCTTTGAGGTTCCACAGTGACCGTCACCCAATGTAAAAAGAAACTTCTCTGATGGGGGCTGGACAGCTGCACTAATCTGTAGGTAGAGAGAAACAAATTTAGAGAGCAGTTTGATATTGTGTCCACTTAACAGAATGAAGGCATTAGGGTCATATCTGGGGCATGTGAGCACTCCAACTATGGGTTCTTGGCCTGATTTGCAGCACCAGGTATATGTTTCTTCCTATAGAACAGGTCTTAAATTCAACCACAGTTGGTTGATTATCCCCATAATATTTATGTCACTTTTGTATCCATGGGCATATCTTACCATACTAGTCATATTGCAGTTCACAGGGCTCATGGGAAAGCCACTGATGATTCTCCCCTCCCCAGCAGTTTGAATAGCACTTTCCATTGCTATGAGAAATGGCAGTCACAGGAACAGGGGAAGAGCAGGCTGAAGAGTAAGTCTTCTGTGGCTGGGAGTAAGTCTTCTGTTCACTTGGTGGACTTCAGGGATAGTGCATTGGGATTGAAACATGAAGGACTATGAGCAGAATAAGTCCTCTCTGGTCAGTATTTCTTTCACATGAGAATTTTGAGAGTGTGCATAGACTGGAAAAAAAGCCTGAAGGAAAACAAAACAAAACAGATTTGTAATTTTGAAATATCACTATTTTAGAGTTCTAATTACCTTGCATTCCCATGGTCTTGTAGTTTCCTAGTCACATTACTCTAGTTGAATGTCTTAAAGGTTTTTGTTGTCTGTCTGTCTTCCTTCTTTTTCTTTTCTTCCTTTCTTTTGTTTCTTTAGCTGTGGAATTTTGAAGAATTTTATTTATTTATTTATTTATTTATTTAGCGTGTGCGCGCGCGCGCGCGCGCGCGCACACACACACACACACCATTCTTCAAATGAGAAAGCCTTTCATGAGGAAGGAATCCACAATGAATAGAGTTAAATCAGCAGTTTGGCTGCTCAGAGACATGATTATATCTCAACTCCATCTAGTGATACTTCAGAATTAAAACACCAGTAGTCTAAGAAGATACCTATTTTCTTTCAGTTTAGGTTTCAATTTCCTGTGCTGTCACAGGGATGATATCTTTGATCTATTGAAATATGTATTCAGATTGGCACATAGAAGCTATGGTTGGACTCAACTCAGCTGTGGATTTAAGCACTTTGAAGATGAAACAAGGATTATCCTTCAAGGACATAGTAGAGAATACCACAAAACTGGAATACAAAATCTTTAACAGACTACGAGGTGCCACTGCTCCAAGGTTGTAGGACATCAAGAGACAGAAAATGAAACAAAAATATTTGAATAAATGATGACCACTCATCATTAAAAATTTAAGAAATGCTTTAACAAATCCAAGAGGGTAGTAGATATAGCAGGGAGTTACAAGAAAAAGTTCCTATACGCACTTCATAAATTGTTGAAAACCAAAGGTTTAGAGAAAATTTGAAAAGTGTCCAGAAAAATAAGTCATTGCATATAGTAAACAATGACATGGATGATGTCTGTCTTTTTATCTGAAACAATGGAGAGTAGAAGACAGTGGAAACCCATCATAAAATGCTGAATGAAAAATAGTAAACTTACAATTGTATACCTAGCTCTTTAAACGTGAGGCAAAATGTAATCTTTAAGAGAAATAAAACCCAAGGGAATTTATTGCTACTAGATCTGCCCTGCAAGAAATGGCAAAAGGAATTTCTGCAGGTGGATGAGAAGTGATGCCAAATAAAAGCTTAGCCCTAGAGAGAGGGTCCAGGCATCTGAAAATGAGTAGTGCATGGGTAGTATAAGTTATCATGCCCTATTGCTTCTTGTTGAGAAAAATCAATCATTTTATATAACAATGAAACAAAACATACTATAATACACACATCAAGGTAAATATATATATCCACAATAATTCAACTAATGAGAATGAAGTAAACTGGGTATATAATATTGACTGAGTATAGACTGAAATAAGCTAAAGAATTCCCACAGCAACCACTAAGATGTGCAAATATATCCAGCTGAAATTTCAGTTAATAAAACAAAATATTATGAAAATTCCACATTCAAACCCAAACCAGGCAAAAGTCAATAATACAAGAATAAGGAATATACTGAAAAGGAAATTCAAATATCAAATGATGGGCTAAAACCCACCTCTACCACAGATTACAGTGAAGTAAATGGGCTAATAACTTCAATATCAGAGACAGACAATTTTAAGAGACAGGACAGGACTATATTAATTAAATACAAAGCCATATAATCAAACTAAAGAGGATATATAAATAGCAAGGAATGGAAAAATGCTATGGGCCCAATATTAGAAAAAATATATTTTAAGCAAATTGTATTACAATGAGGAATATTTTTCACAATGACAAAGGATTAGGCAGCTATGACTTATTCCCTCCTTCCCTTCATCTCTTCTCCCCCTGCCGCCACTTTGTCTCTCTCTCTCTTCCCTGCTTCTCTGCTATGAAACAAAGCCACAGCCTTGTGCATATTAAATAAGTGCTCTACCACTTAGTTACATTTCAGCACAAGAAGATATAACACTCTTAGATACATATCAACCTGATAAAAATGCTTCAAAAATACATAAAACTGCATGAAATATGTGGAAGTAGAGTTTAAATCAGAAACAAAGTTAGAACTTTTAACATCATTGTGATGGTCAATTTTATGTATGCTGGACTGGATTTATTAAATATTATTGCAGGCTATATCTTCCAGGCATTCTAGAAGGGATCAACATTTGAATCAGGGGGCTAAGTAAAAGAAAAAGCAAATTGCACTTCCAAGTGTGGTTGGACAACTACAGTCTGAACTGAGCAAAAGGCAGACAAAGGAAGAATCTGCTTTCCTCACCTTACTGATTGTACTGGAACACTAGTCTCCTTGTACTTCCAACTGGACTTATACCATCCATCCTTGCCCTTGATTTACAGGCTTTGGAAATGGACTAGAACAAAAATGATTAACCATCCAGTTCTTGGGCCTCTGGACTTAGGCATTCTAAGAAGGCTATGTGTGTGTATTCTATTGTCTCTGCTTCTTTGGAGATCCCTAATAGATAGATTCATAGAAAAATTGCTATAAATAATGGACAACATATTAGTATGTTCAGAAAATATTTGAATGTATTAGATAAACTATTAGATAAAGTGACTTACTTGCTGTTTATAGAACAGTAAATCTAAAAAATGTGTAATACAGATTCTTTTGTGCTCTTCTGGAGTGTTCACTAAAATTGGCCATATGCAAGGCTGTAAGTCATGATTGTATAAAACTCAAAGGGTTGTAGTTCTTGCACATATGTTTTATGATCACAGAGAATTTAATTGGAACTAATAACCTTTATGAATCCCTGAAATATTGTGATATTATGCCACACTTATCCTAAATATAATATAGTCAAATGTGCAAAAACAGAAATTCGAAAATACTTTGAATTGGACAATAGGGAAAATGTGACATCTATGGAATGTACTTGATAGTTTTAAATATATCCTGTCTCTTCATGAATGTGGTCTTTTAAATGTATAACTTTGTTTAAGCCTCCCATCAAGAAATTTAAAATGGAGTCTTTGAAAATGGAGATGATGTGGTGACACAGTGGATAGTCAACATCAGCCACCAGCCATGGGCATTAAATGAGCAGGGTCCTCTTTGTGAGCAAATGTCAGTAGTCCAGCCATGATGTGGAAGAACCACTGATTTTATTTCATTTGAAACAGATGGTTTCAAATATCATGTGGAAATAACATGATTTTCGTTTTGGGCACTCAACAGTAGAATTGCTAATTATACAGCATTTTATTCTGTATATAGACATTGATACCTAGAAGAATGTAGGTATAACAGAGATATAGCATTGGCTTCTGTTCTGTTCAGCAATCAGAAGCAAAATGTGTGAAGTAGTGAGTGGAATGTGACTTGTTTAACATATTAATCAAAAGACCATCAAAAACTTTGTCTTGAGATAAGTGATAAAATATGCAATAGCCAAATAAATTTGTGGCTGTATATATTTAATTTAATAACTTTTCTTCTCATTGTGACAAAATACCTAACAGCAGTGACCTAAGAGTGGAGAGTTTTGTTATGTCTCATGGTTTAGAAGTCCTGTCCATCACATTGGGGAAGGGTATGATAGTTCAACAGCTTTATTTAAGTGGGTAAGAGCATATACTCAACTTGTTCAAGTTTGGAAGGTAAGGAAGCAGAAAATGGGCGTCACTGTTTGAGAACTGCCCAAGTTGATTTCTGTTGGCTAGACCATAGTCCCAGAGTTTCTACATGCTTTCAAAAAAGCACAACCACTAGGGACCAATGTTCAAAAACATAAAGCTGTTGGGGTCATTTTACATTCAAACCATAACATAGATT
Source organism: Cricetomys ansorgei (assembly GCA_026225945.1). NCBI lineage: Eukaryota > Metazoa > Chordata > Mammalia > Rodentia > Nesomyidae > Cricetomys > Cricetomys ansorgei. Next base: position 22,652,004 of record JAMJFZ010000199.1, read on the forward strand.
ATATTAGTCTGAGTTCTCCAGAGTTACAGAACTTATAGAATGAATCTCTTTATATGTATAGAAACAGTTTATTAGAATGATCTACAAGTTGAAGCCTAGCTAATCCAACAATGGTTGGCTGTGAACAGAAAGTCCAAGAATCCAGTAATTGTTCAGTACACAAGGCTGGATGTCTCAGCTGGTCTTCAGAATATGCTGGAATCCTAAAGAAGGAGGCTATAATGCCAGTGAAAGAATGGACTTTTGAGTAAGGTGAGGGTAAGCAGGCATAGAGCAAAAGTTTTCTTTTTCCATGTCTTTATAAAGGCTTCTAGTAGAAGATATGGCTGATTAAAGGTCTGTCATCTTGTCTCAAGATCCAGATTAAAGTTATGTATTTTCTCTGCTCAAGAAAGATCTGGGTTAAAGACATGTCTTCCTACTTCAAAGATCCTAATGCCAAATGGACCTTCTTACTTCAAATTAAGCAAACATCCCTCCCAGGTATGCCCTACATCTTTGGGCTTTTAGTTCCAGATGTATTCAAGTTGATAACCAAGAATAATCATCACAAAATTCTACTAGAAAAAAATGAATCTAACAATTGTCTTCTTTTGGTTGTACATATTTAAGTATTGGTGAGGAAACCTATGTTGGTTAGTTTAATGTCAACTTGATGCAAACTAGTCATTTGGGAAAAGGGATGCTCAATTGAGAAAAATGCCCTTATCAGACTGGCCTGTGGGCAAGTCTGTGGTACATTTCCTTGACTGATGATTTATGTGGGAGATCCCTGATCACTGTGGTTAGTGCCATTCCTGGATGGTGATTCTGGATACTATAAGAAAGTAGGCTGAACAAGCCAGAAGGCAGCAGCCAGTAAACAGCCTCCTCCATGGCCCTTGGTTCAGTTTCTGCCTCCAGGTTCATGCCCTGTCTGAGTTTCTTCCATGATTTCCCTCAGAGATGGACTATGATGTGGAACTCTAAGCTGAAATAAACCCTTTCCTCCCCAAGTTGCTTTTGGACATGCTGTTTTATCACAGCAACAGAAACCCTAACTAAGACAGGGGAGAGACTGAGAAAGAAAGAGAAGAAAAGAAGGAGGGAAAGGTGGAATAAGAAAGGAAGGGGAGACACACAGATTTTTAAAAGGAACACAGCTAGAAAAACTTCTCAGGTAAAAAAAAAAGTTTCAGAGTAAAAATCAAAGATGCAGCTTTTGGATATTTTGTCAAATCCTTGGAAATACTTGAGACAGTAGACTTTCCCAACTATAGGAAAGGGAATACAAGAATCATAAGGAATTGTTCTGCTCCAAAGTATCCTAACATGGTAAAAGGGAAGCAAAAGAACATTTTTCTGTGTCTTCAATGGGTATTAGTCAATCATGACTGAATACAATTGATAAACTTCAAATTGTGCATTGGAGGTTGATCTTTTTTGTTTTCTGTTGTAGAGATGAATGTCATATTTATGAGCAAATAAAATGAAAATATACTTGACTAAAATTTTATAGATGATGAGAGATATATAAGTATTACTGATGAATATTAAAAAAGAGAGTAAATAGAAAAATGCTCAAAAGGACAGGAAAATCTGAGTCCCCCTTGTCTGTCAAAGGAAAAAGAGACATTTTTGTTATCTATCATTCTGAAAAGTTGAAAAAATTTTCTTTATTTAAATGTTCTAATATTCTTTATGCCCACTTGATATTATCTTTCATAAACAAGTATATGTGACCCAAGTTAATAGGCTCCACATTCATGTGAGCATATAGCCAACAGTAATTGGACTCAGTTAAAAATATTAACAAAAATAAAAAAAGAGGACATGGAATTGGTAAGAAGTCCTGAGAGGAATTTGAGGGAGAGAGGAGAGGCATTGTATTAAAATTAAAAACACTATTAAGAGATCAAGTTTTCTCTAAGAATTTTCTATTCTAATATCTTGAACAATTGAGTCAAGACTTTGGTAAGGTTTAAAATAATAATTCCCTTTCTCCCCTTAGCAAATTTACCTGCCTAAAGTCGTATATTAACCAGTATTATCCCGTAGATTCACTAATGATTGTAGTTGGCAATAAAGGAATGATTAAGTAGGCACTCTTGGTCTCTTGTTGATCTCTGAGAAACATTGAGAATAAACTGAATTTTGCTTTCCTAGGGTTGTTGTTGCTCTTGTTACAGATCTGAGTGTTGCATGACTCTAAGCCTCTCCCTTTTCTTACAGTCTGAATTTAAACTTCTCCAATACTTTTTTCCCTCTTGGAAACACTTACCTTTAATCTCCAGGAGGGTGTTTGGCACATTCAATTAAAACTCTGTATGGCCATTCCTTAGGTAGTCACCAGGGGACAGCTAATGGAGAAGCCACTAGAATGACTTATCTCAGAGCTGCCAAATGAACCAGAAAATCATTTCATAAATGAATTTGATATTGTGTACAAGATTCAGAATAGTTGGAATTTGAATGCCATCAGAAACAATGGGCTTTAGTGGAAGAGGTTAGTATTTTGAGATATAGGATTTTTTAGAAACCTGAAGTACTTACAAGGCAAGTTGAGGGATTTGGATACCTGCTTAATTATTTTATGTTGAGTATCTTCAGTTCTTTATTTGACAAATAATTTATGGGAACATTTTAAAAGGTTTTTATGTAGATGTCTCATAAAAGAACTTCAGAAATATGTTAAAGGTGAAAAAACTGTGTTTAACCTTTGTTCCAGGAAGAGAAAGATTCTGAGGAACTGATTCATTTGACAGAGACTTCATGCGTCGGAGCACATGGGCCAGGAGTAACTGTGTCAAAATGGATGATACTCTGTTCTTTCTGATCTATTTTTACATCAGTTCCTTAGTCTGTTTTAACTGGTGTAGCAAAAACAGAATATATATGGGTGACTCATAATAGGTAGCATGACAATTTGGAAGGTGGTAAGTTCAAGATCCAAATGGTGACTGATACCATGATCAGTGACGGATGCTTTCCATTTCATACATGCCCATCTTTTCTATGTGACTTATGATGACAAAGCAAAGGATTCTCTGTAAATTCTTTAATGAGAGATTAGTTCTTCTAGAAGTGTCAACCTTCAGGACCTGATTACCTATCTTGCAGTGTCACCACATTGGAGATTGTGTTTCTAGTTATGTATTTTAGAGGTCACAGAATAGTATAGAGGTCAATAGAATAGTAGATAACTTCAAATTTTCTTTTTCATTCAACAATTTTATTTCTCACCAAGTCAATCATATACCTCATTAACTGCATTTTAGTCTCTGGAGTCTATGAATGTGTGCCACAATAACCTCTACTATCATGTTTAAGCTATAGCAATGTCTCATTTTGTTCTCTTTCCTTGTTCATACTTTCATGGTGATCGTGTGTGTGTGTGTGTGTGTGTGTGTGTGTGTGTGTGTGTGTGTGTGTTGCTAGGCATTGAATTTATGGCCTTATGCATGCTACAAACACTCTACCACTGTGCTATATTCCCAGTTCTTTAATATTTTTACTTTTAAAATAAGATTTCCTTAAGTTGACCAGCCACACCATGAACTTAACTCATAGGCCTTAAACTTTTGACCCTCCTGCTTCATCCTCACTAGTTGCTGGGATTATGAGACTGTGACACAATATCCAACTTTTTGAACAATTTCAATGAACATTGGATTATATAAATTTTCCACTTAAAGTTATTCAGTGTTTCTCTCTCTCAAGAATATAATGTTCAAACTTATTATACTTAGTACTTCCTGGCCTTGCTCTTGGTTCCTTCTTATCTTAAGCTCTCTGTGTTCTCCATGGTTTGTTCTAGAGTCTTTATTCAACATAGGATATATTGTTTCATTATTATGAAGGAAATTGGTCTGAAAAGGGGTCATGTGTCATAGAAATAGGAAAAGATTTATATATTATTTTGCCTTTAAAACAATAATTATTATTTGAGTGTGAGATTGCCTCAAATATTTAAATTTTTCTTCTATAACATCAGGGTCTAAAAGTGCCAAATTTACCAAAAGGAAATGATATACAAGAGACAGATGCTTATTATTCAAAGTGGGACTGGGAATTTTTGATGTTCTTCTTACACTTAAAATATGAACTATAGTTCTTGGGAAAGAACAAAAAAAGCCTGCTGGAGGATCAAGAATGGCTTCATGTTCAGCATAGGCAATGGACTTTTCTATGTAAATGATGCTCTGGAAAAATTAATGTTTGAGGATCTAAGGGATGTCTATCTAGGTGGTGTGTTGGTGGTATGTTCTACTGGTTTTGAAGCAAATAGGTAATGTGGCAGCCTTCCCAAGGCTTTTATTCATTGAGTGTGTTTGGCTTCCTGATGCTCATTCATGTTATAAGTTTTTTGTTGATAATATGGATAACTTTTATATGAACATGAAATATTGTATCTGTAACTATTGTTGGATTTGATATTAGCTATGGTGACCCTCCCACTCATAGCCAGTTCAGATAAAGTGATGCTCGGCATAGCATGTGAAAGTACAACTTGTCCAAGCTAAGTCTGACTACGTATCTGTCTTGGTGGGACCAAAGTGTATGCTAGTGAATGCCAAAACTAGGATGAAGATTTGGAAATGGGTATGGTGTGCAAATGCCTAAGAGAAGGTTTTGGTTTGCCTTATTACAAGGACAGTGTGAAGAGTTTGGATGGATGTTGCAAGCTAGCCCCAATAAAGTCTTATGGAGGACCTCCCTCCAAGAAAAAGAGACTGAACAGGCAACCATTGTACAAAAATCCAGGTTGTGGGTGAGATTTTCAATGAGAATGTTAGGAAAATTTGATTATGACTTTGATAATAGGGTGCTAAGTCCACCAATTAGGCACAGACTTAGCCCATGAAGAGAGACAAAATTATCTTCAACAACTATTCATCTTTTGTGCACTTACTCAGAAGGGAAAAACCACCTAAAGGGAATAACAGTATCTGGGAACTAAGCCTGGATTAATTGTCCTTCCATAACCTAAAACTGTCAGACATTTGCTAAGGTCTCCAACACAATCCCCAATGACCTGGATCTGTGTATGAACTATGACATTTCTCATAATATTGCCAAGGTGGAGCAGCATGTGGTTTATGGAAAGAAATGACAACGTTGATGCACAAGAAAGAAACCCCCTCTACTTCTCTACTTTATCTCCTTATTACCTTTCATTGATGTCAATTATCAACATACCTGGCAAGCATTAGTGGCTCCATGGGGACCTCAATCTATGTTCTGATTGACACTGGACAGGGTATGGTTAAGGCCTTCATAACAACTTGTTATGGCATAGATTGTGCCTTGTCTTGAAAAAAAATCTGAATAATTGTGATTTTTTTAAGGTGTCTTAGACAAATAGGAACATACAAGAATTGTAATCCATGTTGCTTCACACAAACTAGTTATGGAAGTGACTCCTGATTCATTAATATGTGACAGATGCAGAGAATACCTGCATGACTCTGAAATCAGCAAAGAGGTCATTAGATTGAGTACAGATGCTGATATTAAAGGACAGAACCTTGGCCAATAGGACCTTAGCAGGCTGTTAAACTTCAGTGAAGTGGAAATAAACCTAAAAAACTCTTAAGACATTAAACTCATGACCTGAGAGATTCCAACGTGTGCAGTGTAACTACTCATGCCAAAATGACTGATGGGGAGGCTGCTGTTTTCAGCAAGCAATGCTGTAAAGAGTCACAATACCTCACTGGAATGGGGTGAATATGTTTCTTCCCCTCTTTCTTTTACAGATTTATAGGAAAACTTATTAGCTTGAAGAGAGGACACAAGAAAGTGCCTCCCTCAATTGTTAGAAGTCTGTAATCAAATTGAACATCTTTACACCAAGTTGTCTTCACAGTCCAGTTGGAGCCATGAAGAACACTTTGTTAAACAAGGAAGTTTTGACAGCTAAAAGAGAAGGAAACAGATTCAGTCACTTTATAAAAATCATAATGATAAAAAGCATTTTGTGCAAATTGGTGACATATTAAATCTAATAATAGTGTCACAGACCTAAATATTATTTACTAATAAAATACTCTGGGCATAGAAATTTTCTTGTGGTCATACCTTTCCTTTAGCTAAATTCTTACAGATATCTTTTAGAACTGGGAATGTACAAAGGTATCTGCTTTAAGCTATTTTTCTTGTGACAGAGAAATCAGAGAAATGCCTTCATCAATTAGTGCAGATTGTTATTGATTCTTCCAGGAAATCTTGCAACTTTTTTTTTTTTTTTTTTTTTTGGCAGTGTTCTCCAAAATTTCAACATAAGGCCAGGAATTTATTCCTCATGTCTAACCAAGCTCTCTTCTTGCTATTCTAATTTTAGTATATTTCTTTTCATTGTTTCCTTGGTCAGCATCAGGAATATTTAATTTGATTTTTCACTCACTGTATCACTTTTTAACAAATTCTTCATAGCTATTTCTTTTTCAGTCTATATTACCAGCACCATATTGGTTCATATTTTCTCTAAATAACACTTTTCTGTCTTTCTCATTATATGTAATGATTTTATTTATGCTTTCACAGTTCTCCCCAAACTCTTCATTCCTTTAACATACAAAGACAAGCACTGATTCCAGTATCAGAAGTAGAAGGTTGCTTCTGATTCCTGCAGGTTACATTGCTGTTAATACACCCAGTGTCCTGTTCTCCATCCATCTCCAATAACATTAACTTTAAAAGCATTGATTCAACATTAATATGAAAAGCCGGCTTGCAAAAATATCAAAAGAAGGTTGGATGATCATCAGTTCCCAAGAGACACTTGTTAGGAACAGGCAGCTAGTGTTGGGAACCAGAGGGATAGACATAAGAAAGATTTCAAAACCAAAATTAACATCTAGTCATAAAAGTTACGACAATAAATATGGAAGGTACTGTTCTTGCTTAACTTGCTGGCATTAAGTACAGGAGGGAAAACAATATGACAGATGGATCTTTGTCCTCAAGCCTTTGATTATGAATAGGAGCATTTACTTTATGCTCTGAATCTGCAGCATTTGCCCATAAATCTTCTAGTCTTGTATCTGAGAGACTTTACTTCTTCCAGCATGGCTTGATACATTTCTTTTTGCTTATTGCAGTTTTTGGGGGACTATTTCACTGGTCTTCTGGGATAATTGTAATGTGTTTTGTGGATATTATTATTCTTTAGTTTCTTCATCTTGTCCTGTTTATTTTCTAAATATAAGCTTCTTCTATGTTAAGGGTTCAATCCTCCCCGAGCCTTAGGAGAAACAAGTTACATGGGAAGCTTTTTTTTCCTCTTAAGCAAAGGAAAGGTGCACAATTTGATAAAATTATGGCCATGAACAGTGGCTCTAGTTTTGTGTATTGGGTATTCCAAACTTCTTGCATGCTTCTGTCTATACCCTTATAAACAGTCAAGGTGAGATCATTAAGTATTATTATTGTTATTTGCAAATAACATTCAAATACTTCTTCAGTTCAATAGAAGATAAGGTTCAAATTTCCTCTCTTGAAAGGACATTACCAGAAATTTCCAAAAAAAAGAAAGAAACAATAGAAAAAGAAACAATAGGAACACCTGATTCACACAGGGAATGTGCATGTTTCTGAGATTTTTGATGGATTTTATTTGATACTGTGGTGGTTTTGATAAAAATGGCCCCCATAGGCTCATAGAGAGTGGCGCTATTAGGAGGTATGGCCTTGTTGGAGTAGTTGTGGCCTAGTTTATGGAAGTGTGTCACTAGCATTTGGCTTTGAAGTTTCAGAAGCTCCAGTCAGGTCTACTGTCTCTCTTCCTGCTGCCTGCCTATCCAGATACAGAACTGTTGGCTTCTTCTCCAGCACTATGTCTGACTTTGTGCTGCCATGCATCCTGTCATGATGACAATGGACTAAACTCTGAACTGTAAACTAGTCCCAATTCATTTTTTTAAAATAAGAATTGCCATGCTCCTGGTGTCTCTTCGCAGCAATAGAAATGCTAACTAAATGAAAAAAAAAAAAGCTATGTGCCACCACACCCAGCTTATCTATCTATTTATGTATTCATATGTTATTATATAAGAAATATATAAGAACATATAAGAAATACTTTTTCTTTTTCATTTTTATAATTTATCTTTTCTTCTCTTGTATAATACATCTTGATGGCCATCTATCCCTCCTTCCACTCCTTCCAGGTACTCTCCATCTCCCTTCTACCCAAGACCCACCCCCTTTATTCCCCTCCTAGGCTTACCTCTCAAACAGGGCATAACAAGATAGAATTAGGCTAGGCACAATCCCCTACATCAAGGCTGGACAAAGAACCCAGAAGGAGGAAAAGTGTCCAAAGGGCAGGTAAAAGGACACCCCTCAAACTTTAAAGAGTTCTACAAGAACACCAAGCCAGACAACTATAAGATACATGGAGGGGTGTCGGTTTCCATGTGTGTGTGTGTGTGTGTGTGTGTGTGTGTGTGTGTGTGTGTGTTTGTTCCGGGGTCCCACGGTCCCGCCAGTGGGAGGCTGATGTCCCACCTGCAGCAGTCTGGGATCCCTCTCGCTGGCAAGGCAAGCAGACCCAGACCCAACCGGCGGAAAGGCGTGGGCCCCAGAATCTGTGGTTTGGGGACCTTTCGCGGAGCTGTCCACCTGCGGACCTGAGAAATGTGATGAGCAGCGAAGAAGGCCCAGGAGACCGTCTGGTGGACACGAAACTCGTTTATTCAAAAGCTTTTTCCTTATTAAATATCCTTCCAGGAAGGCGGGGCTTCTCCCTCGGGCGGGCGAGGAAGCCTTAATTAGCATGGCAGGGTGGGGTGCACCTCAGCAAGGGACCCGCCCTAATGCAGATAAACATGTTCCTTTAGCTTCTTGTGAAGCAAGCAAGTTATAATTAATATTTTTGGCCAGAGACCTCCGTGGGCTAGAGAGGAGAAGGATACCTCCGTGTCTTGGCCCGCCTCGCCAGGAAGTGGGGGCACTTTTTGGTCCCACTTCTGCAACCCTCCAGCTAGGAGTCCTGCAGAGGGGACACTGTAGGCTTCGTGCCAGCTGGTTCAGTCTCTGTGAGCCCAGAAGAGTGATGGTCAGTTAACTCCTTGGGGTTTGTTCTCCAGTGTCCTCGACCGGTCTGGCCTCCACAATCCCTCCTTCCCCTCTTCTGAGGGGTTCCCTGTGTTCCATCTGCTCCCATCAGCTGCCAGAGAGACATTTCTGATGAAGACTGGGCTAGTCACCCATCTATAAGGAGAACAGGATATCACCAGGAATTGTCTCCTGGCTATCCAGTCTCTGGTTCCTGGCTAGCCCTGTAGTGTCAGGCGTGGGCTTCCTCCCTTGGTGTGTGGGTCTGCCCTTCCATTTCCCCAGAAGATCCTGAGGGACAATAGGTTATAGATCACAGGTTTTGTGGCTAGAATGGTGTCCCAGTCCCACCACTGGAAGCCTTCCTTGCCTGGCTACAGGAGATGGCCTGTTCAGGTATCCCTATCCACCATTACTAGGGTCATCCTCCTGGATTCCAGGGACTTTCTAATGCAGTAGGTCTCCAAATCACCCCCTGAATGTCTTCCAATTCTGGCACTCTCTCCCTGTGTCTCTCTTCTCCTACCTGATTCTTCCTTTTCCCATTCATTTCCTCCTGCAGCCCATCCATGGTGTCCTTTCTATTTCCCCTTTCCAGGGAGATTCATGTATTTCCACTGGGGCTCTCCTTGTTGTGTAGCCTTTCTGGGTATGTGAATTGTCATATCATTGTCCTTTGCTTAACAGCTAATATCCACTTATAAGTGAGTACTGTTGTAGAACTTTATTTTTAGTTGTGTTTGAAATATTATTTTGTGCACTGTTGAGTGAGGGGATCCCTAGGTCTTGGCATTTTGTATTGTCTGTAGGTGTTAGATTTCTGTCGGGATGTTTGATTGCTTATAATCTGCACCTGAGGAGATCTGAATGAATAAAAACACCTGAGTTGAGACACTCAGGGTTCCACTGTGAGTATGACACTGGGCATGACAGTGGTTCCCTCTGCTGAGGTCTGGAAGAGTTTATAACTATGAAAGTGCCTCATTGTCTTCCTTGGTGAGCCACCACAGCAACATATAACTATAGAGTACATACCATGTTTGTCTTTCTGGGTTTGGATTAACTTGCTCAGGATAATTTTTTCTAGTTCCATCCATTTGCCTGAAAATTTCATGATGTCATTTTTTAAAAATATCTGGGTAATACTATATTGTGTAAATGTGCCCTGGACCTGTGGGGTTCTGCAACAAAAAACCCTAGGAGACGGAGCGAGGATTTGGGGGGACAAGGAGGCGTGAGAAAGGAAGGCAAGTCTGATTGATATCTGATCAAGCCTTCGATTTATTGAATACAAGTACCAGTGTTTATAAGAAGTTCTCAGGTGGGGAGGGGAGAGGGGAATGCATAAGCAGGTATCTGAGGTAATTCTACCTGACAAGTGAACTGGTCTATCCAGTGAGTTAAATCCTAGTGTCAAGGGCCTCAGAGCAATAAGGAAGTACTGTGAGATTTCTCTAGGGCTTCCTGTGTAAAGGGTGGAAACATGAAATGAGGAAGCAATAGGGATGGGTTAGTTAGACAGTTTCCCAGAACTGGGAAGCTTCGGGCTATCTGACCTTGTCCGTACTTGTCAATGGCCAGAGGAAAAAGTGGGGTGAGCGCATCCAGAGGGGAAAGCACTCGTCGGGATCAGCCTGTTAGTTGATGGACTTCCCGTTGGGACCCTTTCCCAGAGCCTGGGGAACTCTGTCCACTCTGTCCATTAAGGCCAGAGAGAAAAAGTGGGGTGCCTAGCGCATCCAGAGGGGACCGCTTACTACATAAATGTACCACAATTTCTTTCTCCATTCCTCAGTTGAGGGGCATCTAGGTTGTTTCCAATTTCTGGCTGCTATGGATAAAGCCACTATGAACATAGTTGAGCAAGTGTTCTTCTCATAGGATGGAACCTCCTTTGGGTATATGCTCAGGAGTTGTATGACTGGTTCTTGAGGTAGGTCGATTTCCAATTCCCTGAGGAATCACTACATTGATTTCCATCATGGCTTTATAAGTTTGCACTCTCACCAGCAACATAGAAGTGCTCCCCTTGCTCTACATCCTCACCAGCATGAGCTGTCATTTCAGTAATTGATCTTAACTATTCTGACAAATGGAATCCCAGAGTACTTTAGTTAGCATTTCCTCAATGGCTAAGGATGTTAAACATTTCTTTTAGTGTTTCTCAGCCATTTGAGATTCTTCTTTTGAGAATTCTCTGTTTAGGTCTGTATCCCATTTTTATTTTATTTTATTTTATTTTATTTTATTTTATTTTATTTTATTTTTTAAAATTTAATTTTCTTATACTTGTATAATTCATATCAACATCTCTCCTACCCTACCTCCATTCCTCCTAGCTCTCCCATCCTCCCTCTCCTTCTATAATATATCCTCCCCATCCCCCATCCCCACTCCACCTCCCAATCCCTTACCCCCACCTCACCTCCTGGCTTCTCCCCATAGAAGACAGCAGCCTTCCCAGGGTAACCACTTAAACTGGGCACAACAAATGGGACAAGTCCCCACATCAAGGGAGGACCAGGAAATCCAGCTGCAGGAAATGGGTCCCAAGGGCAGGCAGAAGCATCGGAGAATGCCTATACACTGTAGCCTGCAGGCTTCCTTCAAGAACTCCAAGCCAGATGACCACATCACATAGCTACAAAATGCCGTCTTCTTCTTCAGACTCTGAGGGATCTCAAGAACGCTGATCAGTTGACTCTGTAGAGCCTGCTCTCCTGGTGTCTCCGACTGCTATGGTCCCTGAAATGCCTCCTCCCCATCTTCTGGTTCTCTGCATGATGTTTGTCTCTGGGCCTCTGCATCTGTTCTCATCAGCTTCTGGTGGAAGCCTCTCTGATGGAGACTGCACTAGGTACTGATCTATGAGTAGAACATGATATTATTAGAAAATGTCTCCTGGCTATCCAGTCTCTAGTTATTGGACCACACTGCAGAATCAGATATGGGTTCTCTCCTTTGACATGGGATTCTGACCTTCCATCATCCCAGTGTGTACCCATTTTTAAATTGGATTATTTGTTTTGATGATGTCTAGCTTCTTGAGTTCTTTTTTAAAAATATATTTTGGATATTAGGGCTCTATCAGAAGTGGAGTCAGTGAAAATCTTTTTCCTTCTGTAGGCTGTTGTTTTGTCTTAATGACAGTTCCTTTGCTTTACCGAAGCTTTTCAGTTTCATGAGGTCCTGTTTATTAATCATTAATCTTAATCTTAGGGACTGTACTGTTGGTGTCCTGTTTCAGGAAGTTGTCTCCTCTGTTAATGTGTTCAAGAACATGTAGTTTTATGTTGATGTTTTTGATCCATTGGACTTGAGTTTTGTGCACAGTGATAGATATGGTGGATCTATTGGCATTCTTCTACATGCAAACATCCAATTAGACCAGCAGCGCTTGTTGAAGGTAGTTTCTTTTTTCTATTGTATATTTCTGGCTTCTTTATTGAAAATCAGGTGTCCTAACCTTAACTAAGACAGGCACATTGGGTTTTTTGTTTGCTTGTTTGTTGTTTTTTGTGTGTTTGTATGTGTGTGTGTTATTTACTTATATTTCTCAGTCTCTATAGAGATTTGATATTGTGAGGACATAGTTAAAGGAATTGTTTCTAAATTAATGAACAATTTCCTGAAAAGTGTCTGAAAATTCTGTACTCTCACTTTTGATTAGAATAATGGAGCTTGATTAAAAGTATTGGCATAAGAAATTCTTACTTATCAAATAAAGATGAAGAGAATACAGTCAAAAGAGTATACTATGACACATTACAAGTAATACAAAAATCTGTTATATGAATAAGACTAACTCATTCATAGAAAATGATTTCCTTTTTATCTTCTACTTTCTAAAGGTTAAAGACTGAGTCAATTATCATTTATATTTATTAGAGAAATTTGGTCTTTTTACAATATATTTTTCTGATACTCTTAGAGCAATCTTAGTGTTATTTTGAAACTTTAGATTGGGCTAGTAATTCAATGCTACATTGTAGAGGAATGTTTAATCTTTTAATACATCAATATGGATGCTCTAGGGTAGAAAGAATGTTGGTACACACCTATTCAGAAGCAGGGTAGCACACACCTTTAATCTCAGTATTCAGAAAGCTGTGGTAGTGTACACCTTTAATCGCAGTATTTGGGAGATAGGAAACAGAGCTCAGAAGAAGTCAGTATCAGACAGGAAGTGACATCTAAGATGAATGAGAGTGAAGGGCAGGCAAAGTGATGAATCAGAGGACTAGTTAGCAGAGTGAGTCAGAGTGAGGACATGTCAAACTCTTGATAGAAAAGCAGGCTCTCAGCTCAGAGACAGAGGATAAGACAGAGAAGCTGACTGAGGCAGTATGGGTCAGTGAGAGCTCAGAGCAAGATAGAGAGGCAGTCTAGGCAGAGATACAGAGGCATTTCAGCAGAAGTCAGTATCAGATGGGAAGAATGAGTCAGTTTGAAGCTGAGCAGAGCAGTTCAGTTAGAGAAATTGTGGGAATCAGCCAGAATCTGCCAAATTCTGAAGATTTCAGTCAGACACAGTTGGCTCAGAGGGTCAGCTTGAACCAGAAGCTTGGAGAAGAGTTTGAACCAGAACAGCGAGTGAGTTGAACCAGTCAACCAGAAGAGCTGAATTCATAAAGAGCTAGTCAAAATGGCTCAGTCAGAAGTAAGTCTTGAGGCTTAAGCGTAGATTGTATGGAGGCTAAAATACTCCAGAGCTCCAATACTAGGACCAGAATTGAATTAGACAAAAAATAAACTTCCAGAATCTATGTCTATGCTATATTAACCAAATATATTCATTGTTATCATATTCAGATTACATATCCATGAATTCAAATGTAATTATTTCCTTTTAAATTACATTAGTGGGTATGTACCAACACTGTAATTGGTGAGTAGTGAGAAAGGGACAGGCAAACCAGTGATTATTCTGTGAAGAGTTGAGCCCTGGTCATATAGTAAGAGGTGTGCAATGATTCTATTTGCTCTTCAAGATACTATTGCTGGAACCCAAGAGATAATTCTTTATTGTTTTTAATGTTTCAAACACACAAATTGCTCTTTGTTAATGCTAGCTTTGTTCAATTACAGAGACCTTAGAATCTTAGAGTTGGAACGTCAGACTCTGGGACTGGTGAAGACATTAGAAACCAAATAGTCTTATGTGCATAGAGCCATTGGGACCAGAAAAAAGGCAAATTACTTTTTCAGAGTCCCAATATGAAACACTAGAGAGAGACATGGGATTCTGGTTTCTTGACATCTAGTTAAGAGCTGGCTTTCTTCTACCAAGTGGATTGAAAGTTTTGTCTCTGTTGACCTAGAGATAAATAAATGCATAGAGATTAATTAAAAAAGTGCTACTTATATTTGCAGAGAAAGTATTTCCATTAATGGGTTTTTTTCAACATAAGTAAGTCTTAATTTGAAGGTCTTCTTTAAGTAACATGATATCTTGACTACTCCTTGTTATACTTTCAAAACTTTGTTATGATATTGTTTAATGTTAGTAATTATTACCAATTGCTATCTATCTATCATCTATCTATCTATCTATTGTTCAATGTTATGTATATAAAAACCTGGGTCTTGTGTTTTTATGATAAGTATTCTAATACAGCTAATCTATATGTCCATCCCTGTCAGTTATTTTTGATATACACAATTTATTTATGCCAGTGTACTTTAGAGTTTCAAGGTTTGAGACTTTTATCTATTTTAGGATTTTCAATGTCTAAACAGTTTAAGTTCTGAAAGAATGCAAAAATAGATTCACATTGTCTATGTTGAATAAAATACACACTGGCAAACCAAAGAGAATGTTGTATCATATAAAGATTATATTATTATTAATTGTCAAATTGGCACAGTCTAGACTCATCTGAGCAGGAAGTCTTAATTGAGTGATTGACCTGTGGGGGGGATTATTTTGATTGTTCTCTAATGCAGGATGGCTCAGTCCACTGAGGGCAGACCTATTCCCTATGCAGGTGATACTTGACTATGTAAGAAAGCTAGCTAAGCATGATACAGAAAGGTGCATTTATGCTTCTGCCCTGACATCCCTCAATGGTCTATGACCTGGAAGTGTCGCCCCAATACATCCTTTCTTCTCTAAATTTCTTTGCTTGGAATGTTTTACTAGAGCATCCAAAATGTAACTAGACCAACTTTAAAGTGAAATAATCTATGGGACTCTAAGGATATGGTTTAGTATTATAGCACTTCAGTGCTTGCTAGAATGTGCAAGGCACTGGGTTCAATTTCCAGTATTATGAAACAAAAATAAACAACAAAAAGAAAACAAAATAAATGGGAAATTATCTGATGAGTTTTTGTTTTGATTAACTATTGTTTTATTTTTATGTAGATGGTAATAAGCTACTTCCTTCTGAATTGCTTTTAACTCAATCCCCTAGTACTTGCCCTTACATGCTTCGGACATCTCCATGTTTATAGAAAACAAAGGGTTAAGAACAGGCACTGGAGTCTCCTGGAGACCCTACAAATCAAACAGACTCCTGGTGTGGAAGCTTATTGAATTTAAAATATTTTGGGCAAGTTGACAAAAACTGTTTCTTGTAAATAGCATGAATATTTCTGTATAAAAGCTGAGACTTATCACTGGATAAATATTTTAGTTTCTCAGCCAATGTGTTTTTCTCAGTTCTTCTGCTAATGTTTATTGGGTGACTGAGTAAATGGCTCCTTAAACACCTATATGCCCAACATGCAATACTGCTTTTAATAGTCTGTCCACAGCGCTGGCCAAGTTTAATAATATTTCAAGGCCCAGGAACATTTTCTCTGTCCTCATCTTTACTTCTTTTTTTTCCCATGAACTATTTGACACTATTGACTGATCTGTATTTTGAAACTTTCCTTGCTATTTCAGAAGTCACTGCTTTAGTCCCTTTTCTAATCAAGTGTTATTTTTCATCATCCTTCACTGTATTCTTTTATTCTGTTATCACCTCAAGCCCGATGCTTTTCAGAATCTGTTCCTTTTGTACCCACCCGTTTGACTTTTCCACAGCTATAGGCTGACCATTACCCTATCTGGACCTCTTCCCTAGGTCTCTGCTCTACTTGCCTCCTGCATCCCTTCATCAGCGTTCTCAAGCTGAATGAGTTTCTCACCACACCACGCATATCCAACTGATCATGAAGAAATGATGAGTGCGTATGTCCCTCAAGTGGATGTCCTCACTTCTGCTGGACTACCTCTTCATTGGGATTTGTCCTTATTCAGGCTTTCATCTTTATTTATATTTTCATTCACTCCAAAATTAATAACTAACCTTCAAACCAAACCACAGTATATTTACCTGTAAGATCTGGGCCTTTGAAATTTCTGTTCCTTTTTCTCACAATATCTCCTGTATGAGATGCCACATATAATAACTTAAGCCTATAGTGTTTCTGGATGTTCATCTTATGTGAGGGTGGTCATTCTAACATGAGCTCTTTTGCATTTAACTTCAATGTTCTTAGTTAATGTTTTATCATTTGACACCTGGGAAGCAGGCTCATGATCTTTGAAGTGCTGGTGGTCAGTATATGTGTTGGCAGTCTAAAAGCAAGTTTGGCCCATAGTGAGCATCATGCTGTAATGACCAGCTTTGAAAAAGTTCTTCTGGGAATTGAATCAATCTTTGTGAGTAGGGACATCTTGCACTGCTGCTTTCCAGGAAGCTGCCAGATGGTGCACAAAACAGCGTCCTTATTTAAAATCCTTTGAGAGGTGTCCTGGGAAAAATGTGGGCAAATGCTCAAACCAGATCAGTAAGCAAAACAGTGGCTAGGGGAAGGACATCATTTAACTTACCTATTCCAAGCTGATCCTTGTGCTAACATCTGAGCAAGACTGATTTACTGGCTAATATTAGTTTCTAAGCTCTGACTGTTAACTCCTAAGAGACATCTGCAGTAAGTAGACTACCAACCAGAAAACCCTTTAGTCTTGAAAGTATATCATAGAGATAGTAGCATGTTGCTCATATGATTTTCATTAAAGAGAGAATATTAGATGATAGTAAAGTAGTTTTCAAATATACTCAAGTGGGATGATAAATGACCAGTATGCGAGAGCTTATGAAAACAATGAGGGGCAGTGAATAGACTCACTGGGAGAACAAAGGCTCCAGTATTTCCTTTACTAAGGTTTTCATTGAGTCTTCTTCAGTCTTTAATGTAACCACATCAAAGGAACCTTGGATGCTAGAAAAAGTTGGAAGAAAGCTAGGTTAATTTTCATGAACAGAAGTTTCTAGGAATCAACACCCACTAATAATATCAAGTCTTCCAATTTGGAGACTAAATTACCCTAAGGAAATTGGGTGAAGTTTACAAAGACCTGTTTTCAGGGGAACAGGGAAGCATAAACATCCATAATTTCTTGAAAGTATAAGGCACATTTATATTCACCCAAGGATATAACCAAAACATTGTAAAAATAGTATAAACTAAGCTTATTATTAACACCCTCTTTTTTAAACATTAAGCACATAAATAGTTAAACAGTCTACTTTTTCCAATAAAATGAATTTCTGTTCTGTGAAGAATTGGAGATGCAATCAATTCGTTTTCTTTCTGCTGGATGGGAGGTCAGGTTTTAATGCATTCACGTATTTTGTCTGGAAGGAAGATTTATCACAGGCTGCAGGGGATTTGGGCATTGATTCTCAGACATAGATTCTTTTGAGTTCTCTTCCAGGATCTGGATGCAGATGTGAAAGCTGACCTGAGGATGTGTCTGCTGTCTGGGGCTGGGTAGCTCACTGGCCATCTGTGAGTAATTACGTATAATATCCATACCTGGGAATGGGGAACTGTTTTATTGCCAGATGTCAGCATGAAAAAGAAACTCTCAGCAAAACTGGTGGGAAGCCAGCTAGCTGATAAAATGGTATTGCTTTCCCTGAAAAAAACAAAAACAAAAAAAACTCACAGAAAATCAATTACTTTATCATAAATACAGTGAGTTCTTAATAAATCTAGTGAGACATGCAAAAAGAAACACTTCCTTCATGGAAAGGTGGTTAGTAAATTCTCTCTGAAAATGTGGATAATGAAAAGCATTTCCTTCATTTACTCTTCTAGGTAAATTGAATGTGCCAGAGACTATGTTAGCAATCATAGCTCATCCCTTCATAGATAACTTCCTAAAATTCAGGCAGATAAGTATCACATCTACTCTGTTAACATTTTGTCAAATGTAGGTTACTGTTTGTGGTGGTTATTTTTGTCAACTTGCCAGAATATAGAATCACCTGGGAAGAGGGTTTCAAAGGGAGATTGTCTGGAAGATTTGCCTGTGGCATACATATCTGTAAGGAATTTGTGTGGGAAGACCACGCCTGGACATGAGTGGTACCACTCTCTGGCTCTGGGTTCTTTACTGTATAAAAAAGAAGATGAGGTGAACAGAGCATGAGCATGCTCATATTCATTCTCTCCCTGCCCTTGACTGTGGAGTGACTAGTTTTTCCAAGTTCCTGCCACCTGTGATCTGCCTGTTATGATTAACTGTAACTTGGACTTCGAACTAATCCCTTTCCCCTGTAAGTTGCGTTTGTCTGGATATTTTGTCACGGCTACAACTAAGGAGTCTAGGACACTGTTATTTACATGGAAAAATGTCAGGTTGGGAAAGCAGCACCAGAAGATGTTAACGTCACCATACTTTTCTGTCTCAGAGAAGATTGCTTTTCCCACTGCTTGTCTTTGGTTCCTGCTTCTTCTTAGTTTCTTCCTCCTAGCCCACTGAAGACACACCCTATTCTGATGTGCCTCTATTATGCCCTGCTTTCAATTCACCCATTTATGACCTTTTACATTAATGTTTAGAGAAAAGCATGACAAAAATAAAAGATTTTAGCTAAAGTGAAATCACTTTATACTTAATCTCTTAATGGCTTTTATTCTCTCATCAATAGAAACAACTTTCCCTCAAAAGCACAACAGTATGCTGTTATGAGAAAATGTATTCAGAATACATAATTATACTGTATTTCTCTTTGACTGTGAAAGTATTTAATCAAGATATTTGTCAAATAAGAGGTTATACAAGTTAACATAATATTCATGTTTTGAAATTTCTTTAAAAGAAGAAAACCTCCTTTGAATCTAAAGTGAAATGAAAACTTCTCTATGTATGCAATCATTAAGGGAATGATCGATATGAGTTTTGTATTTTACATGTGAATCAACTCCATAAAGCCATAGAATTTAATCAGAATAAGAGGAAATTAAAAGCAGAGAAAATATCTGTGGAATGAGCCCATACACATGCAAGATACACACACACACAAACACACACACACATACACACACCCCATATACGTGAAAAGGCTCAAGCCAAAAATTAATTTATGTAAGTTTATAAACATTTAGCAATAACTTTCCAGAATTCAACTGTGGCTATGCTATAAATGGGAATGGAATTCTTTTTTCAGAGTAAGTGTGTGCATATATTTGTGATGGATAGTGTTGTCTTTTATGTAGGAACTGGCTCCAGCATACTTAAGTGTTTGTTTTATAAGGGCTCATTTTGAATTTGCTTCAAATGTCTTGAGGCTTATTTTCTAGACAAAAAGTTTTTGGTTTAATTACCAGGGAATGTCCATAGACATTGTCATAGTCTCACTGTCCTTGTGACCTGACATAATCAGTCTGATTCTTAATGAATGTTTCAGATGTTTTTATGGCTTACTCGATCTATTTCTGGGTTGTTTGATCTATTTTAATCCAGTTACCAAATAGCTGGCAATTACAATTTTAAATATTTACCATGGTGCCACAGATGAGTGAGGGAAGAAACTGCTGGCTTCTCCATCATCCTTTTTAATACTTTCCATCGTTCCATGTAGATAAATAAAATAGGAGCTGAGAACATCTGGAAGCAATCAGTAAACAACAGTTTGGAAATTTCTGCTTCATTTAGACTTGACATACTTCAGAAAAAGCTATTCATGGGAAAATTAAATTTACATTTTGATTTCATTTAGAAAATCCATCTATTTGGCATCTCCAAAATCATTAACTTCCCATTTCCATCTTTACCATCTTTATTTGTCATTGATTGTCCTTTACTCCCTTCTCTCCTCAAAATGTACACATCTGGTCTCCAGTAGTAAAATGTTTATTCTTAAAACTTAGAGGGGAACTCTTATTTCTCAGCACTTCACAAGCCTCCAAGGTCTGCTAGTATGTGATGGGAAAGGGCTGAGCCCACTGATTTCAGAATCAGCACACTTCACAGACCAGGATCCTCTGATGTCACCGTTTCTTCTCTTCAGGTGGCATGCAGTCAGTCCAAGCACGGCTTTCTATCTCACTGTTAGTGTCTTCTCTTTGCGTCTTTTCTTGCCCCACCCTAGTTCCATATCTTCCTCCTTTATTTTCTCTCCCTCTTCCCTAATCAAAATTTTATTTTAAGTTTTGATACTGGATTCTATCTTCAAAAGATATCTCTGCTACTCCCTCTTCTATTACAGCAAACTGGTATTTCCTTTGGTCTTAGTAATCCCTTGTACTTTTTTTACATGCATGTAATATGTTTGTTCTAATTTTTAACTTAAAGATGGTGTCTCATCACTTTCTTCTGTTAGACTTTCATTTATGAGCATAGGTTCTGCATCTCACTCATCGTTGTGATGGATTTTAGTATTTGATTGTCAGCTTGATGGGATTTAGAATCATGGTTGAAACAAGCCTCAGGGTAAGTTTGTGAGCAACTTTCTAGGTTAGGTTAATTAAAGTGGGAAGATCCACCTTAACTGTAAGCAACACCATTATAGGAGGAAGTGAGCTGAAAGGAAGTACCCCTTGCTTTCTGTTTCCCGACCATGGATGCAATGTGATGGTGTGTTTCAGGCTGTTGCTACCCTGATTTTTCAGTCATGATGGATTAGACTCTTGAACTGTGAGCCAAAAAACAAACCTTTCCATCCTTAAGTTGCGTATGTCAGGCATTTTGTCACAGCAATGGTAAAAGTAAACTTAAAAAGCACTGTATCTTAGTACCTTACATCGCCTAATGTGCACCTAAGCTAAGCTGAATAAAGGTAAAGAGAAAAAGAATGAATACACAAATGATCTGGGGCCACCTTGTTGCAAAAGAAAAAAAAAAAAAACTGAATTACCAGACTAAGTGCCTCAGTTTTAAAAGACTTAATTAGTCTGTTGGATAACACAGTTGCACATGGCTATCCCCCAGAAGCCAAATTAAATATGAGAGTTCTTTTGGTAACAGAAGACCAGGGTTTGTAGTTTGAAAACAATATAGGAATTCCTGTAATCTTGTACAGGTTACTATTAAAATACAATTTAAAAATTTTTAAAATATTCCTTGCTTTATGGAATCTGTAACTGTGTATCTGGAGTGACCTATCTGGTTCAGAGTTGATGAGAAATGATCAATAAATGCTATTCTCAGAACTTGGTTCATGGGCTTAAGCTTCAGTTAAATTTACGGCATCACAACATAGGCTGGCTTAGTTCTGCCAAGACTGTAGAGGTGATGTTCTAAACTGGGGCTACAGTGGCTAAGACATAAAGAATTCAGAGTAGGTATGAGTTGATTTGTGAGGTGTTTTCCATGATCTTACAGTTTTCACATGGCCTCTAACAGTTCTAGCCTATTTTAATCACCAAGATTCTAGTCCTCCAATGACTAAGGTATTGATTCCAAAGGATTGAACTAAAACAGTATGAGCATGGTGCACTCTTAGTGTGATCTACTGGCTAACAATACAGATGATGGCACACTGGCTAGTGTTCAGAGACCACAACTTTTTATCCAGATGTGAACCAGGTTGTTTAAATTTCCAGACCTTAAAAGCAATTCTTTGCCTTGCTGGCACCCTTTATATCTTCCTCTCCTTCCTGAGGAATCTTATAGCTTCTGATTATCTTATTTTCAGTGTTTTTCTCCCAGAAAGTTATTTTTTTTCTTATGCAAGTCAGGACTTACGGATTTACTTGAATGGTATTCAGATTTTCATGACCTGAACGGGCACAGCAAGTTTGCTTCACAAGGCTTCATATCCAGTAACAACGTCACTTCAAAATGTGATAGCTCCTTATAAAGATGTACCAGTGCTGTTTGGTAAAAGGAGAAAAAAAGAAGTGGAAGGGTGTTGTGCATGTGTTCTGTAACTAGAGTCCATCAATCAGCCCAGAATTCTTCCATTAACATATTTAACGATATATTTGGCTCTTTACCTCAGTGACCATATTTGTGTGTTATGTTATCTGTTACCAGCTAGCATTCACCCAACTCTGACCGACTCCCAAATACTTGCTTTAGAAGTTGGCTTACATCTGGGAAATGATGCTTTCATATAGGTCAGCCTTCATCACAGTGTACTTTTATACCTTGCTTAAAAATTACATCTATGATGCATAATAAGACTTTGCTGGTAACAGTCTTCTAGTGCTATTTATGATATCATTATTTATACGCAGATCTTACATAGCAGCAGAAGTATAAGCCTGAAAAAGGAGATTTCATGCCAAGCTAGTCTGTGAATTTCCCTTCTCCTTTCCCAATTTTCCATCACAGAGACAAACACAGTCCATACCTGAAAGCATTGGCTAAATGGTATTCAGTAGTGTCGATGCTGAGTGCATTTGAACCTTCTCTTCATTTGTGGCATTCTTTTAACTTGGAGGAAGAAATCTTTATGTTATTTTCACAATTGGTTCTTCCATACATGGAGCTCTTGGCATTTCAGAACTAGTGGGTGGGCTAGTAAATGCTTTTCAACTCTAGAATGAAAGAATCTTTGTGAATAAAATTTTTTATTTATATATTTTATTTTATGTTTTTTATATTCCAGGGCTAAACATTTTCTAGGAGCCAGGAAATGGTTCATCTGTAGCTTTTGTGGAAATAATGTAATCCAGGAATATGGACACCTAGGGTATCTGCTTAGGTTGTTCCTGTAAGAAATATTACCCTTAACATGACTAAATGAAAGTATTGCTTCCCCAAATTCTTCTGACAGGTTGAGAGCATAAATCAACTGTTTAAAATGCTGTAGTCCTGGGTAATTTTCTCCTCATATTTTCTTTATTCTAATGATTCACTGATGATTTTCTTGAGCTAAAGATCAAAGACAAAATATCTCATTCCATTGCACAAATTATGATCACCCAAAAGTTGAGAAATAATTACTAATACTGCTGTATTAAATTTTATATGTATTATAATTTTGATATAAGAAGAACAGAAAATAAGAGAAATATATGAAGTATGAAGGAGAAGGAATAATATAAAATTACTGTAAGAACGCCAAATACTAGCTATTGATATAAAAATGCTAGGTGTAGCAAATTTGCAAGTAGCTAATATAGCTCATGATTTCTCAGCTTCAATGATAAACCAAGTTTTCATTAGAAATTAATATCAGTCTATATTATAATCTTTTTTGTTCTGAGAGTTACAATATATAAACTTTTATGAGAAAGTAAAATTTATTTGAACAAATCACTTATTTAGCGAGCAGCCTGGAATAAGTTAAAAAGTGGCTTTCCCCTCTTCTTTTTCTAAGTCTTGAAAGCTTTTTTTTTTTTTTGTGGTGGATAAAAGTCCATAAAATGTAATTAATACTGAAAGTTTAAAATCAAAGCAATGCTCCAAGGCTTCAAAATGGATATTCTAATGTAAAGAAGTTGGTTTAAGTGTACAGATTTTGGGTCTGGGAAAGTGCTTGTTTGAGTGGCTACATTAATATAGCTGTGTCACTTTTTAATTTGCAGGTTCATTACAATAAAGTCATTTTTATAATAAAAATAAATCCTGGAAATTTAACAATATTATAGTGTCAATGAAAAAAATTTGGACATTGTAAACCAAATTTAGATGAATTCTGATTTCTGAAAGGTAGATACAACTTTAATCCCTTTTAATATTTTAATATATGAAACCATATTACTGGATCTGTCCTGAAGGCTTCAGAGAGGAACTCAGAGATGGAGGACCCTCCACTCAGTGATAGTGGACCTTACTTCCCATTGGCTTCCTAATTTCATAAAGGGAGAGATCTGCTAGTGTAGTGATCTTGGCTTCTTCCCCACCCACTTAATTTTAAGCTATGAAAAGAAATGATTATCTTCATTGATGAGTCACATCAGGGTCTAGCTTCTCTGTCAGACCCTTGACATTTTTCACTTGTTTCTCTGTTTTCACTTACTTCCTAAATTATTCCAAAATTATAAAAGACAACAAAAGTTGATTATAGTCTTAAATTCTCTGAAGAAACATGTGACAGTAGTACTACCAACCATCTTATAAATATTCCAATGAGTGCACCGAAATAATATTGCTATTATATAGAGACTAAGGTCTAGATATATCTCTTCATTGAAATTATTGATAATTGAATAGAAATTTATGATGTATTATCAGAAGTTTCATCTAAGACAAAACAAAACATAGGATTTCACAGTACATATCTTCTTATTTCTATATATTTCTTTTTTCTTCTCCTTCTCTTTTTGTGACCTATAGAAGCTAAAAGATAAAGAATGCGTTGGGGAAATCCATGTAAGTTAGGTAAAATCCAATAATGGTGAATATAATGTGAAATTGTAATGACTAATCTGTTCCTTTGTGCTAAGAGCACAGACCTTTGTTCCCATGCTCATTTCTCATTATGGATACCGGGCAGGGGGGGTGGTGGGAGGAAGGGAGAGGGAGAGAGAGAGAATAACCATTTCAGCCTCTTCCTAATGTCTATGAAATTGATATGGTGAGAATATACTCACCATATGGTTTCTTAGTATGTGCAAGTCCCTGAGTTTAATCTCTATTATTTGGAACCAAAGAGAAACAAACAAACAAATGAACAACATAAAAAGAACCCAAGTTTAAAAAAAGAAACAATGCTTTGAAAAATTACAAGAATACAGATATCATTAAACAAGATAACAGTTACAATAAATAATTGGAAGTCAGTATGGAATCAAGTATGAATATCGTATTTACCTTTGATTTCCATAATGTTTAGTTTAAGCATAACTTAATGCCTGAAATCCCAGCATTTGGGAGGAGGAAGCAACAGGGTTTCTGTGAGTTCAAAGTTATCCTGTGTTGCATTGTGAGCTCCAGTCAAGCCCTGATTTTTATTCAAGTGCAGACACATTAATCTCTTCTCACTTAGAGTATTTACTTGAAAAGGAAAGAAATAGATAAAAAATGTTTTCTGATAAAATTGCCTTCATGGAAATTGTTTTCAAAGTCTTGAAATTTGAATTTGAACATATATGGGAGGCATTTGGAAGTTATATCAGCAAAAGATATTTTAGAAGAGGTAGACTGAGTACAGGCATTACCAATGTGAGTCACATACCCATGCTTAGTGACATCTTCATGATATTGGTTTATGTACAATATATTGTACTAGAACGTGCTATTATTCTTAAATATACATAACCAGCAAAGAAAAATGCAATCATTAAAGTAACAGGGTGAACTAAAGTAGAATTAGAAGAAATACAAATGTGGTAAACCCATTTTTTCTTGTATTTAGGCATGAATTTAATTGCTTTAAAATGTTTTAAAGAACTTGTAATGACCAAAAGCTGGCTGATTTTTCTCCCCAATATACCACATTGTTAGCAGACTGGCTGTTAGCTCAGACTCTGTGTTTCCTTAACTCATGGCTTGACTCCAGTGTTCCGGTATAAATGTGTCCCTTGAAGTACTGGGAGAGCCCTTACCCAAGAGCAGAATATTTATTTAAATGTTATTTTTTTCACCAAGATTTTCTCTGACAATGTTAACATACCACCCCTACCCCACTTTAACACCCAAAAACTTAGGATTCTTTCTTTGTTATATCAATAAACATAACTTGCATAAGTCCTTTCTAACTTTATGGCCCCTACTAGAAACCTAACTAACAAAATCAAATGATGTTTTCAATGCTTACAAAAGCCTAGTATATATTCTAAAAATAATTTTGAATAATCAAGTTTAATATATGGTCTATTTTCAAAAAGAATGCTATGTTTTTTTTCAACCTAAAGTGCTTATGAATGATGACTTTTGTTAACTGGACAAAGTTATATCAAGGAAATATAATGAAATGAAATAATTAACTTGCTTATTATTATTATTATTATTATTTATTATTTTTATTTTTAATTTTTTCCACATTTATTTGGATATCTAGAAAGTGGAGTATAGATGATTGATCCCTTTTCTCTGAATCATAACAATGCAGTATTCCAGGAATCTCCAAGTTAGATTTAAGGCCAGGCACAAGCTGCACTCATCACTCATTGAACAGATAGGTCACAGGCACCTTTCATGTGCCAAAGAGAAGATGGTCAGAGTCAAGTCCTCCATAAACCAACTCATATAATTAGTCCAGCAAGTGAAAAATGTTAGTAATTGTTTCCTAACAGCTCTCTAGTTATAAAATTGTCAACATAATTCTATACTATAATATTCTCCATTAAAATTGGGCAGATTATTTGCATTAGTCCAGCTTTCACTAGTATGTGCTCCTATCCTTAATTACTTTGCTGTTAGTACCTAGGTTTCTTCTTGAGGGGATATATTCCTCTTCTTTTTAAATATGTTAGATATAGTTTCAAATGTACTTTTCTCATTCAGTCTGTAGAAAAGTCAGCCAGTGTAAATAAATTCCCTGTCTCTATCTCCCAAGTTTTGGAATTACAGGTGGTCCACAATACCTGTCCAGATTGCAGGTGATGGGAATCTGAACCCCAGCCCTCATGCTTGTAAGCAAGGGCTTTGTCCTTTGAAGCATTTCTCCAGTCTCTGAAGGATTTTTTGGGATACTTTCTGTTAGGTAAAATGTACCAGAAAAGTGAAACAATTTAATGATTGTTTTCTGGGTTAGCTTGAAAATTGGAGGTAAATATACAGCTCTGAAGTTCAGGTTCTTTTTATCTTCCATTTCTGGTGTTAACTGATTTTATTTTGAATTTTTGGCTCCAATTTGTAACATTTCAAGTATAATTATAATGTTTAAAGATCTTTTTCCCAGTCCATTTGGAATATATTTTCCTTGATCACTGCTGATTTGGTTTATTATATGTAGACTTATCTGGATTGCTGTGGTCACTCTAATCATGGCTGTAAACACAGGGTTGGAAACTCTTTTTTAGTTCTAACGATCTGAAATTCAAAAGACAGAGGTTGACAGTAATGACTTACACATTTAACTTGTACTTCATTTGGAAAATTATTCTATCTCTCAAGGAATTATGCTGAGTATTGTTTGTCAAAGTAGTTGGTATTTGGACAAGTTTTGTGATTTTTACTAAACATAGTGATCACATCTTCAAATACTGGTTTCTAAGCTCTTTAAAATAGTAATAACTGTACTCAAAAGAATCCAAGTGGTTTGAGGTTAAGCAGTGTTTTATAATGATGTCAGAATTGCCTCTGCTTCCCAACTCCATAAATATTCTATCCCATGGTTTCTATTCCTACTTTAATAGAAAAATATTGACATAAATCAAAATTGAACACAAAGTTACTCTTTGGGGAATTGTCTCCTCATTTTCCTCCTGTACTTACATTAAAATCCTTCATTTTACTTTGCCTGGAGAAAAGGAAAATATGTTCTATCAGTTTCCATCTCCATCTTGTTTGAGAAAAAAAATGTGGAAGACAGCTGTTTAATGTTGAAATTGATCCAGTTTCTATTAAGGCTGTCCTCAGAGCTTTGGAAAGTTTATTTTTAACTCTGATAGAATTTGTTTAAAATTAGACATAAAGGATGATTATTATTTTCCCTACATAATTTTCTGAGAATGTATGGTCACCTAATGCCTTAATTAAGAGGCAGAATGTATATTCTCAGGTAAACCGGAAGAATACCCCTGCAACGTGAACTAGAACATTTATTTAATGCCTGCTTTGCTCATTTGATCTGACTAGTATTTTCATCAAGAAATTAGAAATTTCAGACAGGTGATTTATTCATTTAAATACAGAAACTTGTGTATTTTAAAAATCCTGTACTCTGCTGATTGTGGTGGTACATGCCCGGAGGATTTGTTGATGGAGGTGGAGGCAGGATGATCATGAGTTCAAGGCCAGCCTGGGCTAAAATCTTGTACTCTGTGATGTTCTGGTTTATGTTTAAGTGTAGCAGTATTCTACAATCTTTTACCCTCTATCTACGGAAGAAGAAAGGAAAGACTGACATCTTCACCGCTTGTAAAAGTGACCTTAGTACATCTTAAATTCAAATCTCTCCAACCTTTGTTCTTTTAGGAATTATCACACTAATTAACAACAACAACGTAACCAACGAACCACCAACCATGCCCACCCCAACTCTTGGGGCTTCAGAATTTTTATGAGAAAGAAAAAGTTCCCATAAACCCATGTGGCACACAATCCCAAAGACAAGCTACAGGTGCTAGAATGACTGCACCTAACCAAATTATAGCCACCTGCATCAAGCATTCCAAATCCAACTCAGAAACATCTACCACACCTGGAGAGGGAACACAAATCTAATTCAAACACCATTTTGCATTTTTAAAGAAACCAAAATGAGAAAAACTTATTCCAATTATTCCTTTACATTTAAGATTGTGGTTGGTGGTGAAAGGGTGAAGTGGGAAGAGGACCATCATACTGTTTTGAGTTCTGTTGGAAGCTGCTGCCTTGGGAGGTCATCTTAAGTTTTGAACTCAAGAGGCACCTGGAAATTCTTTTTATGATCTGGTCAGAGAAGTAAATAAGACCTGAAATACTTCTTAGGAGTCTGCATCTCTCTCCTGATTCATACCTGTGCGGCTGGTGTGGCATCTTCCTTATACTGGGGTGAGGGTAGGAGCAGACTCTTTTCCCCTTATTCCAGTCTTAATTTTGAAAAGGATGAGATAGGAGTTTTAGTTCTGAAGTAGTGAAGATCCCAGCTTGCCTCATGGCTCCCTTCCTGGTCAATTCTGGTGTGACCATCAACATCTCCATAATAATACTGAGGACTGGAAAAAGTTAATGTAAAGTACCACTACATTCTCAGTCCCATTGAAGAAAGTTAACAAATAATAATTATTGTGACAATTGTAAAATTGCTGTATTTAGTCTATATATTCATCATTTGAGGAGGCATATAAGTAGAATGAGTCATTATCTTTCATTACAAAAGCATATTTCCAGCCTCAGACTGCAGGTGGCTTTACTAGCACAGTAGGTTCTGAGCACGTAGGTGCTCAGAAGCAACTTCTGAGTTCAGCTCTGTCTTGGTTGTTTATTAACCTACTACCATGGAAACAGGTATTTAATCACAAAAAATAAGAAAATGTTTGCATACAAAGCTCTATTTCAAATAATGTTAGTGGTGGGCAATGATTTTATCCTTTAAAAAAATATGATTTCTAGGGGACTAACCTCATTTTGACAACCTGATTCGGATTTCCATGGAAACAAGTGACAGCTGAAGTATCTGTGCTCCTAAAACTGGAGGAGCTCAGGTTAAGTCTTATAAATCTCAGTTGTCTCAAGGCACCTTAGCTAGTCTCCAGAGTAAACAAAAGAACAAACCTCCCAAGCATTTACAAATTTATATATATACAATGCTGTGTAGCAGCAGATGGAGCTGGAGAAGGAGCCTAGAGATCACATCTTGACTTACGTCCACAAAGCAGGGAAGGACACAGTGGGAATGGGGTGGGCTTTTGAAATCTCAAAGCTCTCCCCTAGTGACACACTTCCTCCCTCAGAGCCAGACCTCCTAATATTTCCCAAACAGTTCCACAAGCTGTGGACCAAATATTCAAACATATGAGCCTTTGGAGGTCATTCTCACTTAAACCGGCACATGCTTGAAAGCTTACCTAGAAGGAAACAATAGGTATATAAACAGTAAAGAAGAAGTGTCTTTATTTATACATTATGTGATTCTGTACATATGAAATTCTAAAGATGCAATGCAAAAATTAACTCATAGAGCTGATAATCTCAATAAAGTGGCAAGATTCTACCTAACATACAAAAGTTAGTATCTTTCTTATATATCAAATATAATAAGACGTAAATAAGAAGTAAATCAGGAAAACAGTTTCATTCACAATTGCCTCCTTCATCCTAAGTTCTTCCTATTAAACCTAACCAGCTGTGTGTAAAACCTGTAAAATGAAAAAAAAAACACTGATGAAAAAAATTGAAGAAGACATTAGAAGATGTGAAGACACCCCACATTCATGGATTGAAAGAATTAATATTATGAAAATAATTGTACTACTAAAAGTAATGCATATAGTCAATGTGATTCTATCAAAATACCAATGCCCTTTTCCACACACAAAAAATTAAATTCATGTGAAAACACAGAAGACTCTGTGTAGTTAAAAAAATCCTCAGTAAAAATGAAAATGCATGAGGTATGACACTTATCTGATTTCAGATTATACCATGGAACAGTTGTTACAAAGCACATAATTCTTGTAGGAAAACAAATGTGCAGATTAATGGAATAAATTACAAGCCCAGATAAAGCCCATCTGGCTATAGTACACTTATTTAGGAAAAGGATCTCAAAAATATATATTGGAAAAATGATAAACTTTTCAACAAATATTGCTAGCAAATTTTATATCTACATGCAGAAGAATGAAGCTGGAGCCCCATCACTCACCCTGTACAAACTCCAACTCCAAATGAATCATACACCTTATCGTAAGCTTCAAACCCTGAAAGTATAAGACAAAAAAAAGTAGGGTAAATACTTCAAGATATAGGCACAGGCAATGTCTTTCTGAACAGGACTCCAATTGTTGAGAAAATAATGCCAACAATGACAAATGGGACTTTGTGAAATTAAAAAGATTCTGTACAGCAAAGGAAATAGTTAACTAAATGAAGAGATAGCCTACATAATGAAGAAAAATCTTTGCAAGCTGTGTATCTTATAGATGGTCAGTATGCTAAGAAATGCAGAGAAATTACTGAGGCATGTTTCAATACCATGTTATTGAATTTATATAAAGCAAGAACTAAAAAACAACAAATCAAACAACTCAATAAATTGGCTAATGAATGAACAGGCAGTTCTTAAATGAAATACAAATGGGCAATAAACATATAGAAAAGTGTTCAGTCTCTCTAGATACCAGAGAACTGAAAATCAAAACTATGATGAAATTCTAATTCACCCCAGTCAGAATAGTGTCATTAAGAAAACAAATTCTGCCAAATTGTGGGCAAATGGCCACCTTTAAAACATTTCTTGTGGGAATGTAAACTAGCCCAGCCACTTTGAAGATCAGTATAGATGTTAATAATAAAACTACAGATAGATCTAACATCTTACCCAGCAGCACTACTCTTTAGTATTTATACAAAGGATTCCAAATCTATGTATCACAGAGATCTGTGACCCTCCATGTATATTGTAGCACTATTCTCAATAGCTGTTATGCAACCAAATCAGGTACCCAAAACAGACAGGGAAAAAGTAGTATACAAAAACAATGGAAAATACTGCATCTTTAAAGAAGTAATGTTACTTGCAGGCAAATGGATGTAACTGTGAATTTAAAAAAGTCTCAGAAAGAAAAATACCACATGTTTACTTTCACACACACATACACACACACACACACACACATACACACACAGACACACACACACACATACACACACACACATACACACACACACACACACACACACACACACACACAGAGAATTGAAATAGAAGTTAAACTAAAGAAGAAAAGAGATTAATAGGTGGATCAGAAAGGACAGAGTTGTGGGTTATGAAGGATATGCTTAACATACATTAAGTACTTGGTGGAAATCTTTGGTAGCTATACATATGAGAGAAGATTAATATTTAATATATGCAAACCCTCAAAAACTAAGCAAGATATCAAACAACACAATCAATGAATGGGTTAATAAAATGAATAGACAATTCTCAAAAGACAAAATGCAAATGGCTAATAAACATATTAAAAATGTTGAGTCTGACTTGTCATCAGAGAAATATCCATATATAACCTAATACCATGCACAATGAATATACACACTGAGTACTTTTAAGTATTAAGAAATTAAAATAAAGAAAGAATGAAATTATTGTCGTAACTACCTTCCAGTTGGCAGCAATCAACAATGAGGCAAGATCATACACGGGCAAAAAGATTACTATTCATGTTGGCTTCATGATTGTAACTCTTTTTTAAAAAATAAAGACGTGACTTTAATTGAGGTGTGTTTCTAGACATAACACAGTTGAACATTTAATAGTACAATAGAGACAGCCAGAGGAATTGTGTGGCTTGCTTTATTACAGTATTTATTTTATTGCTGTGGTCTGGAACCAAATCCATAATATTTCTGAGGTATGTCTGTATAACATGTTATTGAGTTTATAAAATTTATAGAAGCAATATGTGTGACAATAATAAAACTGGCAGGCAGGAAACAGAACCACAAAGGGGCAAATTTTCTATGTCTCACATGAATTAAGTTAGTATAAATCTGGATCTAATTTTAATAAATTAATTTACATATATGTTAATATTTCCTAGAGCTATGGTAAGAAAAAATGTTTTTGATGAATTTGTATTTTTGTGGTGCAGAGATAGAACCTAGGGCATTATACACAATAAGCACCATGCTACACATTGCCACACCTTTCACATGGATTACTGACATAAATTTTATCACAATGCACAGTCTTCCTACCTTGATTTATTTTTAATATTAAATATGTCTGCAATATCATTTCATGTGCACAACCATACAATCAATAGAAATTCTACCAGTGGTTTGTTATATTCAGTTGTGTGCATGTGCAAATCCTTCCCTAATAAAGTCCCTGTTTTGATGGTGTACATCATTTTGTTTTTCCATTATATGTGAACATTTTAATAAATGTTGCCAGGCATACACTTTGTGAGGATTTGCCTAGCTATTTCCTTGGGATACTTTCCTATAAACGGTATATTCTACCAGTTTATATTCTACATAAAGTTTTAGGTTAAAATTGTTTAAGTTTTCTTTTGGACTCTTGGGTCAGTTTGTACTATTTTCTTATAATGTGTCTTGTTTAGCTTTTATTTGCCTTCATGTTACTGAAGGGGGCAGGTCTTTCTTATCTCTGCCCCTTCATTGCTAGTTTATAACCTTTGTTAGTTGGACATATAAAACATAATACCACAGTTTTACCTAATGTGGATTTCCTTTGTTAGTAATTGAGTTTATTTTATGCATTGCATGTTAATCTGGGTTTCTTTTTTAAATTTCTGGCTTGATTTATTTGTTGATTATTTAGTAGAATTTTTGTTGTCTTTTTTGAACAGTTATTAAAATATAGTTTACATACAAAGAAATTAAATATTTAAAATATACAATTTGATGAATTTGATCATATGCATACAGCTATGACAATAATACTATAATTAAGGAATTAGATAAACATACTGCTTCTTAAATTTCCTTTTGTGTCAATTTACTATGCATGTAAGTGTATTTGTCTATATTTGGTAAGATTATATACCCTTAGTTTGAGATTTACTGTCTCACTAAGTTTGAAGTACACAGAAATGTGTTGTTAACTATAAGCATGATGTCATATAGCAGATCTGTAGGATGTATTCACATGCTGCAACAGAAACCTTGTACTTATTAAAGAACAATTTCCATTTACCTCTCTGCAACGCTTGACAGCCACTATTGTCTTCTCTGTTTCCATGCATGTTTGATTATTCTAGGGACCTCTTATACATGAAACTGTGTAGTATTTATCTCTCTGAGACTGGCTTATTTTATTTTTAGCATAATGTCTGCCAGGTACAACCACATTGTCACAAATGGCAGTATTTTCTTTTTAGGTTAACTCATGTTATTGTATTTATATGCTACACTTTATGTGTCCATGTGCAGTAGGCACTGGAGTAATTTTTGCATCTTGGTTATTGGAAATAATGGTGCAGTGAATATTAGTATTCAATTATGAGGTGTTGATTTTAAGTCTTTTTCATATATACCTAGGAGTGAGAAAGATGTGTCATATGACAGTAAACTTTCATACTTTTCATAGTTTCTGTATATTATTACCTTTATATGTAGTGGATATTAACCCTCTATCAGACATATTGTTAAGATATTGTCAGCTTGTAATGTATATGTAAAATATTTTTAAATTAAAAAATTTATATATTTTTGTCTTTTACATAATTTTCAGAAGAACATCCTTTACCATAAATTTCATCAAAGCCCTTAGATTTTCCTCTAACTAAAAAACTATACTTTATTTGATTTATAATTTATTTTGACTTCAAATTTGCAATTCTGCTTCATCCTTCCAAGTGTTGCAATGGCATATGTACCATCATTTTCATACTTTTAGAGACTATTCCTTTTTATCGATAAATTGCCTACTTCTGTGGAAATGCTGCACTGCATATTATACCTTTATAACACATCTTCATAAGAGAAGCCCTACTTGATTGGTATTTGTTTACGTACATTTTCAGAAGAAATTTAATCATGTAGTATAATTTTAAGGAAAACATCACATTTTAATTGGAGTTGCATTAAATTTATAAGTTAATTTGGTGAAAACTGTACGTGTTACACGTGTTGTATGTGTTAATTTATGTTCAGATTAGTGGGTAATATTGTTAATGTCTTTTGCCATCTTCTGTTGATCATAATTCTCTTCCCATAAACCCAACGTTTGACTTTACTGCTCTTAAATGACTTTCTTCTGTAATATTAAGAGCATGGTTTTATACATAGTTCCTGTACATGGCATTTAGCATGTGCTCCCAGCTCCACCTCTCCATACTTCACTCTGTTGTCCACTATTTCCTTGTTTTGGCTTTCCAAATGAATAGCAAACTCTGCCATGTATTGAAGTTCCCACAATGTCACATGTTCATAGGACGTCTATTGAAAGAGGGAGATGTGGGAGAATTCTAGTCATTTTTAATTTCTATTTGTTCTCTTTTCTTTTGTCTTGCTTTCAGTTAATTCCTGATATAAAATGTCTTGGCTCACACATTTCAGTTTTATTGTTACTTCAGGGTATGAGTAGAAGAACAAAAAGGAAAGCTCCTATTACATAAAATATAATTTCCACTTCCAAGAAATAAAGGCTGTATTCTAGCATTAGAAGTGTATTTTATTTTGGCTAAGTCTTGTAAAAAAAGTGAGTAGGGGGAAGTAACTCTTGGTAGAACAATTCCTAAA
The DNA here is from genome assembly GCA_026225945.1 of Cricetomys ansorgei. Taxonomy (NCBI): domain Eukaryota; kingdom Metazoa; phylum Chordata; class Mammalia; order Rodentia; family Nesomyidae; genus Cricetomys; species Cricetomys ansorgei. The sequence goes on from JAMJFZ010000199.1 coordinate 22,687,246, forward strand.
CCATTGTCTTAGTCAGTTTGGGCCATTATAACAAATTAATATAGACAGACTCACAAAATACCAAATATTTATTTCTCATAGAAATTATGAAGTTAAAGATCAAGGTGCCAGCAGATCCAGTGACTGCTTGTGGATCCTGCCTTTTCCCTGAGTCTTCATATGTTAGAATGAGTCCCCTTGTCTCTTGTAAAGGCTCCAGTGCCATCTAGAAAGGCTCATCTTGATGACTTAATCACTCCTTACAGGCCCCATTTCTCGATACCATGGCACAGTGTTTAAGATTCCAACAAACATATGAATTGGAGAAGGCACAGACATTCAGCTTATATCAACACTGCCATCCACAAACACCTAATTTATTCAGAGTAGCTCCATTTATATTGTTATATAAGAACAAAGACCTGAGCAGGATAAGATACTGGTTACATGAATTTTAGTAGTGTGGCTATATCTGTAGATACATGTATGGTAATGTAGACCATAGCTTCTTAAATGTGAGCTGTAATTTCTTATGAGGGTTGTGTAGCTGAATCTGGAGGGTACAGAAATGTTGGCATTAGTGAAAGGTTGTTGAATTATCAGTAAACAAAAATCAACAAAATCAAATGCATAATGAGTCTGAGGTGGTTCTGGCAGTGCTCGTCAGTGTTGCCTCATGTGACTTTACTGCAGCTTTGCTTCTGAACATGCAATATCCACAGGATGCTGCCTGAAATACCCTGTCACAGTTCTGGGACTATTGCATGTTATAAACTGCAGGTTTTGCTATAGATAGAAAGTTCACTGCTTTTATGGAAACACATGCTTTAATTATGGAAAAAAACCCATATGATCATTCTCCAGCAGTCAATCAAAATAGTATAATTTGATTGTATTTTGTTTGGATGTCTGATTTCAAAACATATGTAAGTAGCTGACTTGCATTTATAAAATATTCTTAAATGAATTTTGGCTTGGGCTTAAGACAACTTCCGATTTTTTGCATGGTCTAGACATGCTTCAACCATTTCGTACCATGCCTTTATGAAACATAGCACTCTCAGGGCTGAAGATTGTAAAGTCAGAATGTCAATCAGAGGTCCCTCTTAGAGGGTTAGGCCTCATGGATCCCTCCCTCACCTAGGGTGAAATGTTGATGGATCTAAAGTCACACAAGTGTCATGCAGATAACAAGAGCTGCAGTGAGTTTTTAAGTATAATGATGGTGACATGTCCAGTAGACACCTTTTTTTTTGTCTGCACATCTCTTTGTCTGCTTGCTCTTAGCTTTCTTTCTGCTACTTCTTCCCTGATGTTCTCTGATCCTTGGATGGGGAGTGAATAGCTCTTGTCTTATTTGGAGCTGATCATTCCACTATCACGTATTCTTGGCTCTTTGGCCATTTATGGGTTTCTATATTAATCTCTGCCCACTGCAGTAAGAAGCTTCTCAGATGAATGCTGGGTGCTACATGATTATTTAAAAGGCAGCATGATAACATTACTGTTTAACAAAACAATGGTAGCATCTGAATGGGTTTACAGAACCGGAAGGGAGTTCCCTCCTAGCCTGTAGAGTAGGCCTTAAATTTAATTGGAAAGCAGTGGTTACACTTATAATAATTGTGTCACAATTGTATTAGAGGACACATCTTGCCTGACAGGTCATTACTGTGCTGTATCTTGCATATAAATGTTTACACACACACACACCATGAAAAACTGATGATGCTATATGTCCAGTAATATTAAATATTCTTATTCTTCCAGGTGTTAACTTTTTTAATGCCAAAATAAACAAATGCATCCATCTCATTAGTACACAAATTTGCTTATTAAGTGCTAATCAAGTGTTAAAATTATATGCATGTCAAAGATTCATTATCAATAAATGTTTGATTTATATACTTATTTTATATTCTTAGAGTTACATAAAAAGTACCTCTTTTGAAAGATGGTTGTGACTGGAAAGAGTTTAAGCAATCCTGGAAGAGACTGTTAGAGGACTATGGGTAGTGAGGGGGACATTGCAAAGCAACAGATTTGTAGAAGATATGGCAATTTTTGGAAGAAAAGCTATTACCAGGAAGTTAGATGCCTTAGAAAACAAAACTATTTATTTTATCGGTAGTTTGTCTTGCCTAGTAGTATAGAAAAAATTACATGAGGGACAGAGAGGGTAGAGGTTGTAGCTGCTTTTACAGTAAGATCCATTAAGGTTTCTTCCCACCAGCCCAATCTTAGCCAAAAGAAGGCAGGGCTGTTAGTACTAAAGAGTGAGTAGTTAGAGAATTGCTGCCAAAGACTTCATCATCAATACAATCATGTTAGTGACACGTGCAAACAAGTATCCAGGCCAGAATTACTTCTTTAAAATACATTTTCCCCCTCAACTGTAATCATTAGGATATCATTCAATGCTGCACCTTTTAATTAAATATAGCTATTTCATTTTTATCTAGAAGTCTATGTAGTACATTTCTGAAATGATGAGTAAAAAAGAAAATCACTCCAGGCAGCTACATTTTATGTGTAGCACACACAGCTGCCACTTGAAGCACAGCTCACAATCAACTTGATAAGTCAATCAATTTTCATTTTTGTCCTCATCTCCTAGGTAACCGGAGCATCCATCCAGACCCTTGTCAAAGGAGAACATTTAAAAAGCAATATGTATTCATAATCTGTTTTCTTCACACACTGACTTAATAGAAAAGAGCTTTCCATGCGTGAATTTAAACCACAGCAATGCTACATTTTCTTTGATTCTGTGAGAGAGCTTGACGGGAAACATTCCATAGAATACAACATCATTGTACTTCAGTCTCTTATGATCCATCAGGAATGAAAACAGGACCACCTGCTATTTCTATTATGCGTTTAATGTGAATAACAAGCATCCCACCGCTGGTTATTAAAACAAATTTTAAGCCATCTGACATTACACTTATCACTCCTCCCTTGTCTCATGGCTCTGAGAAACACACAGCTTGAGGGTGGGTGCATTGGGGTCAGTCTTTTGATGTGAGTACAAGGCATTTGACCTCAAAGGAAGTCATTTATCTGTCAAAAAACATCTTGGAGAGAAAGCATTATGTAAAATGTAATTATAAAACAGTTTTATTGGCACAAGGTAGAATGGAAAAAATCCAGCAGTTGCAAAAAGCATTAAGTTTGTCTTACCTGAAATCCTCATGGTCTGTGAACTCATGAGACAAATAGAACATTTGTTGTATTTAGCAACGAAGCTTTCAGGAAGTCATGGATCTTTCTTGCCTTGTTGACATAGTTCACTGACTATACTACATAAGTTCACCTGGGCCTGACTACAGTTACCTGAACACAGTTAACTGGTTTGTTAGTTTGTTCCTGTGGGATATTTTAACCCATGCCCTGTAAAGATTCAAAGCTAAATGTGGCCATATTTTTGGGGAAATATTTATGAAATTAGAACTGTAGAGAGAAAATCTTGGAAACCATTTGAAGTTCTGGTTCCAGATCCCAAACAAGACAAAGCTCAAGTGTAGACATGGTGTTCACTTTGGGAGAACTCCTGCCTGAAAATCCATCCTGGTTCTCTGGATATTTTTGTGGGAAGAGTAGGAACTTCTTGTTTTCATTTTGGGTCTCAACTATAAAATAGAAAGTGGTCATGGGAAGGGCATTAAGCTTGCTCCAGTTCTAAACATAATAATTTTATCATGTTTAGATAGGTGATTAACACTTAGGAGTTTTTCCCCCATCTATTAATATAGACTACATTTATTTAAAATACTCCCAAACGTGGAAGGGAGTTCATATTTAATGAGCTATTGTTAAGAGTTCAGAATATGATTGTGCAGGTGTCCACAAACTATAACACAGCAAAAAACAAGCAATGCTGTTGTGATGGTCCATCTTGATTGTTAAGGTGCTCAATAATCACCTTTGAAAACAATCTTAGGGTCTATCAGGTAATTTCTAGATTAGGTTAATTAAGGTGGGGTTGGAGTCCTGACTCAATGAAAAGGAGAAAGGCACTTAAATTCCAGACTCATAACTTTCTGCTTGCAAAGTAGTAGATGCAATGTGACCAACTGCCACAAGAGCATGCCATCCTGACTTGCCTCTTCTTGATAGTCCTCCAACTGCAAGCCAAAAATAAACTTCTTCCTCCTTAAGTTGCTTTTGACAGCTACTTTGTTGCAGTAATAGAAAAGTATCTAATACAACTGTGTATTTGAACTTTACTCTCTCTGAGGAAAGCTTATCTTTATCAATTTGCAACAAAATAGCCAAACTCCAACCAGTGTGAGACTTTTTCTGGTATAGATGAACCAATTGATGTACCAATTAATTCAAGGATCATGACACTATACCATTCAAGTAAATGCCTTCTGTTTTCTAAAAGAAAGGGGTACTGCAGACTAAGCCACCAATATTTTATAAACAACTGGTGTAAACTTGTATCTCTCAGGTACTGATAAGAACTTGGTAATAAACAGTTGAACATTTCTGGAAGCATCTTGATTTTTGTCTTGGTAAACTTAAGAGTGTCAGAGACGTTTTACTAAATGTAACATGAGACAGTGCAGATTTAGGTTTGATAAGAAGTTTGTCTCTAACAGAGCTTTGAGGCTCTCATGTGATCCTTGATGAGAAGAATTTCAGTCAATATCCAGGGCTTTGAGAAGTTCAGTGTCACAGACAGTCAGATCTAAAATGGCTCATGGCATTGTTATCTATGAATGATTAAAATTTGAATTATAGTCAAACTCAAAATGTATTATCTATACAGAATTATAAACTATTTTTATATTACAATACATATTATAAAACATTTTATTTATGTATTCTCTCTCTATACTTCTCTCTCCTCTCTGGACTTCTCTGCTTTGTCATCTCTCAATCTCTCTATCTCTGCCTCTGTCTATATTAAACAGTTTCCCAAATGTTAGATGTAATGGCTGGGAAAAAGGACAAAAAAAATCACTAGAGTCTGAATGTTTTGAAAGCAGAAGCTGTTTCCCTATCAACTGTTGTTAACAGGAAAAACATATGTTTTATTCTGAGAGAAAACTATGAAAAATAACTTTTGTGTTTGGAACATTTAATGCAGGAAACTATTATCATCAGTCTTTTGTTTCCCACTGCCCTACTTTCAGTCCTACTGTGGAAAGAGTTATTCTGCATTTCCTGAACAGAATCTTGGATCACATCCATCATCTAAATAACCCTATGTCAGTCATTTGTCTGTATAGATTCATGTTGTGATTATTATGTTATTTTTGAAGTTTCTTTTATTTTCAAGTGCAGATATCAGGAAGGCATCCTGCTCTCTTAACGTTCTCTGGACCTTGATTTCTAACTTTACTTTCATTCTTGCTGTCGGTATTTCTGGCTACACCAAGATCATGAAGCAGAAGGGATGCGAGAGGACTTGCTCATCCCAGTGTATACACCAGCACTGCCTGAGTGGCCATCAGCGTCTTCAGAGGCAGCAGATGTTGGCAAATGGCTCTTTTGCTTCATTGTATGGAACTAGGATGCAGCTGCTCTGTGGACCTTTGTCAGCCAGGGACCATTTCTCTGCTCTTTCTTAGCATGGTTGGTCAGCTTCTATCTTGGTCACATTGGGAGCCATACACTACTGTTTGTGAGTGCATCTTTTGAACAAGATAAGGAGAAAAAGTCTTTTCTGTATCAAAAAAAAAAAAAGAGAATAACATAGTTTGACAACACTTTTGCCCCCCTGTTTCTTTCTCTTATTAAACGTCTAAAGTGTTTGCTAAAATAAGAGTTGCGGAATTGGGATTTGACCTCATCTTTCCAAATAGTATCACATTTCTGTGGTGGAGCAGATCCCTTCACAGTATTTGAATAACTTATCTTCTTGATTTAGTCTTTCAGTTTCAAGTGCAGGCCAGTGCTGTCTCAGCAGCCTTCTCTCAGGATCACCCTAAACCAATGACAAAGGTACAGTTCACTGGGCATGGGACATCACAAGCTTGTTCCTTGTTTGGAGGAAAGGTGAGGGTACCAAAACTGTACAGCAGTGTCTTTTTTAGGTGAACTTGGGTTGGGAGTGCTCCTCAGCTTGCCTCTTCCGATGTTTGAAATTCAGTGTTTGAAATTAGCTCCATTAAGTCTGTGTACTAAGGCAGATTTTATTGGGGGCTCAGTTATGTTTCCCTTTGTGTATCCAGTTCTAGCATTTCATTTTCACACAAGCTTTTGTGATGTTATAGTTCAAATAAGGGGGAATTTTACTTTTTACTTTCTTGTGAACTTGAAGAACTTCCATGGGGAGTAAGAGAAGGCCCACTTGATTTTCTGTGGAAGGTTTTCTCCTCGTTGCTCATATGGGGAGCTTCCTTAGAGTCCCCACACTGATAATAAATTAGTAAGGTAGTCTCACAGGCAATAGAAGGAAACTTTGGGCTTTCTGACATCAGTATGATGAATACACATATTAATTATATATAAAAAAGGGATGGGAGTTCAAAATTCAATTGTGTTTCCAGAACAACTCCCTGGTCTTCCAGAGTTTCAACTTTCAACATTGAACTTTCCAAAATATGAACCACAGCTTGATCCTAGAGATGAATTTACCACATCCTACTTTCGGCATGAACAGGTTTCAGTCATCGTCCCATCATCATCATCATCATCATCATCATCATCATCACCATCATCATCATCATCATCACTAAGAATGTGATGAATTCAGAGTTTTGATATGGCTAAGAGGAAATAAAAGTCACCCTAAACATCCAGGGAAAGTCCTCTTGCCAACATAGATGTAAGTGAGGCAGAATAGGACTTAAATCAAGAACTTACGCAGGGTAATAGATAGGGCAAAGCACCCCTCATACCTTTTAGACTCCAGCTGAATCGTGCACTAGAGTTAATGGAAACTGCAGGCAGAGCATATGAGAACGAGGGTCACCACTTCAGGGAATTTTGGTAACAAGCTTGATAAGATGCCAGGCTTCAATTTTATTGTTCCCACTCACATGGAGAGCTATCCTGTGAGTGTGTTTAAGGAGCCTAGGAGGCTCTAGGCAAATAGTCCTTTTGGATGCCTTTTCTTTTTATTATAAATACAGTGTAATGACATGCCTCATTTCCCAGTTAGAGCCATAATGGCTTATTCAGATCCATCATAGAAGGGTCACTTAGGGACTGTTAGGCAGACATGTGCTTTGGCTGCCAACAAATGTATCTAGACCTCTTGTTACACTGCACTTCACTGTAGTGTGTTTCTGCATGAGTTAAATGAGTCTGGGAAAGGGAAAGGGAATTCATGCCATGAATCTTGGTCATCTTCCCTTTGTCTGTTTATCACAATCCCACTATCATGGTTCTTTCCTTTGAGATAAATAAGGCCAAGACAAAATTAATCATTAAAAAGTGTGCTGATTTGGGGATCTAGGAGATGGCTCAGTCATTACAGTCCTTACTGCTGAAGAATTAAGGCTTGATTGGGAAGGTGTGGGGAGGAGAAACATGGGAGGAGTCAGGGAAGGAATTGAGGACTGACTATGATCAAAATACATTGTATACATGAATGTAATTCCCGTAGTGTTAATGAAAATATTATGTGAAAAATGAATAAGGACTTGGGGTTGGATGTCATTAACCCCAGTGCTTGAAGTTTGAGACAGGTAAGGTCTCTTGGTGCTGTTGACTGTCCAATCTAGGTTCAAGGCCAGTGAGAGGTCCTGTCCCAAATAATTCTAAGATGGAGAATGATAGAGGAACACACTCACTCATTGCTTACTGTTGACTTCCACATACAGATACAGACAGACAGACAGACACACACACACACACACAGAAAGGAGAAGGGGGGAGGGAGGGAGAGAGGGAGAGAGAGAGAGAGGGAGAGAGAGAGAGGGAGAGGGAGGTGGGAATCTAGACCACTTTAAAATACAGTATCTGGATACAGACACTTTTCTTTGAGTATTGACACTTCAATTGATGATTCTATTCACTTGTTTTCTAGACATGTCAATTATATAAGTTAAATAATTAAATTTAGTATACTGACCATAGCAATCTGTTCTTCTTTAAAGGTTACATTTGCAAAGGAACCACATAATCCTCATAGAAATGACTCCTTAACAGATAAGGGATCAAAGAGAGACTAATGCTTTCTGTCTTTATTTTAACTTTATTATAATTTTTTTCAATTTCATTCTTACTTTAAAACAATTAATAGAATTTACTTTTTCAGCCCAAAGCCTTATTTACCCACTCAGACATCACAGCATCATGGCATCAACCTTTAATTGTAGAGTTTCTGCTTCATGCAGGTTTCAAATGATCTTCAGTGAGGCGGTGACTCTGAGAAGAATGAAGTATGAGTATAAATTTCTAACCATGAAGCACAGATGCATGTGGCTTAGACTAGTTGTTGGTAAACATATATTGAGTACTTTCACCCTACCTGATAAAAGAGACCTCTACTTCTAGAACTCAACTTTGATGTGCTCCTCAGCCTGGTGGGAAGGCAATGTTTATCTTCCATTTGCAATTGTTTCCAGGGTCCATGAACTGTGGTTTGATGAATCAAGAGATCTGGAGACCAATACTATCTATCAACATTTTTATGATTGATAATCTCTTTGACTTTTGTCCATGTTTCTGTTAAAACTCAAAGCCATGGTATTTACCATGCTAGCTTCATCTTGCTCCTTACCTATATTTTTAAGTTTGAGGGTGACAGACTTCTTTCTTAAACTTCTGGATAGCATTCAAAGACTAACCTTTTAATATAGATTGTTTTTACTTCAGTCAAGAACTTTGATGCTGACAGATCATAAGATCATACAAATATTAACAATCTAAAGCATAATATTAAAAATGAAAGTCAACATTTATTACTGTATAAATGATAGGCAAACATTTCACAGGTATTGTTTTATTTAATAATGTACCGCATATTAATATTATATTGAGTAGATGCCAGCCAGTCTATATACAATTCAAAATGCATAGGCAAAATTTCATAATTATGCCACAAGAAAGGATATATAATTTAGAAGCTAAGGGAAAAATTTTATTTGTTGCCTTTTTAATAAAAATAAATAATTGATGAAATGGATTTAAAAAATGTAGCCTAATTGGAGCAAAGCATTACTGACCTAATCTAGACATGCTAGATTAACTTATTAATTTTATATGTTCTTACAAACTAGGAGAAACATAGTTGATCACATATATTTTTGATTACTTACTATGCTTAAGGGATATTATAATAGATAACCCTCTCATGGAATTAAGAATGATATGTAAATTGTTTTTTAAAAGAAAGAAGACTTTAACCTTTAGTCTTTAAGTGGTATCAAAGATCTAAATCAATATGGATTAGCATACTATAATCGACAGTAAATCTTCCTCAAGGATTAAAAGCACACACATATCAGCAACAACAGAAACACTCCTGGGAAGATGGAAATAACATAGTGAGGACATTCTGCTTGTTCATGTACCTGTACTATGTAAATATACACATGGCTTTTAGGTGATGTATGCAGACATCTATCTGAATTAAAGGGTAAGAACTCTCATCAGGCAGGGACAGTTTTCAGAATTTTGCTTCACTCCCACTCACATCCAGTTTGCACACTCCCCTTATTTTCCCTCTCTAAAATATCACACAATCTATTACACTACTCTAAAAATATGAAGGATCATACTAATCAATCAACTTTAAGCCAGGCATGGTGAAACATACCTCTAATCTTATGACTTCAGTAGTTAAGGTGGAAGGATCAGTAATTCAAGACCAGCCTGGGCTACATGAGATGCTGTCTCAGAAAACCATGAACTCTATACAACATAATTAAATAGGTTTAATGACCCCCCCAACACATATGTATTTATTTTTAAAATTTATTTCAGTCTCTTGTCTGATGCCAGAATAGGCACCATGAAAGCTTCCAAAGGAGGGAGAAAGGAGGGAAGCAACCAACTTCTCTACTCAGCTATGATGCCTGTGAACCACAACATCAACAAGCACATCACAGCAACACTAAGGGTCCAGGAGTGTCAAGGTATGACACATACCTTGGAGGTAACCAACAGCTCTGCAATTGGACTTCAGGCTCACTCAACAAGAAGAAGAAAATCATGACTTGTACTAGAAACCTGGCCAACTACACAGGGTTAGTAATGTCATGAAGCTTGGAAAGAACATACAGCTGGGACTTTACGAGCATAATACCTAACTACATTCTAAATATTTTTTCTTTATTCCAACAGATGAATGTAGTCCTCACCCCAATCAAGGAAATTTTTTTTTCCAACAGAGACCACTACAGAAAACCACAACCAATAAAAATGCAGAGTTGTTGAGCCTAGTCCCAAGGGATACATCTACAAAACAACTCCCACACCTAAGTCTCAGGTAACATTCTAGAAGAGGGGCAGAAAGATTGTAAAAGCCAGAGGATCAGGGAGTTTGCTATGATATTGGGTCTCCTAATAATGTCTGAAGCCACACGCATAAAATTTCACCAAAACATGAGTTGAACTAGGACAACAACAGATATTCTAAAGTGAATGGGAAAAAGCCCATGAGGCCTCAACCCTACACATCATTATTTGGACCTTTATTGTGATATAATTCATAACTGCATCATGCAGTTCACAAATTAGTTCATAATCCAGTGTTTCTTAGTATGTACACCACATACCATATGTGGTGCAAGTGACTACCACAAGCAGTTTTAGCCAAGTATGTATGAGATGCTTTGTTAGTAGTTACTGATATTTCCTCATTATTCTGCTCCATCTGTTTTCATCCTCACTCTTAAGCTGCCACAACTTTCTATATGTATTTGGCTATTCTAAACATATGTTAAAAATGTTCTTCCCATCTAAGTATAAATATTTATTCTTCAGCCAGTCTTCACCTCACTTTCAAACAACACAGTATTCGTGTTCATCCTATTCTTACAAATGGTAGTGTGCCGGTCAGTTTCTATTGGCTTGACACAGAGTCATCTGGGAAAGAGGGACTCTCAATTAGGGAAATTTTTATCACAATTACTTCTATTGACCTGTGAGCATGTTCATGGCAATTGTTTTTCAATTACTAATTGATGTAGACTTGTCCAGTACACTGTTGGTGATACTATTCCTAGACAGGTAAGCCAATATAAGAAAAGTAGCTGAACATGCTAGAGGAAGCAGATCAGTAAATAGCATTCTTCCATGGTCTATGCTTCAATTCCTGCCTGCAGGTTCCTTTCTTGGCATCACTCTATGGTCGAGTGTAAACTGTAGGCTAAAATTAAACTTTACATCCCCCCCGAACTTACTGTTGGTCCTGGTGTTTATCACCACAACAGAAAATAGCCTAGGACATGTAGGATCTTTTTTGAATAGTATTCCATGTATAACAAAATATGCACTATGTTTTTTATCTAGTCAATGGTTTATAGATACTTAGGTTGATTCTATATCTTAGCTAATATGAATAATGCTGTAAAACACCAGACTTTAGATATCTCTTCTACATGCTAATTTTATTTCCATATACGTATGCATATAGCATCTCTCTCTCTTTCTCTCTCTCTCTCTATATATATATGTGTGTGTGTGTGTGTGTGTGTGTATATATATATATATATATATATGATTGCTGCATCAAATTATATTCTATTTTAATAATTGAGGAACTGAATTCATTTACATGTCTACTAATGATGTACAAGTATTTGTCTTTCTCCTTGTAGCCACAAACATTTGTTTTCTTTGAAAACAAATTACTTCTGGTTGTCCTTATGGGCAGATATAAAAAAAGGCATTTGCTAGACCAATAGCTACCTGCCATGTACCAGGAGATGTGTCAATCTGCTCAAGTAAGGACACCGCATCTGGTACAGCAGCTGCAATTGGAGTCACCATATTGGATTTTCTACAGTCACCTGTTGTTCTCCATGGTCCAACTATCTTTGGGACTAGCCACATAGGAGAAGTAAAGTGAGATGTGGTGGGAACTACAGCCCCTGCATCCTTCAAGTTCTTGATGGGGGCAGTAACTTCTGCAGTTTCTCCAAGGATGTTGTACTGTTTTTGATTTACTATTTTCCCCTGGCAGAGGTAATTATAAAGGCTTTTTAGCTTTTCCATTTAGCTTTTCCAACCATAATAGCCCCCAAAATACAGGTCAGGGAACCATCGTGGGAATTCTGCCAACTTCTGAGTATATCTGTCCCAATTATACATTCTGAGATCGAGGAAATAATCACAGGATGAGTTCAGGGACCCACTGGACCTACTGTGCATTGGACTTCAGTCAAAAATCCATTAATCATCTGACCTCCATAAGCTCCTACAGACCATGGAAAGACTGATTGTTTCATTCCCCCCAAACTACCATTCACGGACTTACAGAATGCCTTATCCACTGTCATAGTATTCCACACAGCATTACTTCTGATTAAGGAACTCATTTCACAGCCAGAGAAGTGTGACAGTGGGCCCATGATCATGGGTTCCATGGGTCTACTATGTTCCCCACCATCCTGAAGCATCTGGCCTGATAGAAAGATGGAATGGCCTTTTGAAGACACAGTTACAGTGTTAGTTAGGTGGCAGCAGCCTGGAGGGCTGGCACAGTCTTCTCCAGGAAGTGATATATGCTTTGAATCAGTGTCCAATATATGGTACTGTTTCTCCCATAGCCAGGATCCATGGGTCTGGAAATTAAGGGGTGGAAAAAGGAATAGTTCCAATCATTATCACCCTTAGTGATCCCCTAGGGAATTTTTTGCTTTCTGTTCCCATAACCCTAAGTTCTTCTGGCCTAGAAGTTTTGGTTTCAGAGTGGGGAGTGCCCCTGCCAGGAGACACAACAAACATTCTATTACAATGGAAGCTCAGAATTGCCCCCGGCCACTTTGGGCTTCTGATGCCCTTAAGGCAATAGTTTTAAAACAGAATAACAGTGTTAGAGGGATGATTGATTCAGATTACCAAGAAGAAATTGGATTGCTTCTCCAAAACGGAGGTAAGAAAGATTATGCTTGGGGTACAGGAAATCCTTTAGGGCATCTTTTGGTGCTACCATATCCTGTGATGTCAATGGGATACTACAACAACCTCATCCAGATAGGATGACAAATGGCACAGACCCTCTGGAACAAAGGGATGGTTCACTCCTCCAGGAAAAGAACCAAGATGTGCTGAGGTGCTTGCCATGGGTGGAAGAAATACTCAATGAATAATAGAGGAAGGTAGTTATAAATACAAACTAAAGAAATATAAACAACTACTAGAAATAAGAATTATAATTGACATGAGTGTTTCTGTTGTATTTTCTTAAGATATTTGTATTTCTTTCAATTTAATTATCATGTAACATCAATCAATGATTATCATATTTAAGTTTTGAGATACTAAAAAAGTCCCTCAAGGGACATGGTCATCTGTTCTAAAATTTATAATGTGCTTGAAGGTGTTTGTGGGATAGTTATATCATGTTAGACATAATTATAACCTGGTTATTGATAGTATTTGGAAATTAAGCATGACAGAAAGGAGATGTGATTGTGTGTTACATTGACAAGGGGTAGACTTGTGGTAGATATTCTTTATTATCAACTTGACTGTATCTGGAATTAACTAAAACCCAAGTGGCTGGGTATGTCTGTGAGGGATTTTTCTTTATTACATAACTGGAAGTGGGAAGACACCTTTAATCAGATATTTAGAGGTGGGAAGATTCACCTTGAACTGGGGCACACCTTCTGCTGGCAGTCTATATAAAGGGCATGGAAGAAGAAAGCCTGCTCCCTTTGTCTCCTTGCCCTTCAGTGGATTTAGATCCTACTTCTTTCAGATTCTAGTGCAAACTGAGACATCCAGCCTTATGAATAGAACAATTACTGGATTCTTGGCCTTTCAGTTGGTAGACAATTGTTATTGGATTAGCTGGACGATGGCCTATAAGCTATTCTAATACACACACACACACACACACACACACACACACACACACACAAATTTATTCTATCACATCTGTTCCTATATAGAACCCTGACTAATCCACACTGTAAATAGTAAAATTATTATTCTTGTGTAAATCATACTTTGTATTCTGATATTAGAATCAGAATGAGTGATTTTTCAGGTTGAAGGGCTAAGATTACCTCAAGACTTTCCCATCAAAGGTTTTCTTTCTATTGCAAAATATTTCTTAATGTGATTTCAAGTACATTCCTGGCAACTATTCTTAGTACTTAAAACTGGCTACTAGGAAAATGACTGCAGAGTTACAATGTTGCCTTGGGTCCCAGGTCTACCCATTAACTTCTTGTAATTTGGCAGCCTCAGGAAGCACTTAGGCAGATCACTACCTTATTCTAACACTTTAGAAGTTGACAGTTCTTGCAAAGCTTTACATTCCAGGTGCCATGATGAACTTCTTAATAAGTAGCAAAGATTTATTTTCTAGTTGGGGGTTGTTCAAGTGAATAGACATTTTATGTTGATGAAATGGGAAGGAAATTCCAAAATATTCAAGAGACATACATACTGAAGGCAGACATGACAACTTCACAAAGAACACTAGTTGAATTGAATTTTTAAAAAGAAGCCAATGTGAATGTTAAAAATATAAAGACAGTTTCTAAAAAGCCAAGTGGAACATACAGGGTTATGCATCAGATATATTTGGAAATTGGAAACATAGAGTTGGATTCAGATATCATTCAACCAATTTTGAATAAATACTTTCTGAATGGTGGCAGCGAGTATATGCATATGTGTTCTCAATGAACTATTTTAGGTGTTTAATAACTCACTGTACACTTAGGAATGAACAAGGCAGAGAACTAGGTAGATGCAATTTAATACCTTCAACACAGTTGCTTGTTCTGTCTCTTTCTCCTACAGGTAAAGTTTCCTAAATAATGTGAATTATCCATGAGTTACAACTGGAAAAAAACTGGTATTCAAATTCTATCTATTGAGAGATATAAAAGCAAAAATACTTAAAAATACACTTGAGTTTTTAAAGGAAGCCCCTAGTTTTTAAGACTTTTGAGTGCTTCCACTTCAGGCTTTATCACTAAATATTATGAAAAAGCTATAAAGTTTGACAGCTCTGTTTAAGCAAGATGAATGAAATGACACCAATTTGGTTTTAGCTTTCAGGAAACAAGACTTTGTTGGCTTAAGTGAAAATATCAACAAAAATCACTTTCTGATACTTTAACAAAGTATTCTGATTTCTCAACAAATATTTCAGCAATATAGCTTAATATATCAGTAACATTTTTAACATGGAAAATATTTTAAGTAAATTTTCCAAATTTTTTATTTAATATTCCAGATATTTTATATTTTTTTATATTTCCATATTTACTCGGCAGTGGGATAAGTGTATGATGGAACAGGACATGCAGATAAGTAGATAACAGAATCTCTGGAAACATGACTCTGTAGGCATCATCTATTTATGTATTTATCATTTATCCATTTATCTCTCATCTATCTCTCATCTGTCTATATATACATACCTATCTGTCTATCTATCTATATGCATCTATCCACCTATCTATTATCTATCTATCCTTCCTTCCTTCCTTTCTTCTTTCCTTCCTTCCTTCCTTTCTTCCTTCTCTCATGCAATACATCCCAAACTGCAGTTTCCCCTCCTTCCATCCCTCCCAGTCCCCCCTCCACTTCCCCTTTTCCTTAGTTGAACTACCCCTCTGCTTCCTTTTAGAAAATAGTAGGCCTCCCAGGGATATCAGCTAAATGTGACACAACAAGATGCAATAAGACTAGGAACAAACCCTCAAATCAAATTTGGATGTGACAACCCAGTAGTAAGAAAAGGGTCCCATGAGTAGGCAAAAAAGTCAGACACACCCACTCCTACTGTTATGAGCTCTGTAAAAACACCAAGCTAACCGCCATAGCATATATGCAGAGAACCTGGTACAGACCCATGCAGGCTCCGTGATTGCTGTCTCAGTCTCTGTGAGGGTCCAAGAACCCTGCTTAGTTGATTCTGTGGGCCAGGTTCTCCTGGTGACTTTGAGCCCTCTGGGTTGTTTATAACCTTTTCTCCCCTCTTCCACCGGGTTCCCTGAGCTCCAAAGGGAGGGATCAAAAGGATATCTACAATTTGGGCTCTCTCTCCACCTAGTGTTTGGATGTGGGATTCTGCTCCCATTAGCCGCCAGGGGAAGCCTCTCTAATAAAGATTGGTCTAGTTACCAATCTATGAGTATAGCAGAATATATTTGGAATCATTTCAATGATTATTATTTTTTGCCAATTATGTTTGTTTTACTCTAAGACTCATGGCTACCAGCCTCCCATTCCTGGCCGTCTAGGCAGTGTTAGGCATGGACCCCCTCTCATGGGGTGGATCTCAAGTTAGATCAGTCATTGGTTGGCCACTACTACAAGTTCTTTGCCACCATCGTGCCGGCGTATCTTGCAGTCAGGACAGATTGTAGGTCAAGATTTTGTGGCTGGGTTGGTGACCTGGTCCCACAACTGGATACCTTGTCTGGTTACAGAAGATAGCCAGTTCAGGCTTAGTATCCTCCATTACTAGGAAGCCTTGCTAGGGTCACCCTCATAGGTTACAGGAAGTTTCCATTGCACTAGGTTTTCAAGTCTCTCCAGAAATGCCCCCAAGTTCCCATCATCTTCCTATGCGCGCTCTCTCTCTCTCTTTCTGTGTGTGTGTGTCTCTCTCTCTGTCTCTGTCTCCTCCCACAGCTGATTCTTCCTGTTCCCAGCTCCACTTGCCCTTAGTCTACCTGCAAAATCTGTTCTATTTCTCCTTCCTTGGGAGATCTGTATGTCCCCCCTAAAGTCCTCCTTGTAATCTAGCCTCTCTGTGTCTGTGAATTGAACCATTATTACTCTTTACTTAATAGATAATATCCACTTATACGTGAATACATACCGTGATTGTTTTTGTGGGTCTTGGTTCCCTCACTCAGGATTTTTTTTTTCTAGTTCCATCCATTTTCCTGCAAATTTCATAATGTCATTTAGCAGCTGAATAATATTTTGTTGTGTATATGTACCCCATTTTCTTTATCCATTCTTTTGTTGAAGGACATCTAGGTTGTTTCCAGTTTCTGGCCATTATGAATAAAGCCACTATGAACATAGTTGAGCAAGTGCTGTTGTGGTAGGATGGAATGTCCCTGGGTATATGCCCAAGAGTGGTATAGCTGGGTCTTGAGGTAGATGGAAGCAACACTTCTGTATAGGTTGTCAATGTCTGTAGTTTTGAGTGCTATTCTGGACCAGTTGTGGTTATTAAAGTATTTTCTTCCCTTGTAAAGCTCTGTTAAAGAGCTTTGTAAAAAAAAGTATCATACAATGTTATTAAAAATCATGAGTAAAAATAAGTACCATGCATTCAACTCTCATACAATGTTTTCTGTCCTGTTCAATGAATACAGAACAAAGACCTTTGTTTGGGACAGGCACACAGATATCACACACACACACACACACACACACACACACAGAGCAATGGGGAAAGATTATGCTTCTACACATACTCAACAGACAGACTACCAATAGAGCAGTAATCACAAATGAAAAAGGGAGAGAAGACAAGAATTCAAATTTGTGCTCAATCATGATCAAACTAATCCAAGAGCAAGTTTCTATCTTTATTCCTCAATGCAACATTGGCATTGGCACATTTTGATGTCTTTAGAGATTTTTAATGTGTTAACCAACACACACAAGAATTAAAAAATAACTTAATTGACATACTGTTATTGAATAGATAGCTGAATATTTGAAAAAAATTGAATATAAAATTTAAGTATTAAGTCTAGGTTTTTTAATAATTTAGGAAGAAACTTTGAAACTAATATATTTCTTAAATCTCACATCAATGAGCTCTCTTAGTACGTAATGCTTTGTATTTAATTTAATATTTGCATCTATTGTACAAAAGATTCTAATGATATGAGACTATGAAAATATTTCTAGAAGAGATAGAAAACAAATTTAGTGAACTGGATTACTATGCTGAAGAACTTCTGAATAAAAATTGCTTAAGCAGGTGTATCTGTGGTTTAATTTAACAACACTTAAATAAATAAATTGAATTATTTTGTTGAACATGATACTCCGGATATAATTTTAGTATAAAAGCTTGTTTGAAATTATAGTAAATGTCTCATAAAGTCTGGAAATACATAGCAGAAACGAATTCTGAAAGAATTGATTAGTTTTGAGATTCCTTGTATTTTTTTAGTTTTTTCAGTTGCTTGTCTATATAGGAAAACTTATCCAGATACCTTTGTTGACTTACTTTTCTCTTTTTTGTTGTCATTCTTTATTTTCTTGAAATCACTTACTAAGAAAAGTTTTATTCATATCTGTTTTTTTTTTTTTTTTTTTTTTACATTTTTATTTTTGGAGAAAGGTTTTCTCTGTTGTAACTCTGGCTGTCCTGGAACTCACCCTGTATAGACCAGGCTGGCTTCAAACTCACAAAGATCTGCCTGCCTCTCCCTCCTAAGTGCTGTGATTAAAGACATGTACCACCACTGCCTGGCTCATATCTGTATTTTAAAGTCCTCTTTAGGAGCCCAAACAAAACAATTATCTAGACCCAAAACATTACTCTACTTGCCCTGCTCATTCCAAAGTTTCCCTCTCAGTCACTCCCTAAGAATTTTTTACTTTATAGTGACATCATCTTCTTGGGGAACTCATTACCCTTGCTTCTGCTGATCTCCTGATAGCCTTAGGACTTCTCTGTATTTCCAGTTTGAGTCTTTGCTAAAATTAATGGAGATGCCTGTCTTCTTTGATAAAACTTATAAAATACTATGTTGTAGAAAAAGGTTAAAACCATATTCTTCTGTTTCCTCTATTTTGCCCCAAAAAATACAAAATTATTATTTATTATCCACTTCATCTGGTAAGACTAATGAAGCAATCTCCAGGAGCTAGATCCTCATTTAGTTGGCATTTTGGGGTAGATGTGAAAAGATTTTCCCAAAATGTATACTCAAGCTTATGGGGACAATGTTCTTGCTTGCCATTTCAGGAAAGGGAGGTGTTCTTATTCCTCATACAACCCTTCCTGTGGGTTAGTGTGATGGATCTATCATGACAACTGATAACACTCAGATGGAAGTAGATCATCTTGTTGGGGGCTACTAAATAAGCAGGCTTCCTAGTGGGAAAATAGGCATGTTAAGGATATACCACTTATATTTGACAGCCTTGTGTTTTTTGGGTATAAAATAAAGCAAATAGTTCCACATGTGTGTAAATTTTGCTACCTTTATACAGTTTATCTATGTGAGTAGAAAAGAAAAAACATATAAGAATGGGACTTTGGTGTATGCTAGAAGGGCTTTTAGGTCACATATGGGAATGTGTTTAATAAGATCCCAGGATATGCTTTTTTTCTATTTCTTTGTGGGTATGTCCATTTTCCTTTGACCATCTCACACTCCACCTTTTAAAATCAGTTAGGTAATCGTCATCTCAAGATAATCCTGATGAAAAATTGCTTAAGCCTGGTAACTCTGGAGGCTGCTTAGTCACGGATTCCCAGTTCTGGATTGTATGTGAATGGAACAGCTGTCTGTTCCTCTACTTTAATAATGATAGTAAATATAACTATTATATCTGATATGTAAAATATATACAAATTTAAACATATATGGAAATATTTAGTGTAAGCAAATGAATTTGAACATTGAGAATGACAAAAGGAATGACAACCATAATTAGAAAGGATTAGGTGTTGTATGTTGAATTTCTGGGCTTTCCTAAGAATCTCATGGTGAAATATATCAAGGCATCTCTTCACTAGTGGATATAGGTATAAGTGTGTGATATAAATAAAAAAAGAACTGTGTGGAATCTATGTTACTAAAGCATCATTGAAACAGTATTGTAGAGTGAATGTGTTAGTCCCTAACCTCTAATGGGATAGTTCTTAGAGCATCATTGATCACAGACCAAATGTGTGCATCTCTGACCTCTAATTGAACAGTGCTTGAAGCCTTTGGGAGATAAGGAGGGCAGAGCAACTATGATAGGATTAATGCCATTTTAAGAAGAGTGATCACAGAATTTGATTCGTCTCTCAGCCCAAAGAGGGTACCAGAAGATGGCCAGGAGGTGGACTTTCAGCAGACCTTGGGTCTGTTGACATCTTAATCTTGGATTTTTAATATCTAGAACTCTAGGAGATCAATGTATATTATTTAGGCCATCTGGCCCATGGCGTTTTGTGATAATGACCTGTTTTATTTTCATTTATATTGCTATGATAAAATATCTCACAAAAACCAACTTAGGGAAGTCCAGGATTTATTTCAGTTTACAAGTCCAGGTTACAGTCCATCCTTGTGAGTAAGTCAAGGCAGGAACTTCAAATTGCCTGAATCATCACATCCATATTTAAGAGCAGAAAGAAATCAAAACATACATGCCTCCCTGCTTGATTGTTTATGCTCAAGATTACTCTAATCTTAAATAGCTAGGAACCCTGTGCTTAGGGTGTGGTGCTCCCCATAGTGGATTGCATCTTCCCACATCAATTAACTGAATTAATTATCTTAATCCTCCACAGACATGCTCACAGTCCAAACCAATGTAGAAAACCCCTCATTGAGAATTTTTTCCCTAAGGAGATTCTAGGTTGTGTCAAGTTGACAAAACTAACTCTCACACAACCTGAGCGGACTAATATATGAATTTATGTCAGTGTCACAATGTGGTATTATTGGGATTGTTTGGAAAGATCACTATAAACTTGGTGGACCAAACACCAGAACTATATTCTTTCACCTTCCCGAGGCCATTAATATGACATTATTACGTTTCCAGAGCTGTGTTTCCTACAAAGATTCATGCAGAGATTGTATCCACGCAATCTCCTAGCTTCTGGTAGTTGTGGAGATTTAAAGTATACATTTTTAGTGGCCAATGCTATGCATTCTCTTTTGATGAACATTGGGTATTTAGTTACATTGAAATTAGTCAAACAGTATGTTTTAAGGCAAAAAGTAAATGTTTCGGATCTAATTTTCTAAGCTGCAAATTTCTAGTTAATTCTGAATAACTAGAGTTGTTCAGGTTCGTTTGAAAAATTCTGAATCCCCATCATTTTACTCTTATTGCTTTATTCTTTTGGCATTTAATGCTCTTAAAAATTCAATTCAAACTTTAGTTAACTCATAATAAGAAACTCTTAGGCATTGTATTTTGTCCTAAGCTCTTTAACAAACATATTAATTTTCACAGCAAAAAGAGACCTTTGGAGGTTAAGTGTTTGCATCGCCCTGGGGTTCATGTGTTTAGTCCCCAATTCAGTGCTTTTGTCCAATCCCCTACAAGGTAATCCTGGAAAGGTACCATTTGGCAAGACAGAGGAAGGCACCAGTTAAGCATTTTGTGGCTGTGGCCTAAATAGCTAATTGAAGACTTATTAGGAATGACCCGATAGCTATCTGAGAGGAGAGATGTGTTGACCAGCCCTGGACAGGCTAGTAACCCTGAAAGGAGCAATAGTATTCTTAAGTCTGGCCTTACATGTGAGGACAGAAGTGACTTCAAATGTCTGGAACCAGCTGAGTTAAGGGGGTGGAGGACTCACTACACAAAGATTCCTCAACTGGAGCTACTCCCAGGAGGATGTGATACGTGTGTGGTGTGTGTGGGGCTAAGCTGCTATGAACAACTGGGTGGCCATTTGCTTGTAGTATGTGCCAGACTCAGGATTTCTTTTTCTGGGAACCAGTTCCAGTGGGTAGTCATATAGGATGAAGCCCACCCTGCAGAGGTGAAACAGGTGGGACCAGATTGGGTGGGTAGTACAGGCTAGGGAGCAGCTTGAGTAGCAAAAAAGGATGTCATGAACCCAATCTGGGGTGGAAAGCAGCCAAATGTCAAAGTGTGGGGAGTTCTTGGCTGTGAACCTGAGTCCATTCTTGTTCATAAATAAGCAGCTGGCTATGGAAGGTATAGCAGTTTCCACTCTTTTGACCTTGTTTCTCATTCCTTCCCTACAGCAGAAATTCTGTAATTCTTAATCTTCTAAACTGGCCTTATTATTATGGGAGCCACAAAATTAGGCTTTAAAAGCATACTTTCCATTTGCATTTTAGTTTGATCTAAATAATTTTGGCTTACACAATGTAAATGTTTTCACATTTCGTTCTCTTTCTCACATAGAAGCCTTGAGGCTCAATAAAGCAGAGTACATATGATTTCCTTGGGAGGACTTACTGTGTAATATAAGTAACCCTGGGAAGGAGTTGAAATAGCACAAAATACCAAATTTTCAAAGCATGAAAAACCACTGATTAGTTATGGTAAAAAGAGAAGGCAAGAGAAGACTCATATTTCATAAGAATAACTTGGCTCCCTCTCACTGTCTATTGTGTAGTTGCTCATTATGCTAAAATTTTGACCAGAGGTTCTGATATGACAGTTTTTGCTGCTACATTGAGACCCACCTATAATTCTCTATCTCCAGTTTCTGTCTCCATCTCCAATTGTATTTCTATTTTTCCTCAAATAACTTACTTTCTAAAAGGAAGATTTAAACCCCAACACTTAGAATGCAATATCCAGACTGTTCATTCTGTGCAATGTTACTTGTGTGTACATTCTCAGGGCTGACCATTTTGTATCTGATAACCACTTTGTGTGCTCTTCTCTGGGGAGACTATATTTCCCACTCACAGCATTCCTTAATTGCTTGTACTTTTTGTGTGCCCATGCATTCATATTCGTACACACTTACATACGAAAGACAATATGTAAACACAAATGTAATTAAGAATAAACAAACACATTCATGCTAAGAAAGTTGGTCAGAATATATACTAAAGTAACAGAGAGTCTGAGACAATACTGGTCACCTTGCCAGGTTAAATTTGCATATTTAGTGCATAGAAACTGTTAATGTAAAACATACCCACAAATGATCATGTTTTGCCCCGTGAGTATTGAAAAATAAGAAAAACAAAAAAAATGGTATGGTAAATTCTTCACAAAATACTCATCTTTCACCTTTACTAATAGCTCTGGTTGTGGTCTTATATTTTAGAATTGAGGGTGGCCATATTTAGCAACAACATTTTCAGCAACAGACAGAAATTAGTGATTCTCCTTATTTTTGTGGTTTTCTTCTTCTGTTGTTAAAGAACTCTTAATTTTGTACTGAGTGATATAATTTACTTGTTATTCATGTATCAATTTTCTGGGTCTGCTATAACAAAACAGCACTGCCTAGGTGGCATTAACAATAGAAACATTTTTTTTAGCTATCTGGAAGCCAAGAGTCTGGACTGAGGTACAGATTGGGTGGGCTTCCTCCTGAGGTGTTAGCATGCCTCCCTGCCTTTCAGCCTGTAGCCAGCTGGGTTTTGGCTTGGTTCTCTGTGTTGTCCAGACACAGGGAACGCCGACTTGAAGAGAGGTAATGGAACCCAGGTGAGGGGGTGGGGCTCTGGGACCAGAGCAGACCTTGATACTTTGAGGTGAGAATGAACAAACTAGACATAATGAATTAGGCCTCCGTCTCCGTCTGGTGAAAGCAGAGGTCATTTATTCAGGATGGGCCAGGGACTTTAATAGGGTGCACGGGAGGGGCAGGGGGTGAATGGGCTCCAACTTAGGTGCATGGATCGCAGGTAGGCAGGCAGCAGTGGGGAGGGTCTGGTCTCTCCTGCCCTGGGTGGGCGGGCTGCGATCCCTAGCACCTTCGACTCTGGCTAGGTCCAGTAGCACAGAGGTAACCCCTCCCTCTTTTTTTGCTTGCAGGTAACTGTCCATTGTTTTCAGTCATTTCTTAGTGTGTGCATTATCTGTGTTTCCACTTCCTCTTAAGAAAGACACTTATCATACTGAAGTAGAGTCTACCCTAACAATTTCTTTTTAGCTTAATTACTTACTTAAAGACATTGTATCCAACTATAGTTTTATACTGACATATTAGTATTAGGGATTGGGGCTTCAACATATGAGTTTTGGGGGACACAAATCAACTTGCAACACTTGATTTTTCTAGACAGTGTTACATAGGTCATGTGATGCTAGAGATTTTGTTCCTTTTGTTTCCTTCTGTATCCCAAGAACCTGTATCCTAAGAACTTGTCTGGGAAATAACAGAAACCAAATGAATATTTGACGAGGAATAAATGAATGAATCAGTCAAAGAATTAAACAAATGAATCAAGTGGCAAATTTGTAAATTCCAGAGTTCTCTGTGTATGGCAGATGCCACATTTGCTACTAAAGATCATTTGTACTTGAATTAGTAAGATTTGAACAGCCTTAGTTATGCTTATCCTGGCATATGGGCATGCCAGTAACATATGCGGATAAAGTCTGTAATTAGAAATAAGTACCACATAAAATGCATTAATGATATCAAAGAAAAGTATGACATACATATTAGCTGTGGGGCAGGAACACGGAAGAGTAGTATTTTTTTTAAGCCAGCAAAACCTTAAGGACAAAGATTTGTAATTAAAGCTGAAGTGAATTTACTCTTTCCTGCTTATCACCCCTGTGCTGTTAGCCTTTCCCATCACATTGATGGACGGCAGATGGAGCAGAGGCATGGTGTGGCCAGAGCTCCACTGATGGCAGACTTGTAACAAACACAGCTTCCCTTCTATCTGTGCACCGACGCTCAGGAGCACATTTCTCTGCTTTCTTTACCCACAGAAACTGCTTCTCCTTTTCTTTTTGTTTTGATGAGACTGATTAAAAGAAAGTACTTGACGTAGCTGGAATGCCTGTGCATACATAAGCACTTACTGAGCACCATGGGCACAATAATGTGGAGGCCACGCGCTACCAACATTAAAGAGGGTACAAGAAACTTTAGAGACAAATGGTTTAAATTCAATCTGCTTTTTATTTTTATTTTTTGGTATGTTTTACAACTAAAAAGTTTTTGTAGTACATGAAACTTAATGTTAAGTCCCACAAAATATGCCTCCTTTTTTTCTGTTTCTTACAAAGGCAACTTAATAGCAAAGTAAATAAGCAAATAATAAAGCAAAAAATTCAGAATATTTTCAATGACTGAGGCACCTGCACTCATATGTACACATGTGTACACACACACACACACACACACACACACACACACAGACACACACTAAACCACAAAAAAGACAGACAAAAACAAAGAGAGAGAGACACACACACATAAGAGAGACAGACAGAGCCAGATGGACAAAGAGAGAATAAAACAATTTTCATCGAGAAACAGTATACTTTTTCATTAGTTTTCTTATAATAGTTATAAAACTAAATGAACGTTCATCAAAGTAATTGTCTTCTAACTATAGATTTGGGTGGTAACTGGACATGAGGGAGGGCACACATAAAGTAGATAAATGCCCCTCCAGGAGGAGCTATGAGAGCTTGCTTCCATTCTCTTCCCACAAGAGGACACAGTGAGAGAATGGCAGCTGCAAACCAGAGCAAATGCTCTGCTAAACAGCAGAAGGGCCAGTGCTTTAACTGCAGCTCTCTATTCTCCCAAAGTGGGAGGACACATTTTCACAGTCTAAGCCACTGAACTTATAGTATGAAAGCCACCCAACACAGTCACTCTAATCAATAGAAGTAAAGATGTAACAAATGGAAAAGTTATTTTAATATGAACTTAAATGTCACTTTTTTTCTGGAGAAATTTTGGATACTTTGTTAATTCTTCTTTGTTATTATCTTCTATAGAACTGGACCTTACTCATTGTCTGTGTAACTCACTTATAATCTTTTATTTTATAAGACTGGAAATTTTTTTGTTATTGTTAACTATTTCACTTCTATTGTATAGACATCACTATAAAATAGTGTATGGCCAATAAATATGTATTGGATATTGTTGAATAAATAATTCAAAGGAACTTATTTAGGTATATGTATGTAGCACAGCACAGATATATTTAATTTAATTTGTAGCACAGATCTATTTCTTATCATTTAGAACAGATAATGGACATGCCTCATATGACATGCTATGATCTCAAAAAAAGTGGGTTTTATAAATTCAGTGTCAGGTTTTATCATTTGGGCTTGATTTGGTTTAAGATCACACTTAAAAATCTGAAAAGTTAGCTGGACATGTTATGTTCCCCATTATGCTTTCTCTGAACCATTTTTCTTAGTTTCCTAGAGTTTTTATGGTCTCTGAAGTTTGTCTCTGACTCTTTTGCCTGCTCCTGGGACTCTTTTCCCAGGTTGCCTTGTCCAGCCTCGATATGAAGGCTTTTGCCTTATTGTATCTTGTTTTGTCATGTTTGGTTTTTGTCTCTTGGCTCTTTTTCTGAAGGGAAACACGGGGGTGGAGGGAGTGAATCTGGGGGAGATGGGTGGTGATGGGGAGGTAGGAGGAGTAGAGAGAGGGAAAACTGTACTAAATGAGAGGAGAATCAATTTCTAATAAAAAATAATAAAAATGGAGGTTAGAAGTCAGTTCCTCTTTTGCAGATAAAACTCGATAGCATCTTTTCCTAAAGATGTAAATGTATTTATAGGGACTTCAACTTTAAATAAAATGTGTAATAATTATTTTTATTATTATTTTATTATTATTTTTAACTAAGTCATAGTCTAGGCATGTGTTCAGCTAAATTAACAAGGAGAGAATGTGTAAGAATTCCTACTGTAGATTACAACATAGAATCACTCTGCTCACAGACACTTGGCCACATGTCTGACCTTAATTGAATCTTTTTATAATCCAGACTAAGCTATGCTGTATCCAGTTAAAGTTCTTTTAGAAACACAAGAATAGGATGAGTTCCCTTGAAAGCAGAGGTATGTGAACAAAAACAAATGTTTTGTAATTTTAATCAAAATAATTCTTGCTTATTTTCATATGCAAAGGAAACAATTCAGAATATGTTGTATACATCAGACATACTTTAAGGTCATTTTACATATCCATAAATCTCCCAAAATGTCTGTGTGTGTCGGGCTGTTTATTTCTGGCTGTTTGGATCATAAAGCCCCTCGTCTTTTAGCAGGGATGCCACATGGGTTCCAATTTGTAGAGTGGGACAGGGGCAGATATTTCTCAGCTCCCTGGCTGAAATGGACACCCAAGCCCAGGCTTCCAAATGTTGTAATTAATTAAAGATTTTAAGTTAGCAGTAACCACTTAGAGAAGTCATGGGATACAGAAATACACATGAGAATGCTTATTGCAGTCACGTTGGTTCTGGGATACAACAATGGTCATTGCTGTTACCACCTTGAATCTTTCAGCTTCCTGACAGCACTTTCCAGTCTTCTTCTGAATGATGTGAGATACTAGACATCTGTAGTAGGCAGCTGCTAAGATATCCCCAATGTGTCCTGCCTAGGTGATTCTATCCCTCTGAGTAATGCCCTCTCCAGGAGCCCAATCATTCACTTGTAACAAACAGAGAATGACCAAGTAATGAAGTATTACTTTTAATATTGGATTTAAAAAAGTGTGGCTTCTGTATTAGTGTGCTTTGCAGAACTCTTGAAGGGAAATCAGATGACATTTTATAATTTTATAAAGACACCTATACGGCAAGGAGCTAAAGGCCTTAGCAAGAAAGCCCTGAGGTTTGTCGACATTCACATCAGTGAGTTAGAAGTGGAGTCCCTTCTAGTTGAGCTCTGAAAAGACTTCCAACCAAGTCTAAACCTTGACCATGGTTTTATAATGAAACCTTCAGGAAAACCACAAAGCTAAGCCATTCCAGGTGTGCTGACCCCAAAGCTGTGAGAAAACAAAGTTTATTTCTGTTTTCAATGTTAAATTTTGGATATTCTGTTACACAAAAATACAGGACCTATTCAATGTCCATTCAGAAAAATTTTCTCTGTCTCAGTAAGTCACAGTAGTTTTCTGTTGGTTACAATCAGAATCATAACCCTTATTCAAGTAGAAATAAAAGGCATTTGATCCGGTAAGATTAGAAAGCAATGAAAATATTCTTAAAATTCCAAGAAAAAACCCAGGAATAGGTAACAATTATTTAAATTTTACCTGTTATCAACTTATAATAAAATGTCATTTGAGATGCTGGGGAAATGGCCCAACTAATAAAATGTTTGACAAACATATATGAAGACCTAGATTCAGACTGTGCACCAGTACAAACAGTCAGACATGAAATACCTGCTTGCAATTCTAGCACTGAAGAGCCAGAGCCTGGGGCCTGTCTGGCTGAATATGTCAAAGACTATGTCTTAAAATACAAGACAAAGAACAATTGAGGAGGACAAACAATGTCAACTTCTGGCCACCACACACATATGCATGCATATACCCACATGCACAAACACACATGATCATATACGTAAACATACACCAAACACCCCCCCCAACACACACACACCATTGAAGACAAAGCTTTGTCAAATCCAGTGTACTATTTTATAATAGTAGAGATGTCAGGAATTTATGGTGTATTGGCTTTCTCTAAAAGTGCTGAACACATTAAAGAAGGAAAATGACAGATGTGACTAACTAGATTTTCAGGTCAAAGATCAATGGTCTATGATTGTCACAAAGATTCATTGACTTCTGCAAGTAGAAGCAGACTGAGGAGTAGGGAGGGACGATAGAGTATATGGAAATTAGAATGGTAAAATATATGTATACTTGAATGAAATGTCATTAAACTTATCACTTGTCCAAACATACATACTAATAGAATTATAAACATAAAAACAGAACGTTGTGATAGTTAATCTTGTAAACATAAGAGGATTTGAATCACATAGGAGACAAATCTTTGAGCATCATTGTGAAGGGATTTTCAGAGATGTTTGGCTAAGGTGAGAGGACTCCCATTGAGTGACTCCGCCCTGCTTGCTGCAGCCCTGGCCTTAATAAGAAGGAGCAAACAAGTGGAGCATAATCATCCGTCATTCTCTGCTTCCTGAAGGCAGATACAGAGGGACCAGCTGTTTCAGCTTCTGCCACCATGCCTTTTTCATCACTGTGTACTGTATCCTTAGGTGCAAGGAAGCCCTGAGAATCATCAGTGAACTAGAAGGTACCAGTCTCACCTTTAGCGTCTCACATTGTGTTCAGCTACTTCAGTTCATTTGGACATATGACAAAATAAGTAAGACTGGGTCATTTATAATGATGGCTGATATTAGAGTAAGGCCATGGATCATACCTTCCCTGTTTTTGATAAAGGAGGCAACAAATTAGCACAGTAGCCGGAAGGCCTATGTGAAGGTAAGGCCTGTCTTATGTAGGTATGAAGAGTAAAATGTTTAGCTTGTCCAAAGGATTCCATTTTAAAAGTTTTTTTTGTTTTTTTATTTATTTTGTGTATATACATGAATGTATGAATGTATTTGTCTGCATGTATTGAGTTGCAGGTAGCTGTGAACTGCCATGTAATTTCTAGGAGCAGAACTCAGGTTCCTTTGCAAAAGCAGAAAATGCTTCCAAACTGCTGATTCTCTCCAGCCGTAGAATTCCTCTTTGTTAAAACAGAAGGCTAATATTAAATTATTACAGAATCTGTACTCTTTCCCCTGAAGGTCAAATGACTTATTTCAATGGTTTATGAATAAAATTTTAGAGTATCTTTGAGGAAAAATGGATCCTATAAATGCTCAAAGATTCTAGCATTTTCCAAATTACTATGATTTTACCTGTCATCACAAGATGACAATTTCATAATTACTTGTAGCTCCCTTCGAGTGGAAATTACTTTCTAGGGATGACAGTGCTTTGCAGATTGCTGTCAGAGTGGAGGTTTGTGGTGTGTCAGCTGATGAATATTCTATTCATATTTTGAACTAAGTAACTTGCATCACTGGGGGACAATAGGCTAGAGCCATAAGTAATTATTTTAATAATGAAAAGGAACTGATACCTTCCCCCCTTCCTTTACTCTTCAGTGTAGCTAGTGCTCAAGACAGATGAGTTTTAGAAAATCACAGGTGGTTACCTCAATGACAACTTCTGCTTCCAATGTGATCTTCTTGCTCGAGGAAAGAAATGTATTCTGACAACTGGTATGCAATTATTTGTATGGAAAGTATTTTTTTAATTTAAAATCTATGGATCTGAAGAGAAAAAGGTGTTTAATAGACCCAGAATGTACCAAAATTTCATGAATGGGTCCATCAATAGGTAATTTCACTGTATTGATCATATTATGTTAATAAGACCTGGAAAACAATTATTTTAAAGGTAAAGCATGTACTAAGATTGCATGCTATTCATTAGTTTGTTCATTCAGAAATAGCTATTGAGTATCTATTTTGTGTCGATCACCATTCTCGTGTTGAAAATGTAGCAGTAAACAAAGAGGAATAAATCCCCAATGAACTAACATTGTAGAAGTGAGAGACAAATAGGCCTGTAAACACATCACATGCTGAACTCTGATGATTGCTGCGCAGAAAACTAAAAGACTTGAAGAATAAGAGGATAATAAGAATAATAAGAATAAGAATAAGTGTCCAAAAAATAGGACACTTATGTAATGTTAAGGATTAGAAAAGGGGGGATGAATCAGTGGAAGCCTGATAAAAGTGAGCGAGAACAAGATAAAAAGATCTTGGGGAAGAAAGTCCCACATAAAAGAAACAGAAAGGTGCAAGGACTAGAAAGCACTGACCTACATTTAGCAGTGAGTGAAATGGGGATAAAGGAGCAGCAGAAGATAATATAGGGCTTCACTCTCAGAGAGAGTTAGAAGCAGGTGCATGGTTTTGTGCAGGAGTGTAGAAGGCCCTGATTTGTATTTAAAAGGATAACCGTGATTGACAGATTATGAATGCACTACATAGAAAAGCAGATGGAGCTGGAGCCTATAATTGCAGTAACTATGATGAGGGATGATGATGTGACGGAGCAGGTTGGTAGTAAGGTGGAAAGCAGACACTCTTCGCATGTATTTTTAAAGTAAACCGAGAAATATATTTGATGATATGGATTTATTGTTTAATATGAAGAGGAAGATGATGCATAGATTATATGCAGATGGACACAGGAACCACTCTTTGAACTGGAGGACTTATAAAAGCAGGTGACTTTTCAGAGTGAAAAAAATCTGAGTTGCCCAAACAGGGACTTCCTCACGGATTTACAGGGGCATTGCAGGCACAGCCAAGACAATGAGAAGAATCATCACCCCTGGATACCCATGAGAAAGGATGGCTTTTCTTTTCTCCTGTCTTTCACTCTTAATACAAGTACATACAGTGGCTGAAATGATATAGAAGCCAGAATGAAGAGGGAAGAAAGGAAAGTAGGAAGGAAGAAAGAAAGGAACTGAAGAGAGAACAAGATGATGATGAAGAGGCATTCAGAGACAAGAGTCTGAATTTTAGAAGAAAACACTGAGCTTAATATGTAGAGTTGGATATTTAAGTTAAAAACAGTTTTTAAATTATATATTTTTTATAATTTTTATAAATTTGTAAATTTATTTTTTTTATAAATTTATAAATATTTTTATAAATTATTTTATTATTTAAAACAAATTTTAAATATTTTATCATATTCTTCCCCTCCCCTAAGTCCTTCCAGATCCTCTCTTCCTTTATAATCTCCCCCAAAACCCATCAGTTTTTAAAAGCTACAATACTCAACTAGAGAATGACAGGATCTCAGAGTCACAGTTAAAGCATTCAAAGCTTCTGCTGAATATCCTACTCTGCTGACCAGTGTGGAATTAAGTCTTCTAATGAAACTATTTGTGAAAAGATTTGGGTCCATGTTCCCCTTGTTCTGCACCTCATGTTCCAGCTTTATCTCAATTGTATTAGTTACTGATATTCTTCCCAATTGGACCTTTTGCCTTATTAACAAGCAGATTTGCTTTGTTTTCAAATAACTTCCTGCACTGCCCTTTCCGTACTATGAAGAAAAGACAATAAATCATATTACCAAGGATTTATAAACTGAAAGTCAGAACTAATCTAGTCTAAAGTAAGGATGTTTTGGAATGAGTTCAGATGTCAGTTGGTAAGCCTTGTTATAAGTATTCTGCTTATGGGAAACTAGACCACAGAAATAAAATCACAGAAAGAGCATGTGCGTTCAGTGATGCCTTTGACTACATTGTTAATCACAAAGCTAGAAATGTCCTGAAGTATGTGAAGAAACAAATGATAACAATCCACCCTGAGGAACAGTACTCACAGATTGAGAGAAGTGAACTAAACTGACTTCTAAGAAGTCTCATGAAATACATATTCACAGGAACTTGAAAAGTATGTGTCAATAGCTCCATTTTGTAAACATACCACTGTATAAGATATACATGCAGTAGATATTTTATATGATAAATTATGTTTTGCAGAAGAAAAAAATCAACCTTGGAGTCACAGTTTGGCAAGTTAACTTTCCCCACTGTTAATTAGAATAAATATTAGATTCAACCATTTCATTCTTCCACACAAGTGTGAATCATAATCACTCTTACTTTGTGCACTGCATACTGATCCCTTCCACTCTTCTTTTCCCCACATGTCCTTCCCTCTTTTGTTTTTTCTTTCTCTCCTCTTTTTCTTTAATCTTTTCTTTCTGTTATCCTTCCTGAATCTATTATTTTCTAAAAAGTCGATCAAGACCAATTACTGACATCATAATCTACAGGTTGATGGATGTTTATGATTTTAAAATCACTTTTTGAAGGCACTCCTCATCCAATCCATCTCCTATCTCTTAGTCATCGTGGACTATCTTGTTTTCTTCAAGTAGTGTCCAATAACATCTATTTCTCATTCTATAAATATCAGTGTTTATTTGTGATAGGATATCAGCATGTAACATGGTCTTTTCTTACAGGCTCCAAATTTTTGTAACTTGCTGTGAGACTAGAATATAGTACTTTATCCTTCATAGTGGTAGTAGAGATTTCAGAGGGAACAACCTATTTACATTCTCTAGTTGCCAAATTATTTCCAATGTGTAAAGTGCATGCTTGAATCTTCAAAACTTGCTTCTTTTTTTGAGGAAGAGATGAAGCAGAGCCATTCAGGATATATTTTTTTATGAACCTATATGGCCTAAATGTAGTGACATCTGCCTGTTAATCCTTACATTAGGAGGTGGAGGCAGGGGTATTGTGAGTTCAAATCCAGCCTGGGCTATGTAATGAGACCCTGGAGGGAGGGAGAATATTAGGAAAAGGGAGGATGTCAAGATGTACATATACAAAAGATCTGTTATGTTAAAGTATCCATTGCTTAGGGTCTGATGATTTAGCAGCTTTTATATTCTCTCTGATACAAAGAATAAAATTTCTACTACTTTAAAGAAACTTTGAAGTTGAGCCTAATTTCATAATCTGAGTTGACTGCCTACTGACGTTAATGTCCATCTGAGGAACAGAACTGAGAATTGCCAGTGACCCGTCTAATGACTTGTCAGCCTGTACTGGGGTCTTTTGGCATTTGCAGTGTGAATGGACTTCCTTCTGGGAATGCATATAGTTTTTTAACTGTCACCAGGAAAGCAAAGTACAGTCAGACTAAGTACATTCTCTTCTGGTTCCTGTAATTTTTGATGATGGGAATGTTAGGAAAGCATTACAAAAGTCTAAAATGCTTTCTGGATTTTATTTCTTGCATTATGCTATACAAACTTTTATGTTCTTGGTGTTTTAAAATGTCTTTTTGGACAACGTGGGTGTTTCCTTTCTCCTTGCATTAAGTAACTTACAATGAGTGTTGACTGATGTCATCATCAGTAAATGCCCTTAAGTGTAAATGACACAGGACATGTAGGGCAAAGTGAATCCCTTTGTGGTCACTACCACTGTCAAATAGCCAGGCTCAGCAAAGC
Organism: Cricetomys ansorgei; assembly: GCA_026225945.1. NCBI lineage: Eukaryota > Metazoa > Chordata > Mammalia > Rodentia > Nesomyidae > Cricetomys > Cricetomys ansorgei. The sequence continues at coordinate 22,721,018 of JAMJFZ010000199.1, forward strand.
TTCCACAATGCCGTACAGTACCAAACAAAGAATGTGGTTTCTTGGAGAAAGCCTAAAAATCAAGAGCCCCAAAGGAGGACAACACATGTGAGGTCTGCATTCTTATCATCCTATGGAAATGATGTCTTGGCTTGATAGAACAAATAGAAGCAAACTAGATATATATTTGTGTGGATGGTCTTCATTCTTCTGACACTCAGCCTTCTGTGGGGAAATATGAGAACAGCGTTGTCTGTGCATGCAACAGTCCCAAGGCTGCCTGGATTTAGAAAGCAACTGTTTGTTTAAATTATCTGGGACTGTGTGCCAAGTATCTCAGAAAGCAGGTACTTCAGGGGGTCAATAGAAAGTTTAGAGGGAGAAGGAGTCCCATGAAGAGAGCGAGAACAAGGAGGAGGAAGAGGAAGGAGAAGGAGGAGGAGAGACTGACTCTGTTGGCTCACGAAACAGATAATTGACAGCTGTGCCACTGTATGCCTCAGATGACAGGAATCTGCAAACACAATGCTAGACAAGCCGTTTGTTGCTCCATTCCTAGAAACATGGATGGGAGAAAACCTTAATTCTTGTTTGCATCTTTGCAGTATTTCAGGGAGAAGTCCTGGTAGAAGGATGATGCATCACATCTGCTTCTGTGCATCCTCATGTGTCCTCTCCTGCCCCTTACTTCCTCTATTTTTCTGTTTACTGTCATTTTACTTTCTGCCTGAAGGATGTTCTTTGCAAAAATATTTGGGCCATATGTAAAACTCCAGATGACAGTTATTTTTTTCCTTTTAATATTTCAATGATGTTTGACTTGTTTCATTTTGAGGAGAATCTATTCTCATTCTTTAGTTCCTTGTACATAATATGATTTTTTCTATGATTTTGAAATTTCTGCTTTGTAACTTGTTTTGCACAGTTTGATTCTGATCTGCATAGATGTAGCTTCATGATATTTCTGCGTTGTTTGAGACAGGGTCTTGCTGTGCAGTTCTGACTGACCTTAAGCTCAGTCCCCCTGCTTCAGCCTTTCCAGTGTGGAGATTACAGGAGTGAGGAACCTGGCCCAGGTTTTTTTTTCTTCCTCTTTTTCCATATTTCTTGTGCTCTTCATGTCGTTTGCACCTTTGAGACCAGTGAGCTAAAAGTGTTCCTCAAATTTGCAAAATTTGCAAAATTTTTATGTCCCCTTTCTGTTCACTTTTATGGGGGATGGGAGGAGGGCTCCAATTACCTACATGCCAGCCTTCTTGAAGATTGCCAACACTTTGATCATGCAATGTTTTTTTTCTTCTTTTGTTATAGTTTTTTTATATTACACATTGCATTTATTAGAGAGTTTCTGATGGTGTATCTTCACAGTCACTAATGTTTCTACATACTTTAATTGTTAAACTGTTATTAATTTTATTCAATATACTTTTGTATCAGTTATTAAAATTTTATCTAGATACTCAGGTTGGGTCTGTTTTGTGTATGCATGTGCATGTTTTTGTGTACAAATGCACGTAATGTGAGTGCATATGCATGTGCCTATGAGTTCACATGGAAGCTAGAAGACAACTTTGAGCAGTGTTTCTCTGAGATGGTCTCTCATCTGGGTTCATTAGTTATGATAGGCTAGCTAGTTAGCAAGTCCCATGGTTCCCCCTGTCTCTGCTTCCTTCAGTGCTGGAATTATAAGTATACCTGTCTCATATTATACTCTTGTTTTATCTGGATTCTGGAGATCACACGCATGTCTTCTTGCTTGCAAGATAAGCACATTATCAGCTGAATTGTCTCCTCAACCCTGTCTACCTATACTACTCAGTTTTTTGTTTTTGCTTTATTTTTTGATACTTTTAACTTTCATGTTTTTTCCTCATTATTTTTTGATCTACTTTATTGACTATGCAGATTATTGATGTGTACATATTTTAATCTATTCATCAGCAAATGCTGTCATCTCTGACATTTCTGATCTAATTTGATTGACTGACTTTTCATAATTCACATATATAATTAGTTTTCTGGTAATAATTATTGACTGGTTGACAGTCCTTTAAATTTTATCTTATTATTTTAATATTTTAATAAATATTTTTTAACTTTATTCTGAGGTAGTGTCAAGTTACTTGAAAACTGATAATCTAGGGCTTCCTCCTAGGCTTTACTGGCTGGAATCAGAGTGCCTAGAGTTGATGATCATTTTACCTCATTATTGAGGCAGCACCTTTGCAAGTACTTTACGTGATAGCACCTTTGCAAGTACTTTACGTGTATATTGGAGAGCTGTCCAGTTTTCCTGGTGGGGAACTCATAGTCTTCCTGGCTATGTGAGCTTGGGAGAACATCCTCTTTTATCCTGTGTTTGTTTTTCTTTATTTGTATCACTCCACCAAGCTTTGCATAGTTTCCTCTCACACATGCAGAGACCAGCACCTAGAGACATCTTTGGCTTATTTTAGGGGCTCTCTGTCTTTTGAGTTTTCTCCTTTTTTTGTCACATGTCTGTGCTGTGAACTCAACCATTGTAGCCTCCTAGGACTCTTGAGTTGAACTGTTAACTCAGAAAGAACCTTGTGTTTTGCCTATGTTCTTCTCTGTACCATGGCCTGAAGCCTCTGCCCTAGGAAAAGATGGGACATCCAGAAATTGATCTTTCTGTTTTTTCCTTTGTCAAAATCCCAGTTTTTCTCTCCATCTTGACTGGATATAGAAATCCATATGAATAAAAGTGCATGATAAGGCAGTGCTGGACAATGTCTGTCAAGGACGTTTATCACTTGGGTTCATAAATGTTTCTTTATCCCCTTAGAACTCTTTTATTAGTGAGGATAATGGTGACTTCAATGAAATTTCCCTAAGAAATTTCTCATTGTCATGATTTTGCTGACTGTGTCAGCATATTACTTTAGCATCCCAATATTGCCATTAATATTTGTCTATGGAAAGATTCCATAGATGGAAATTTTCAGAAGACTGATATATTCTAGAAGGTTGATATTTTCAATGAAGAGGGAATATTGGTAGCGTTTCCTCTTGGAGATTATGAGTTTTTATTGATAAAGCTTATTTTTAATGTTAGATAATACAGAAACGAAAGGACTATATATGATTTACCTATATCAAATTAAACTTGCAAGATACTTCTAGTTAGTAAGCCATTCTATGTCTTGATAAGTGATTTGATTCTTTAGTAGAGTAAAGTAAGTCTAAGTAGAATAGGCCTGCTCTTACTTTAGTAAAATTCTAGATATGCCAATTTTGTATTTTACAGCCTAAGTTGTTATATAACAATCTTTAAAATGTATCAATAATTGGAACCAGAAAAGATATCGCAAAGTTATCATCTTTTATCATGCTCTGAAGATATAGCCTCTATGAAAACCAAACAAAAAGTTCTTAGCAGAATAGACAGGTAACACAGTGATGGAAAAGACAATGAAAAAAAATAAGTGAGCAGTAACAAGGGAATGATACCACTGCAGGAGTTAAGTCAGTGAAGAGTGTCCCTGGAACTACTTTCTAAAGCTGGGGAGAAGAAATCTAGATGTACACAGAGAACTAGTGTGAGCTACATAGATGGAAGCAAAGAACAGGTGGACAGATATTGATAATGTCTGAATACCTAACACAAGCAGACCCCTTAACTGCAGAGACCAGAGTCTTAAGGGAGGAAATACATTAAAACTAAAAAAACAAAAAAAACCAAAAAAAACAGTATCCTTATTTTAACGTTTTATTTTGTTTGCACAAAATTAAACAAAAGTGTGCATTTAAGAATGGACTTTTTTAAAAAAAAATCAGAAAAACATCTGACAGCTTTTTCTTTGGGAAATTTACTAGGTGTCCTATAAAAAAAATTAAAAAAGGAACCCCAGGTTTCTTCATAAAACAGTACAAAGATTTTCCCAAATTTTCAAGGGCTCAGACATTATATCTCATGTATAAACCAAATAAAATAAACATTAACTCAACAGAGACATTTGATCAATAAAAGATACAAATGAAAGAAAAGTGGCAATTATGACAGAAGTAGACTGTGAGTACTCCTTTACTCATTATGACATGGCTTTGAGGTTCAAATCACCTCATTTTAGCCAGGAAGTAATGGGGTCAAAGTGGACTCTGTGATATTGCACTGAATTTTTGCTTTTTAGGGAGAGGGAGAGAGGTAAATATAGAAGAATGAGGGTAAGATAACAAGAATGTCTGAAAAACACATAAAGAGCTATATTATTAACTATTTATCCAAGGATAAAAACAATAATTCACAGAATTTTGTGTGTATATATATACAAAATTGTATGTTATGTATACACACAAAATCATGTACTATATATATTTAAAGTTTTAATAAACTTTCCTCATCTGGGCTGACAATATTCCTTCCAAGAACAAAAGACCACTTAACAAAGGTCCCAATACCAGATATCAGAAGCCCTTTTTTGAGTTGTTGGCTAGTGATGTTTCCCAAAATATTCAGCTTATTGCCTTTCCCTTTGTTTGCCTCAAAAGGTGGAAGTAACTTTCTATTCCTGAAATTACCATGCACTTTAGCAATAGAGTCTAGAGACAATTGATCTGGAGCTGAATTGAATATCTTATTTCTGAGTACTAGCTTTTAAGTACCACAAGGAACAATGCAAGCTTCTTGCATTGAAAGGAGGCAATCAACAGTTCTACCCAGGTATAACATCTATGAATTACATCAATGACAACCATGGCAGGATAAACCTAAGGGGGCATGCACACATACCTTGCAGGTGACCAACAGCTCCGTACTTAGACTTAAGACCCACACAACAAGAGGGAAACCATGAATGGTACAGGAAACCTAGCCAACTCAGTGATAATAAAGTCATGGATATGGGAGAAGAACCTACAATCACTACTTTATTAAACCAATATAACCCTAACAACAATCTAAAACCATTTGTCCATATACCCATAACTAAGTATAGTCCTCAACACTTGTCAAGGAAAGTTCTCTTTGCAGCAGATGGAGTCCACTCCAGAAATTCACAAGCAATTTATAGACTTGTAAAGCCCAGGCAAATACATTTATAAAACACCCTCTCACCTGAGGCTCAGGGAACATTGCAGAAAAGCAGTGAAAAGATTGTAAAACTCTGGATGTCCAGAAGTATTTTTGTGAGATTTAGTCTCTTAGAAATCTCAGAAGCTACACCCATAAAGACTCATCAACATGACTGCCCAAACATGATCTGAACAATGACAACACTAATAGACATGCCAAACCAGATAGGAAAAACCCATGAGTCCTCAAATCTACACAAAGAACAACACACAGCAAAGGAATTCTGAAAGCAGGAGAAATAGTCTAACCCAAGAAAGAGCACACCAAATGATCAGCCCTAAAAACATACATATAAATAACACTATACAGACTGAGCAGGCTATACTTAGGATTATACATATGTATATATTACATATAATATACATTAATATATATTAAACACAGTATATATATATATATATATATATATATATATATGCAATGCTTTTGAAATAGGTCAGAGAGGGGTGTGGGGTATATGGAAGTGATTGGAGAGAGGAAAGAGAAGGGAGAAATATTGTAATCTCAAAAATAAAAAAAATTGTAAAATGACTTTCTCACATACATTTGGAGAGCCTAACGAATGATCTAATAACAATATCATATATAAACCATGTCTTAGTATTATCTTAAATGAAGGATATGTGAAATTTTTTCTAATGACACCTAGACGTTTGGACTGAAATATTATGCTAAATATGTAAGCAAATATACTTGAATAAAAATATCGTAAGGAACTGCCTGGATCAATTCACCTAGAGCCACAAATAACATTTATTTTATGAAGCCAAGGTCCAAATTAAGATTTCCTGTTGCATTCTATCTCATTTTGGGTACCTTTGGATAGTGATACATCGGATTGGGGGTGGGGTGTTCCCTAATGGTCAGGATTCATGCTACCTCAGTGTTAGGGTCATAATAAATAACTACTTTGTGTTAATACATTGTAAGTAATTCAGAGAGATTTATAGCTGCTATTTATTAGCTCTTGGCTATTTAATAAAATTGCTATCATTCTATCGCTTTAAGAGGAGATTTATTTTGATTTTGCATGAAAGAGCTAAGTTTACAGTTTTAGAAGTTAGGACCAGGGATACTATTAGGGATAAAAAAGACACTACTTATGTTAGCTTTATCAAGTCCTTTAACAGTAATGGGCTTTCAAGAAGTTGTGAATCCAAACACTACATATAAGGTCTCCTCCCAGACTGTTCCAACCTTTCTATATTGGGCCTGAGAAAGTTGAGCCTGACCTTGTCCTAAAGTGTCAGCTTTATACTTCTGCTTAAATTAATATGAATTAAATTATCACGCTTAATTTAAATCTAGAAAGAGTAGCCAACTTTTCATTCTGCATCCATGGGGCTCTAAAACTATTAACTTTGTTTAGCCTTTTTGGTTTCTAGTTCTAATAAATAACGCACTATCCTATTAAGTACAACAAAAACTCAAACTCTAGTCCTCATATATCCTATCTACAAGAACCTCAATTCTGGTCCTATGTCATTGAAAAATTAATTAAAAATTTGAAAGAACAATTAAAGACACTATTACTCTTTAAGAGATTTATGGTTTGTTATTCCTCTCCCCATGAAAGGGATTTGACATTTATATGGCTACCAGCTTCCATTTAACATATGTTGAGACTTAGATGATGTTTATGGGTTCTAATGAGCCTCCAAACATAAGTTCATGGGCTAGCATTATTCCACAGGTCACATCACATAAATAGGAATAGGCCTTCACTCGGAACGTTTTTTTAAAGAAATTAGTAGTTTATTTAATCATTTCAACCACTTAAAATGCTAAATAATTCATTTGTTAAATAGCCTGAATTCTTTTGCTCTTGAAGCAAAATATTTGAAAAAAAAACCAAACCAAACAAACAAAAGCTTAAAAAGAAATATGATTGTGTTAGCTTTAGCAAAAGACTCAGGATACTTGTTACTCCCACTTCTTCCTGCAGGGGAACTTCACTTTCCTGTTCTTACATCTTGCATCCTTTCACACTTTATTATCTTTACAAATGGAACGAGACAACATACAAATTAATTTAAGTAAAGGTCTGCATTGCAACTGAAAGCCATTAACTGGCAGCCGTTTGCCAAAGCACAGGCAAAATCAATTTTAATTAGTATTTTTGGCTTTAATGAAAAGTGATTACAAAATTGGCATTTTAGCTAATACTGTTGAGATTTATGGTGAGCGGATACTAATTAATTTTCTGTTGAAGGACTGTGAGCCTTGAGTATCTGCAATAAAATGGTATAGTTGCTGATACAGGGGTTGCATCGGCATTTTAGAATTTTACAGCAAAAGGCTTCTTAATGCTTTACAGGTATGTTTTGCTCTATTGCTCCTACGCTATGGCAGTATTATTATTTTTACCATAAAAGACTGTTATAGGCAATCAAATTTCATACCATTTTATAAATTAGGGCCATTTTATTTTAATGTATCTTGAAGGCTAGCCAAAGAACCTTTTATTTCAAATGCAGCTTTCTTTTGTCTAGTTACATGTGGGGAAAGGGGAACCTAGGATACTTTAATTGGAGAACATTTAGTAAATTATTTCCCTTTACTCCCCAATTTTTCTACTTTCTTCATTATATTGATGATAAGTTGGCTTCTATGCCTGACTACATGTATTAGATACACTTGGAAGGAGGAAGTAAGAAAGAACGATGTTTTACAATTAACTCTTGCGTAATTTGAGCTCTGCAGCCTGCTTCAGTTGGAAATATTTTCACTGTTTTAAAAAAAGGAAAAATATAATAACATTTGCAAAGGCTTTGAAAATTATGCAACATTTCCAACAGGCTGAATATCTGAATTGTTTTTGACCTCTGGAAAATCATTTTTGTTCAGTGGTTGCTGTCGGCTGTCTCTGACAGATTAAAGATGGAATACTCTAGGCTCAGTTAAAATGTTGGAGATGGAGGATTTAATTGTGAAGCAATCATGAATCTATCTCCATGTCTATGGGCCTTGGCTAGGTTGTTTTACCACTTCAAGTACCAGTTTTCTTAAATATGACATAGAATGACTATGGTCATGTGGCAATATATTTTGGGTATAAAATATAGAAATGACTTTCATGTAAAGCACTTAATTAAAAAATTGCCAATGATATTATAGGAAAAAGCATTTTGTTGGTTAAAGCATCATCTCATTACCTACTGGAAACACATACACAGGCACCCATACACATATGTGTGGGCAGGAGCATGTACACATGCATACACACACACACTTGAATGTTAACATTTTATTTAGATTTTAAATGATTATGCAAGTAATGATAAAAGTTATCTCAGATCAAAAATTTTAATCATAAGAACCTAAAGTATATAATAAGGATTATATTGATCAAAAAAGGCCTTGAATGAGAGAAAAATAAAGCTAAAACTAAGTTCTTAAAATTTTAAGATAGTCTCAACAAAATAAGTTCAGCTGAAAATAATTGTGGCATCTATAGCAATCCTTCTGAAAGTGAGAAAGTAAAGGCCTATACTTTAAATGACTTAGCTAATGAATCACAAATGAGTATGGGAGGAGAGGTTTAATGAAGTCTCAAGGAAATGTGATGATCGTTACTCACGTGCTTTTGTGTGTTAAACAAAGGCAGTATCAAATCCACCCACTATAGTCTAGCAGTGGCCATGTAAGGGAAGTCTGCCTCCTCTGGGATGGCCTGCAGTGATGACATATAGGATTTTTTTTCTTTTTCTTCTTTTATAATTCTATAAGGCAGAATTTGGAGAGCCAGGAAAAATATTGCTTCTTCTAATTCTTTAATTCTTGCCCTGAAACAATAGAAGGATCACCAAATAAGCATGTGGACAGTGCCACCCGACTCATTGGGGAGAGTGTATACTTCAAAATCCCATCCAAATTTGAAAAAAAAAATCCATAAATATCCTTGCTGAGGAGACTCTGGGATCTCTTTTACCTTAACTATTTAATTAACTTTATATTTTAATGTAGAAGATGGGACAATTTATTTTCCAAGAGATGTTTTCAGAGTATGATGCTGATTTGAATCACAAATGCTAACTGGATTTGGATGAACAGCCTTTTCTTCACCTCTCTCAAAACAAACAAACAAATGAACACATCTTTTACCATATTTGATTGGAAGCTCCCATCTTGGGGCTCATAGATAGGAGACATCTTTATGCTTTAGATCCATGGTAACTAAAACCCATGCCTGGTTTTAGTTTTCAAGTACAATGAATTGTATGAAAGACTAGAAAGTGAGATTTTAGGAAATGCCCATGTCCTTGCTTTGTTGATGAAAAATTTTAAGTGTGAAATAGTTACAACATCTGCTATTGTCTCTTAGTTAGAATGACACAGACCTGGGAACTACAATTCAGTGATCTAAGTCAGGTCAGTGATCCTTCCTTTGTTCCTCGTCTCCAAATGTCTAGTAATAAATCCAACACTGTTCACTATATGGACATACATTATCTCATTACTTATCCAACAGAATTCATGTTTCTGTATAATGTATTTTAAGAGAATACTTTTTAATCTTGTTTTGCTTGTTTTGTGTTGGCCCTAAGAGAGCTGGCCTATAACTTCTTATGTAGAACAGGATGGCTTCAAATTTTGCAGTAGTCCTCCTGTCTCTGCCTCCCAAGTACTAGGATTACAGACATGTGCCACCACAATGGCTGAGAAAAATGATCCTCAACAGTTGAGATTGTGAAGTCATGTATCACTCACGAGTGCTAAGGCATGTTTAGTCTGAGTTTAGTCTGTTTAATGGATGAACTTTGACCTTTACTCACCTCTCACCTTTGAGGTTTCAGAAAACTTGACTTTAGCAATGTGTTTAATAGTCAGGTCCTGAGCTATTTTATTTATTTATTTATTTATTTATTTATTTATTTATTTATTTATTTATTTATTTATTTTTTGCTGCTTCTTGTTATTCCATTAAAATATCCTTATGTAAATGCCAATAATGAAATACAATAAGAAATTTAACTTCTTTTAAAAAATCTTATATGTAGATATATATTCAGTGTATCTTGATCATAGCAACCCTCACCATCCATTCCAACTTTCCTCAGGAGCCTCAATCACATCTGCCTTCTAACTTTATGTCCTCCTTTTAAATTATTTATTTTTAATATTTTTAGATTTATTTTGTTTTTTGAATTTGAGTGTACTGCCTACAAGTATTTATGTGCACCACATATGTGCCTGGTGCTTTCAGAGGTCAGAAGAGGTCATTGGATTGTATGGAACTAAAGTTTGGGTAATTGTGAGTCACCATGTAGGTTCTGGGAACAGAATTTGAGTCCTCTGTAAGAACAGCAATGCTCTTAACCCATGAGGCATCTGTTCAGCCCTTTATTATTAATTTATTTTAACTTGAGCCCAGTTAGTATTGCCTATATGTACATGGTTGTGGAGTCATCCTCTGGGCCACAGGGAACCTACCAGTGGCCACATCCTCAAAGGAAAGTGATTCACTTTTCCCCAGCTGCCATCAACTGCTCATAGCTCCTCTCCTTTCTTGCTTCTGGAGAAAATTCTGTATCACAATGATGAATTGTGACTGCCAGACTGCCAATACACCTTGAGTACAGCCTTTGGGAAACTTTTTGCATGAATATTAATAGCTTAGGGCAGAGAAATCCATCTCTACTCTTCCACTGGCCTAGAAAATCAGAAAACTCATTCCATGATTGGGTTCAAGAGTGTGTGACTTTTATAGTCAGATAGGGTTGATATTCGGGGATGTTTTAGCCTTGAATTTTAATAATATTTGTGTTCTCATGATATTGAAATTCTTAATAATGGTCTTCAGTTTTGTATGTGATGTCTGATGGGCTAATGGAGCAAATGTGAGCAACAGAGATAGATTGATTCCTTTCTGCATTGTATTCTGCATTGTATACAATGTGTTTCATGTGTTTCATGAATTCAACTCTAGAGAGCCCTGGTGTGTGAGAGTTCAGAGAGAGTTAAAGCAATCAGTGGTGTACTGATAGCTTAAGATCCCATATTTCCCACACTAACCAGAACTTCCTTAGACTTGAGAAGGTTGCTAATGATGTTATGGAAAACACAAATGATCATACTTATATTCTTCCTCACGTATGCTACATAACCACTTGTGTTGAGATGATAGTACAGGAAGGGAAAAGGAGAAAGAACCTCATACTTCCTTTGCCTTTGTTGGTAAATGCACATGTATGAAGAAATATAAATTGAGCCAGTTTTGTGCTGTTTTCACTTTTCTGGTAAGAATGGAAGATAAATACATACATATACTGTGGAATATGAACTGTGTCATTCAGTGATCTAATATACATGTATTTGTTGTAGAAGAATAGGCCTTGTGGAAACTAAGGTCTCTATTCCAGGTGTTCATAGGAAAGAATCACATTTAGAGGCCTGAGTGGAACAGAGGCCTGTGTGATAGAACAAAGATCATATCTTTGATTCCAGAAGGCAGTGGTGATTCATGCCTTTAATCCCTAAGACAGAAACAGATTATAAGAGCACACACAGGAAACAGAGCTCAGAAAGAGTCAGTGTCACACAAGAAGTCTGATATGAGTCAGTGAAGGACAGGCAAAGTGGTTAATCAGAGGAAGAATTAGCAGAGTGAAGAAACATCCAACTCTCACAATAGAAAGATGGGCTCTCAGCTCAGAGGAGAGTCAGTTATAGTAGGCAGTATGAAGTGAGTAGTCTGAAGCAGACAGATGGGACAAGACACAGAGACAATGAAGTGGTCTGACTGAGGAGCAGAGTGACTGACTAAGGCAGCATGGGACAGTTCAGTTTGAGGCAGTCAGAGAATCAGCCAGAGTAAATCAGAGTCAGAAGAGTTCATTCAGAAACAGTCAGTTTGAGCCAGCAGCTTGGAGGAGAGTTTGGGCTAGAAAAAGTGAGAAGTGTGTTGAGTTGAACAAGAAGAGTCAAAGTTCAAAAGGAGCTAGTCAGAACTGCTCATAAGCAGTAAGTCTTGGGGGTTCATTAGATTGTATGGAGGCTAAGGCTGAAGCCTTCTAGGTCTGAGCTAGCATTTTAGGAGTAGATTTTACGGATGCCAAAATGCTACAGGGCTCCAGTACTGAGAACAGGTGATTTAACTCGACAAAAATAATAAACTGTTTTTGGCCTGACTTAATGGCTACAATTTGTGTTTGTGTCTAAAACTTACATTGCACGTTGTAAGGATAAATAACAAATTCATGCTAGTGATTTAAAATGTTACTTTTTATTAACTTAGGGAGACATTAAATAGTGAATAGTGAAAAACAGCACAGTGCCAACAGACTGGAAGAAAAGAAGTCTTATTTTTAAGCATCTTGAGGGGAATATTTTTCTGTTCTTTAGGCAAGTAGCCTGGCTTTTTGTTTTCCTACAGAGTACCACAAGTTATAGATCTAGCTGTGAACTCCTTATGGTCCATAAAAGAGCAATCTATATCTTGCTGGAGTTGTACTGCCATTTTCTTCATTTATGATCTCCATTTTCTTGATTTCAAACATTGTCTTCTTTCTTCCTGTTGATAAAATAACTTTGTTTACTTCAGCTTTATTACAATATAGCTGATCAGATAACCTATCATTTTAAGAACAGCAATATCATCATGTATTTTGAGGCTAGATTCTGCCCTTCTTAATTAGATTTTAGTTTAGTTTTTTTTGTTAATCTTCAAGTTTGCTTCTGGGATAGCTAATTTCACCTAACTTCACAGAGCTGCTGTCAAGTGAAGAGTAAATTTATATGTTCTCTATATATTTTCCAGCAGCTATTATATTCTAGTCACATATATTTGTGATTCCTGTCTGAGGCCTGAATGAAGAGGAAAGGTTCTGAAATGAGGGACAGTAAGAATTACAACATGGGACTCATCCTTATGAGAAGGTAATTTTCCTTCTTCTAGAAGTCCTTAGTTCACTGCATTTCTTTGCCTAGGGGATGGATGCTGTGAAATTCTCCACTCCCATGTTAACATGTCCATTGATACTGCCATTGTTCTTGTCTTGTTTATGCAGCTATTTCTATGAAAGACTATTTTATAGCAAATTTCCTAGTATTCTGTCTGTTACATTCTTTCCAACTCATCTTCCAAGATGTTCCTTAAGCCATAAATGAAGGGACTGTGTTGTAAATGTATCTGTTGGGACTGGGTTCCCCATTATAGTTACATACATGTAATACATACATACATACAATACCCCTACTTACCAGATTATTTTTTGTCTGTACTTGGAATAAGCAGAATTTGTAGATGAAACTAGTGTTGTATAGATGAGACTGTCATTGGTTCATGTGGTAGGCCTTTTTTCTAGTGGAAAGTATTGTGACAGCCACAGAGGAGGTTAGAAGCACAGATTAGAGTTAAGTTGCTATGAGCTAAGGAACATCTTGACTCACCATAAACCAGGAAGAGAAAAGAAAGGATGTTCCTAGGAACCCTCAGAGGAAGCATAGTCCTTTTAGCATGTTGATTTTGAGCTTCTTTCTCAGAGGTGCATCAGAATATGTTTTGTTGTTTTAGGAGGCAGAGAGTTGATTACATAAACATCAAAGACAAACCCTGGAGAGTAGCTGGAGATTGAGTAACAGTCACAAGAAGGCATGCATGGGTCTTGAGCTAAACTATCATTTTGTCTACATCAAACTGTAGTGCAGTTTGACCCGTAAGACAGTAAATCCAAAATTCTAGTGCAAGACGATTAAGGGATGCAATTATATAGACAGACTGCTGGTCTCAGTTGAGGCATATTTTGAAGTTGGAGTGACAGGACTTGGTAATGGATTGGCTATGAGAGGACTCAAAGATGAGTTTTGAGGTTTGTAGCAAGTAGTAAATGGCAATATCAATTATCAAAATCACAACAACTAGAAGAGAATAGTTGCCCACTGTGGAGAATGGCAATCAGGAGTTTTGTCATCATACATATAAGGATTAGAAATCTGAATGCACAGGCAATTATGGTTGGTTATTCAGGGAGAATAAGACTTCTCCAGAGATGTTCCCCTTGAGAGATTATTTAACCCCAAGTGGTCAGCCCTAAACACATCATGTACACATACATATGATGGTAATCAATTCAGCAGGTTTTGTGTGTGTGCATGTGTGTAGCAATAATAATTAAAGAAAAAGAAGTCATAAATTTGAGAAAGAGTGGGAGGGGGATACAGAAGAAATTGAAGGGTAGAAATCATATAAATACAGAACTCACATATGAAATTCTCAAAAGATTAAAAAAAAAAGAAATCTGAATGCAAATACCATGAAGATAGAATTAGTTAAGATAATATATTCCAAAGGCATGATTAATCTTATGAATATATTGCTCTAAAAATGACTGTGTCCGTTGGCACTTAATGATGACTTGATTTTTTTTTATAAGTTTAGTGTTCACAAAAACTATTTTATCTCCTGGTGAATATCTCTGAACTGCTATCACTGCAGCAATTAGTTCTTAGCTTTAGGATTAGAGTAGACCAATGTTCTTTTAGGGCAAAGTTCCAAGAACCAAGCTAATTTTCATGTTCCTTTATTTGATATTTTTACATGAATCCATAGAATTTAATTGTAAATTTGAGGATAATGTGAATGATAAATTAGTACTGATTCTTCTTAAAGGAAGCAATTCTCTGAAGTGGGGGAGGGGAGTGAAAGAAAGGGAGAGGGAGAAGTTTTGAGATTTTCTTGAGTGCTCAATCCACAAACTAGAAGAAATCCAAGAATCAACTTTCTGTTTAAACACAAATTTTGGTGCAAAAAGCCTGAAAATCTGGGCTTAGAGTTGCTCTTTCCAAACCTTTCACATTTAATCAATAATGACTCTGGCAAAAGAGAAAGTATTATCTTTTCCCCTAACACAGATAATTGAATATTGCCTAATTAAATTAATGGCAGTACTTTGGTTATACAGTGACTGGTGATATATAGGAGTCCTGACAATGATATTTGTGTAAGAAATTAGTTAATGTAGAATGAGGGGTATTGGCCCAGAAGCTGTAGTTCTGAACACAGTCCCCCCCTTTTTTACATTTAGGTATATATTTTTGTTTAAAAAATGGAATCATGAATTATCAAAATATGTTCAACTTTTTATGGCTTCTAAGTTATCTTCTTTAATACTTTAAATTGTTAGAATTACTTCTGGCTGATGATAAGATATAATCTTATCCCTTCCTGATCAATATAGGAAAGACTACACACCTAGCAGCCTCCACATTTATCCTCATATTGCAGTGAGTGTGAAACCAATATTGAAAAAGACCAGTGTACCACATACAGTTATCAGCCTAATCTCATTTTGATTGGATTCAAGCATAACCATTAGTGTTCTACATGTTGTGATAACTGTCATGGGAAATACAGTTAATATAGAGAGTTACTTGAAGAAATATGACCCTCTTGAATATGATATACCTTCACCTGACATAAAGTACTTTTGGGGAAGATGACAATGAAAACACCTTGGAAAGACTTACAGTTTTAATAGAGCAGACAAGAGGTCTTTCTCCTTCTCCAAATGATGAGAAAAACATTTCAAGGCAGGTAAGCATAAAGAATAGCTTAGCAATATGGAACTTCAGTTGGCTATTAGTATACACACATCCATCTCCAAACATGCACCTTGCAACCTGTTAGTAATCTGGGGTCCTTATCTGCACTGAGTTGCACACATGCCTGCTTCATATGGTGGCGATGTTACATGCCTTTTTAGTGATGCTTTGACAACAGTGTTTCTATTCAAGCACATCCTGGAACACAGTCTGGTTAACTATGGGAAATACATGCACAATAAGGCAAAACTATGACCTCAAGTGAACTTTTAATTTTTTTTATTTTTGAGACTTTTATACATGTATTCAATGAAATATGATCATGTCTATTCTTCATGGTCTCCTTCTACCCCCATGTCCCAATTCCAAAGGCAGTCTTCAACACAACACCCATCTGAACTTCATGTATTATTATTATTATGATTAATCCCCTAAGTCCAACTGGTGCTGTCCCTATCTGCATAGATACAGAAATATTCACTGGATCATGGGGAGCTTACCGGTGGCAACATCTTCAAAATAAATAAATAAATAAATAATAAATAAATAAATAAATAAATAAATCACCCCTGAGCAGCTATCAACTGACAATACCTCCTCGGAAAGGGTGGAGTCTAGTGATCACACACCCATCATGTCAGAATTTTGGCTGGTTTGATCTTGTGGGAGTCTTCTGTAGTGGCCACAGCTGTTATGAGTTCATGTTGTGATAGCTGTGTCATATTCAAAAGACAACATTTTATAGCACTCCTCCCCATCCTTTGGCTCTTAAATTCATTCTATATCCTTTTCTGTAATGAACTCTGAGCTTTGGCAAAGTGTGTATGTGTGTGAGGGGTTAATATAGTTGTACCACTTAGATCTTAGTGTTTAATCTCTTATTCTTAGCACTTTGATCATTTATGTCAAATGAACTTTTATAGAGAATACTTTATTTTCTATATTGATGTCCATGCATAATTGGGCGTACATAAAATTTTAATTGGAAATATTATGGGAAGGAACATATGCAGAAGAAAAAATTTAAAATGACCTAATGTGTTGATCAAAATAGAAAAATACCAAAGCTATTTTCCAAAGTAATCAACCTCTTCTTCCTTTAGATCACATAGGAAGAAAATACAGTTCTTGAGTATCCTCACTAGTATGGTTGGTTTTAAATCTTAATGATGTATTTCTAATCAGTACTCTCACTTTTCTTTGAATAGAGTTCATCTAAACTTTGTAATCTGTGTGAACTTTTATTTAATTCTTGAGTAAGAGGCAAGGAACTGGAAACACACTGTCAATACTTTTTCTACTAGTAACATTTTTATATTCTTTAAAAAATTAGTTTTGAAATTGTAATATCCACAACATATTTCCCTTCCCGTTCCTCCCTCCAGTACCGTCAATATACCTTTTTCTCCTATCCATCAAATTCATGGTCTCATTTTTGTCTAATTGTTGTTGCATGTATAATATATATGTATGTATACGATATATGTAAATATGTATATGCATATTCCTAAATATAGTCTTTCCAGTCTGTATAATGTTACTTGTATATATGTTTTCAAGGCTGACCACTTGCTGCTGAACAACTAATTGTCTCTTATCTAGGATAAGAGGGCATAAAAAGTCTTTGTGCACACAGCTAAGCCCTGGAGAAGCCAGGGAAAGTTAAACACACAGCTTATCTCTT
This sequence comes from Cricetomys ansorgei, assembly GCA_026225945.1. Classification (NCBI taxonomy): domain Eukaryota; kingdom Metazoa; phylum Chordata; class Mammalia; order Rodentia; family Nesomyidae; genus Cricetomys; species Cricetomys ansorgei. The sequence goes on from JAMJFZ010000199.1 coordinate 22,738,315, forward strand.
CAATGGAATGAAGTGCTTAGCTGTTTCTCCTGGAATGGTAGAAATAGATGTAGTTTACAACCTGATGATTCTTTGCTCTCTGATAATCCAGGCTCTACCTGTATCTCCCAGAATTTATGTTTTACTTATTCCAGAACTTTCCTTCCAAAACTTTGAATATTACTTCTAGGCTATAAAACTTATCCTTGCGAGACATGTCATTCATACTTTACAACAGCCTAAGTGACTTCTATGCTAGCTTATGGCCAAGCCAAATCCTGACTCCCACAGGTATTATGTGTACCTCAGTAATTTTCCCTAGATCCTTATCTTGAGCATTGTTTCTAGTAAACAAGAATCTATCTTATGGATGAAGCCATATATACTTAGTTAAGAGCTTTGATGTAAACATGCCATAAGGACTATGTTAATTTTTATCTGATAAATGTTTCCAAAATTGTGCTATTCTTAAATATGGCAAAAACAAACCAGCTGATATCCGACTCTTGAAATCTTAGCCCAGCACCAGTACCTAAAAATCAGACTGAATTGAGTTTCATTCTTGTCTCTTCATGGATCATTTTACTCCCTGCTGTAAAGCCTACAGGGACCCTCCACATATAGGGAAGACTACCTATCCCACTCCCAGATTTACTCAGTTTATAAAGAACTCCTATAGTTCTTTGTGTATAGTTAAGGATTCTCGAACTTTTTCCTGTCAAGTTTGGCATGTCTATTTGTTCGTCTGGGTTCAGCTCATGTTTGAGCAGTTATGGTTGTAGAGCAACAGGCCTGTGTGAAAGCTAGGAAGGGTCTATATTCCAGGGGTCTATATGAAGTAAGGCCTGTGTACTCTGGATGGAATGTAGAAAGAATGTTAAGAATGTTGGTATATACCTTTAATCCTAGTATTCAGAAGACAGTGGTGGTCCACACTTTTAATCCCTAAGACAGAAACACAGTGTGGAATCAGACACAGGAAACAGAATTCAGAAGGCCCCAGTGTCAGAGTGAGAGTGACATTTGAGATGAGTCAGAGTGAAGGACAGGCAAAGTGACTAGTCAGAGGAAGAGTTAGCAGACTTAGTCAGAGTAAGAACATGCAGAACTCTCACAACAGAAAATTGGGCTCTCATCTCAGAGTAGAGTCAGTTATAGCAGTCATTTACAGATGTAGTATGAGGCAAGCAGTCTGAAGCAGGCAGTATGAGACAGATGGGGGACAAGACACAGAGACAATGAAATGGTCTGACTGAGGATAAGATAGAGAGCCATGAGTTACAGAAGCAGGCAGACTCAGCAAGAGATACAGAGACACAGAGGTAGCTCCACAGAAGAAGTCAGTATTAGATATTAGATAGGAAGAGTGAGTCAGTTTGAAGCCAAGCAGAGCAGTTCAGTCTGAGGCAGTCAGAGAATCGGCCAGAGTAAACCAGCATCAAAAGAATTTAGTCAGAGACAGTAAGCTGGCTCAGAAGATAAGTATGGGCCAGCATCTTGGAGAAGAGTTTGAGCCAGAACAAGAATGAGTTGAGCCAGAAGAGTCAGAATTTAGAAGGAGCTAGACAGAGTGGCTCAGTTAGCAGTAAGTCTTGGAGGTTAATTAGATTGTATGAAGGTTTAAATGTTCTAGATTGTACACAGGCTGAGGCTGAAGCCTTCTAGTTCTAGGCTTAAGAGTAGATTGTAAAGAGGCTGAAATGCTCCAGGGCTCAATGACTAGAACAGGTGATTGAATTAGATAAACGAATAAACTGCTGTTTCTACTGAGTCAACAGCTACAATGGTGGTGAGACTATATAACTGTAGCTTCTGATATTACTGGGAGACATAATCTTACAGCAAACTGCCTGATCCTCTATCTCTTACAATTTTTCTGTCTCCTCTTCTGAAATGGGAGTGTTTTGTAGCTGTATCCATTGAAACTGGGCTCCACAACTCTGAATTTGCATTGGTTTTGGTGTTCTGTAGTGGTCCTTGGTTTTTTTTTTAATGGAAGTTCTTAACTTTATCCAACTATTTTAGACAGATACCATCATACTTTACCTTTATTTTGCTGGAGCTATATGTCCAGAGTCTTCAAGAAAGCATTACATATTTTTATATCACATACTATGTCCCCAAGCTTATGTGAAATGTGTGTTTTTGTTACTTGGTTATCTGGGGGGGAAAGTGCACAATTGTTGCTGAAGTATCAAGTAAAGCAATAAAACTTAAAATACCTTTTTTTCCTGAGCATAAGAGAATTAATTTGTCTGTCTAATAATGGATTTTTCTTTTTTGCCCTCAAACTCCAAATATGGGTTCAGGGTAAATGTTAAAAAGGAGTTGGAGCTGGGTGGTAGTGGCACACACCTTTGATTCCAACACTCAGGAGGCAGAGGCAGGTGGATATCTGTGAGTTCCAGGCCAGCCTGGTGTCTAGAGTGAGTTTCCAGACAGCCAGAGTTACAATAGAGAAACCTCTTCTAGAGAAAAAAAAGGGGAATTTGAAAAATATTAACTTGAGGGACAAATATGAAATTTTGTAGCTTAAATAGTTTTTCCTTTACAAATTTTGATAATTCATTAGTTGCCAATTTGAATTGAAGGAGAAAAATATGATGCAGGTGGGAGAACTATATATGAAGAGATATGGCTTTCTATGTCCATTTAATATAGAAATTACTTGTTGCTGTGTCTACATGCCCATGGATGTAGGAAGCCATTGCACTCAGTGGAGAACTGAGTTTGATACTGAGAAGTTTGATACTCATTAGCACTACTTTAAATATGCATTCAAAATTTATGACAAGATCTATTTGCTATATTTCAACTTCAAAATAAATATTATGCCAAGTGGTTGAACAATGTTTGAAATTGGTGAGTAATTATGAATATTGGGATTTTACAAATGTATTGATGGTGGTAGATGAAGAATATTTTCCTGAATCCTTTTTCTGTTCACAGAAAAGAAAGATGTCCCTCTCATTTGATGGGACCATGCCTTGTTAGACATACCCTAGCTTTAAAGCATTGCAAACTAAAAATGTATTCAGTTTACCCAACATACTGAGCATCGTAACCTCACATCCGAGTATGCTGCAGAGTATGAGTCTTGACCCTGTGACTGCATGTCCACTTTGGTCTTGTGGCTTACTGCCATGACCAGGCATCATAAGAGAGGATCATGTGGCATATCTATTTATCTCTTACGATCAAAATTCAGATTCAAAGTATAGTTTCTACTGAAAGTGTTATCGTTTGCACAACACTGTAAAATTGAAAACTTGTAAGTCAAATCAAGACAACTGTGAACTGTCTGCAGGTACTGTGATAACTGCTACATACAAATTCTCTTGGATTGGATGCCTGTCCTTAGACAGTAAAGGTCAAGGATCTGAAATACAACTCAATCTAACTTTAGACTATCCGTTTAGAGTTGTTATGATTTCAGAACTTCAAGTTTATAAAAAGATAGAATTTTGGCTTAATAATGATTTTTCAGATGATAATAAAGAATACTTCAGCTGCTAAATCATTTTAAGTTTGAATTGAGACAAATACAATTATAGAACCACAGAAATTTTCTACATTCTGCCTTGAAAGACTTGGACGATCCACATTATTCTTATATTGCCTATGTAATATAGACAGAGCGCTATCTGCAAAATTCAGCTGCAGTAATAGTTGTCAGTGATGCATTTGAGTTGTCTTACCACTAGTGCATGGACGAGAGTTTTTCAATATTTTGTTGAAGCGTGCCATCTTTCAACATTGTCATTAAATGAATCAGAATTAATAAAACTAGGAAAAATGACAAATCTATGTAAAAATCTTTACAATTTCTCTGTCTTTATAAATAAATAATTATACAATGGACAGATGAGTTTTATTACACTGGAATTATGAATTCAAGACAACAGATGAGTCAAATACATAATAGTATGACTTAGAAAAAAAAGATTTTACTTTTCAATGTACATTCTATTTGTGTTGGTTTATTAGAGTTGACAAAATGAAATATTATCAATTGTCTGGCTTAAATTGTGGAAACTTATGTTTTCCTAATTCTGAAGGCTTGAAGTCCAAGATCAAGGCACTGGACAAACTGTTTCTTTCTGAGGTCTCTATGGCAGATGGCTACTTTTCTTCTCCTATTTCTCATGTTCATGTCTCTACACTTCTAAATACCCTTGCTATATGTCTATGTTTTCCCTTTTAAAATCTCAAGCTAGTGATGAGCAAGCCTGGTGACTTTAGTTAGATCCAAGAATTGTCCAAAGGTGGAATGAGTGTATGGATTATCAAGATTGTCCTCTCACCTCTACATACCTGAGGTAAGCAATGGCCTGCACACACTCACACATTGTACACACACACACACACACACACACACACACACACACACACACACACTGGGGGGGGTGGAGAAAGAAGGAGGCGGGGAGAATAATAACAACCAGACCTTAACTCAAGATATAGTTGCATTTTACAATATTGGTAGTAAGGGCTTCCGTCTAAGTTTTAAAGGAAACATAAGTCTGTCTTTAACATCAACATAATTTTACATCTACCTGTATTTGGTGTATTTCTATTAGGAACTCTACTGCTCCATTCCATTACATGACATAGTGGAGACAGGATCTTTGCTCTCCTGGAGTTAACAGTTGAATGGAGGAGAAAATCAATAAGCAGCAAGTGAGCAAACAACTATGTGATTACAAACATTGTCAGGTGCTAATGAAGGAATGAAATGAAAGTATGATGGAGACCAGAGAAGTGTGAGTGGAGGAGGAAGTGGATCGAGTTCTCCCATATAACCTCATATAGGATCCTCAGAAAACTTGCCACAGAACATTTTCTATTAAGTTTAAGAAGATATTTGAAAAACTAAAAGGATAAAGGAGGATGAAGCCAATAGAGAAGAAAAAAGGAAATTAGATCCACTGGGGGTGATCAGATGTTTGAATTTATAGGTCTTTTTAGGCTAAGGGAAAAAGTTGGAAGATTATTGAATTTCAATGTGAAGCCTTTGAATGTTTTTAAGGAAGAATGCTATTACTGTTTTAAAAATCTTACACTGGCTGCTATGCTATAGATCAGAAGACACATAGTGGACAGGTGGAACCGAATTAAGAATTGTAGCAGTAGTTCATGGCAGTGGCAGTAGTTAATGGTCTAAATTATTAGCACTACAGAGGTATGAAGTGTAATGTTTCACACACAACATTGTAAGAGTAGAGATGACAAGACTTGAAGATAACTTGGATTGAAGAGTAAGAATCAGGAATGACTCCCAGGTCTAAACCGGTTGTATAGTGTTTGTCAGAAATATTGGTTGTGAAGAAAAATACAAGGGACAGGATGATTTATACAGGGAGCATGTTGAGGTGTGTTGAAATACAAGTTAGGTTTGCTATGTTGATTTTAAGATGCACTTTAGATTATTCTAGGAAAACAGTAGAGATTTCAAGTTAGAAGTTACTATGAAAGCAAAAAAAGAGGCCATTTGGAGTTGTAGTGAAAAATACTCATTTGCTAGTGATCACCAATGTCCTTCAATTTGAGTTGCATCTGTAAGGTTAAATAATGCTCGTTTAAATTAAGTTTTGACTAAACTATTAAGTACAATCCCTTTCTTTTATGATGTAATATATTTAAGGCATTTATAGGAGGCATAGATTCTGGAGTGAGTCAGAGTATTTCATATTTGTGTTCTATTGAATTTGATGATGCTTTGATTAGGGACATATTAGTGGGACAATGTCATTTAAGCTGACAGCCATCACGCTTGGTTTTGATGTGTGATAGAAGAGTAGTTTAGAACCTCCATGAAAGAGACAAGCAAAATGCTTTTACTGTGACTTTGCAAATTGTCAGTCTGGCAGGGACTTTACAAATGTTTGGCTCCTCTGGCCCTAGTGATTTAGTAATTTAGTAGAGACTCTGTGTTAACAGCTTCTTAAATATTTAATGTTTCAGGCAGAATGATAGGTTGATAAAATGTTTGCTGTGTCTGAGGAAAGTAAATAATAGAGTTTGACCCCAAACCACTGGAGTCTGAAAAAGAACCTTGTTTTTGATATTAAGAAATGTCTTTCTGTTGCATTTAAGTGTCTTATAATTTTGAAAATAATTGTTTTTGCAATAGGGTCACAATCCTGTCTCAACACCACAAATGCTGAGATTACAGGACTATAGTGTCATGCCTGGTTTTGAAAATAATTTTAATGAAAAAATAGCGAGCAGGAAAGTACAAAAGGTGGAAGTTAATGTATCACTGAGTGTCTTAGACTTGATGAGGATTTGACTATGACTTTCAAGTAAGGGAAAAGGAATTTAGCTATGATGTCATTATCAGCTTTCATGAAGACGTTTCACAAGAGAGGACCATTTTCAGTACTTAAATTGTTCTTAAGGACAAAGTAAGGTTTATCAAGGGATACTTATCACTAAGTTGATCAGCAAAGTCCTTGATGTTCCTATATATTAAAGGCTAATCCTAACTTAAACCAGAAGAGGCCCATTTTAACGGAGTTATATGTGGAAATGGCATTAAAACAATTCGGTCCAGAAGAGTAGGGTAGGAAATGAAAACAACTATGGGCAACCAGACCTTCAAGAGGAGAAAGATGTAATCATGTAAAATAAAACTTGGCAAAGAAGGGGAAATATTTTTTTTCTTTTGCCAAAGAACCATAGGATCCTTACATCATCTACTCTGGCATCACAGACACATGGTGCAATTATTGAAATGCTGGGTAGCAGCTCTCCATTGACCTCAGGAGACATTCTTTTTTCTCATAGAATTGACAATGCCAGAGACAGCCAGAACATCTTTTATTTTGGTACCTATTAAGTTACTGACCTGATCTGACGCTGATTAATTTGTAGTGGATAGAGACCCAACACTTCACCCTGATTTCACTGTCAATTGCAATAATTTTAAAAACCAAGTTCTTTTTGTTTACTGACTACAACAAACTCAAAGTTGTCTTACATGAGATGCAGTCTCGGCTTCCTTTGAACTGCAGCTTGTGTATTTATGTCGACCCTGAGGAACTACCAGAAGATATCAACTCAGTAATGCTAGTCTTTCCTTAATCGCAGCTGATTTTCAGCCCCAGCTAACTAGAATCAAGTGTCCCATTAAAGCAAAAGTTTCACAGTGGTGCTAGTGAAGTGAAAGTGATTCATCAGCCCAAGAAGGCCAGAGATTTTTATACATAAATGGCTCCAGTAGAATCTTTCCTATCTTCTAAAATATTACAAGTCTGACTTCCATCATTTTCACTGCTCTGAGCACTATCTCCCAAGCTCTCCAAAAAGAAGCTCATTAAACTCTGAGTAGTATCTTTTCCAGTTCATTGTTCCAAAAAAATTTCACACAGCTTTTTTAAAAAACAAAACAAAACAACAAAAAACTATGGTCACGTCTTTCACAGCAACATTTCACTCCTTGGTAATGCTTTCTGTTTTAGCTCGCTTCTAATTACTGTGATAAACATTATAACCAAAAGTAACTCAGACAGGAGAGGGTTTATTTGGCTTACACATTCTGATCACAATCTATCATTAAAGCAACCCAAGACAAGAACATATTCAGGGCAGAGGCTGAAGCAGAGACCATGGAGGAATGCTCCTTACTGACTTGCTCCCCTCTGGTTTTGTCTGCTACATTTTCTAGAGCACAGTGTGCTGGGTCCTCCTATATCAATTAGCAACCAAGAAAATGCCCAAAGATAGGTTCACAGGACAATCTGATGCAGGTAATTCATCAGTTGAGGCTCCTTCTTCCCAGGTGTGTTAAATCGACAACGAAGATTAGCCATCAAAATTAGTGAGCTCTTCCATTTTCTCTTCTCTCTTTTCAACTCAATCGTTCCCACCTTCCATGCTCACCAATTTTCTTAAATATCTAGTACTAAAAGGATCTCAAAATAATATAAAATTATTATGATAGTGGCCTATAGCCTTAGCATTGCAAATATATCTATCTGTCCTCTACTTGTTCCAAGCTTATGGCTTTCATTATTCTTATTTCTTGTCTCTTTTTCATTTTAATCCTCTCATAACTACTCATGAATGAATAATACCCCTGGAATTGCTGGTTGTCTTTTACCTTCTTTTTTATTCACTTCTAAAGAATTCATGGGATAAAGATGGTTCATTCAGTTACATCCCTAATTTGTATACTCAGAGATTTAATTACATAATATGTGACCATGTATGTTATATCTCCTCCCAAATTCTTACCCTGAATCCTTAATTGCAAATTATCTGTATTTGCAAAGAAGCTTCTAAGGAAATAATTAAGATTAGATAAAGTTGGGAGGGTGCTATTCTGATTAGAGGGTATTAGTGTCCTCTCTAGGAAAGATCCAGAAAACTTTCTCTCTGAGTGTATACAGAGTAAAGGCTCTATGAGCATTCACTGAGAAGACAAAAAGGGAACCATTATCAGGCACTCATTTTGCCATCACCTTGGTCACTGACTTCTGACCTTCAAAACTGTGAAAGAAATAATTTCTGCTGTTTAAGCCATTCAGTCTGTGATATTTTGTCATGGCATCATGAGTACAATGATATACATGGCCACTACCAATGAGCTAATCAGCCTTCATTCTGGCATCAAAATCTTTATTATGTTTTACAGCTTTCTCTGACTATTCCAAACTCAAACTCATGATCTTATAGTTTTTTTGTTCACTCCTGACTTCCAAAATCAGTCTTTTCTATCTATAAAAGGACTTTTCCATTTGTAATTTGAGCCAGAACTCTAGGAGTCATTCTTGATGACACCTTCTCTTCACCACACATTCAATCCACTTATCCATTCCATCATTTCATTGTCTTTCATATTTTTCAGAGGTGGTAATACATAGGACAACATTAGAATTGTTAACCCATCATGCTCAGCCGTTACTTCAATTTTTGGAATCACAACTGTAGATAGAGATTGCAGAAGAAATCACAGGAACAAACTCAAAGGGTAGATGCTAATATGTTGTTACAAGGGGAACAGGCAAGTTTCAGAAACATTTTAAATATTTAAATATTTAGATTTAGGTTTAGATAGTGAACAGACAAACCAGAGACCTAATATGACTGACTTCAATAAGGAACACAGGGACTTTGATGAAATTCACAGGAAACCCAGAAGCACAAACACTTAAAGTCTTAATGAATAGACGAAATACTTTAAAATTTTACTTCACAGAGAAGTAACACAATGTTGGGTTTAGATGAAGATGTTGAACAACTAATGTGTCACATAAGTGGGGAAAAATATTATTCAGCATTCTCAAATTCTGTATGGAGACTTGAAAATCAGTTCACCAAAGAGACTGGAAAGAAAATAGCAAGAGTTATGTTAAAACCCTTCAGTGGTGGTCTTGACATGGACAAAGAAACCTTTAGCCTAAATGGTTATAGCTATGGACAAAGATGGGAGAGAAGCAAGAGTCAGTAAAAAGAAAAAGACTTTCTACATCTAGGTAGCAGTGGCATTGATGAGGATGAGGAATGCAAGTGCAGGGTATAATTGAAGGCACAACCCCTGACAGATACAGATGTTGGGTGGATAACAGCACATTGTAGGCTCTAACCAAAACACAGCTATAAAGGTAATTAATTCTGTTTAATTGGTTCTCACTAGTATCCTTAAATCATTATTTGAAATAATGAAAAGAATAAAGGTTTCATGTTTTGTAGAGTGCAGTGATCAAATGAAGTAATAGTTTAAATAATAAATAAAAAATAATAAAAAAGAAGTAGAGTATGGATTTTTGGGACAATATGCCATATGAAAGTACATTATTTATAATTAATATTATCCCTGGGCAGATGTGTGATGCAAAAGTAGGAGAATGAAACATTTGAGTAACATGAGGAAAGAGAAATGGAAGAAAATGAAAAAGAAAATCATAGAACAGCAATAAATAAATATATAAATAAATAAACAATGGAAGTTCAGTGGAAAAGATGGCTTATCAGGTAGCATGTGATTGAAGCTCCATATCTGATCAAAGTGTCACTGAGAGTCCAGATGGGGATATTAACTTTGCAGGTAAAATTTATTTTAAAGAGGAAATCTATGTCCAGAAACAAAAATAGAGCCATACAGCCTTTATAGAGAGCCCTGAATCCTGATTCTTTAAAGTAAAAAAAAATCCTATTAAACCCAAAGGAAGAGAACAAGAAAAAAAGAATATTGCTCATTGATAAACGTTCCAAATGTTATGGCTGATCTCGTACATAATTAAAAAAATTAAAAGCTACCATAGATCCCAACATTGTCTACAAGGGAAACAGCAGAAGTAGTTTTAAGATTAGACATTTTCTTTTACATTCCAGAGTTATTCTTATGATTGCTGGGCCCTTGAGGAGCAAAGGAAAAGAATGTACACAGAAGAACTGCTGGTGTCTCTGACTTCATAAAGGAGAATCCAGAGATGACAGAAATGGATGAAGAATGTGTCAGTAGGAGAATGAATTGTTAGTTAGCATTCAGTAAGGAGACTGCCAAACTTTCCTGACTTCTTTTAATTTATTAGTGAAGATATATTGAAGATGAATAGCACAACATTAATTAATTTAAAGTGGCTATCACTGTTCATACACATTTCCCCCCTCTATGGAAAAATTGATTTAAGAGGAAATCAATCAAACACTCAAGATAAAAACTGGTGTGTTTGTAAGAAATCCACCCAGATTGTACCTCTTGGCTCTTTGAGTGAGTGTTGTAGGTTCAAACCCTAGCCCTTATGCATGTGTAGCTGACATTCTTCCCCATTCACCTCCCAAGTCCAGTAATAATTCCTTTTAAATAGTGTTTTGTTTTTCAAATCCCTCTTTTTTTTTATAAAGTCTCCAAGAAAATTAGCATTTACCAGTTTCCAATTTATTCTCTACTGCATTACTCATCAGTCTGTTTTCAGTGTCTGATGCAATGGTCAACAGAAACTACATGAAATGGTTTTTGGTATGATTAAAAATGGGTTATGATTGTCTCATTTATTCATACCTGTGATGACTAATGGCCAAGCAGAAACAATTTTCTGTTGAATGCCGTGAGCCATAACATTGACTTTTCCTAAATTCAATTTTGAAATGTCTTTGCATTTGAACTGAAACATCAACTCTTCCTGGATTTTGCAAACTTCCAGTTTCCACAATTATAGAGGAATATTTAATCATTTAATCAGGCAGCATGGCTGCTTTAGGGCAGAAAGAATGTTGGTGTATACCTTTAATCCCAGTATTCAGATAACAGTGGTAGAAAACACCTATAATCCTAATATTCAGCAAGCAGCGGTGGTGCATGCTTTTAATCCCAGCACTTGGGAGACAGGAAGCTGAGCTCAGAAGGAGTTAGTGTCAGACAGGAAGTGATATCTGAGTGAGTCAGAGTGAAGAGCAAGCATAGTGACTAATCAGAAGAAGAGTTAGTAGGGTGAGTCAGAGTGAGGACATGCACAACTCTTATGATAGAAAGTGGATCTCAGCTCAAAGAGTTAGGCAGAGGGACAAGACACAGAGACAATGAAGCAGTCTGACAGAGGAAAAGGCAAAGAAGCAGAGAGGCTGACTGAGGTATAGTTGTAATTGTTGATTCACCAGATATTCACCAGATTCAGCAGTTTGAGGCAGCTCAAAACATTGGTTCAGGGCAGAAGACAGTTTATTCTTTTGTCTCATTGAATCACAGGTTCTTGCTTAGAGCCCTGAAACCCTAGTGTTTAGTCTTCTTTACAGTCTAGTCTTAATTTTCTAACTGAAAATCTTAGCCTTTGTACAATCTAGAATAATTAAACTGCTACCCCAGACGTAAGGGGTAAGGCTTTCAGCCTTAGCCTTCTGAGACCTACTGCTGACTGAACCATTATGGCTCTTCTCACTTAACTGTCTTTTCAGCCTGCTTCTCAACTAACTGTCAACTGACTCTCTTTAATGACCCTTCAACTGACTCACTCTGTCTATTGACTCTAACTCCTCTGTATCTTTCTTTTACTGAGCTCAGAGCCTGCCTTTTCATGTGAGAAATGGGCAGGTCCTTACTCTGCCAACTCTTCCTCTGAATAGTCACTTTGGATGCCATTCAGTCTGACTCATCTCAGATGTCACTTCCTTTGTGACACTGACTCCTTCTGAGCTCTGCTTCCTGTGTCTGCTTCCACTGTTTTGTTTTGTTTTTTCTCTAGGAATTAAAGGCATGGACCACCACTGCCTTCTGAATACTGGATTAAAGGTGAGTCTACATTCCATCCAGACCACACAAGTTTCTGACTGTAGCCCCTGGAATGTAGACCTTAGCTTTTACACAGGGCTATTCATCTACACTGAGGCAATATGGAGCAGTAAATCACAGAAGCAGTCTGAAGCAGTGACTTACAGAAGCAGGTAGGTTGGGTGAGAGATACAGAAACATATGGCAGCTCAGCAGGAGAAATCAGTATCAAACAGGAAGAATCAGTCAGATTGAAGCTGAGCAGTGAGTCAGTTGAACCAGAAGAATCAGAATCAGAAGGAGCTAGTCAGATTGGCTCAGTCAGCATTAAGTCTAGAGGGTTGATTAGCTTGTATGGAGGTTTAAGTTTTCTAGATTATACAAAGGCTGAGGCTGAAGCCTTCCAGTTTTAGTCCCAAAAATCTCCAAGTCTCCAGGGCTCCAGGCCATGCTGAAAAGCTCCAGGGCTTCAGGACTAGGACCAGTGATTGAATCAGCTAAAGAATAAATGACTTTTGAACCTGAATCAGTGCTACACACAGTGAAACTCAAACCATTGATTCTTCTGTTTCTCAGTCATTGTACTTTCCCTGTAACTGCATTATCAGAATTTCTTGAATTTTCAGCTTCTCAGCTGTAGATTTTGTCTTCTGACTATGTTGTCACCTGGGCCATTTCCTTATAACATATAACTTTGTGCATATGTGTCTAATGATATCATGTATGTCTCAAAACATTTGCTTTAGGAACATAAAAGAATCATGCGTTCACAAGTGCACACACACTCTTTTTGTAGTCATCATACCCACTTTTGAATTCAAACTAGAATTAGGAATGCTGTGTCATGATGGACATTACCAAGTACTGTATGTCTCCTGTGAATATAGAGCATATCTTTCAAGTCTCTTATTTTAAATATCCCACAAAAAATCCTAAAATGTTATATGGCAAATGAGTGAGTTTAATGAATAAATGTATTCATAAGTATCATGATTTTCTCTATTATAATATACATAGTTCAGTCAAATGCATGTAAGAGTCTAGAGATGCACGTATGTGGATACTTGACATTTTGTGCCAATGATACAAGTCCCTTCATGGTATGATAATGAGCAGAGTGTTATTTAATAAGCAAAGAATTCTAACTAAAGCATTGAACTCCTGGAGACTGACATCAAGATGCCAATGAAGCCTGGGGGCAGCACCATGAACACTGCAGTTAAATTAAAGATTTTAACAAGCTTAGGAACATACCAGTGTTTCAGCTAGTGGTCATTTGTCATTCAGAGGCACTTAGTATATGTAGGGCTCCAGACAAATTTGATAGACTATGAGAGACCATGGCACTTTCAGTTTTCTTGGCAGGAAAAGTTCAAAAGAAGTTCTGGGTAATTGTTTGAGGGTATTAAGAAATGCATTAAAAAACTTTCAACACAAGTGCTGTGATGGCACATTGGAAGAGGAAGAAGCCCATAGCTAATAGTAATGAATTGCTGTTTAGCTTAAGCAACCAATTCAATTTAGGTACTTCATCAGCAAATTTAGAAGACAAATATTTATTAAGTTTCAATGCCCACCTCTTCTCTAAGGCAATAGCAACTTTTGCTAGAGAATTTATGAAGGGTTTTCATATTGATTGTTGCTACTAAGACTGGGCCATAGGTAAATTTATTTGGAAACTTATAATTTCTTTGTTCAGGCACTCAAATTATAATTCATGCTACTCAGTTATATTTCCAATGAAATATTAGGTTATACATTATACTTGTGCTGTTCAAAAGCTGGGAAACTATGCACTTGATTTCCAATCTTATTTCATAAATATTCAATGTTTATTTTCCTGTAAACTGATAATTTCCAGCTGGAAACTCTCAAACCTAGGAAGACACTTCAGCAATTATCTACCTTTTAATCACATGCATAGTTTTGTATTGAATTTATAAACTACAATATGGGAATGGTTCTTGATCTAATTTATATTTAATTCCTTTATTTCAATGTTGTTTGTTTCTCACCACCACCACCACCACCACCAACAACAACAACCAAAAACAGTGTACAAGGTATTAGATATATTATGACATTTTCCAACAATGTGTGTTTAGAAGATTTACCTTCTCTTTTATCCCCCCCAACCACTTGAGATCCCTACTTTCTATAGTCTCCCTTTCAGGCTATTTTCCCTTTCATATTCCATGTGTTATTTTGTCCACCCATTCCTTTCCATTCATCTATTTTTACCCTCTCTTGGTATCTTTTCTAGCTTTTGTAGGCTTTAAAAACATTTACACCCATTTACATATATGTAATACCTTATAGGCTAGGATCTGCATGTGAGAGAGAACATGTGAGTTTGTCTTTTTGAGTTTGAGTCATCGTGCATGACATTATACTTCCTAGATCCAACTATTTTATGAAAATTTTATTTTTCTTTACAACTGAATGAAATTCTATTTTTGACATGAACCACATTTTATAATTCATTCATTGGTTCATGGATATTTGGCCGGTTCCATTTCTTAGCTATTGTAAATAGAAGACAGCAATACACATGGATGTGGAATTGGTTGCAATTTGAATGGTGCCACAATAGTTTCCCCTTAAGAAATGCATTGGCTGCAGTCTTCCCAAACAAGCCTCCTCAGTCATCATTACCATCTTTCTGTTTTCATCGATAATATATGGTATGCTATGAAAGCTTTACATACTTCTGAGGATTATATTAAATTGACTCAAACTTTTAATAAGATTCTATGATTCTCTTGTCCTTTTGTCTATCACCTTAAACTAGAAAATTTCCATCTTTTTACTTTTTTTACTTTATCTTTTTATTCCATGAGTAGTAATGACATCATTCAGCATTATTTACCCAAAATTATAAAGTGGATTATTCACGATGACATTTCATTTCATTTCTTTCCATATCTAACTTTTAAACAGAAAACAATGGCTAAGAGATAAAATGGCTTGGCTTATGGGTATATTTTATTTAAGTTGCTGTCTCAAACTTAGATACCTCAAATTAGGTAATATGTTTATTAATGATTTATTGTTTATAGTTGATTATTCAAATCATTTACATAGCACATGTCATGTTAACTTATTTAAGGTTATGTGTAGATTATTGCAATAAAATTTATTACAAATAGTTTTATTTTTAAAGAATAAGGATTGAAAAATACATCTTATAATGTTTAGTTTGGAATAACAGATTATTTCATCTTCTTTAGTAGAATTTTGAATTGATATCACTAATAAATGAACAGAGATTAATGCATAATGGAAAGAATCTTTTGAGCATTTAGGTTTGTGAGACAAATGTATCTGATTAACACTGAATGAATGCTGAGATACTACCCATCATAATGGTTGAGAGAAATTGATTACATAGAAAAATAACCACTCTTTTCCTAATGATTGGGTGATGGGGAAGCTCTCATTTATCTGGAAAGAAATTTTAACAGGCTATGGACACAGCTCTTAGGATAATGAGAAATCATTGCTTCTGACTTAGACATAGTTACTTGTCATGTAAGAAAATTTAACAGAAATCATCCTTTCATTTCAAACCCCCCGCACTGTCCACCCATAACTACCTATTCTATTTACCCTTGCTAGGATGATCCCTGCCTGCCCTCTGCCAGTACCTTACTCTCTACCTAACCTCTGCTCTGTTGTTATATGGATTGTAACCTGCTTATCAAAGACTTAACAGATCACATATACGAGAATACACATAAAATTTGCCTTTTTGGCCCTAAGTTACCCCACTCAGGATGATTTTCTTCTAGCTACATCTATTTACCTATAAATTTCATGATTTCATCTTTTAAAAGCTAAATAATATTCCGTTATGTAAATGTGTGACATTTTCTTTATCCACTCATCTATTGATGGACATCTAGGCTGTAGCCAATTTCTGACGATTATGAATAGATCAGCAATGCACAGGGTTGATGCACAGGTTTTTCTGTAGTAATTTTTACAGTCCTTTGGATGTATATATCCAAGTGTTTATCAGCTGTAGAAGTTTCCTGGTGGAGTTTTTAGGGCTATTTGTGTATACTGTCATATCAACTGCAAATAAGATTCTCTGAGGCAATGACTTCTTCAAAGTTGTCACATTGCCTAAGAATTTCTATGTGAGATTGTAATTTCCTGACATTATTAGCTGTTCTGAGGAAAATGGCAGATGCTATATAAGTTGGAAGACAGTTGAATGCAGATAAAATTATGTAATGTTGAGTTATTGTAAGAAAAAACTTCAGGTAGGTACATTCCCAGCTTTTTGTGGAAGAGCCATGCTTATTTCCATAGTAACTATACAAGTTTGCACTCCCACCAGCTATAGATGAATGTTTCTATTATACCACATTCTTGCCAGTATGAGCTGTCACTCATTTTGCTGATTGTAGTCATTCTGACTGATGTAAGATGAAATCTCAAAGTATTTGATTTGTATTTACCTGAAGACTAAGGATGTTGAACATATCTAAATGTCTTAGCCATTTATGTTTCATCTTTTGAGAGCTCTATGTTTAGACCTGTCTCTCATTTTTAAAATGTATTGATTTATCTTTCTTCTCTTATATAATACATATCAACACCCCTCCTAACCTCCCTCAATTCCTCCCAGATCCCTGTTTCCTTTTCTTCCTATTATATATATAAATACACCCTTCTCACCCCCACCCACTCATCCCTATTCCTGCTTCTCCTCAAAGAAAAGAGGAATCCTCCCAGGGTTGCTCAAACAGGACATTCTTAATTAAGTTATTTGTTTTCTTGATGTCCAGTTTTTTGAGTTATTATTTTTGATATTATGATATTGAGTTATATATTTTTGATATTAGCACTCTACTGGACGTGTGGTTGGTAAAAATCTTTTCCCATTCTGTAGCCTGCTGCTTTGTCCAAATGATGATGCCTTTTGCCATACAGAAGCTTTCAGTTTCATGAGGTGTCATGTTTTGGTTGATGGGGATTATGTTGAATCTGTTGCTTACTTTTGGTTGGATGACATTTTTAAATGTACTAATTCTACCAATCCATGAGTGTGGGAGATCTTTCCATTATCTGATTTTTTTCAATTTCTTTTGTTAATGTCTTAAAATTTTTATTATACAAATATTTCACTTGCTTGGTTAGAGTTACCTCCAGATATTATTTTTGAGGCTACCGTCAAAGGCATTGTTTTCCTGATTTCTTTCTCAGGCCATTTGTCATTTGTATATAGAAAAGATACTGATGTGTATTAATTTTGTATTAATTTTTTTATCCTTCTATATTTGATGAAAGTATTAATCAGCTGTAGAAGTTTACTGGTGGATTTTTTAAGGTCATTTGTGTATACTACCATATCATCTGCAAATAAGATACTTTGAGACAATGAATTTCTCAAAGTTGTCATACCGCATAAGAATTTCTAAGTGATACTATAATTACTTGACGCTATTACCTGTTCTGAGGAACATGGAAGATCCTATATAAGTTTGAAGACAAACCTGAAATGTAGATGAGATTATGTATCTATTGAGTCATTGCAAGAAATGATAGATGATCTAGCAATGAATAAATGTACTGTATATCCTCATACTTTCTAATATTTTCTCTTGAATTCATTCTAACACTTGAAAAAGAAAAGGTGACCCATAATTGTATATAAATGTTTAATCTTTTGGTCCAGCAGCATGATTGTTATAGGTTAGAAAGAACATTAATACACACCTTTATTCCCAGTATTCAGAAGGCAGTAGTAGCACATGCCTTTAATGCCTAATACAGAAGCAAGTAAAAACAGAGAGAGAAAGCAGAGCTCAGGAATCAGTATCAGACAGGAAGTGACATCTAAGATGAATCAGAGTGAAGAGCAAGCAATGTGAGTAATCAGAGAAAGATGTATCAGAGTGAGTCAGAATGAGGACACACCCAACTCTCATGGTATAAAAACTGGCTCTCAGCTCAGAGAGGCAGTCTGAAACAGTATGAATAAGAGACACAGAGGCAGTCTGAAGCAGTCTGAGGCATAGACACAGAGGCAGTTCAGCAGAAGGAGACTGAGTTTAGGAGAGTCAGTCAATAGTGAGAATCAGTTTGAAGCTGAGCAGAGCAGTTCAGTCACAGAAGTTGTGGGTGTCAGCCAGAGTCTGCCAGAGTCAGAAGAGATCAGGTAGAAATAGTCAGTCATCTCAGAAGGTCAGTCTGAACCAGAATCTTGGAGAAAAGTTTGAACCAGTACAGCAACTGAGTTGAATCAACCAATGAGGACTATTAAAGGCTTGCACTGCCACTGCCTGGCTTCTGAAATTTCTTATAACACCTCTGAAAGATGTTCAACCATGATCAAGTGAAAGAATGCCAATTATGTGTTTTGACAGGAGGAGAAACTAGGAGATCCTTTCCTTTACATCTTACTTTCAAGTTCAGGAAATTCTTTTTCATTTAATCTAGATAACTTTAAAAGTCTCCTGCACATTGTTTTTAAAATGTGCCACCATTTTCAGATTTTGCATGATCTCCTTTTAGGTTTTGATTATATACCCCAAAGAAATCCTTGTATGTGTAAAACCTGTATTTGAATCAGGTGCTTAAAAAGCACTGACCTTTATTAATATATCTAAAAGTTTCCAAAGATATTTATGTTAAAAATGCAACTTCTTATGAATAAGTATGCGTACATGTTCATGTGCATGTATATGTGCAAGTTACATCTGTAGGTCAGAGGTCAACACTGATGTATTATTTAATCTCTCTCAAGTTATTTTTTGGATACAAGCTATTTCATTCAGTATGGAGCCCACCAATTCAGCCAGGCAGTCTGGCCAGTAAGCCCTAGGTATCCCCTGTCTCTACCTCCCCAAATTTGGAATTTCAGGTGCATGCTGCTGCAGCTAACTTTTTAAGTGGATGCTACGGATATGAATTTTGGTTCTCATGATTATGAGGCAAGAACTTACTCTCAGAGCCATCTATACAGCCCCCCTTCATTTACTAGCCTTTTCCAGTTATTTTATAAATGTGTACCTACTTATGGGGTACTATGATATTTTTTATATATTGCATGATATCAGTGTAATCGTGTTTATCTCCATACATGCTTATCATTTCTTTCTTAAACACTCAGAATCCTTTCCTCTAGTCTTTTTTAAATATAGTATATATTACTGTGGAAGGTCATCATACTGTCATGTAACAGAACAATAGAACTTGCCTCTTTTATCTAACTGTAACTAAATGCATGCTTACCAACCTTTCCTCTTCCCTCTCTTATCTGTATATTCCTCAGTCTCAGGTAATCCTAATTTTATTCTTGACTTCTTTGGGATCAACTTTACATCCTGCATGTGCTTGTTTGCCTTTGTAGTCCTGCCTTATTTTATTTCATGTAACAATCTTCAGTTCTACTCAAATTGTTGCAAATCAAAAGATTTCATCCTTATTCTGAATGGACAGATGATATTCCAATGTGCACATTTATCCTGTGGCTCCAAATGAAGTACAGCTTGATCAAGGTAGTGTCTCTCATTGTATCCTGAGGACTGAGCTACCATGCTCTTCACCATCCCCTTGAGTTCCAGGCTCCAGTGTAAGGATGTGATCTACCCTTTCAATTCTGTTGTTCACCTTGTTCAGGCTGTCAGTCATTTCTTCTGCATGGATATACTCTCTTTTCTTCAATTTTTCTCCCATTTCTTGTACAATTTAAAAATGTGTGAGCTGCTATTTCATAATATTGCACCACCTGTAACTTATTTTTAAAGTACAGTTTACCTTCTGTTAATAATTTCCCAAGAGTAAAGTAGTTTCCTTACATTCTATATTGATTAAAAAATGTTAATCATACAGTGATTTGTATTATAAATTCCCTAACCAATTTTGTTGGTCAGAGCAGCTGAAATATGGAAAGCAACACACAGAACCCCATAGTTTCTTTGGTCTTTTAAAAGAATTCATGAATGCATTATATATTTTATTCTGTCTTACGTTATTTCTTCCAAACTACAATTTATTCTAGGGTATTGAATAAGTTGCAGTTTTAGCTTTAAGACTACAGATTGAGCTATGTAGTACATATATTTTCTTTCTAGGACATCATTAAAATGACGATAAAGAAATAAAAAGCTTTTAATCTTATATCAAAGAAAGGGTTGAGGGTGGCCATCTGAAAACAAGATAGCTCAACACATTTATTGCAAACGGAAGTCAGATGGATGATTTTATCCTGATGAGCTAAAGTAAAGGAAGCTTCCAATGTAAATATTTATGAAAAATTTTAAGTGGAAGAGAGTTGCAGAGTAAGAGATTGCAAGATAAATGAATGTCAACAGTGAAAAATGAATCCACAGTCAGTGTCATTAGAGAAAATACTTAACAATTGATCCCTAATAATGTTGACCACTCAGAGTGAACATTGAAAGTAAACATTGAATAATAACCTTGTCAGTGAATACTGATTAGTTATAACTCATGTATCCTTTAAACACAGCAGTGCACTTGAGTACATTTGAGCACAGAATGGGTAGAAGCCTGGCGCTAGATACACCAGACAAATGAAGACTTCTTCTCTAAAGAAATGGAGTCAAATGAGTTATACTAGAAAAGGCAGATAGATGTGCCATATGCCCACCAAGGGGACATTGATGTATATCAAGGATTCCCATGTATACTGCAGCAAAGAGGCTGCTAGTCAACAGGGTACATATGAAAGCTGAAAAATTAGATGTTCTGTTCGAGTGAGACTTGAAACATATGGGTGTACACCCCCCCACACACACATATACATACACCTCTCCAAAAATTAAATAACTAAGAGATAGATATGTATTTTTATTGTGTTTAAAATAGTTTTTAATTTCATTTTTATGAGTTTTTCTTTTCTCTTTCATCCTCCTCTTTCTTTTTCATTGTTTTTGTTCTAGAGATTGAACACAAAGTCTCACCTGTGCTAGATAAGTGCTCTGAAACTGAGCTATACAACAGCCTGTTCTTAACATTTCTATAGTGTTTAATTTTTCATTCTTCATACTTCTCCCCTTATTTTCTTACTCTGTTTAATCAGTTTTAGAAGAATTTTAGATCTAAGTATATAGGGGTTTCCTTTTATTAATTAGAAGATAGATACATATTTTTGACATAGTCATTAAAAAGATACCAGACTTGCATTTGAAATATAACCTTGTAACATAATTGAAAATAATACAATATTAAAAAAAAGAAAGACAAGAAATGAAGCCAGTAGATATATTTTCAATACTATAGTTTGATTCCAGTTACCACATATTTTGCTGATGTTTGTACTTACTACTTAAAAGTATATTAAAAAGTTTCTTATCCTGAGTAAAGAGCATTACTGAAATTACTGTATGCCACTCTGAAAAATGAGAGAAACCCATATTTAGTTTCCATAATGAAATCCATATTTGCTTGGTTGTGATCCAAATTGGTTTTGAAAAGTATATATTTAATTGAGGTGGTTGAAGTGGTCTAAAATTTAATAAGGATAAAAAGAAAGGAAAATTTAAAGAGAAAATTTCCAATTAAAGATGAGTAACTGATGACTGCTCAGGTCCAAGAATTAATATTGATTAATGTCCTCTAATTCAGCAGGTCTTGCCAGGACAGAGATGCAAGAGTGTAAACTCAGCACAGCATGGAGCAGTGATGCTATAACTTGCATCTTTCCTAATATTACAAAATCAGAATCAATCCTAGGGACCATCTGATAACTTGGAACTTCAGTGAAACAATATTAACCACTTTAAGGGAATACCTCCTCAAAGCTTCTAGGTTATCATTGTCAATTTCCTAGGAAATGCCCCAAACATCCTTCTACCATTTTAGGAATCTGTTTCATGTCCCTTAACCTGAATATTTTCTATGTTTGCTATTCACAGTAAGTTACTACAGTACACTGTATATTGAATACTGAAAGGTTTGGGATAGATTTTAATTGTACAAAGAGACTAAATACATTTGTTATTTGCAGCAACATTGTCTTAGTCAGTGTTCTATTACTGAGAAGAAAAACCATGACCATGGCAATTCTTATAAAAGAAAACATTTATTTGGGGCTTGCTTACAGGTTTAGCCCATTATCATCATGGCAGTGAGTGTGGTGGCAGGGAGGCAGACAAGGTGCTGGAGAGATAGCTGAGAAGCCAGGTGAGAGAGATTGATCCTGGCATGGGCTTTTGAAACTTCAAAGCCTACCACCACTGATAAATATCTTCCAATAAGTCCATACCTACTCCAATAAGGTAACATCTCCTAATCCTTCTCAAGTAGCACTACTCCCTGGTAACTAAGTGTTCAAATATATGAACCTATGGGAGCTATTCTTATTCAAATTACCACATCACGAAGTAAGGTCTGAGAGATGAGCAGGCATCAGACAGTTCATCATCTATGGAAAATATGTAAACAGAGGCCTTCTTTTATTGTGGTTTATTCACATCTTTCTTTCATTTGTATTTGAAAAAGTTATAAAGCGATTGACAATCGCTTTAAAGGAAGTATTATTTATCAGATGTTTTCATGTTGCTGTGATCACATTAGATATAGAAACAACTTAAAGGAGAAAGGATTTATTTTGTCCCCAGTTCCAGAGGTCTCAGTGGTGGGAAGGGTGTACTGAAATTCGTGGATAAGGAATATATGGCTGCTTACATCATGACAGGACAGGAAGCAGAGACAAGTTGCCACCTGCAATAGCCCCACCCCATGTCACCTACTTTGAACAGCTTAACTCTGCTTCCTTACACTCCCAATACCCCACTCCCCAAGTAGGGCTCAAAACATGAGCCCATGGGGGATATTACAGATTCAAACCATAGCAGAGCATTTAAAAATTACCTAGAAGGGTACATAATAATAAGTTCTAAAGAACTGCCTTTCATAGTTCTCCAACTTGTGTATTGATTTCATAGTTTTTAGGCAAGTGGGACCAACTACAGCAATGGATGCTTGAGGAAGATAGTGAATAGTTTGCTGATGGAAATGCTTCCAGGTTGTCTCTTGCTCAGTAGCAAGACAGCACTCAGTATATTGGAGGGACAATTTCAGAGAACTGGGATGCTATAAAACTGAAAGTAAGAATTGGAACTAAAAGCAATAGCATTAACTTCTTTGGCATAAATTTCTGCTTTTTCATCCTGAAATTTTATTTTGGCACTAGGATAGCAATAACACTAAGCCCTCTGCTGGAATCCAAACAGAAGATAGATTATTTTGTCTTAAAAATTTCATTATAACGGACTAACTGTGGGACAGACGAAAAGCACTTTAATTTAATGGTAAGAGTCCTCACAAGAGGCAGGTGGCCTGTATTAAGGTGCAGCTTTACTTATTTGTCACTTCTTCTCTTATGAAGTAGAAATAATAAGATTCAGTCTCATAAATTATAAGAATGGAAAACTAGCAGGAAAGTGTAAAATATTTTAAATTGTAAATTCTTATATGGTTAATTAAAATTTAGAATAACAAATTTTGACATTTCTTCAAATTTAAAAATAAGTAGATTTGAAGTCTATACACCCTATCCTTTTATTGTAGGGCTATTATATAAAGAGATTATAGACCATGCTAAAGTGAGAACACAGATGCTGACTTATATAGTCAGAACCTAAGTTAGCTATGGGAACTAGCCAATGTATTTCATGTCCTTTAAGTTGAAAAAATTATCCTTAAACAGTGTCCTTATTGTAGCTCATGACTCTGTGGTCATGTATTCAAGGGAATATTGTTTGGAGTTTCTGCTCAGTATGTATTCAAGTTTATACAGCTTGAGGCTTGAACTCTTTATCTGTATGTTTTTAGGGATGACGGTTGGTATTGGATAACAAACTGATATGTTCTTTTCTGGGAAAGACTAGTTTTCTGGTTCCTACTCTCAGTATTCCTTAGTTCCCTGCAATTTTCTATCTAGTGTTGATCCCTTCTGAGCTTTCCCCATCCGTGATAGTATGTCTATTGATATTGTCTTTGTTCAGCTCATGTTTAGGCATCTATGTTGGTGAGACTTCATAGGTAACTTCTGATATTACTAGGAAACACAATCACACAGCAAACTCCATGATCCTCTTATAATCCACTCTGCCCTTCCCACAGTGTTCGCTGAACAGTAACTGCAGGACTGTTTTGTAGATATATCCATTGGCACTGGGTTCTACACCTCTGCATTTTGATTGATGATTATGCTATTTTAGAAAGTGTTGGTTGTAAGTTCTCCTCCCAGATCCATGACTTCACTAGTCTTATGTAATTGTCTAGGTTTCTAATACCAGACATTATTTCCCTCTTGTTGAACAGATCTTTAGTCCAGTTAAAATGCTGTTGGTTGTCCCCAAAGTGTTCATGCCACTATTGTACCTTTAGGGTAGCTGTGGCATGCTGGTGATTGTTGTGGGTCATAGGCATTATAGCTGTATATGGACTGCTGGTTGCTTCCTTTCTTTGGAAGCTTGCATGGAACCTTCTGGTACCTAATAATATGGAGAACAAGAGCTTCAGAAATAAATGTTCAGGAAAGTCTAGTTAGTACAGTAGCTTGCTCTAGCAAACCAGAACCAGTGATTTCAGAATAAACTGTGTTACCCATACTAAAATAATTTTGTTGCAGAATTTTGTCTTCATACTGAAATACTTGCCTGAGTTTTTTTTTGAGATTTTTACAAACCAGATTTTTCAATTTGTCTGTAATTCTGTGACTTACCCATGTATCATATCTAATATCTTTTACGTGTTTTTCATAGGATTGCTATAGGAAAGAAACAGTGATTTTTAGAAATGAGGCTATTTGGCATTGCTTATCTAACTCCAAATTATGACTTCCAACAGGGCTTACACGTGTGACACTATTTTGGGGGAGATATAAGAAATATCCTCTACCTCAGATAGGGAATTAATGACAGACAAACGTGCAGATATCACCAAAGTCCAACTTGGAGAAACAATGAGTTATTGGGGATACTTATAGGAGTATGGATGAGGGGTTACTTACAGGAGCAGAAAAGAGCCAAAGATACCCTACTAAAGCCCATACTACCATAGGTAACTGCTCATGAAAGCTAGATATCTGAAGCACTCTGCACTAGCTGTAGGAATCCCAACAGGATGGAGTGTATCCTTCCCTGATGGCTCAGTTGGTCTAAGTCTCTTCTAGGTAGCTCAACCAGTCTCTCTCTTCTAGGCAGTTTGAGTGATCTCTGCATCTTTCAGGTTTGTCATGTCTTTTCTACTTCCAGGATGCTTGAGTAGTGTCTATTTCTTCAAGGTAGCTCGGTTTGTCTGAGAGTCTTCTTGGCAGATTAGCTTGTCTCGGAGATACTCTCAAACAGTCTTTACTGTTTATATACTCTTGGGGAGATGCTTGAATCTGGTCAGCTACAGGGACTTCATTAAGCTGTTTTGAATTGTTTACTTCTTGTCTTAACAAGATTCCATGCAGAATGGAGCATTTCTCTTCTTAGAATACTCTGCTGTGTTACTTCCTTGTAAACATCTGGCCTTAAAATATTCTCCTATTTCACCTCCCTTTTTGTCATCCTATTTCTTAAAGAGTTTCCCTCCAAGACAGAAGGTTTTAACCTCAGAGGAATCTGCTACACAACACTATGATATATTTATTTTAACAAGGTTTGAATGAGTCAAAGAATTCTTGAAAACCTCTTTTAAGGGTGCTCTCTATGAGACAGAGAATAGAAATTTAGCCATGGAAATGGGTTCTCAGATACCAGTAAAGAGAGACACAAAGTGATAGGACTTAACATGTTCCATTTTTTCCCACCTCTTCCACTGACCAAGATTTTCTGTTTTCATACTTTTTCCTTATTGGGATAAATGTATTAAGCTTGTTTTCTTCCTTTTTAAGAATTATTCTTTTACAATTACCTCCTTGGTTACTTTGAAAATAGATTTTTTTTTTGCCAGAATTCTACAGATATCTTGTGACAGTTTTTCACCTCAAGCTTGGGCAGCTGTCATACTAGGAAGATATTCATGAATAATGTGGTAGAATTATAATTACAAACTAGTATTGAGCTTTCACTCATGAGTAAGAGATTTAACAAGTAAGTGAATTGGTAAACTAGGACATACCTGAGTTTTTGGAGAACATTTATAAAAGCTAATAAAATATTCTCACTTTTGGGAAGAGATGATTACATACTAGACAGCAGCTGTTTTAGTATTAAAATCAAAGCACCTGAAGATGGAGAGAGAATAGCTAATGCAAATTATGTTAAAAAGGAACTTAATGACTTCAACAAACTTTATAATTCCCATAATCTTTATAATAACATTTATAACGTTGCTCAGATGACTCAGGAGCTAGCATTTATTATTCATATTCAAAATCTCAAACAATATAGACTACATCAAGGAAAGATGAGACTCCTTAAGGTCTGGCTTTTTTTAATTTTAATCATTAATTGAGTATGCCTTTTTGTCTTCCACATTTAGTTTCATGAAGTATGATATAATTTATAATAATGTGCTCCATTGGCAAATGATTTTTCATCAGTTACTTACATTATAACTTAAGATGATCCAAAGAATTCAACTGAATTCTATTACATGAGATTAGTCTATCCTGAAGTTTTCAGATTACTTTGGTGCAACCAGAGTAGCAGTCTGTTTAACACTATTCAAGTGTTTAACAGTGTTCAAGTGAACTTCATTCTCATTCTAGGGGTAAAATTCTCTCAGCAGAGTTCTCTCCTGTCAGTCCTGAATCTTGAAGGGTATGAAAGATAACTATCTACATAGTAAAACACTCTTTCACAAGAATACATTTTTTTCTATGTGATGTGTACACATGCTGTGTTAGGTAAAGATATATTGTAAAGACATATGTAAATATATAAACTTGGAATCAAAGAAGAAGCCACAGTTACCAGTAATTACTGAGAAGACTGACATAAAGCCTCTGATGCTTGCTGGCCAATTGCTAGAGATCAGATTATATAGTTGTATGGAACAGATTTTGGGAAATGAGAATGATGTATAGAATATATGAAGAAATTATAAAGTCCTAATCCAAACCAGCTGCTGTTACTCCAGTCTTTGCTCCAAAGCCTAGAACCCAGAGCCTATTCCTCAGGTTTTGTGAAAATAAGTCTGGCTGCTTCTACAGCAACTTCTCTTTCATAAAAGGGTGCCTATTTTCCCAATATGAGTATAAATCATGAGCAAAATAATTCTAATGCCACATTTACAGATTAGCATCCTTTGAGCATACATCAGTCCATCTTAATTCTCCCATGAATTCTTAATTTGGAAAATTTATACAGAGTCTTTTTTATGTGTAATTTTTTTATTGATCAATATTTTAAGCCCACAGTGGTCTTTTCCTGCCTCCTTCTGTTCAGACTTTTTACTCTGTACCCCACTGGACTTCATCACATGCTTGTGATGAAGTTAAGTTCTTTGTTTCTTCTTTGAATGTTTCTTCTACTGTATCAAAATTAGGGACTATTCTTCTGTAAGATCAATGTTTTCCTGCAGGCCTCTCCAGATTAGCATGTTTTAACTTTGATATCTCATTAGTTGTAGACTTTTGAAGTCAAGGTTCCTTTTTTACTTTTTACTTCTCCTCTGTATGAGCTCTTGAAATGTACTTGATTACTTACTGAGTGATTGCACCCACAGGATACATTTGGTGGCATCAAATAGTATTGACAAGTCTTCAAAAAATGTTCTTTAACATTCCTTCTACTTTTCTTAACATTCTCTTTAAAGAACACTTTATATATTCATTAGTCTCTGCCTACTCCTTAAATTATAACATTATAAGAGATGTGGACAAAAAAATTCTCTGTCTTTTTATATAATATGTAAAGCTTCTTGAATGACCTAAAATTTTCATGCTTCCAGTTACCAATGGTATATCAATTTCTTACAAAAAGTAAATTTTACTGTTGTTATCTCTAATGGCAATTCTTGTTTGTCTGAAATTAATCTGAAATTAACTAAAACCCTCAAATGGAGGACATACCTGTGAGGGATTTATGCTTAATTAGAAGTGGGAAGATCTACTAATCCAGATTTTTAAGGTAGGAAATCACACCTTTAATCTATATCTAATATCTAATCTAATATCTAATCTATATCTAATCTGGGCCAGGCCTTCTACTGGAAGCCTATGTAAGAACATGGAAGTAGGAAACTTTTGCTCTTTGCCTGCTTGCACTCACCTGGCTAGCAAGTTCATTTCTTCAATGCATTAGACCCTACTTTGGGATTCCAGTGTACACTGAAGACCAGCTGAGGTATCCAGCCTTGTGGACTGAGCAAGTAGCTTTACTGGATTCTTGGACTTTCCATTTATAGCCAGCCATTGTTGGATTAGCTGGACCACAGCCTGTAAGTCATTCTAATAAATACCCACCATGTATCTCTATCTATCTATCTATCTATCTATCTATCTATCTATCTATCTAATCTTCATTCTATAAGTTCTGTTATTCTAGAGAACCCTGACTAATATAGTACTTTATCCATTTTACATCCACATGTTCATATTTCAGGTTTAAGGGAAATAAATACCTCTTTTGAAGCCATTTTTTCTGTCTGTTTTTTCATCCTTTCCTTTATCTCAGCTGATGCTACCATCATTTTCACATGGTTACCCAAGCTAGTTTGAGTAAATGGGCAAGGATACAATCAGAAGGTGAAGCACTGATGGAACCCAAAGTGGATTGATTCACTGAGTGCATATCTTTCATTAATAGCCAGAGCTTCCACAAGAATTGTCCTCACTGTTGCTTTACTGAAAGGGTCAGCCAGTAAGGCAGCAGTTTCCAGCAGCAGAGGAACCTTGTCAGGCTGTTACAGTGCTCCATTATCAAGAGCAGAGCAGTAGTACAGTAGGTGATGCATCTGTGCCCAATATGAGCTGTCGTAACAGTAGAAGCTGTGAACCAGAGCTTCCCAGCCTGGAGCGAGTGTTTACTGATGGGTTATTGATCCCCTTAGTCCAGAAGATGGCTGGGCAGAGACTTGGACAGCTGGAGCCCCCAGGACACTTGTGTTGGATCATTTATTCTAGCATTCTAAACAGTATAATTTTCCATGGAGCTATGATGAGATAAATATTGGGAAGTGCTGTGATTTAAGGAACCACCAACCATCTGCTAGATCCAATGCCAATTCCATTCCTCTATTGTCATAAACTGAGTGATGCCTGCTGCAATCTGAAAGCTCATAGCTCAAAGGCTATGCCTGCCTCCTTGGTTACTGACTGAGCATGTACAATGGAGTCAGTTGTATTTGTTTTTGTTTAGTTCTATTCACTCTTGTATTTTAAAATGACTCCCTCCTCTGTAAGTAGGCTGATGGACAAACTCATGAATTTTGTAGCATTATGTAGCTTATAATTTAATAGAGGAAAAATAGTAAGTAGATGAATTATTATAAGTTTGACATTAATTAAATATTCAGTTATACAATGAAATAGACATTTTAAAATGGAGATGGTTATAGGAGGAAAATTCTTTAATGATTATAGCTAAATTAACTTTAAATAAGGATCCTTTAAAAAAATCATAAAAAAATTATGGGGGATAGCGTGGCTAGTAAAGTTCTTGTCTTGTGAGCATGAGTCTCTGAGTGCAACTTGGGGAACCCAAGAAAATTAAAACAGGTGGTATATAGTCTACTTGGAATTTTAGCATTGGGGGAGAGAAAGAGAGCTTGATGGCTGACAATTCTTACTAATCGATCAGTAGCCTCAGGTCAGAGAGAGACCCTGTTTCAGAAAATAATGTGGACACCACCTAAGGAATGACATCTGAGGTTGACCTCAGGCCTCCACCTGCCTGTGCATGTGCCCACACAGTGTGGACATATTCATGAACACACACATAGATAAAGACACATGCAAATATACAAGAAAAAACTGAAATAAATTCTGTGTTTGGCTTACTGCACAGCAGTATCTAACTTTTTACTCCACTTTAAAGAAATGTGGAATTTTGTGCTGTGTATGCGATTGTTGTTTATTCATTAACTATAACTAGGTTTGAAGTGAACTGGGAAATTGATGTGCACGGAGGCCCTTTCCATTACAGCACAACACTTGAAGTACAGGAACATCCTATTTTAATCATTTTTAAGCCTTAACTGATTTTCAAAATTAATTGACAGACTACATAAATTAATTTAGATAAGTGAGCTTGTGTCCTAATTCACTCAATAAACGTTTATTGACCATCAACCACATCAAAAATCTAGGTGAGTCAGAGTTTGAGAGATGCAAAAATGGGAGAAGAACCCCATTCCTTGTGAATTATTTTGAATTATGACAATGCAAATAACTCGGAGGTGGTGGATAGTAAGATAGGTGGTGCTTCCCAATCATGAGATCTTTCTCAAAAATTCCAATTTACATCCTTAGACAATTCTCAAAAGTCTTTCCTCGGAAATGGCATTCTCAAAGATATCATCTTCTCTTTTTTATCTGACTGAGACTTACCCAGCACTATCATGTAATCAAGAGCTACTTTTCCAGTAAAAGTACAAAGCAGCATCAAATACTGGAAAGCTTCGAAGATGTTAACAAATGCAACTTAAATAAGTCGTATATTTCATATAATTTACTTGATAGGATTTCTGTATAGGACGAGTAATTCTTTTCTAAACAATTAACCCGGGAAGTAATGGAATAGTCTCCGCAAGACTCCAAAGAAGAACAACTCACTATAAATTCCCCTAGCACTTGTCTGTGCCACTCTCTTCTCTCTCACTTCTCTTCATTAATCATCTGCCTTCTTTCATAGCTGTTTTGAGAGTGCAGTTTCTATAGGTAAGTACCATTCTGCATTTGGCACATAGCATCATAAAGTACCAGTAACTGCTCCAGAGAATCCTTTTAGTTTTTGCACTTCTTTACATCTATCTTTCAGGTTGATGCTTTACAAATGATATAGAAGAGGTAGCTTAACTTTAACTCCCAAGCTTCCCACCTCTCTTTTATTTTCTTTTGTATAGGCCTTATTTTATTAATTTCATGAGATAAAACATTACCATGAATCATGCATGTTTAATGCACATCATTACACTAGTGAAGCATCATCACTCTTAGGCTAATGATCACCATTATCTTTAACAATTCCTTTTGCCCCTTTCTCCTTTTCTTTCCAAACCCTTCCTCATCTCCATTCCCCATCAGCAGCTGATCTAGTCTCTGTTCCAGGTCCTGGGTAAAATACATTAGAGGAGCCATTGGATGTAGAATCACTTTGCTGGTTACTTCCCCAGGAACTTTATTCAACAAGCTGTGGCTGAATCTGGAGTCAGCCTTCTATTTACTTTGCAGACTGCTTGTCACATTGTCTTCACACTACTCTGTGTGAATGTAGCTACAAAAGGGACTGTTTATAAAACAACTCAAGCATCCAAACAAAGGAAAATGATAATACTGGTTTAAAAGCTGCATGAAAGACATGATTCATGTTTGTTTTTTTGGTGATGGTAAGAATTGAATCTGGGCCTTTTGTACATCTGCAAGCACTCTTCCAGTGAACTACCCCAGTGGGCACAGATTTATTAAGAAGTTGCCCTAGGAAAAGCTGCTGAGATGTCAGCATAGTAGATTTATGGAGGACCATATAACAGTAAAGTAATGATGAAGATAAATAAATATGTATGAAGTTTTAAAAGCTGTATTTTGAGTATGGAAAGAAACTTCAAGACTCATAAATCAAGACTCTTGAGTCACAAATATCAGGTGTTAAGTATCATCTGGTATGCTTGAGCCAGTTGCACAGCTAACATCCAAGACTCTTGGTTTTGAAAGAGTAAATGTCATTTTAAAGTCTAGAAGATGCTATAGATGAAGCATGAAAACTTTCAGATCTGCTGAAGTTAGTTGTTGAATTTACCAGTGAGATTCAGAAGTTCAAAGTTCCTCAGATGATGGTTTCAGGTTGTATTTTTTAGTGAATAGATGAAAAAATAACCTTCAGTAGCTCTGGAAAAATCCCAAAACTACTAGAGTAAAGAAAAAAATATATATGTGTAGGTTTGAAGAAAATTGTTTTTAATCTGTTAATATTATAAGTATATATTCTGGATTGTGTCCAATACAAATTTTTCTTCTCACTCATGAACTAACACATTCTGTCTATGGGATCAAAATTGAGGAATGATATTAATATTATCTGTATTAATTTTTTCCCAGGGGCATTTTTTTCTGTTTCTCAGCTTCCACACAGTTCCATCCTGACTTTGTAGGTCTGTGAGCTAAGAATATAGAGGGTCTAAGTTCTCTCTCTCTCTCTTTCTCTCTGATTTTACCTTGTGTTTGTTTCTTTCCCCAGCAATGGGTCACTTTGACTCATACAAAGCTTCTATCCAAAGTGAAGCTGACCATTATTTGTGCATTTTTTACTTAAAAATTCATATGGATTTGCACACATTTGTGCATGTGTATATATGCTTATATCATCTATCTATCTATCTATCTATCTATCTATCTATCTATCTATCTACTTATTCATCTATATTTAAATAGTTTTCTACCATATTCATTTATTTCTTTGGTTGGTCAACATGGGGAGAATATGCAGATAATATAATGGCCTTTAAGAAATTATTCATTGACCTCCCTATCTGCTTGACCTTGCTTTTGAGTCCCAGAGACCAACACGGGCAGACTGCCCCTGCCCTGTATCAGACAGAGAAAGCCAGCTAACCCCAGGAGAATTGGTAAGAAGTCTGTTTGCTGACCCCTCCTACTACACAAATCCTGCTGCAAAGACCAAAACCACCCCCATCTTCCTACCTCCCACCCCTTCTGACCACTGTTCCTGAGTCCTCGAGACCAACTTGGGCACACAGCCTCTGCCTCAGCACAAAGTAAACAACCAATCCAGGATACCAGGCAAGGAGACTGTACCAGAGTAGGTCATACAAGTCAGCCAGAAGAATACTCTCCAAGACCTAGCCTCCAACTCAAAAGGAGACTCCCTGTTGGACCAAAGGCCAAGCCAACCATCAGAATTCCAGCATTCATCTTGGGTAGAGACCCCTTATACAACAAGAGGCCACAAAGCACAGAAGACCAGAGAGGATAAAGAAAGTAAGAAACAAAACACTAGTCCAATAAAGTCAAACCTAGGAATTCAGCACCCAAACCTGTAATCTCTCCAAACTAAGATGTCCAAATGTCAGCATAACAACACAACTAACAATATCCAGGGCAATATGTCACTTCCAGAGCCCAGCTACCCTACTATAATGAGCTCTGAACACCTCAAAACAGCTGAAACACAAGAAAAAGTTCTTAAAACCAACTTTATGAAGTAGGAGCTCTTAAAGAGGAAATGAATAAATCCCTGAGTGAAATCAATGAAAATGCAAAAAACAGTGGGAGGAAATGAGTAAACGCATTAAAGAAACCTAGGAAAACACAAGCAAACAATTAGAAGAAATGGTTAAATCCCTTAAAGAAAGTCAAGAACAAACAAGCAAATAATTGAAGGAAGGAAACAAAGCTGTCCAAGATTGGAAAATGGAAATAGAAACCATAAAGAAAACACAAATTGGAGGAATTCTGGAAATGAAATCCTAGAAAAGTAAACAGGGACTACAGAGGCAAGCTACAGCAATAGAATACCAGAAATGGAAGAGAGAATCTCAGAAGTTGATGATACTATGGAAGAAATAGATATATCAGTAAAAGAAAACATCAAAAACAAAACAACTACTAACACAAAACATCGAGGAAATCTGGGACATTATAAAAAGACCAAACCTAAGAATAATAGAAATAGAGGAAGAAGATTCCCAGCTCAAAGGCCTAGAAAATATTTTCAATAAAATCATTTTCCAAACCTAAAGAAAGAGATGCCTATAAAAGTCCAAGAAACGTATAGAACACCAAATAGTTGGGACCAGGAAAGAAATTTCCCTCACCACCTAATAATCAAATCACTAAACATACAGAACAAAGAAAGAATACTAAAAGCTGCAAGAGAAAAAAACAAGTAGCATACAAAGGCAAACCTATTTAGAATTATACCCAACTTTTCAGTGGAGACCCTAAAAGCCAGAAGGCCCTGGATAGAAGTAGTACAGATTCTAAGGGAAAATAGATGCCAGCCCAGACTACTAAACCCAACAAAACACTCAATCATCATAGACAGAAAAAACAAAATATTTCATGATAAATCCAAATTTGAACAATATCTATCTATAAATCCTGCCTTACAGAAGGTACTAGAAGGAAAACTCCAACCCAAGAAGGTTAACACAGGAAATAAATAATCTCACACCACCATAATCAATAGAAGGGACACACACACACACACTCACACCACACATGAAAACAAACAACAACTACAAAATAATAGGACCTAATAATCATATCACAAAACTCACTAGGAGGTATGCACTCTTTTTACCTTTAAGATCTTTTAATATTATATACTTCCTTCTAGTCACTGGATAAGATCCATATGTGCATTAAATTTTTATAAAATATGGGTATTCTGCTGAAAGAAGATAATTAATTTGTGCATTTAAAATATAAAGTTAGCATATTGTTGCACCATTTTCTGGAAGAAAGCCCCTGTGCATTAGAGTGGCTAATTAAAAGGCTATGCCAGAGCCTAACAACTCAAAAGCTACAAAAATTCCCTACCAACCTGTTTCTGCTCCACACTTGGTATATTAATGGGCTTTCTTTAATGCCAAAGAGGTCTATCACTTCAATGTGACTGTGGAAAAAACATCACCAAAGGCTAAAACACCGTTGAAATCGCTTAGAAATGAGGGAGTTTGACAAAAGAGACTATACATGTAGATTAGAAATGAAACACCACTACAGCTAATGGCTGAATATTTAGAAATTCCATTCATCACATCAGTGCACATTTCCTGTCATCCCTAACGGTGATGCTTCCATTAGAGGCATATTCATTTACTAAGTTTAAGGTGTCCATCAATTTAAAGTGGTTTCATTAATCGCTTTATGTTTATTGTTTGACAGAAAGTAGTGTAGTCTCTTTTATAGCCACGTGCTCCTTTTTTCATTAATCTGTGTATGTACACGTTCATACTCTTTTATTTGGATAATTATATTGTGTCTAGATAGGGTTCCTATTGCTGTGAAGAGACACCATAACTGCTGCAACTCTTATAAAGGAAAACATTTAATTGGGGCTGGCTTACAACTCAGTACTTTGGTCCATTGTCATCAAGGCAGGGAACATAATGGCACACAAGCAGGCATGGTGTTGGAGAAGGAATTGAGAGTTCTTCTACATATGGATCTGCAGAAAGTAGGAAGAGAGTGACACTGAGCCTGGCTTCAGCATCTGAAATCTCACAGCCAGTGAGATTCCCAGTGAAATTCTTTCTCCAATAAGGCTACACCTATTAATAGTGCCACTCCTTATGGCTTATGGGGACATTATCATTCAAACCAGCACACCTGGATTTATCTAGAAGGATTATTGAAATAGGTAGTGGGTTTTCCACTGGATACCAATGATGGTAGTAAAGTAATATAATATTTATAAATAAGTTAACAAAATAAGTAATATAAACATTACCCTCTAAAATTATTGCAAACCAGTGATAGAAGAGATTTAAAAGGAAAAATAAATATAATGCTCATCTTTATGAGTAAGAAGTCATGACTAAAGTGAAAATATTCTGCAATCTCTCTTAAAGATTCATTAGAATTCCTATCAAAATCTCCAGTGGTATTTTTTTTTCAGAATGGGATTAAACAAAAGGGTGGGTATATGAGTAATTACAGACAAGACCTATACACTTAAATTTATGACTAATCAATGGTTTGACAAGAGTGCAAAGACAATGCAAAAGGATAATGAGTTTTCTTTCAGTAAATTATGCTAAATAATAGAAGACTCTGGGCCATAAATGAGATTAAGAGTGCTATGTCAAGCTGTATACAAAACTCATAATTCGTAACTGAACTTACCAAAAGAAGATTAAATTTCAATGCGATTAACAAATTGAATTTGAAACTGGCATGACAATTCATGCCTTCAATCCTTGGGAATCTGAGTCAGCAGGGTTGCTTGGCTGAACCTGAGAATCTGTAGAATGAATATCCCATGTACAGAGGGTAGAAGAGCTTGTTTAATACAATGTTGGAAGGGCCAGAGCTTCTCAGAAAAAATATTCAGAATCAGCAGATTTACAAACTGCTACTGGTTTTGTGTCTTGCTGCAGCCTGTGATAAAGCGAACACACTCCTATCTTAGTTAAGTGAAGTGGTTGATCAGTAACCTGCTCTACAAGGTCTGGTCCTGAACTGGTAAGCCAGTAACTATTATGAAAGTCTCATCATTTTTTCCTATGAAGCCAGTAACTATTATGAAAGTCTCATCATTTTTTCCTATGATCCTTTAAGGCTTTTGGATTGCTACAAACCTACCCTTGTCTTTTATACATAAAAGATTTCAAGAGGGCTTTGTAGTTGTGTGTGTGTGTGTGTGTGTGTGTGTGTGTGTGTGTGTGTGTGTGTGTTGCATATATGTACTCAGCTGTGCAGAGAACAGAGGTTGATGTCAGGATGTCTTACTCAGTTGATCCCTCTCTTAGTTTTGTTTTTGTTTTTTTGTTTTTTTTTTTTTAGTTTAAGATACAGGGTCTCTGCTCTTACTGAATCTGAAACTTACCATTTTTGCTCTATTGGCTGTTCAACAAGTTCTTGCTACCCGCCTGTCTCCATCTTGTTCAGCACTGTGGTTAAAAATATTGCCAGGACAATTGGTTATTTTGGTTCTGAACTCAGGTCCTCATACTTGCACAGCAAGGACTTTATCCATTGTGTCATTTCTCTACCTTCAGCTTTTATAGTTTTTATATCGCTATATATTAAAGTTAATTAATATCCTTAATATTTCTTAATATTAATATTAATACCTTAATATTAATAAAATTAAATCCTTAATATTTCTACTCATTGTTTTTTCTTCCTTCCTTTATAGTTATAGTAACTTAAGCTCATTATCACTGAGTTTGTTTTATTTATCTTTTGTTATTGGTGGTGATACTGTATCTGAATCTTGATTCAATTAAGCTATTCTTTAAAAAAACAGTGATATAAACACTGATTAATTACATTAATATATTGTTAACTTTATTTAGGTATGCTATCGTTACAATGACACATTTTTATGTAGTTCCTATTTAAAAGGATAAACAATGGTGTGTACAGGCAACATAAATGTTTCATATTTGTAACCTGAGCTTTATTTGAATGAAAGAAGTAAGTTGGAATATCAGTGTAAAAAGATAATTACAAATTCTTCATTTTTAAATTTGGGAAAAGAGAACATAGGGTATATATAGTATAAACTGCTTCAGTTTTTTGAAAAATTCAAATAATAAGGTTTTATTTTCTAAGAACAAGTCATATATACTATTGAGAAAGAGAAAATCAGTAAACAGTATTGTGAGCAAATGCCATTGAGTGGATGCCTGTGTCCTTAATATGCTGAAAACCTAACTGAGAAAGTGGTGGGATATAGAGATGGCATCTGGATAGTGATTAGGTCCTGAAGATGAGTGTGGCTAAGAATAACCCATTTATAAAAACAGATGTAATAGTTTCCTCTCTCCTATTCACCTCCACATGAAAACAATGAAAAGCTGACCATCTGCAAATAAGAGAACTTTCACCAGACACAGGCTTGGCTGGCAACTTGACTTTGAACTGAATCTCAGTGATAGAGTAAAGAGAACAGGTTCTGGAAGTGTTCACAGGAGCATTAGTAACACATGAAATGATATATGAAAATATACTGTTATATATCAACTCATGGATATACTTCCATGAATATATTACCCACATATAGAAAGAATTTATTTAAAATTATTTTGATATTTTATCTTTACTAATGATACTTTTGTAGAATTTTTTGTAGATTTATTATACTGAATCACTCTTCACATCTTTTAAAATCAAAGTGAAGTACATTCTTCTACATAGCTTGGGTTCACTTCACAGTTCACTATTGTTCACTGCAGTACAGAACCAAATTTAGCCACATGAAATATATATATAGATGTCTGAATACATTTAACAAACAGAATCTGCTTTATTTCTTATTGGAGTTTGTCCAGTGCTACTGGGTATATATTAAATAGCAATAATGTCTATTAAGTTTACTTAATTATAAAAAGAAATGATTATGATTTTATTTTAATAATATTATACACTATAAAACATATAAAGAAACATAACTTTTATTGTAATAAGATTATATATCTTTAGAATTCACCAGATATCTGACAAAGGACTTTTTAAATTATGAGCCATTACTTTGTGGAATTGCTTTCAGTTTAATTCCCTGTTACTGCAGTTGGGACCTGACATTTTCCATGACAAGCCTTATTAATTTATAGGAATTATTTCTTTGGGCAGCATCTGTTCTAAACACATTGCAGTAGAAGGGCCAAAGGGTTGGAAGAAGTATCTAAGCAAATAGTTTAATGTATTTAAGAAGATAAAGTCATGCTGCAGAGCCAGAGGAAATTCTATGAATTTGAATAATAGATGGTGAGAGTTTGGGAGCTCTTTAAAATACTACTGTCTCCTTAATATGACTTGACACCTGGAAGAGACCCTTGCAGATATCCTGCATTACCTTATTCTTAACAGAACCTCAACTGAAACAGTATAGACAGAAGAAGAAATCCATTAAAATCTCTCAGCAAGAAGACATTTATTAAACTCTCCCAATGGGCCACTTATCCTTGGGAAAATTATATTCAGCTAAGTTTCTGATAATACAGAAATGGTGTGATCTTCCTGGAATGTGGCTTATGAATGCCTGGCAGTTTCACTAAGTAGATGTGTGTGTGTGTGTGTGTGTGTGTGTGTGTGTGTGTGTGTGTGTGTGTGTGTACTGCATTGTCAGGCATATGTCTCTGTAAACATGTAACAGCAGACATAAAGAATGTATCTTTTTCTCTCTATCTTCAGGTATTGATCCTCACCTATCTGTATAAACCAGATTAAGTAGTCCAGAATCTCCTGGAGATTCCCCTGTCTCAACCTCCCTTTTACCTACTGAGCCGTTTCTCCAGCCCTATTATTCATGCTTTAAAAGAAAATGCATTTATGAAGGCACTTGCAAGAAATGTCTCTACAGACAATTTTACTACAGCAGAGTGAAAGCTCAGAGAGAAAAGGGATGTCTGTGTACTCATCAGCACCCATATTCCTAGCTTAGTTTGTGTTTTAATAGCTTAAATCTGCAGTAGATGGTATGTGATACAAGTAGATAAGGTTTGCCAATTTCAGTATCGTTATTTGGAAAATGCAATACTATCCCAGTTAGAAGATTATTTTATTGACTAAACTAGTCTTTGAACTATGTTAGGAACTTAACAGAAGTGCTTATTAAATGTTGGGTCTGGCCTTTGTTATTATCTCTGGTATTCTTACTCACTGGCAATGGTGGCTTGTAGGACTGACTCCATGTTCTCTCTACTTTGTGTACGACTAGAACAGCTCTTGATCACTGAAACACTCTGAGATATTTTGTGCTTCAAATAGAAGTCATGGTAGATCTGTGTGGATAAAAAGCAGCTTGAGAAAGTTAGTGTGTTCACAAGACTGGTATTCCTGGGAACTAACAGCCACCCTTAAAATGGCAATGAAATCAGTCAGTGGGGCATAGTGCAAGTGCCCTAATGGATTGGCCATAGTAACAGGTGTTGGCCAGTCTGTCTGAAAAGAATCTGTTCTTCAAATTAGCGAAAGGGAGCACAAAGTCTAATTCTAAAATGACACATGGTGTTGCTCCAAGACTCCAGCTAGTAAAGGCTATTATTTGAGTTACACGGATACAACTTACTTCACAGAGAATGTGGCTATTCACCACACTTATTTTCATGTTATAATACTTTGGTTTTCATTGACATACACCATTTGCACATATTTGTGGAATATATAGTATAATAATCTGGTGTTTGTGCATGATGTTCTGTGTGTGTGTGTTTATGATGTGTAGGTGTGACTGTGGGTATGTGCATGCATGGCACATGAGTGGAGGTCACAGGAAAACCTCTACCATCAATTTTCACTTTCCACTATGTTGGGTCAGGGTCTCTCTTTTGTTTGCTGCTTCCTTATGTATACCAGGCTAGCTAGCACATAAGAACCCAGGAAATTTCTTTTCTCTGCTTCTCATGTAGCTGTAGGAGCACTGATATTATAGGTGTCCACCACCACACAGGTCTTTGTGCAGGTTATGATGACTAGAACCTAAGACCCCATGCTTGTGCAACAAATGCTTTATCCACCAAGCCACCCTCCCCAGCCCTGCCTAAAATAGTCTATATGCATATTATGTCTTCTGAGTATGAAGACAGGTTGAGGTGGTTTTGTCATGTGCTATATTTATGCTATTTATTTTGTTAAAAATATG
Source organism: Cricetomys ansorgei (assembly GCA_026225945.1). Lineage (NCBI taxonomy): Eukaryota > Metazoa > Chordata > Mammalia > Rodentia > Nesomyidae > Cricetomys > Cricetomys ansorgei. The sequence continues at coordinate 22,778,917 of JAMJFZ010000199.1, forward strand.
TCTGAGTCAGCTCACACTACTTCAAGGAGTACCAGTCTCTGAGTGGCTTAACCAGAGGAGATTTATTTTCTGACAGTTTTGGAAGCAATGATTCTGAGGCTAGGGAGTCTGGGTGTCTGGATTTAGTGAGACTGTTATTCTTGGCTTACAGATATCCACCATCTTTCTATTCTCTCACAAGGTGGGGAAGAGACAAAGGATTCTCTATGGTATTTCTTCTTATCTGAACACTAATACTGTCACATGGGTCCCTTTCCTCGTGACCTAGTTATTTTCAAAAGGCACTACCTTCACCAGTGGGAGAACAGGCTTCAAGATAGGCATACCGGGGAAAGAGACACAAACATTAATTTTACACAATGTCTGTAAGTAATAAGATAAAGCAAAATGTTTCATAGGCAATGTCACAAATTATTTGAAACATTGCAATATAAATCTATTTCCTTAACTCTGTTTTACATTGTGATTCATAACCCTTTTATTTAATATATCAATAATATTGGAAGTAACATATTGGCTTGGGAAAAGAGTTGAAACTCTTTGTACTTAGGAAAAAATTATTTTGGATTCCATTTCTTCCCCAGGCACTTCCATCATATAATTTCAGTATATAATATTTGATCTTTCATTGTCTTGGCTTTTCAGTTAATTTGGATGATTTTCTTCAGCAATGATGAAGAGAATAGGAGTTCAGACTCTATGTCATTACTGGAGATGCCTCCTAGCAATTTTTCATTATTTATTATATATTTGTGGTAGACATGGCATCAGGGGCTTTGTAATGGTTTCTCTGTCTCCAGCCTGGTCCATCATTGATATCACCAAACACAGTCCTCCTTTATTTTCCTTTCTTTGCTATTTTTCCTTTCTGTATTACAACATTTGAAGAAAGATTACTTTTTTCTCCTTAATAGTTTTATTGTCAGGATTGAGAAGAATACTAATATAAGGATTCAAAAATAAATATTTAGAAGTAAAACTGGCTGCCTGTCCACTTACCATAACATCAATTCCCTGTTGAAGCTCATGACTCCTTTAGTCCTAGGCTTTTAACCAGGCTTATAGCATTATAGAAGGCTAATATACGTGTGTGTGTGTGTGTGTGTGTGTGTGTGTGTGTGTGTATGTATGTGTGTGTGCTGTGTGTGTATTACTTTGTTGAGCAGTAGAGATTCATGTTGAGAATGAGTGACTCTGGGGTGCTCAGCCCTAAACTGGACATCTGCATCACCTCATCTAAGGCCTAGTGAACATTGTGGAAGAGAGTGTGGATGCCTGTGAGAGACAGAGTGTGTGGGGCGAGCTGTGGAATGCTATCTGCTAGCTATGACTTGGCTATGGCTATTGTAATCACATCGCAGCTGTGGCTGGCTGTCTGCACAAGATGTACACACATAAAAAGGATATGAAAGTAGGAAGTGACTAGTTAGGAAGAGTAGAAAGTGGGTAAGGCAGGTGAAGGTTGGGCTTGGCTACAATACGCTGTATACATATACAAAATTTTAAGAAAAAATATTGAAATGTTGCAGGGGTAGGATTTTATTATTGCTTCTGATTATTTGCTTTCCTGTCCCTGAAAACAGACTACACAACTTAACCCCAGTGACTTTTCTTTATGTTAATGAAATTTGCTTTGGCCAAGGAAATGTAAGAAAAAGGAATATATGGCAGACCAGAGTAGAAACTACAAATGCAGCTTTGTAATTTTCTGGTGGCTTATGTATTATTCATTTATTCAGTTTAATTTTTTTCTTCTGAAAGAAGACAATACTTTATATGCTGGTATTTCTTTGGTGCATACCATGGAGAGACATTAGTGAACTGGTTTGTGGGAGAAATAAAGAGATGCCTTACAGGGCTATTGGTGGATGGCAGGACATTCGCCCTAGCATATGAGAAGCTCTGGCTTTGATCTCCAGCACCACAAAAATTATTTTAAGATATTAATAGTTCGAGGTCACCTTGAGAAACCTAATACATACCTAAGAAGTTAACAAGAAAATGTACATAACTTCCCCCACACAAAATAAATATAGCTAAATAAATTAAATATTAATTATTTTTCAGTCAACTGGACTTAATTATTTAATTTAAACAATATTTTAAATTTATTATTAGAGAATTTAATACATAAATGTACCATACCTTAAGCGTAGCCATGCCCCATTGATTCCCTCCAACCTCCTTCAGAGCTTTCGCTGGAAACATGCTTCTCCTCCTGATTCTATATCCAATTCATGAGTGCAACAATCTGTATGTTCAGAAGAGAACATATCACATCACTTCTCCATCCTCCAGATCTTGCATTCTTTCTGCCCATCTCCTGCAATATTTCTGACTGTCATTGATAGGAATGATACACCTGTTCTGCTTAGGCTGAGCACTCACATGGACTTTATTTTTTACGAACGAACTCCAAAAAATTCCCTTTTACTATATGTTTTGCTATATTTGAATTATACTAAAAGAAATGGAGACACAGACCCTTCAAATTATATCATCATGCATCAGTGTATACACACAGAGATAAAAAGGAGACCAGAAATAAAGTATATAAAAATAGTTGGCTTTGATTATGTGCACAGAGGGGTCTAAATGTGAGATGCACCAAAAGAGCTTCCATGTTTTGTCTTCCTTATATGGTTTGACTCTTACACAATTAAAACAAGTGTATGAATTACTTAGTAATGTATCAAGGAAATTATCTCAAGATACTGTTGAGTTATGAAGAATCCTAACATATTGATATATAATAACAGAATAATAACAATTCCTGAGCTAACAGCACATTCTCCTGACAGAAAAGACATGAGTTTTCTGTGTAGTATAAAGTTAATATTTCTCATATGATAAAGATCAGATGAAGTGATTGCAGCCTACTTTATTTGTAGAAGTTGAGGGTTTGTACCCTCAACTTCTGTACTCACTGTTATATCATATATAAAATATCTATCATCTTTGTAATAATGTATCGATTTTCACTTGTGTACAATCTGTCTATCTATAGATCTATGCATCATCTACTCATTCATATTTAGAGATATATCTAGCAACTTCTTTGTCAGTGAGAAAATTTTTCTAAGTAAAATATAATAAATAAATCTGAGTAAGATGTATACTTCGTGCAATGGTGACCATTCATCTCTGTATGGGATAAAGAACATTCTCTCATGCCCTTTTTTGTATGTACACCTTTTTGTCATTCTTTGTTTCATCCTTCAGTGATTCATCCTCTATGGTGAGGCTAATCATTGCCATATAATGGAGGTGTACATGCACCTTCCCTCTGATCATCCTGTTTTTATATTTGATCTTGTATGTCACTGTCAACTTGTGGCCATCTCTGTTGCTGTTGATAAACAGTGGCTACCGTGCAATCTTTCCAAGAAATGGTGGAGGGAATTTGGATGGCACTAACACTCTGCACCTGTAGTTAGACATCTATGACACTTCTCAAGGTACTTCAACTCTCTCAAAGAATGAGGAGGTATCATCCGAAACCTTCAAAACTTGGGTAACACTTTAATATTTCGTCAACTGTTCATAGATCTTGCTTCTCGGGGTTTAGGATGGAAGTGCTACTAATTTTGTCTCTATTCACCAGGGAGGAGGGTTGTGTTAGTTTACAAAGCACCAAGGTCAAAGTTTGTAAAAATAAAATTGAGGAAAATGTAAGTTTTTAAGTTATCCTTGCTAATAGGCACATCTTCTCATGTCAAAGTGGATTTTATTATTATTTAGAATAAGAAATCGGCTCTTTTATGAGCTATCCAAGCTATGGTGGATTGTGAGAGAATCCACACCTAGTAGAAGCAAATGACTCTTTCTCTCTTTGTTTTATTGAGGAATGGAGGTGTCAGATCTGATCAGGGTCTTTCATCATTATGTAAAAGGGACATTTCATTTCCCCCTCTTACACTTACATTTAATCAAGTTTACAATTTGCCCTTTGCCAATCGTGTTAATTTAATTCTCTGCCATTTTCACACATGCCCTCTCAGTTGGAGTAGAACTGGTTCTAATTTCTTTCAGTGTCCTATAACAGCTTCTTGTCCTTTTTGATTTTCATAAAACTTCATTAAAATAAAGTCTTAGGAGAAACTCAGAATATAGAAATGATAAAGATTGAGCTACTTTTGTGGAAGCAAAGCTGACCCATACTCCACTAAGCTATTTTTTAGCCATGGTAATGAATGATCGTGTTCCTAGTGAACTCTCTCTTTTTATCTTTTTATTTATATGAGTCATTTTTCCCCATATTAGTATTATCTTCCCTAGAAATCACTGGATATAGAAGTATACTGAGCTAACAATGGCTTAGTCCCATATTTCTAGTTCAGTATGATTTTCTCTAAGAAGATATTGCTAAGAAAAGCTGACTTGGAAACTGGTTGAGAAAAGACCTATCTTTCATTTTATGTCCCTTGTACCTAGTGCAGTTAACAAATCATAACAGGCACACCATCTGTGTTGTTGAATGAGCTAGTGGATGAATAAGAGTTTCTATAATACTATGTCTGTTTTGATGTGTATTTCCTTCATATGTTGGCTTTAGTTACTCAAAAATAAGTCAGCTCTGATTCTCTAGCATTCATGAAATAAGCAGAATTGAATGTATGTACAATATTCAAATATCTTGGTATTAGGGTTCACTTTGTAAGTGTGTGTGTGTGTGTGTGTGTGTGTGTGTATGTGTTTGTGTGTGCATGTATTTGTGTGTGTGCATGTATGTGAGAGAGAGAGAGTGAAAGAAACAGAAATAGATAGATAGATAGATGATAGATAGATAGATGATAGAGAATATTTATGTGTACATGTGTTTACATGTGTGAGTAGGGGCATGCGAATGTCATGTTTTGTGTGTGAATGTCAGAGGAAAATTTTGGTTATCAGTCCCTTCCTTCTGCTTTGAGCTTCCACTTTGAGATCGGTTCTCATATTTTGCAGATGTGAACTCTAGGTTACCTAGTTCAAAAGCTTCTGGTGATTTTCCCATCTCTGTCTCATTTTGCAGTAGGAGGGCTGGGCACTGTTGTGTCCGGCTTTGTGTGGGTTCTGGGGACCTAAACTCAGGTTTTTATGTTTGTATGGCAAACACTTTTATTTACTAATCTATGTCCTCAGCCAGTGTTTCACTTTCATTCTTAATGGATAGTATTCTTTTTGTCTTATAAAGTTCTGCTCTAAAGAGTTGATCCTTTTAGTTGTAAATGTTGATGTAGATGTGGATATATATTCTCCATAAATCAGATATAAATGTTGACTGGGGTAGAGAACAGTTTATTCTTTTGTCTATTTAAACCACTGGTTCTAAGCCTGGAGCTCAAGAGTTTTAGAGTGTTTTGTCTTCTTTACAGTATAGGCTTAATCCTTGAACTGGAAGACTTCAGCCTTCATACAGTCTAGAACATTTAAACTGCTATCTTGGACCTTGAAGTCTTCAACCTTAGCCTTTTGAGACCTCTCTACTGCTGATTGAGTCTGACTCAGCTCCTTCTGAACTCTGACTCTTCTGGTTCAACTCTCTCTCTGTTCTGGGCTTCTTCTGCTGAGCACTGCTGTGTCTCTGTGTCTCTCACTGACCTCTCATTGCTCCATCCTGCCTCTGTAACTGATTGCTTCAATTATCTGCTCTGATTCTTCTGTAACAGACTCTTTAACTATTTCTGTTAACTGCTCCTTAATTGACTCTTCTTACTGACTTGCTTCAACTGACTCTTCTTACTGACTGCTTTGAATGACTTGACTGAATCTCTTCAACTCCTATGTAACTCTTTTTACTGAGCTGAGAACCTGCCTTTTCTCTTGAGAGTTCAGCAAGTCCTTACTTTGCTAACTCTTCCTCTGATAAGTCACTTTTTCTGCCATTCACTCTGACTCATCTCAGAAGTCACTTCACTTCCTGTGTAACACTGACTCCTTCTGAGTTGTGCTTCCTGTGTCTGCTTCCACTGTTTTTTCAAGGGATTAAAGGCATGGATTACCACTGTCTTCTGGGCAGTATTCAGAAAGCTACCAAGTGGTGGTAGCTGAATATAGCCCCTGTAACATAGACCTTAGCTTTTACACAGGACTATTCCTCCACTGGTCCTGATTGTCAATTTACAAGTTGGAACAGTGCTCAGTTTCACTGTTTATATTCTCTTTAAATTTACTTTCAGTACCACGAACCTTAGGAATGGGGAACACCATCTCTTAGGTGAGTGGTAATTAGCATTCTAAAGTGAGTTTTCTCAAGTATTACACTCATTGTGACAAGGAAATAAGTATTGTTACAGATTGCATTTTTACATAATAACAAATTTCTCTAGTTCTCTCTGTCTCTGTAGGATTGCTCATGTTGAGATAGTCTCTAATATTTAGGCTGATTTTAGGTTAAGTTGACAGAAAATTAAAATCCCTCAGCCAAAATTTGAGCATATTATACATAAGCTCACGGGTATATGATATACATTGATTGATACTTATTGCATGATATATTATTATCCATGTGTTTTAGGTATAATCTGCCTTGTTTGATAATTTTATTAGATATAGTTAATTTGAAATCCAAATGCCACTGTTTTGAAAGACAGAGAAAAATTCTCATTTGCTTATCTCTTTCCAAACTTATCACACTGAATCAACATTATTGCAACCTCTAATAACCCTGTGGGCAAATGATGGATGCTTTGGCTACCTGAGTAGTCTAGATCTTTTCCAAGTACTCATTTATCATGGATTCTCCACCTATTTAGAGTATGAAACCAGCATTTTATTTCTAAAAATTTTAAAGGAATTCATGCAGTCAAGATGCTTCTCATTATGAATTGTATATCCTATTGAGTTCTGGATTCTCATTTCTTTATTTCCTCATTGTCTCTCCTGTTATTGCTATTGTCCCCATACTAATTTCTCTGTGTATCAGCTCATGCCTCAGTGTTGTAGAAGTTTATTTTTAGTTATTTATAAAATAATTGTTTTGTGCACTGTTGGGTGAGGGGCTCTCTAGGTCTTGACATTTTGTATTGTCTGCAGGTATTGGATTTATATGAGGGAAGTTGATTACTAATGATCTACATATGCTATCAGTAGAACACCTGAGGAGTTCTGAGTTAATAAAAACACCTGAGCTCAGATTCTCAGGGTTCTACTCCTGTACTGCACATGCCATGATGGTGGTTCCCTCTGCTGAAATCTGGCAGGGTTTACATCTATTAAAATGCCTCCTTGTTTTGTCGGTGAGTGACACAATAAGCGTACTTACACCTCGTTTCCAAAGAAAACTGTCTGAAAATAGTTACTATGATTAGGATGTTTGAATAGAAAGAATAAGGATAATGGGTGAGAATTACAACATGGCTATGAACATTCACTCACATCTATGAAGTTCCTCCTTCCTCAACCTCTCTACTGGCACAGACAGTATTTTCCAGATGCTGCTTTATCCTGATGATTCAGCCCAACTGCCATGTGTCTCAATCTCCAAATCCACTATTCTTTAAGGCAATTTTATTCTCAGTGTTTCTCCTAAAGAAGGCATTAAACTAAATCTGCTAACCTAAAAGTCCCATTAACAACCTTCTTATACACAACTGTTATATACCTTTGAAATAAATGCTGTCTTTGCATTTCACTAAAATAAATGGCAGCCATAGTATGTACATATGTGTACACATGTGTGCTTTCTTATATACCTGTAGGGGGTGTCCTTCTTGTCTATATAGTTGAATCAGTAATCATTTGTTTACTGTCACAATGGATTCTGGGTATGAATCTGAGCCTTATAAATATATGTGCAGTATACCATATATTTTTATATTTATACATAGGGAATATTTTCATCATGAATAAATCTTCAAGAACTCAATTTAGCAGTGGAAATTTCAGTAAAAAATATAAGAAAAATAATTTTGGGTGAAAAATTTCATAGATATTCAGCTATATATCACACAATTGAATTTTGCCTTTCCTATAAAAAGTAGTTTGTTATATAGCTTAATGATTAAAGCAAGATTATTTTCCCACACAACTAACAATTGATATTTAGAATTATAGGAGTCCCAGAATTGTCAGCAGGCTGATAAATGAGGCATGTATTCTCCTTTATAGTATAAAATTCCTCCTTATTCTATTTATCCTATATTTTTATGCAATTATAATTTGATTACATTTAAGCAAACTTGGAAAGATGTTTGATCTATCTTTAGCTAGAATGTATAATCTGAAAGAGGTATAAGCTTCCATTGATTCGATAACCAGGTTTATTATTTTTGTGTCATTTACAAGATTTTTTGAAGCAAAATTGTATTACCTTAGTAGAATTACCTCCCTTCCATGTTCTTTGGTTTAAATAACTATCAATTAAAAAATGACAAGGTTTTCTGTTATCATATTTATAGTCATATTGATGGAGATTCATTTCATTTACAGAATTATATCGATCCCGTGAGTTCCTAAAAGGCACTTGGAAAGAACAGTAATGGAATGAATGGGTGCGTCGCCTTGCAGATCAATCAGCGAGAATTTCATGGATTGTAAAGTGAAGGCAAATTTGCTGAGATCAGCATTTTGTTCCTGCTGGTCTTTCTGAAATTGCAGCCAGTGCTTATTAGGACTAACTACAGACTTTCTGGAACAGGGTGAATATGGGCACAATACAGCAGAGTTTCTTGGCAGGGACCTATGTTCCTTTAATTGCATTAATTCCTCTGATTGCATTAGATGCACTGCATCTCTGGTGGAACCCTCTCAGCCAAGAGCCGAGAATATATCAAATAGGAGCTGATGCCTCTGCTCAGAGCAGGGCACTCCACTGCAGATGTGGTCATGGAAAAGCTTAAGTGCAGTTGCAGTAGAAATGAAAAATCTAGCAAGTAGTTTTGGTAATATTTTATTTTATCCCTAAAATGTAGTTGGGTGAAAGATAATAATATTGTAACCTGGAGTGTGTGTGTGTGTGTGTGTATGTGTGTGTGTGTGTGGGTCTGTGTTTTTATGTGTGTGTGGGGGTATGTAAGTGTAAAAGTCTTTGATTAACTATATGACTTATTGTATATATACTGTGTGTTTACATCCCAATTCAAACTCATTTCTATAAGGTTTATTAACAGCTATCCATACAAATGTCATCAATGAAAACATACACAGTGATGTTTATGCTCTTCTGAAATTACAAATATATTAAGTGTGGTTGTTTGAGTGAAAATGGACTCCATATGCTAATATATTTGAATACATGATGGTCAGTTTAGGAAGAATTAAGAGGTGTGATCATGTTGGAGAAGGTATATTTCTGATTGTTTGAAGTTTCAATTTGAAGTTACCATTCCTGGTTAGCTCTCTCTACCTCCTCCTGCTTTGTTGGTAGCTACTGGATTCCTATGGCAGGAGAAAGGGACAAGCATCAGCACCTGTGCTTGACCAGTACCTCAGCCCATAGCACATGCCTGCCTGGCCCTTGAAATGGTGAATCCTGTCATACCAGTTGAAAAGCCCACCAGAGCAATGTCCACTTCCTCTGTCTTTATGGAAATCTTGTTAACCAACATTGGCCATTGGGCCTTTACTGACCTTTACCCATCTCTTTCTGATTAGCAAGCTTTACATAGGCTGATTGAAGTATCTAGTAAGCATAGACCAATGCTATTGGACCTCTCCCTTCTGCACCACCCTACTTTCTCCATAAAAACACATTTCCCTCCACAATAAATATATCTGTACCATGGACATTTCCCCAGAGTCTGTGTCTTGGTTTAGTGACTCGTCTCTACTCACCCCCTCGGAAACTATGCACCCATGAAAAACCCACACTATTTGATGGTCATGGACCCACCCTCTGAAACTGTGATCTCTAAATAAATTCTTTCTTCTGTAAGTTGCCTTGGCCATGGCATCTTATCACAGCAATAAAGAGGTAAGACATTAGTGATGAGCTATACAAAAGTTTGGTAACATAAGAATGAACAGAGAGAAAGGCTACTTCCCAACCCACATTATGGACTGAAAGGAACAATATAAATGAAGAAACAAATGCTAGTCATCAATGGAACTGGTGTAATTCTCTCCACTGGAGTAATGGTATGGAGTTCTATGGTTTTTAAAACTTACTATTTTTACTTGAGGTGTTATATTCACAGTTCAGGTTTTACATGGAAGCAGAAATCTGTGCTAAAGGAAAGTCAATGTAACAAAAATTGGTTCACCCAATATAGCTGATAATGATGCCCTGGATACCTGCAATCTTCTCCATTCCTAAGGCTTCTGAGGGATTTAGGTACATAATCCCATTCAGCAAACTCAATAAACACCAATAGCTGCAGATTATTGCATTGAATTTTGTAGCTAAAATAACCTAAGGAATTCCAGTATCTATTCCAGGGTACAAAGGTTTTCTGTGCACATTGTACAGTGTTTTCTCTTAATTTTATGTCTTTCTTAATTTTAAAAAGTCGTACTATACTTAAATGTGCAGAATTGATGGGAGCAAAGATAGGAATGGGGCTTGAAAATTGTACCAGTATTTCACGAGCACATATCTACTGGTTAGGATGACTGAGAAAAATCATATGAACTATGGTATTAAAAGTGTTCTTATCTAATTAAATTAATATAGTAAATTATTTCTTGATTTCTACTTCATCATTCTGTTCCTTCTACTGTCACTTAAATCCACAGAAACTAAATGCTGTGTCTCTACTCTTCTTGCCTTAGCAGACTAATTTAATAAAAATGTCTTCATTTCTAGGAAGAAGGCATCTTTTTGTAGTCTGCTCTTGAAGGTAAATGGAAAGATTAAAAAGGAATTAGTGAGTATGAAGGCAGACTATTCACTCTCCAACCTTTGTGCATTCTAGTTAACTTCACTGGACCTCAAATGCTTTCTCATAAAGTGGGAAGGTAAACTTGCTGATCTCTGAAAGGCCTATAATATGTAGCAAGGATGGAGTAAACGCAGGACCATTGGACTTTGTATATGCTAATGACTTCATGAAGAGTATAAGCTGTCTAGTGATCAGCTGTCTGGCTCATAAGTGTCTTTTCACTACTTCTTCCCCTTATACTTATAAGCTGGTGTTAAGAGTCCCTGTGAACTTATTGCTCCCCAGGTGAGGGGAGAGTTCTGACTCATGAAACCTGAATATAAATTTGGAGTTGTTTCCACTGGAACCAGTCACTATTATTGGACTGAAAATTCCCAGATAGAAGAGAAGCTGTGGAAACCAATCCGTCAAATGAGACAAGAGATGCTGTTTAAATAGTACCAATGATTCACATTATTAGTGTCTTAAATAATGTATAAAGTTGGAAATGGTGGTGGTTTGTGGGATAAGAACCTTGGGAATATTTGAGCATTTGAATTTATTTTTCCATTTATATTTCCAACTGTTTTGTAAAATTGCTGTGTGTGGCACTTCCTTCACCTTTAAAAGTATGAAGTTTGATTAAAAAGATTTATGTATTTGTTGTGTTTTTCACATTGCGCTTTGGAATTGATGTTTTGTGCTCATGTTAGACATCTCTTTTCAGTATGAGAGTCCTTATTGAGTGAGGCCAACCTGGGATTGATGAGACATTGGTTTCCCTGCTTAAGACAATTAACCTTACTAGTATTTTGTAATTACACTCATGAAATCACGGTGTTCTTCACTGCTGGTACAGTCTTCAATAAGTTGCATGCCATACTAAGTACTGTGTATGTATAAAATGTATATGAAATGTGTACTTTATAAAATGTGCTTCATAGGAGCTGCAGATAGTTCAGGGGCTAAGGATGCTGCCTGCTCTTCTAGAGGACCTGAATTTGATTCCCAGCACCCAAATCAGGTGGCTCACAACTATCTGTAGCTATAGTTCTAGGGGATCCAATATTTTCTTCTGCCTTCTATGGACACTAAGCACACATGGTACACAGACATACATGTTTTAAAAATGCACAAGCACATAAAAAACAAATCTTAAAAAGATAGAAAAAATTATTCTTCATGTCAGATGTTTTTGTCTGACTCTATGCTAATGTTAGTGTTTTCATCACATTCAAGGTGGTGTTATATACCTAGTTCTAAGGAATGTTTCAATGAAGCAGAAGACATCTTAGCTTCTGCTCAGGCAGTGTCTAGTCAGAATGACACATACACAGTCATGGCTCCCACATACTTAGCCAATGCATCCTCTCTGGAAGGAGGAAAGAAGTTAGTAAATTTCAGAAAGCAAATAAAACATACAAGACCTGGGGCTTAAAGGAAACTGCAAAACTGAAAGATAAAAAAGACTCACAAGGCCTCACACCAAGGACATATACACACACAGAGACAATGTTTGGGAAAGGAGACTGTTCTACGAGGTGAGTTGTCTGGAAATTGTGTAAGGAAATCCAGGAGTGCAGTTCTGTGAGGGAATGAAGAAAGGACAGACACACAAACACATACAGTGAACCTGGGATCAGATGGGGGTTCTCTAACTCTATGGATACCACTATCACTGCAAAGAAGAACCTCAGCATGCTTATTGTGTACAGCATGGGGATGGGCTTTGCTAGTCTCCAAGGGAAGTCTCTGTAGGTGGGCACTTCCAGACTGTGAACATCCCAGAGGAGGGTGCTGCCTTTGTTAGTCTTTGGAAACACTGATGAATCCTCCACAAACACTCATACTGGGACTCCCAAGAAAAGCTTTGCCACCCCTCTTGAGCCTGATCCACATGGGTAATGGCTTTGTCAATTGAGCATAGGCCAAGTGGTCTCATAGCTTTAACAGGCCATGCCCATGTCAAAAATGCATTCACTCAAGACTCCACTTACACACGGCTTCTTACACCTAGTGAGAATCGAAATTGTATATCTTCACACCTAAAAGCAGGCATGAGAGGATAAGTAGATTGGTTGGTCTACAGAGCTCTTTTAAGAAAAAGTAAATTTGGAATTTTATATCCAGTGTTGTTTGGGGAAAGAGACATGGTATTTGAGGAACTCAGCCCATTGTTCTGTGGGGGAGAAGGATTTTTTGTTTGTTTGTTTGTTTTTGTTTTGAGACAAGGTCTCAATATATACTTCTGACTGGTCCGGAACTTGTCACATAGGACAGGCTAAATTTTTTAACTCCTTCCTCAGCTGTCTGAATGCTGGGATTAAAGGTGTGAGCCACCACCCCTGGCCTAAGTGCAGATGTATTTCTAGAGACTTCTTAAGGGTATTTGACACGTGTGTCAGTCTTTAGGCTGTGCTTTAAATCTGTGTCATTCATCAACCAATTGATCCAATTACTGACCATAAGTATTGGTGGTTATGTGATTACCCAAATGCTATGTTACATGATGTATAATTTTGAGCATTTAGTTACCCCCATGTCATTTATCTGAGGGAAATGTTAAGCTTCAGTTTCTGACTTTGCAAGGCTGTAGATTAGACTTCAAATCAAGGTCAACACACTGGGATCATGTCATTAAAGAAAGCCATTTAATCTGGAGGTTGCTTTTAACTTCCTTCCCTCGTTTTCTCCTTCCCTCCACTATTTCCTTACATCTTTTTAGCTGTAACCCTAGGGATCAAAATCTTGCTAAGCAATTACTCTTCAACTAATCTATATCAAAAGCCCACCTTTTTCCCCCTCCTTCTTAACTTTCTGCCATTAGCTTTCTATTCCAAGAATTCCTTAATCTGGAGTTCCCCAGCGTTCAAATGTTCTTTTCCTATTAAATGTATAGTCAGATCTGCCAGGACAGTCATCAGGCTGACTGTAGCTGGCTCAATGCCTAGTGCAATGCTTGTTAAACTGAGCTGGCCCACTGACTGGGGTCTATTTGCATTTGATGGCTGCAGAATGCTTAAGTGCTTTCTGCATTTCTCTGCTCAGGCTGTTCAGGTACAGAGAGTTCTAAGGGTTTAGATATCCAGTATAAACAAATGTTGGAATGAAAGAAACATCACTAAACTTTAGTCAAGATTCAACTGAAATGGAAGGAATCAGCACTTCTGGTAGTCAAATTAAATCAACCTCTCCCTTTCTGTGTTGTGATTTCTTTCAGTGGGTAGAAACTGATTGACTTATGGGAAGCCCCTAGAGGGAAACGCTTTATAAATGAACTGAACGAGTAGCATAAATATTCTATTTGTCAAGACACTAAGTGCTGGGAGTTCAACCTCCAGGTTAAGCACCCTGAATTATTCTATATCTATTAAGAAATCAAGGGGTAGCACCACAGCTATGCATATATTCTGCTGAAACATGTGTGTCAATTGATACATCTTACTTTCAGCCAATCTGAAATAGTTATTTGCTATCTGTTTGTCTAATACATCCAACATTATGAAAAGTTGAAAAGTCAGAATTTTAACAGTTTGTGTCCATCATTGTTTTTATATATAGGGATGAATTTGCTATTTATCTAAAACTATTTCAAATAATTTCTTTTAAATAATGAGTAAGTATATAAATCTTGGAATCCTGGAGCAAGACGGACTACAACTTAATCTCAGTTTCAGGGCTGGTGAGATGGTTCAGCAATTAGAGGTACTTGCTACCAAGCTTAATGGACTCCATTCAATCACCAGAACTCACATAGTAGAAGGACAGTATTGACTCCTGCAGGTTATACCCTGACCTACACACACACACAATACATGCACATACACAATAATCTAAAAATAAATCTTAGTTTTACTTTGGGTAATTTACTAAATTTGGGGTACTCATTTTCTGTAATAGGCTGCTATTGTAGCTCAGTGGTAGAGTGCTTACCTAGCTTGTGTAAAAGTCTGGGCTTGAACCCTTGTACATAAAGAAAAGAATAGTTCTTATTTTTTAGTGCTACATAGATAATAAAACTGGCTTAAAATAAATGAATTATTTGGTATAGGCTCCATAATTTATTTAATGCTATATAATGATTTGTCCTAATTATTATGAAAAATGTATTTATTAAGATATTCAGACAACTTACAAAGATTTTTTTCAGAGTAATAGCATCCTGACTTATGAAAAATTACTTCCTGCTAGTGGTTATTAATTAGGGCATACTTTTACAAAATTACATATTTGACATTTATTCAGTATAATCGAATGTTTTTCCTCTTTTATTCTTGGGTTTATATTTCCTTTAACTTATTTAACAAATTCCAGGTAAGTATATTGAGGCAGCGCCATAACCTAGATTGAAAAATTAGTTTAATAATTGGTAGCTAACTACATTCATCTGAAATATTTTTTCGTGTGATTTGTTGGGATACTTGAGTTTGGTTAATATTATCTCTATTCAATAGTCACTGAGACTGACTATATATCTAAAGTTTTACATATAAATCTTTAGATTGAAAGCCAATATAACTTTAAATTCCTGGCATCATTTGTTTTTAAAGGAAATCACATCAGCATTATTTGATATTGGAGAAAATAATTACTCATATTTTATAATATTATTATATTACACAGTGACAAATAATTTTTTAGTTCAGATATAGCTTAAAGCACTAGCTTTGAGTAATGTGAAACAATACAGGAATTTCACTTTGCCACTAGGAAAATAGGTGAAGGTTGTTTCATTTATTACTCTTCATTTTACACATACAATTTACCTTGAGGCCACATTTACATGGAACTTGGTTCCCTCCAACCTGTATCCCTGTCACTTGCAGTGATTTCTAGTCTGTGTCACAGAAAGCAATTTCAGGCAGTGCTTAACTTAAGATGATTTACACTCACACACAGGCTACTGGAATCCCATTTACAGATCCCAGCACACAAGTTCTCAAAACTCCATTTCTCTAGAATGTTCACTTTATATATTTGAATGACATTTTATTGTTTTAAATGTTGAATGTGATTTTTATATCTTCTTTTCCTTAAAATTAGTGAGACAAATGTAACTATCTTCACTCATGAATGAGTATGTTTTACTTTTTATTTCTATAAATGTTTAATTTGAGATAGGAACAGATGTGTTTAGAAAGCGGTAGATTATTGAAGAAAAAAACAAAATGTCTTGATGCATGTTATATTCAGAATCACATTAACAAAGTGGAGAACTGAAAAACGATTGAAAATCATCATGGTTTTGTAGATAAATTACGCAACTTATAAGTTATAATGAACTACATTAACTGATGTTCAGTTTTTCTTTGAAGGGACAAAAACATAGACAAAGAGAGATCTTTGTCTTGTTGAAAAGTTAATTTGTTTTATCTTTGGTTTTTGAGACAGGGTGTCTCTGTTTATTTCTGGTTGTCTACTGGCTGTCCCGGAATTCACTCTGTAGACTGGGCTGGCCTCGAACTCACAGAGATCAGACTGCTGCTGCCTCCCGAGTGCTAGGATTAAAGGCATGCACGACCACACCAGGCTTGAAATTTTAATTTTAAGGGATAGGATTTAGATCAGTAATATAGCAGTTCCCTAGCATGCACACAGCCATGGGTTCAATGCCTATAAACAAAAACATTTTTATTTACTATGAATACTTTGTACATAAGGAAGAACAGTTGCAGAAAGTAGAACTTGTCCATATTTGTTAACAGTTATTCCTTATGCTATGAATTTTGTTTATATGAGTCTCACTATCTACCAAGGGAAGATTCTGTGAGCTCAGAAAGGGGTTTGAAAATGGAGACAAAGGTCATAACTCTATTTTGTTTGACAACTTCTTATCACTTTATTTTAAAAGTAGTTATTCTGAGCTTCTTACTATCCTGGTGGATCCACATTATAAAGAAAAAATTTGAGATCCACTTTTTCTTTGTCTCCAGGAAAAAAAAAATATTTCCAGGTTGTTGGCATTGGAAAGATTTCTAACTAATGGTATTTTGATCAAACCTGAAATGTCTACCTTCTCGCTAGCTAGTGTTTCAGGATCTTAGAAGACAGTGAAAGTGACTCACCAGTTTTCAAACCTGTTCTCATCTTTTTAGCGTCACTTTTTTGGCCTTATGCTCTCTTCTTGGCAAAGAGAGAGTAGCTTCATGTTCTGACCACTGGAAGATAGTTATGTTTTAAATATGCTACAGCGCTCTAGGGCCATCTTGCTAGGCAAATTTTTACATTTGTATGAGTTTTTCCTCTTACTTCTGTATTTGAGCTTCTGTCATTTAGAGGAGTACCCTTGGTGAGAATGTTTGGATTTGACTGTGTGTACACAGCAGAATGGCCTATTACACACCCAGAAAGCCAGCCTCTAGGAAGCTCTTGGCTATTGTTTAAATAGCTAGTGTTTCACATCACTAAAGTTGCACTCCTCCTCTCTAATGTTGATGGTCCTCAAGCTGCTTCCTGGGCTCTAGTTCTTCTGTACTCCAATTGCATTGCCAAGGCTAACTCTGTCAACCAGCTAACAACCAGATAACATGCTAGTAAAACATAAGACTTTTAAAAATCAGTGACTCTTCTGTATTAGGCTTTTAGCTATGATCTCAATTTACAAATTAACCATATCTCAAGGTAGATTATTGAGTACTAGAGTTTGATAGAACATTCTTTTGTGCTTTTTGAACAGTAGTGTGGCACAATTCACTGTATATTTATTTATATTATTTGTAATATATATATGTATATCTTTATTCATTTATATTTCTTTTACTTTATTCTTGCACATTCAGAACTTTGGCTGTTTTAAGAGGAAATAAAAAATAAATGCAACCAAGAAGGTGGTCCAGTGAGTGTAAAAGTTTGCTTGGTAAGCCTGACAATCTGAGCTTGATATTTTGAACCCTGTAGATGTAGATTGCAGACACAGCCTTTGATTCAGGGCAGAGGACAATTTATTCTTTTAACTAATTAAATCACCGTTTCTTAGTCCTGGAGCCCTGCATACAATCTACTCTTAAGTCTAGAACTGGAAGTCTTCAGCCTCAGGCTCCATACAATCTAGAACGTTTAAGCCTACATTGCTGACTGAGCCACCCCAACTAGCTCCTGAACTTTGACTGTTCTGGTTCAAATCATCCTTCCCATCTGATACTGACTTCGTCTGCTGAGCTCTGCTGTGTCTCTGTGTTTCTCTCTTAGCTCTCACTGCTCTATCTAGCTCTGTAACTGACTCTGTAACTCTGTGTGTGTGTGTGTGTGTGTGTCTCTCTCTCTCTCTCTCTCTCTCTCTCTGAGCTGAGAGACGGCTTTATATATCTTGAGATTAGGGCATGTCCTTACTCTGACTCACTCTGCTAACTCTTCCTCTGATTAGTCACTTTGACTGCTGTTTAGTCTGATTCATCTCAGATGTCACTTCTGTGACACTGACTTCTTGTGTCTGTTTCTACACTCTGTTTTTCTTAGGAATTAAAGGTGTGGACCACAACTGCCTTCTGAATACTGGGATTAAGGGTGTATCTACATTCCATCCAGACCACACAGGCCTCTGAATGTAGACCCCTGGGACATACACCCTAGCTTTCACACAGGGCTATTCCTGTGCAGAACCCAAGTGAAAATCTGCAGAGTATTACAGGTTTGCAAGCCTAGCATTCCTATGGTGAGTTGGGAGACAGAGACAAAACAGGCCAAAAGCTCTCAGGCCAGTAATCTCAGAGTGTAGTGTGTGGGGGCAGATACAAAAAGAGAAACCAACACTCAAGATCTACCTCTACATATTGTCATCTGACCTCCACAAATACTGCAGAACTGACACATTATATAATACAACAAACATAAAAATTTTAGAGTACCTTGATTTAAAAAGAAAGTGTTTGAATGTGTTTAGATATGTCTAGCTTCATTTAACTATATGTGTGTATACATATACACATGTATACAAAGAAGTATGACATAGTTCCTCATTAGGGTATTAAATATGTGAAATTGGAGTCATTAAATAGAGTTCAAATGAAAGATAATTCTGTTCAAAAATAATCTGTTTTTATAGTTTTCATGGGAATATTAGGGCATTTAGTCTGGGTTATATAAATTATGGAAGACATTGCTCATTTATTTATTACTTTATTATTTCTTTATTACAGAAGAGACATTTCTTTTCTGCAAAGGGCTTAGAAATAAATATTTCACCTTCTTACAAGTTGATAGTTGGGAAGTTTCCAGAGACTCCACAAACAATGCACACTTTAGTTTCATGATACAGAAAAACCAAGCTTGAATTGAACTGTAAGCCTCCTTCCTAATGTCCAGCTTCCACTGTCACAGAGAGTATTGTAGGGTCTTATCTTCAAATTCTGGAAGAAAGCTAAGGGCAATGGCAATATGCAATAGTCAATATTGCTTTGTTTGGGGAATCTTTGGACTCTTCTGACCAACAACCCAAAGGGAGGGTTTCCATTCCTGGTGCTAGGACTTCTGCCAGATTTTTCTCATGACTCTTTAGAAATAATTATCACCCCAAGAGGAGTAACTTTATTTCCATTATTTTATATATGTATATACATATACACACGTATAGTATATATTTTAAAATAACCATTAAAATAATGTTTTCCTGTGGCTTTTAAATCCTCTTCCTTACCCTCCCCTTCTGAATTGCCTTCCTTCTTCCCTCCCCAGAGAAAGCTATTTTCTTATTTCCCCCTTTATAGCATCTGTGTCCTACTATGCCCCTCTTAAGAACTACTTCTATCTGAGCCGCCAAGTCCTTTTTTACTTATCAGAAAATTTGCAGGTAAATAAATGGAACTAAAAGAATTATAGTGAGATAACTGAGACTCAGAAAGTCAAACAGCATGTTTGAGAGCAATGTTCTCTTTTATTTGTGGATCTTAGTTTAGGTATAAGTGAGTATTAATCAGAGAAGCATCTCTTTCCAGTGAACAGTGGTGAAAGTAGAGACTCAACTTTGTACAAAATGTTTAAACTTAAGTGACAGATGAGAGATTATCCTTAAAGAAGACCTTGATATCATATCCTCCAAGGTCTAGGGAGCATTGAGGAAGAAAGGGACAGAGAAATAAGAGCTGAAAGACAGGACTGAGAATTGTCATCTTCAGGGCAAGGAGTAGACATTGAGATCATGAACTCACAGCAGCTATGGACACTTACACTGGGTCTGAACAACATGGGTGGAGGCCGGGCTAAGAGAGCCCTCCTATTAAGTAAACTACTGGCTACATAAAGATTCATAGAGAAAAAGAGTCATTGCCTTCAGTTTTGTACCAACTGGTGACTTCACCAGTTCAAAAACAACAATTAAACAAAAAGATGACCATGGTCAAACTAAGTGGGTCACAAAACAAGATGCCACCACCAACAAAATGTGAAGGTATTTCATAGCTTCCAGAAGTTGACAAATTCCTTATCTCTACTTTCCCCTTGTTTTCTAAATAGAAAAATTTGAAATTTGAAACAGCAAATTGAGTCATTCTTGTGCTTCAAATTATTTACAAGATAATATCACAATTTTAAGGAGAACATGACAGAATATGTCACTTTGGCATGAGGACAATTTTGAGCTGAAGAAAATTTAAAATCAATAGATGTATCTACACTTCTGGGGCCTTATCTATTTAAAACTGAGATAAAAAAAATTCCTTCAAGGTATACATGCCCCTAATCATCTACCAGGGACAAAAAGAACTAATTTTACCAAATGGGGAGCTGATACTCAAGTGTATTTCCATGAACAGACTTTACTAAAATACTTTTCATGTTTCGTTAGTACTATATTTATGCCCTAGTCACTTTACAATTTATCATTCATATAAATATTAATTAAATTGTGAAGTTTTATTATTCTGTTCTTTGTTAGTTTAATTCATGGGTCCTAAGAGGCAGAACTAAAAGCATATAGGAAACATTTTTCTTCTTCAACAAGATTAGCTGATAAGTAAACTTACCTTCATCTTCCAAGGCTCTAATAGTACTATTTACATTATTGCTTGATTGAATAAGTAAGGAAAAGAGACTAGAAGGAGAGGTAATTGTATAATTGTGACTGCCATAAGTTTTATACTTAAAATTAGTTTACAAACACTTATAGTATGCCTTTTATCTTTAATGGTTTTTTTTCAAATACTGGTGTATATCTTTTTTGGGGGGGGCATAAAGAAACAAATATTCATTCCAGATAGAGCACCAGAAGCTAAAGAAAGGTTTTCTTCAAAATGCAGACTGATGAAATTGGTAGTTTATTAGGATTATTTACAGGAACACAGGTAACTCATAGGCAGGTGAACCACTGGGAAGTCCTTTAGGTACCTTATGGAGAGCTATAACACAGAGAGCTTCCATTCTAGCAGATTGTTTGCCTATTGTGCAGTGCTAAGTGGCATCCTGGTGAGGAAAACAAGCCTCATGAGGATCTTGTGGGGATCGACTGAAGGCCTCTTGAACCACATGATTCTCCACTAGTTCCACAGTGGATGTTAATAGCCCTGATATCTCCAGGTTCCTGTGTGGATGATTTTCTGTAGTTCAAGATAGCAGTGACTATGACAACAGTGACTATGACAGTAACAGCTGTGACAGCAATGACCATAACAGTGATTGCCATGCAAAGTGTGGAAGAAATAGGTTTGCTACAGATAGATGACATAAAAATGAGAATGATGTGTTCATTTTGTCTAAGGGATTAAATTTAGTGATGAAAAGCCACTGATATAAGATATCCCAAGATGAAGATATGCAGAACTGATTTAGTGAAGAATGACACATGGTCCAAGATTATGATGGTGTGCTAGAACACAGTCCACACAGGGCAAAACTGGGTGTCACACAAAGGAGAAATTTGAATGAGCATTGTGTAATGAAGCAACTGAAACAGTCTTCTAGCCAATTTGCTCTATGAATAATCTTGCATCATTGAAGTCAGTCTGCTGTTTATTTGTTCTTTTAGTTCCTGATATTATACATCTTTCTTCTCTATCAGAATTTGGTAGTTAGTGACAGACAGGATGAAAGGTTGGTTGGAGAATTCAAATAACACTAACAATACTGATCAATTTTAAATCAGAGAAGAGGCTAATAAGTCAATCTCACTTAGTCATTGTTCCTAAGATTGGCCATGCCTCTTGAGCTCCTTTGGTAACCTGGCCTTCCTTGCAAGCCCAACATCATAGAAAAATGTAGAATTTATGTTCTGGTGGACACAAGGAAAGAAGGAGAACAGAAGACAGGCAGTGAGGAAGAAAGGGAGGAAAGAAATGAGGGAAGGAGGGAGCAAGAAGGAAAGGAAAGAAGGAAGAGAGGGAGAGAGGAAGTAATAAAGGAAAGAAGAATGAGGAAGGGAGGGAGTATATGTACTATATATACTAATACACACACACACACACACACACACACACACACACACACACACACACATTCATACTAGATATGCACTGTATCATTGAGTTTATCAGCATGAGAAAGACAGCCACAGAAACTATGATCTTCACTGACATTTTTCTTTCAAATGTAGCCTTTAGGCTACAGCATTCAGTGTTGCAAGGAAGCTATAGATTTAATTCTAGGCCTCTCAAATGCTAGCATATATGGCTAATTAATACAGACTAAGACCTTTTACACTAAGTAGCTTTAAAACCTCAAGGTCATCATTCCACTAAAAGGAAATCCTGGAAGCAAGGAAATTAAAGGCTCTGTGGACTTACAGTACTCTCACAATAGATCGAAGGCCAACTAGCCACACTACTCAGGTTTCTGTGATGTTAAATACTTAGACACCAGGAGAGAACAGCAAATTACTTATTCTTTCTAGAACTGACAAAAACACTGTACTAAAAGGGTAAAGGGCATTAGAACAGGCATTCTCAATTAGTGTTCAGTATGCTTTGTGTATGTATTTATGTGTGCATGGTGTGCATGTCATCATATGTGTTTATGTGTGGGGTAGTGTGCATATTATTGTGTGTGTGTGTGTGTGTGAGAGAGAGAGAGAGAGAGAGAGACAGATAGACAGACAGACAGAGACAGAGACAGACAGAGAGAGAGACAGAGACAGAGACTAAACGTGTGGAGGTTTGAAGTTGAAATTAGGTGTTTTCCTCAATCACTCTCTTCTTTATTTATTGACAAAGGATCTCATACTGAATCTAGAACTTGGCAATTCTGGCTGTCTAGCTATCTAGCTTGCCAATGTGCCTGTTGTCTCCTGCTGGGACTGCAAGATGAACTAGCATACTCTAGCATTTAAGTGGGCTCTGGGGATCTGAACTCTGGTCCTCACATTTGTGCAGTCTCACATGTGGACATCAAGTTCATCAAATTTGTCAAACCATTTCCCAAGCCTCAATTAATTTATCTCCAGAAGAAAAAAGAATCTCTTAAATCAAATTAACATTTGACCAAACTTCAGAATTTGAAAGTTTTATTGTTTATTTTAAAAAAAATAGCTTTAATAAAGTAGGAAAATCACCCTTATGCACTGGCAAAGCAAAGTCTGTAAGGACCTGATTTTCAACCCTACTTTCTGGATTATATAATGCCAATAAAATTCATTGCAGCCATGAACTTGCTATTGTTAAATTCACCATAAATATCATATTGAAGCATGCTTTCTTATGGCTTGTACATTTGTTCCAGTGGCTACTGTCATGAAACAAATCAGCTAAAATGTAGCTGAATAAAATGAATGCTCTTGGATTTTTCTGAAGAATGGAGTGGATATGGAATTTTTCAGTTCTAAAATATTGGAGTCTTAGGTGAAAGAGTTAACAGTGGGGTCTGGAGAGATAGGAGTTGGTAAAGTGCTTGTCTTAATGCATGAAGATCTGAGTTTGACCACTGGAGTTCACAGAAAAAGCTGAATGTGGCAGCATACAATTATAACCCAGAGCTGGGGAAGCAGAGACAAGAGGATCACTGGGAAGCACTAGCCAGCCTGCCTAGCAGAATTTGTGAATTCCAGGCCATATGAGAGGTACTGTTTCAAAAAACAAGTGAAGGGCTCCTAAGGAAAGACACCCTACTCTGACCTTTCATCTCCATACACACACACATGCATGCACACCCTACACATATATGAGTACCCATAGATAAACACACACACACACACACACACACACACACACACACACACACACACACACACAATTTAACAATGGGAAGGATATCTAGGGTCTAATGTTTCCTGATTTATATTCACTGGAAGAGTGTCCCTAGTCCGGAAGTGCCCAAAGTCTAGGACTACCCTGACATCTCCAAGTGGCTTGAACTTCTGCACAGTATGGTAACTTGCATGGAAGTTAAAGGTTGTACGATCAAATAATGAAGCAGAGAAGCATCATAGCATCATAGGGATCACACGGTGCTATCATCACCAACTTTTTCACTAATGTTAGTCACACACCTGCTCACCATGGATTAGGGCTAGATATCAACGACAACAAATACTGCTCACATTCAAAGGGAATCTTGCACAAGTCCTGCCACACACTTGGAAACTCATGAGGTCGTGCTGAAGAATCAAGTATGTGCGAGATGTAAGATTGTATGGCTACCTTTGAAAGTGCAGTTTGCCAGCTGCTTATTGTAGTGTGCCTGTTTATTATCTATTTGAGAGTACCCTTCTTCCTGCAGTGTGTCTTTCCTGTCTGCTGTTATACATGAGGGGACTATCAGAAGGAAATATTTATTGGTGGTCAAATACAAAATGAAATTGCGTCTTCTAGTATTTGTGATAAGGACAAGATTTCAAAAGGTGATAACTTATTATTAAGCTTACCCCTGGTATGATAGATACATTTCACTTAGAATTCTATGTATTTCTTCATGAAGAGTTTATCTCTCTTTATTTGGGGAAGTTGGGTTAGCCAAAGAGCAGATGGCATGCCCATAATGCCTTTGGGCAGATGTTCTCATTTGGGCCATAACATGTGAATAAAAAATGCCATATTCCAAACTATCTCATCTTCTGCAGTAATTACTGGAGACTGTCCAATGTGTGAAGAGGCCTTTTATAGCTGTGCATTATACTGGCCAGATCTACTGCTGGAGGCTGCATGGTCAGACTGTTTAGATAAGTTGTAGTGGATTATTTTATTTCATTCAATTTAATATTTATAAAATAGTCATACTCCCTATCTGTTTTACATATAGTAGTTAGGGATAAGTCAATAAACATTATTTTATTTTAAATTTCTTATTTTGTCATTTTAAATATCATTGTTGCAATAAGTGCATATAATTATTATCTTATATAATAGACTAGAAATCTGAAAATTACTCTATCAAAAATTTTTTGAGAGTTAATGTGAAGTTAGAAAATTGAAAACACTAATGTGGTTTCATAATATGCTGTTTTTAGAGATTAATTTCAGCCACAGAAGATTCCAAGAGGATTATTTTTTGACCCTCCTATTCAGGGGTTGATCGGTAGGAAAACTTATAGAGATACTAGAAATAAATTTTGTTGAGCAGTGAGAGGAAACATGAAGGAGAATTATTCCATTCCATGAAAGAAGAAAGCATTCTATGTTGTTGCACAGAAGGCTTTGTGAGGATTGTTTTCTTTTTCTCAGTCTTGAATACAGTCCATCACTCAGAGTTTCTTTACAGAATCTCTAGTTTTAAGAATTCAAATGTTTGCCTGAAACTTGAAAATCAGTGACAGAAGAAACTCTATAAGAAGCTTATTGATATTGAGTTCATAAATTAAAGGCAGAAATTAGAGCACAGACTCCCATGCTAAGTCTCTCCTGCCTTCTTTCTGTATTCTGTTCACATCACCTACACACCCAGGAGGAATTGCTGATAAAATGACATCTCTGGAAAAAACAAATCTATCAGACAAATAAAAACTTCAGAATCTGTATTTTTTTCTTCAGTTTACTACTGTACTGGACGTGTAGGCCAGCAGAATATTGTGCATTTCCAAAACAGACTTATTGTTTCACAAACAGTTTGGCAGTGGGTCCCAGTTTTTGTTTTTTAATGCTATTCTTCAAATATGCATCCATTAACTAGACAGTTTATATATTTTAATTCAGAGCACTGTTTCTCAACTGAAGGCAATTTTGACCCTCAGGGACATTTGGCAGCATCTGAAGACACTTTTGTTTGTCATAATTGAGGGAGAGGAGGAGTTGCTGGCATTTGGAGGGGACAGGTCAGCAAGGCTGCTACATAAATTGCAAAGCACAGGACAGAGAGAAATCTTCCTTTCCCAACAAGGAATTTGCATGAAATACAACGGCACCTGTGTAGGGAAAGAAAAATTTTAGAATATATTTAAATATAAATTCTTGGAAAAGAGTTCACTGGTATATGAAGGTGAAAATTATTAATAGCATGGGCATTAGTTCTCTTTCACTTATGCTTATTAAAAAGTTTCTTTTATCTTGTTTTGTTTGTTGATATTTTGAGAAAGGATTTTTTTGCAGTACCCTAAGCTAATTTAAACTAACTCACTATGTCCCAGGTTAGCCTCTAACTTGTAGCAATCCTTCTGCCTGGGCCTTTCAAGTGCTGGGATTATAGGCATGGACCACCATGCCTTGAGAGGTCATATTTTATGAAAAGAAGCTGTACTGAAACATTTGGTTTCAAATATTACTAGATTGGATGGTCTCTATGAAACCATGACTTGATTGCCCAGATTCTTCAAAGCTTACTGTTTTGCTATTCATAATAGCTAAGTTACAGAACCAACCTAAGTGCACAACAGCAGAGGAATGGATAGAGAATATATGGCATTTCCCCTAACCCAAGCCTTAAAGGAGAATGGAGTTATTTGGTTTGGAGAAAAATGGACGCAAATGGAGATAATCACATTAAGTGAATTAAGGAAGTGTCAGAAAGACGAATATATTTTCTTTTGTTTATGATTTTTAGATTTTTACATAGATACATAAAATTCTGTGTAGAAGAATAGGCCTGTGTGAAAGCTTGGAGGGTTCTATATTCCAGGGGTCTATATGAGGGATCTAATTAAAAGGCCTGTGTTGTCCCAATGGAATGTGTAAAGAATATGAAGAATGTTGGTACACACCTTTAATCCCAATATTCAGAAAGCAGTAGTGGTCCACACCTTTAATCCATAAGATAGAAACAGTGTGGAAGTAGACACAGGAAGCAGAACTCAGAAGGAGTCAGTGTTTCACAGGAAGTAACCTCAGAGATGAGTCAGAGTGAAGGGCAGGCAAAATGAATAATCAAAGGCAGAATAAGAATTATTCATAATAAGTACAAACACAACTCTCAAGAGAGAAAGGTATGCTGTCATGTCAGAGCAACATTAGTTTCAGAAGATTCCATTACAGCAGACAGAATGGAGCAGTGAGAGCTCATAGAGTCACAGAATCAGTCTGAAGAGTCTGAGTTCAGAGTGAGCTAGTCAGGGTGGCTTGGTCAACAATTGAGGCTTAAACAATTTAGATTGTATGGAGGCTAAAGTCTTCCAGTTCTAGGCTTAAGAGTAGATTGTATGGAGGACAAAATGATCCAGGGCTCCAGGGCTCCAGGGCTCCAGGGCTCCAGGGCTCCAGGGCTCCAGGGCTCCAGGGCTCCAGGGCTCCAGGGCTTGAGGACAAGGATAGAGGATTTAATTAGATAAAGAATAAACTGCCTTTGCCCTGAATTAATATCTACATTTGGTGAATCTACTCCTACAATTCTGTATGCATATATTAGGTGAGGTGTGTGTTTATATTAGAAGTGAGACTGTTTAGGAGCAAAAGAGACTAGTGGGAGGGTAGTTGGTATGGAATGTTTGTTCAATATAAGTATGTATGAAAGTTAAAACACTAGTAAAGAATTTAAAATTAAGCTGATAACTTAAACTTTATGTTAAGCACCATGGTAAACATTGCATGTCCCACCGCATGTCCACTCTCTTATTCTCAGAGTGGCCCAGAGTAATCCTGGGAGTCCTTACGTACTCAGAACCATTGCAGCTGTGGCCCTGCCATGTGATGGCTAGCAGTACTAGCAGGATTTGGCCCAGTTTGATTCCTGGACACTCCTGTCTTCGAATATGGATGGTCCCTATCATGATCCCAGGATACGATGTCCTATGGATCACAGAAGGGGTAAGAAAAGGGAATCTATACTAAAGTCTCCAGAAAGGGACATATCTCTCTGACATCTTGATTTTGTTTTAGTGAGATCCTCATAAGACTTTGGAAAGAAAGATCTAAAATATGTAA
Organism: Cricetomys ansorgei; assembly: GCA_026225945.1. Lineage (NCBI taxonomy): Eukaryota > Metazoa > Chordata > Mammalia > Rodentia > Nesomyidae > Cricetomys > Cricetomys ansorgei. The sequence goes on from JAMJFZ010000199.1 coordinate 22,806,899, forward strand.
AAGCTGTGTTTGGTAGCAATGCCTATAATTTCAGCTACTCAGAAGGCTGAGGCAGGATGAGTGAAAGTTCAAGGCCAGTCTAGACAAAAAAAAAACAAAAAACAAAAAACAACAAAAAACAACAGAAAGAAAGAAAAGACCAGTGATTTACTTCAGAAGTTGAATGGTTGCCTCATATGTGGTAGGCCATGGATTCAATTTCCGACACCGGGAAAACCTTTAAAGCACTAAGTTTGTGCTAATCTATCATAATAAAGAATTCCAAACAAGCATGTTTCTATACAAGTATTTCATATGTATTTCCCACTTAATTGCTTCAACACCACAATGAGAAAGAAGGATGTTACCTTCTTCAACTTATAGATGGGATATGAACGTGTGGAGAAAGTGCTCTATCCATCTCATGCAGCTGGTAAGTGACAAGAAAAGCCAGCGACTTTAGAAAACTGAAAATATGATGGTTTGGACTAGAGTATTTGTTAACAAATCCTCTTTTCCTTAAAATTCTTATTACATTTTATTTTTATTTGTGTGTGTATGTATGTGTGTACACACGTATGTGGTTACATGCATGCACAGATGTGTCTCATAGGCCCTAACTCTTTATTCTTATTTGGTTAAGGAGTATTGTAAATTCTTGTGGTCTTGTTTACATTGCATTGTTCGCAGATAAAGAGGAATGTCTTTTTATGCACAGGTTTTCTGTGACAGAACTAAAGAAAATAATACTGTATCCATGAAAGAGAAATCTTAGTCAGAATATTGATCCATCAAGTACGACTAAGCACATGCTTTCATTTTACTGATCCCTCGTGAGATGAATGCTTAAAAAGAAGGAAGAACTCCATTTCAATTCCCTGTTCAGTTGCCTTCTTAGCAGCAATGGATTAAATGCTTGCAAGAGGAGTTGTTTCTGTTGTATGTCTTGAAAGAATTAAATTTTAATCACCAAATGCATTAAACCTGTATATTAATTAAGTGGGTTTGGGCTGCAGTGCTTTGGCCATCAGCACTTTTTCTGATGTCTCATTTTGCTGACTGTAGTCTGAAGGGAGGCTCACATCAGACTGCAGCAACAGGACAGCACTGCCAAGCAGCAGTGGGGCCAAGCGAAAGGGCTTGCACCCCAATTAAGTTAAAAGTCTCTGAGCTGCTCTTCAATTCCAGATAGCAAGCAAATCCAAATCTACAGCATCAATTTAATTAAGATATGTTGATTGCAAGAATGAAGGCAAGAGTTCAGTCTCCACCAAGCCCAGGAAAGAATGCAGAGGTGCATAAGAAATGATTGCAGTTGTAAGCACCATGCAGACCACGGTCAAAACCAGGCATCTGGTACCTAGGATGAGTTTCATTTTGGATTTTTTTACTATTTAGGCTACTTAGAAGGCTGGAGTATTTGGCTTGGGTAATACCTTCAGGCTCTTTATCTTTTCATTTCTGTTCTTGAAGTCTAAAAGTAAAGCCTGTAGAATTAGATAATTGGTTTTCAAAGGTGAGCCTTACTTACTTCTGACTTTCCCCAGAGCCCCTTTTACTCACCTGTTGGGTGAGACAGACATCTTTATCACAAAGCCATGGGGAATGCATGAGACTGTTCTAAGATAGATCTGTCATTAGCCAGAGTCCTTTCAAAACTACAACCATATCTACCCAGTTGCTTAATTTTAAGTTTTACTTGGAATGTAGTAGGCATCTCAAAGTAGACTACTGATCACCCTAAATGCAAAAATATTTGTTCTCCATTACTTACTATCAATGACACTCCCAGCAACACCCAGCTGCTGAAGCCTCAAAGCCAGCAATTACTCTTCCAGCCTTTCTACCCACTCCATATGCAGCCCCGTCACCAACTTCTTTCTGTTTCCACAGCTATCACTTCAGGGTTTGTCGAGCTGATAAATGTTGGCTGGATTTGTTCGGTGTGGGTTCAGCACTATCACTGTACAGCACAAAGCCAGTAGCACAGCTGTGTTCTGAAAATATCTTCAGATATAGAACTCCAGCAGAAAAATCACAATTTTCATACAGATTGTTATCACTCAATTTAAAGTTTTCTTTTCTTATTCACTTGCTTTTGAGACAGGGTCTCTATGTAGCTCAACTTTGCCTTTGACTCCCTGGAACCCTTCTTCATCTGCCTAGGTGTGACATGCCTGACTTAATTGGTAGCTTTTATGTTTTTCAAATTGCAGTACTGATGACTGGTTTTTATGATATTGTACATACTAGGCAAGCACTTTATCCATGAGTTATAGCCAACTCATCATTACCTTTTAATGCACACAATAAGCATTGTAAAGTTTATCTGAGGTATTTTAATTTCATTTTTGCCTCAAAGAGCCACTTACATTTTTCTGTTACATAATCATGTAATTTACCATTTTAATAAAAATAATTTTGTCTCCTTTCAAACATCAGTGCATTTTCTCCTTGCTTTTCATTATTTGTCCTACCATCTATTACTACATAAAAAATAGTCTTAATGGTTTAAGATATTAATAACAATTATATTGGTCATAAACCTACAATTTGAGCAACCCACAAGTCAGGAAGGTCAGCTTATGTCTGCTCCATGGCAACAGGGGAAGTTAAAAGTATTGACATTGGTAACAGGCGTCTAAAGTGATTCATGAGTAAAGGTGGGCACAGCACAAAGTTCATAGAGTGACAGTGTCACTTTTTTAGTCCCCTTGCATAGCAAGAGTCACACAAACTATGCACTTTGAGAAATGGAAAAATAATTACCACCTGCTGCTGAGCTGGCAAAGCGTGTCACATCCCAATGACTGCTTTAACCTGTTTAGTTGACTATTATACTGTCTTTTATATTATATACATTATATATTATATATATATCATATTATATTTCTATTTCAAGAGGAATATTAAGTTGGAAAGATTTGCTCTGCTCTTTAATTGAATTTATGTTTAATTTGTGTGGACTGGGGAGATGACTCAGCAGTTAGGACACAACTTCAGTTCTCGTCTCCCACCTATTGGCTCACAGTTATCTGAAACTCCAGTTCAGGGACTCTCTATTCTGACCTTGACAGGCACCAGGAATGCATGTGATGCATGCATATACATGCAGGTAATACACTTATGCACTTATGCATGTCATATGTAGAATCCACTTTTTATTATTAGGCATCCTATAATTTAAAATAAATGTCATGAATGTTTATTAGTTTGTTTAATTATTTTATTGATTATGATATCAAACTTGATATGATAACAAGTTTATCCTATGTTTAAAATCTAGTTGGAAATATTGAGTCACGATGTCCTCATAGTAAATAATATCTGAAGGTAGTAGTTGTTGTCATCCCTCTTTACTGATAAATGAGAGTGGCTAAAGGGTAAAGATATAAAAATTAAAAAGAAAATTATATTAAAGTTAAAAATATGCCCTGTTTGATTGGTAGCCCTGGGAGGCCTGCTCTTTTCGGGGGGCGGGGATTGGTGGGGTGGATCTGGGGGAGAGGGGAGATGGCAGGAGGGAGCTGGGAGGAATGGAGGGAGGGGAGGCTTCAGTTATGATGTATTGTACAAGAGAAGAAAAAAATTAAAATATAGATAAATTATCTAAGCAAGTGAGAAACAGAACTGAAAATAAATAAGTAAATGACAATTAAATAAGCCTAAATTTTTTTTAAATAGATAGCATATAAAGGAAAAATGGTAGTTGATGCAGACATTCTCCTTACCCACTGTGGTATGACTCTGCCAAGCAGAGCTCATGCCCACAACAGTGGATGAGACTTCAAAACTGTCAATTTGGATTAATCTTTTTCCCTTTTAGTTGGCTTACTTAGGTATTTGATCACAGGAATGGAACACTAATACAGGCAGCATTGAAAGAGTGATAATACAAGTGAGATTGGAACACATTTAGAGGAAGGTCAAGGGGTGAAGGTATGACCCAAAGACAGACCTCAACAATATGGAAGTAGGTGCAACATTCTTTGTATAAAGAAAATGAAAGATTTATTTTAGTCTGCAGTAAAAGTTTCACAGGAACCAATTGTTTCTAAAGGTTCTTGAACAATAAGATGTCTAATAGCTCAGTAACACAGTAAGAGGGGAAAAAAAACAGGTTTGAAGAATGGAGTTATAAGGTAAATCCAACTGTTATATAAAATTTGTGTCTACTGGAACTTCTGGGAGCTATTAATAAAGAAGGGGTTTGAATTTCTAAGTGGAAGGAGGTCAGCTCTTTCTTATCATGGGGATGTCTATGAATAATCCATATAGTGGTAATTATTTTTGTTTGGAGAACAAATGCCTATTGAATCAATATCCTTTAACAATTGTTACTATTCATTCTTTTGCCAATTTTTATATTAAGATTTCAGAATTTTGCCATCCTTAATGTTATACATTCTTGTTATCAGCTTATCTCCCTAATTTGTATTATTATCAGATAAAGCATAGTTTTACTAATTTCATTTTTATTTGTTCTATTCTTTAGTTTTTATCAAAAAAAGAGATAACTATCTGTAATATCTTCTTCTGACATCTAGAATTTTCTCTAGCACATGAGATTAACATCTGTATACCACACTGTACTACAAACTTCAAGACAGCATTTATGTTTCCTTGGTCTCACTAAACCCTAATAACCTAATGGAATATTTGGGACATGCAGCCAGAACTATTCTAACGAAAATAAGAGAAAATTAAAAACATATTTATTAATAAATGCAAACATGTTTGATATTGAAATGGTGCACAGTGATATTACAAGACAAGTGGTAAAAGTATTGTAAGAAAATTTTAAAAGGCTCAATATAGAAACCCACAAGAAACACAATTATTAATAATAGAGTTATAATTGGAAAGAGACTCAATACTTGTTTACTAGAGAGAGTGAAAGAGCTTAGATATTAATAACATATGATGCTATTAAAATTGGACTGTAGAAATGAATTTAAATTAAATTTACAACACGATTTCTGACTTATCGAAACAGCCCAAACTGTTGTATAAGAAGCTTAGCAAGAGCAGACATTTCTGTAGTTTCCATTGTGTACTGAAATAAGCTATCTTTCATTTTTGTCTTTTAATCTATGCATTTATGTATCAATCTATTTCTATGATCTAGCAATCAATCTATCACCTATTTATCTCTCTATCAATCTATATACCATCTATCTTCTTTCAATAACCTGTAAGGCAGACATTATTAATCAAATTTCTTTAGTTAAGTAAAGTAAATAATATTTATGATTTTGTTTTGAAAATTTAAGTTGCAAAGAAGTTGAGGTGTTAAGATTTAATTGTTTTTTTAAGATAGGGCCTTATGTACTCCAGGCTGGCTCTGAATTCACAACATAACTGAGGATGGCCTTGAACTTCTTATCTTTCTGCTTTTGAGTTCTGAGGTTCTAAGTGTGTGCCACCACATTTATGAGTTGGTGATCAACTCTGGGATTTGTGTATGCTAGGCAAGTGCTACCAACTGAGTTATAGCCTCAGCTTCAAGAGCTGAGATTTAAACATGCCAAGTTCATGATATTCTATGGTCAGTTCTTTCTCCTGTGTAGACATTTATCATTGAATTATTTCATATTGTTTGTGGATGTACCTTCATAACAATTCCTGATACATAGAATTTGTAAATTCATACTGTGTAACTTAGACAAATATAGGAAGATATGACACGTTGGGCAGCCCTTTACTTAACTACTGCACAAAAGGACTTGTTTAACTCAGAATCTCAATTTCCTGGTGTTTTCCCAGACAAGAGGATAACACCAAAAACTTTGGTCATTCATTCATGAATACTGCCAATCTCAATAAATCAAGTTTCCCCATATTTAACTAATTATAAAATTTTGCTCACTTCGAAATGTATTTAAAATTATAACTTATCTGTGCTATTGAGAATATTCAGTTGTCAAAGGTGCTCACTGCCAAGTCTGAAAACCTTTATTCAGTACTTGGAATCTATATGATGTAAGGAGAAAATTGACTGTAACAACTTTTTCTCAGGCTTGCATATGAATACTATTCCATATCCTTGCATGTGCATTCCCAATACACAATTAAAAATGAAACAAAACAAAAAAACAGCAACTTTATGGCTGGGCAGTGGTGGTGCAAGTCTCTAATCCCAGCACGTGGGAGGCAGACACTGGCAGGTCTCCGTGAGTTCAAGGCTAGCCTTCTCTACAGAGTGAGTTCCATGACAACCAGTGTTACAAGAGAGAAACCCTGTCTACAAACAAACAGACAAATAACAACAAGAAACAAAATGAACGAACAAGCAAAAATAAACCCCAAAACTTTATGAATTATATAGTTTGTTGGTAATTTACCTTAATACACTTTTCATAGAAAAAGTAACTGCATTTGTTACACTATGCTTAGCATACCATATCATCTGCTAATTATGTAGAATACACTTTCAGAGAAAATTAATTGAACTGACTTAAATTCCTAGCACATTAATAAATGTGCTAATCTTGAAAAGGCTATTAATTTGAGTCCAAATGAAAATATTTCTTTTCAATGGCTGCACCACAGTGGTGTTTCTCAGTACCTCCATTTCTTCTCCATTTCCCAGAATTACATGTAAACCTTGAGAAAGTGGCCTGGGTTAAATCCCAGTTACCAGGTTTGTACTTGGAAATAATTACCATGGATACCTCCTTACTATCAAATCACCATTTTTGATAAAAATTTTAAAATATAATTCAAATTATGCCTTAAAATAATACCAGAAAACTAGGTACTAGGTTTTATCTTTTTAGAGGATCCTTGGATAATATGTCATGATTGATGTGAATTTTTTATTAGTAAGTACTAATATTTATGACATTTGAATAACATTTATAAAGGGCATTGTCTCCATTTATCTATTCTATTCCTATCCTGAGGCAAGAAAATGCAATAAGAAAGTGACGTGGGTTTTATACATAAAATTTGACCTGGGACAAATGTTGGGCTATTTTCACTCCTTTGAGTCCTGGTGATGAAGCTTCTTGGACCATTTGTGACTACATTTTTGTAAAGGAGATATACTTTCAGTTCTCTTGGATATATATCCTAGAAAGAGTACTGATAGATCATATGTTAATTCTAGGTTTCCTTTTTGAAGATGCTCCAGGGTAGCCACTCTGTTTTACACCCTCATTAGCTTTAAATAACAGTTACTATTCACAGGAGCACTACTTTGAAAACTACCATTGCAGGTCACTGTGAATGAATCACCTGATGTTCTGGCAACTTCAGAAAATGACCCATGCATATGTGAAAAGAATGAAGTGAAGTCACAAGTCAGTATTTGAGCCCAGACAGGCTGCAGGCACAATACTTTTGCATTTTCTCGGTTTGAGTCCTGGAGTTGCTGAGAGTACTGAATATCAGCAAGAATCTGCTAGGGCTGAATTTTCTGCTTCCCGTTCACCTTGGTTCAAAAATTCTATGGAACAAAGAGTATGATGAAAGTCACATTAATTTTCACGTGTGACTTTAAATTTTATTTATTTTCTTTCATGTATGTGAGTACTTTGGCTGAATGTATGTATGTTCCCCATGCAGTGCCCTCAGAGACAGAAGAGGGTGTGGAATGCCTCGGGAGCTGGAGTTTAGATGGCTGTGAGCTACCATTTGGGTGTTGGGAACTGAGCCCAGGTGAAAATGCTGGGTGAGGTGGATGGATTGATGATGCTGCCTCTGAGGAGGTGGAGACAGTGGGTCCCTGAGGCCCATTGAGCAGGCAATCAAGATGAATTTCAGAGTTTCAGGCCAATGAGAAAGATTCTGTTTCAAAGGAAGAGGACCACATTCTTTGTCATACAAGGTCTATAGTGCAGAGAATACAATGGAAATATGTAGATTAAATGCAAAAGTCGTTCTTCAAATGTTTAATATGTGAAGACAGATTTTAAACGTTTATACTTTTAAAAATGAATTTTAAGGTTTTTGGAGTAAATATTGGGGTTCCTTTTCCCCAAGAAAATACCCCACACTTCTGTTATATTGGTTCTTACAAGTTTTAGAGCTTTTCCTGCAACATATCTATATTCCATATCTATGCCTATATAACCACTGTATATGCTGATGACAGGACAGTAGAGCCATGAATTCATTCACCCTTCCTGATCACAGCCTTGTCTAGAGTTGATCATAGGGTACACAAGATGCCAGTCGCAATTTGGGAGCAATTGAATGAGCTAGGAATTGGGGGGTCATAGATATTCTGTCCAGATAAGAGAAGGTATTAAGAGAGAGGGGAAGGAGAAAGAGAGAGAGAGCATCAACCATAGAAAACAAATCTTAGCCATCTTTAGTACTTTATTATTTAAGTGATGTCTTTGACTTTTTTAAATAATTTACTCCCTAGTCTTTCTCCTAAAGTAGCTTGAGGGTTTTCTGTATCTTGTCCCCAAGATGTATCAACAACTCTCTAGAGTCATATAAAAAGAGAAACAGGCTTTCCTACTATTTTCCTTGAAGTTGCTGATGAGTTTGCGCACAAATTCATGACAGTTTTGTGTTCCTAATGCAGCACAGCGAAGTCCTTCAGGAAGGATCTGTTTGCCACGACATCCACATCAACAGCCAGCAAGCTTATACTTAACATTTTAAATTTGATTAAATATATTTTTGTTTGAGTTTGTAGTGATTTGCTTCATTGAAATGTACTTTCTTTTTTCTTTTTTACCACAACATTGTAGATTTTTGGAAACTTTTTTTTTCTCATATTTTTCATGACATAAAAGTCTTATTAAAAACATAATACTAAAAGTAAGTTTCCCACAGTCCTTGTTTTCATTTTAGACTCAAAATTAGATTCTAGTACATGAATTATTCATTATTTTGAATTAGTTTGCTGTTTCTAATAATTAACTATGTACCATTTTAGACATTCTTTTAATTTTGAATTACCTAAAATACCATAAAAGGAAGCCTCAAAAATCTAAAACTTGGTTATTTGAGCAGAAAAAAGGAACTTGGATAAAATGAAGCTGGCAAAGAGGCTGTTTTATGTATGGGTGATACTTTTAGTGTTTGGGAATTTCTTTACATGAATGCATTTTTGGCAACTTTGAAATCTGGATGAACTACCTTTTATTTTTGAATCACAGATATATGTAAAATTTGTTAGAATAATCCTAAGGGACGGGGAATTTACTGAGAAAAATCAAACCTGAATGTTTATTCTTATTAAAATCTCATTGATAAAGAATTAGAACAAGCGTATTGTGCTTCAATTGTACAAAATCACAACCCAGGCAGTGGTTGTAAACAATCATTTGAACGTGAATTTTCTTCAAGAACCTGAGTACATAGAACAATATGAAATTGTTATTTTAACCTGGATTTAGTCTGAGTCTAGGTTTTAATTCAGTAGAATTTTTACAGCACCCTTGGTCAAACATGTGAAGAGAGAAACTTCTCTAAAGTCCATGTGATGTTCACATTGTCAACTGGACAGGATATGAATGACTTAAGAGAGCAGTTATTTAGATTAAGCCAGTCTCTGAGCATTCCTGTGAAGGATTATCTAGATTCCCTGGGGTGAGAAGTCTCACTTTAGCTGTAGGCAGAGCCCTCCTATGGGCTGTGTCCTGAAGTGCATGAAATGGAGAAAGACTGCAGCAGCATCAATCTCTCTCTTCTTCCCCAGGGTGGATGCAGTATGACCAGCTGCCTCAGACTCCTGCCACTCTGATTTCCCTACCATGAAGGACTGGGAACAGGAGCCCAAAGGAACCTTTTCTTCCTCAAGTTGTTTTAGTCAGGATTCTTTGTTGCAGAAACAAGGTAAGTGACTAATACAGTCACAACTAGGACCCATTTCTCCTTTACTTATGGAAACTTTCAAACCCTTGCCATCGAATCATCCTTACTTTTATTTCCCTTATCCAGGGAAATGTCAGTGTGGGCTGCTTCCTATTCTCATTGAATATCTCCTCCATATCACCCCATGGGCAGCATGTACTATTGAGCTTCCTCTGGTTGCAGCATATAAAAGTGAAACAAATGAGGGGTAAATGAGTCTGTTCAGGAGCTGTGACAAAATATAAAGGAATTGGTAGCTCTTAAGCATCAAAATCTTACTTCTCAACAGTTTTGGAGGTTGGGAAGATGGAAATCCAGGCACTGAATGATGCACTGATTGGCAAGGGACTGCTCTCTGAATCACCATCACCTCATATTCTGGGAAAGGATGGGATCTACTATATGGTCACCAATTAAAGAACACATCTCATTCTCCTTTGTGAGGATGTAGTCCTTATGATCTAGTCTGCTTCTAGAGACCCCACCTTCAGATACCATCACCTTGGTACTCAGGGTTTGTTTCTTGTTGGTTTGTCATTTAAGACAAGGTCTTACCTAGCCTGGGATAAACTTGAACTCTGTACCCTACTGTCTCAGCCTTCAAGGTGGTAGGCTTGTATACCTGTGTTGCCCAGCTGAATTTTTCATTTGTTTGTGATTCTGGAGTTAGTTCATGGCCCCAGGTACACTAAAATCCCTATCAGTGAACAGCATTTATAATTCCTATAATTAAATATTAGAGTATTTGTAGGAGAACAACATAAGCACTCAGAAAAAAAAATAATTAAGAACTTCTTAGCTACCATTGGCTTCCATGTTATTGTATGTAAAGGTTGAGAAAATATCTTTCCTTCTCTGCTTCATGCTCTGATTTTTCTCCTTGTTGCATTTAATTCCACAGTGTATTTATTCCACTGGAGATAAAGGCAGCTCCTAACAGTCCTTAGATGACTGCTTTTTATTAGTTTTATAAGATCTCACCTAATGCTCTGATTAGATTTTAGTGTAGTTTCATCCTGAAAGTAACTTCTGGGACTGAGGATGAAAATACCCAGACTAGCCATGCCAGAAGACATAGAGTTGCTAAACTTCTTTTGGTTTGTGTTTTTGGGGAAGAGGATGGTTCCTTGGAAAGAAAGATGAGTGCAGTCATGGTAGACACATGTGTTCCCTCTAGGAATTTATTTCACAGGGCTCTTGATTTTAAGAACACTATTATTTCTTTTGCATTTTTAGGTAAATAATCTGTTAGTTTCTCTTTACCCAGACATGTACTTTAATACAAAAGACAACTGTTAGATTACTTATGAGGATAAGAAGGCCAACAATACCTGTTGATTTTATCTCTTTAGTAGTAAAACCGAGCTATATCTTGATAACCCAATTGCTTGTCCTTTATAATGTGTTGTATACTGTATGGATTGTATACTGTGAGAGTCTCAAGGATAGCAAATACCTAAAATACTGTTATTTGCTATCATTATGCCTAGAGTCCATATTTAATACACATTAAATAAATATTATTTTAGAGTTAATTTAGAATCCTAGAGCCAGGACTTATGAATTACTTTCTACCCAGTGACAATTCTTTCAGTTGTTTTCATTAAAATACAATCAATGATTGCTGCTGGGCACATCCATATAATGTCTAATGTTATTTGTTTTTAAGATAAAATTTTCAATGTCCAATTTATTATTCGTTCATTATGTTCTGAGGAAAAATGAAAAGCCTAGAGACTATATTTTGGAGAGCTATCAATATGTTGAAAAATGACAGGTTTGTGATTAGAATCCAAATAATAAACTAGCAAGTATTGTAACAAAAATAGAGACGCAGTGTTAGAGCAGAGCATGTTGTCCGGGAATTCTTTTACATTAAAATAATATTCAGATTTATTAGCACAACATCTGTAGAATTCAGTACTATAGCCCAAATCTCCCTTTTATATCTGTGATTTTTTTCCCTAATTCTGGGTTAAAGTTAGATTGAAAAGCTGGCTGCAGAAATCTGATCTTCTACGTTCCTATCCGCACATTCCTCTTCATTCTGCACACCCTACCCCAGACTCCTCTTTCCACGCCATCACTTTCTTTAAGCCTTCTCTCCCTTAACATACAACTGAAGTCTTTCCTTTTCTTAAGGTCTTCTTCTCCCTCCTCCTTCCCACCCTCCTTCCCTTTCTTAATGTTGAGCCTAATTTGTTTCTTTGATAACACTGTGACATTCAATGTCATAAGACTGACATTGTCTCTTATAACATTTATCATAGTTTCCCTCTGTGTTATATATGTACAGATTGTAGTTCCCTAATTTCTTTTTACCCAAACTTCAACTTTGATCCTTTTCTTAATTTATAAATGTGTTTCAGTTTTCTTGAGGGAACTAGAAAACTCCTCAGACTTTCCTTGTGTTACCACCAATGGGATTCTTACTCTTCCGTCTATCCACTAAAATAAAGACATGCCTATTCTCTTGTGAATCTCATTCCTTGATCACCTACCAAGAGTTGTAATCATGATATAAATGCTCTTTTCCTTGTATCATTGGTGCTTCCCCTTCTACTTAATTTATTTCTCTCAGTATTAGAACATTCCTTGCTACCCTGTGTCTTGTTCTACATCAGCTATCATCTCTTTTCTTTGTTTAACTTTATGAGAAATTTTCACAAAGGTTTACCATAATCTCCATTCACTTTTTAATGTAGACTCAAATCAGTGAAATAAACCTAGTATTATTTTTGGGACACATTTTTTAAAAATAATAATCAATTTTCAAATAGAATTTGTTTTGTTATAATTTCATAGATATAGAAAGCATATTCTAACTATTGTGACTTCCCGTACTCTCTCCCCTCTTCTCCTTCTTTATCAAGCCCCTCCTACAATTTCCTTTTAAACATTCACACCTCTCCCCCTCCTCAATATCCACCAGAATCATCCTTGTGACCATGGCCTTGAAACTATTCATTTAAGCTTGGTGGGAACTTCAGTGGGAACACAACTGTGGACAGTGACTGCTCAATCTCAGAATCCATCAGTAGTCATTACTTCAGCAGGAAGTAGTGGGGCCAAATAGAGTTCTCCCCAAACAATGGTTGACTGTTGAATTGGCTCAGTCTTGAGTAGGACTATTATAGACAACAACAGCTGCAATAAGGTCATGGCGGTGTTGGTTCCTCGAGGCCCAGAGGTTAGCATTTTACAGGTCTTCTTATTATCTTCTGCCTCTTTCAACCTTTCTGTCCATTATTCCTCAAAGATCCCTGAACCATGGAGGTGGTGGGATAAATATTGTTTGGGCCTGAACACTCAGTCATCACTATTCTTGGCACCTTGAGCAATCTCTGCATTCACTGCTCTTCATACAAAGAGAAGCTTTTTAAGGCTGGGAGTAGCATTTATTTATGAATATAAATATAAATAGTTAGAAGGCCGTTTAGTACCTTGACAATTCAGATAAACAATAATAGTAAGTTTACCCTTAGGACTAAAGATTTTCTCAGCTATGGATTTTGACTGCATTTAGGTTCCTGATATAAATTCCCTTTTGTGAAGTAGGATTCCAATCCAACCAGTGATCAATTGATTACTCCCATAACACTTGTGCCACTACTGTGAAGGTTAGCATATATTGCCTGGTAGATTGCTATCACAGATTTTAGGGCTCACACCTGGGTCAGATCACTGATGCCTTTTCTTTCTCAGCACTTCTTACAACATACTTTCCTGTTGGATCACCTGGGAACTGGAAATCTTCACTGGAAGACTGCTTTGCATCTTAGTTTCATTTATTCCTTAAAATATTGTAATCCTGAAAGCTTAATTCTTGGACTTTTTAAGTCCACGTTATTTAATTTATTTGTGCACACTCAAAGTCAGATGCTATGTAATGGTGGAAATACATTCTAAGTAGGGTGATTGACTAACTTAAGTGATTTCACTATGCAAACACCATCAATTACAAAGATTAAGTGAGCTACAATATCACTAGATGATACAATTTTATGGGACCTCTAAAGATGTCTTTAACCATTGACTAGAATGTTTTTCATAATCGTCTCCATCACCTATATATCTACTTACTTGTCATCGATCAATCAATCATCAATCAATCATCTTCAGTTCAGTTCTAGCTTATACTAGAACTCCAGGCTAGCAAACCTATATACTCAGTTGCTATGTCTACATGGGTACTTAATAAGCAACTCAAACTTAAAAGACCAAAATAAACCATTGTAGTTCTGTTTGTATTATCACCAATGGCTGAATTGTCAATCTGATATATAAAACATAAGAATCATTCTCAAAAACAAGGTTTATGAATTTAAGTGTTAAAAAAAGAAATAAATAATCTGTAAAATATTCCCAACTGGGATATTTTATGCCATTAGGGACAACATCTTAAATCTTTTTTTAAAGCAGTTATGTACATTGATATTTTCCTTTTGGAATGACTAGTGAGCACTTGCTACCATAATTAAAGCTATGTGGGGAAACCAGTTTGCTATTGAAACTAAACATTTAGACATGACTATTTTCATTCTTAAAATAGCATACTCTATGGAATCTGGAAATTTCAGATTTATAAAGTACTTTTCTTTTTGACGATGAACAAATTAGTTATTGGTTTATTAATTAAAGTTCCATAAAACATTAGGTTTGGAGAAGAAATTGTATTAAAAAGTCCTTGTATTGAATTGTGATTGTTTTTTGGTGTTAGTATCCACATTGATGGTCAAGTTTATTAATGATAAGGGGACTTCTTTATCACAGTATACAGCAGGATCATTCTTAATTTACACAATTCCAAGAGTCTTTGAAACAATGGGGAAGCCTTTGATAATTGACAAGGGCTGAACTGTGTGGAGGAGAGGTTGGTGACCTGATGCAGTAAGCCCATCAGTCACCACAGTACTTTCTACAATCTGCCATGTGTGCTGCAGAGTAAGAGAGCAAATATTAGAGAAATAAGAATTTGTAAGAACATTCTCATGAAAAGAAGATTTTGTGTGGCTGCTGTTTTGTGGATGTTTGTTTCATGACTGAGCTGCCTCTGCTGCTTTGTTGTTAGAAGCATTTGTGGATATCAATTGCATAACTTAGAAAGTGTATATCTTTAGACTATAATATAGACTATAATATCTTATAGTCTTTTGACTGTGGTGATTTAAAAAGATAGATGAAATAGAAAAGGAAGATTTTGGATCTAGATGCACAAGTAGTGTTAAGAATAATTTCAGGAGCAGTGAAATAGCTCAGTGGTTAGCCCATTTGCAGCCAAGCCTGGATACCTGTGTTTCATCCAGGAATTCACACAGTAGAAGGACAGAACTGACTCTCAAAGTTGTCCTGTGACCACTGTACATCCACCATGTCACAGGTGTTCACACACAAATACATGAGAATCACCACAGGTACTTTGCAATAAAAGTTACTTATCAATATTATTTTAGCTGCCTCATAATTCAAATTATCCTCTTATAATTTGCCTTGTTAATGGCAAAATATTGTGAAGTTTATCAATAATATAAGAAAACTTCAAGACACTTTACCACATACGTCAAACATTTAACACATAAAAGGACTCATTATTTTAAATAGTTATTGAACTATCAAAATAGTGAAAATACTTTACTTAATAGAAAAACATATCAAACTTGGAATGTGGTAGGTCCTTTACTTTGACTTTCCAACTCCAGACTGTGAAAGTAATTATGTTGTTTCTAAGCTACCAAGTCTTATGAATTTTTAAAGTCACATAAAAGACTAAGAAACTTGCCATGTAGTAGCAGAACTAAACTCATATGCAAAAGAAAATCATGCTATTGGTAAGAACTTACAAAAAGCATTATATAAAATTTAGTGCAAGAATCTGTGACTGCATACAATATTCTGACTGGTATGAGTTATGATTGGAGAGATTTTGTGTTGTAATTGATCAAAGTACATCACGGTACTGCTCAGATGGCTCAGCTGGGAAAGGCTAGCCTGGCAATCTGAGATTTATTGGAGACCCACATGACAGATGAGACTCCAATAAATTGTCTTATACATACGTATATATGTCACACACACACACACACACACACACACACACACACACACACACACACACCACACTCTCTCTCTCACACTCACACCACACATACACACACAGATGGAGGGAGGGAGAGAGAGAGAGAGAGAGTGAAAAATCTAAAAGAAACATGGTCCATCACCCTGACAATCTGAGTTTGATCCCAGGACACACATGGTGGAAGGAGACAACCAACTGCCATAAATTGTCCTCTGACTTCCACATGTATGTCTTGTCACACACCCCTTTCCTGGCATACAAATAAGTAAATATTAAAAATACATTACTGTTTGATGAGTGGGTAGATTTCATCAATAATTATCATGTGGCATTTGTAGAACTTGTAATATGTTTGTGAAATTCAAATTACTATGTATTACTATTATCATTAACTAATTTGCTGAAAAGAGCAGCTTAGATTAGATATATCTAAGGTAGAATTAATTAATACCAATCTTGAGCGATCCAATGGTGAGGTTGACTCATCAATATTTTCCCTGTGAGAAATTTTTCTTTAGTGTAAAAAAAGTTTAAGAAATTTTCCCATTTTAAAAATTAAAAATAATTAAAGTATTTACTTATTTTCATTTACTTGTATGGGTATTTGCCTGAATACATGTCTATGTACTTTGTTACCCATAGAGGCAGAAGGTGGCCATTTGAGTTCTGGGAAACTAAAACAGGTCCTCAGGAAGAGTGACCAGTGCTCTTAACCATTGATCTATTTTTCCAGCCCCAGCCCATTTTTTGAACCAATTAGGCAACTAGATTTTTGTAATTGAGTTATAGGAGTTCCTAAGTAAAATTAGAAAATCACAGAAGTACAAATGTCACTTGAGTCTGTGTACATAAGATTTTCAAAATGGTCACTTACCATTAGAGAGTCATATTTGGACAGGACTGCAAGGAGGGAAAGAGCTGAAAATTGTTCGACCGGTAAGATTTTAAAGTACGTTTAATAGATAAATGCCAGACATTTACTATATAACATTATGGCTAAAGGTAAAGTACACTGTTTCTACAATTAAGTTTTTCTTGAGTGTTTTAAAAAACTAATACTTAGTGGAAAACATGTAGCGAATGAAAACCTTAAGATAACCATTACTGCCGCTTAGGTTTGAGTTAGGAAAGCAAGTGCTGAAAGAGGCAAGAGGTTGTCCAGTTTCAGTTACCCGTGAGGCAACCTGGGAGAAATACATGGCTTGAAATACTGAGCTCACTCATTTTCATTGCAGTGTGTGGCAGAGGGAGCTATTTTCTCTTTTGAATGAAAAATGTCCCTTGTGGTCCCCAGTTAGTGGTGTTGCTTGGAGGAGCTGTAGATAGTGAGGCCTTAGGAAGCCACCAGGCTCAGGCTTTGAGACTAAAAGCCTTAAGCTACCTCAGTTTACTTTCTTTGCTTTGTACTTGGGCTTGATGATGAGAGCTCCCAGCTTTCTGCTGCCGTGCCTGCCATTTCTTTTTGTACTTCCTTGCAATGATTAATTCTCGTCCCTCTGGAACCATTAGCCTAGGTAAACTCTTTCTTCTACAGCTTGCCTTGGTCATGGTGCTTTATCACAGCAAAGAAGAGTAATTTCTGCATTGACTTTTCTCCTTAGCCTGGAACTGTAACTTTAAGGGAAAGAATAAGCCTGAGTATAAATGTAGATAGATGTCTCTAGACAAATGAAGGTTTCTGCTAAGGCAACTAACTGCCCATCTATTCACAGGAGAGTAATAAACTTTTTGCCTCAGGTTCCAATTTGTTGCATGGATGAGAATGAGTTTTCTTCATGAACATTACCAACATGAAAAGAAATCATTATTTCATATGAAAGTGAAATGTGTGTGTTTATCTAGTTTGGCGCCATTTAAATTATTCAACAAAAATATAGTTTTGAGATTAAAAATGTAAGCTTATGCCTTTTTTAGTTTAAAACATATTTTTTCCAAGTTATAGTCTAATTTAAGATATAAAGAAACTCATAGATTTTAATAACTTTCCTACTCTATCTTTTGTTTTAAATGTACCATATATCATTCAGTAAGAAAATCAGTTTTCCAAGTCTTAAAAAAGACACATTAGCCTATAGTTTTGTTTATGTTTCTTGGGATCTAAGATTTAGTTTTATTTCCACATGGATAGTAAGATTTCTCCATAAATAAAATTATTTAGAATTTATGTATTGCCTTCATTAAAATTAAATCTACTCACAATAGAAAAAGCATTTCCTTTGATTTAAACATTCATGTATTATTTTCTTAATATGTGTTTTTAAAATGTCTTTGAATAGTAAGATTAACAAAAAACAACAACAAAGCAAACTCTGTTGTAATAGTAGAAGTTTACTTTAAAGCAATTGAATTGGGAAAGAAATTATTCTTGCTCTGTATATACTATGCTGTTCACTTCTGATTTGTGTAGTAAAAATATTTAATAAGGCTCTTAGTACCATTAAAGTTAAAAATGTCAATTATAAATTCAATAAAGTAAAAGCTAAAGTTTTCTTAGCCTAAATGCTGATTCATTTTAGAGCTAGTATCTGTGGAGTAGAGATAAAAGCCAAAGCCAATGCACACGGTACTATTCCATTATGAACCATATCTAACACATCAAGATTAATATGTGAAACTTTGGTATAATAGCATTTATGTGGGGCTTCTCCGAGACATGATTGTCTTTAATAGTTGCCCAGGATAAAAGTTTGAAAAAGACTAATCCAGAGAGCCCAGAATTATAAAACTTATGGAGTGACTGTGAGAAGATACTTGTGTTTTCAACAAGTCACTTTATCTGTTAGATTGACCAAGGCCCCAAGATTCCTTTCCTTCCTGAGATGGGAGTTCTATGTTCAGGCCTACAGTGATGATTTTCTTATTCTACCTGGTAGGTGGCACATAGGATCTTCCTTTCATATTGAATGCCACTATCATCCATCTGTACACTCCAAGTTGAATAGAAATCTCTTTGTCTCACATCCTCCCTGATGTTGCACAGGGCAGATTCAATCTCATCTGTCTCTACAGCCAATCCTTAGTCCCCAGAAACTTTTCTCTATTGCCATCCTTAGCATCTTATGCAGATCACACCTTTTTTTACTTGGATTATATGAAGTGTCCCTTAATTAGTCTCTCTCCCTGCATCTCCTATTGCCCTCTGCTTTTCCAATTTTCTTTCTAAAGAAATTGAATGGTCTTCAAGTTCTCAAATTAGATCTTCTCTTTGATTCTCTAATACCTCTTCAAAAAATCGATATCCTTCAATGGTTTTCCATGTTTAATATAAAATATGAAAAGTCTCCCTAAACCCTGTCTGAACAACCCATTGCCTGCATCTGTAGTTCCATTGACCATGATATATCTCTCTTTTGGTTCCCACACTCCAGTGACCTGTTCTCCTGACTGTTTGCAAGGAAGGTGAGTGTATTCTTTCCAACTGCCTTATTTCCATGTGATGGCATTCTGGATCTGTGTTTGCCTACTTCTCTCTATCAAGAGTTTCCTTAAGATCCAAAGCACTGAGTAACTGCTTTAAAATTTTAAGCCAAATTTCACAAATAAAATCTGTATGCATTTGTGATGTAAGATAGTTTGTTTTTTATATAGTTACACATAGTGAAATGTTTAAATCAAGTGCATCATCATGTTGGTCATATTACATATCTTTTGGTGTTGGGAAGAATGTTTGAGATCTAGTCGTAGCAATTTTCAAACACACATGTATTTTTCTCTTTTTAATTGAAAAAAAATCTTGGATATATTTGTTGTACATAACATTTTGAAATAGAATGCTATTTAGAATGATAGGTCTAAAGAACTATGTTTATACACCTAATTTTTTTTTTTATTTCAAGGACGCAAATATACTCAGCATTTTTCAAGAATCTTAACACTGTTTCTAACGTAATGCATTACTTTTCACTATAATCACTATACTGTGTAGTGGCTCTTCTCAATGCATTCATACCCTCTATTTGAAACTTCCAACATCTTTTCTCCTTTCACCCCATTTGCTGCCCCTGAATTAACATTCAATTCTTTGTGTTTAGGATTTTCACTTTTGTAAGATTCTATATACCAGCGAGATTATGCACCTTCCTCTTTGTACCTTCTTTATCATCCACGTTGTCACAGATTATAGAATTTCTTTTTATATTACTCTATTTCAGTTCTCTGCAGGGTACTTGGGTTAGTGATAATTTACAATTTAAATATTATCTGTTTGCTTTTCATTTCCTCTGAACATAAGGTAAACTTAATGAAAACAAGAGTCCATGCATTATCTCTTGTTCTTCACTGCATCCTTGACTAATAATACTGCCTAAAAACAAAAGTACTAAATGATGAATAAATAAGCATTTTAATGGAGACATTAAAAGAATGTAAGTTGAGGATGGTGACTGGCATATCAGCATCATGTCAGTGACCCTTTTGAGCACCAAATGACGAATGAATTTTTAGGCAAATGTTTGTTACTGCAAACTCTTAACACATAATATAAAGATTTTGCACCAAGTGCCTTGTTAGCATTTAAAACACTTTATATAGGGAACAGTTATAAGCTTCTTCTGGCCTCTAGTGACCTTAATTAGTAAATTCTACATTAATCCCTGTTTTCCACTTTAATAGCAAGAAGAGCACACATGCAACTAATATGCACATCCTTGATGAATCTGAGGTTTGCTAAGCCTATCAAATCATGTTCTTTTATACTACTATTTGTTAGAGACAGTATCTTAAAGAACAATTGTTTAAATGTTTGGTTATGAAATTTTTATCCAGACAAAGAAGAAAAAAAAATCTTAGTAACACCTCTAAGTCTCAGGACATTTTTCTCTTTTATTGTTTTGGGACACTTCCTTCACACAAAATTGCTATCCTACAATTACAAGAAGAGGTACCTGGTAGTTACAACAGACAGAAACACATTATTTTTGTGAGGAAATGTTCATACAAATCAATATGAATCCATCTGGAAAAGTGGAATTGTTTAGAGAAGGATAAACATCTTCACTCAGTTTTTGTCCATTTACTGAAGACACAGTATGACATTCGGTTTAAAAGGGAAATACTCTAAAAATTTGCCCATTGTATTGTACCATATAAAATGATTTTATTGCTGTTATTACAAATTCTTCTGTCACATCCAATAGCTCCCACATTGCCTTGTACCTTTACATCAACATTAGCAAGAATTCTTTAAAAGGAATGTGCTCAATTTTATAGGAACTTGAAACTCTTAACATGTTAACAATATAATGTTAATATTCTTACAGGTCAAAATAGATAAAATCGTTTTGTATTGATCAGGAATATATCTGTGCACATTTTTGTATTTTAGAGTAAACATTTACTTTTCTTTGGAATATTTAGCAGTAATACAATAATATCCTGTAGCAGCTGCTTTATATGTCTTATAAATAAACAACAACAACAACAAAAACCCTCCCAATCCAATATATTAACAACAGAAAGTGAAATGACTTTTTGATTTCCATGGAGACTACACAATTAACAATATTGTACAAATAAATATTGCCCATTTTCCCCAAACTTTTTGTTATTGTTTTTCCAATACAATAATAACTTCTATTTTAAACTTCAGTGTTCATCTGCAGTTATGTGGCTAAAACTATCTCTATAATCAAAAGTTGAATGCTATTTTCCCAGATCTCTATTGTATCCTTCCCTTAAGATGTTCAGTAATGCTTTAATCTTAATTAGTACTTAAGCAAAATACCATTGCTAACCTTGAAATCAGCTTCCATTATTAATATACCTACAGTTGCTAATCATATCACACACACACACACACACACACACACACACACACACATACACTATACTAGTATATATATATCCCACATAAAATTATATATATATATATATGCATATATAAATGGTTGAACAATTACTATATGAAATAAACACTGAATGTAATATTATGCAAGATTACTGCAAGGATGACACTCCTAGCTAGCATCGATTTGCTCAATATTAATCCATTACAGTATAAGTCTGTAAGAGATATGTGAAAGGTGTCATGAAGGACACAGGAAGGATATAATTCCTGGAATTTAGATCAAAGAAAGATGACTAAAGAAAGGATTTTTCAGGTGATGAATGGTGTTTGAAAGAGGTTAGATGTTTCAGTTCTATTTCTGTTTGTATACCTTACACAAAGACTCAGGATACAAGGAGACTTGTGTAGATGGGAAACTGATGTTCACTATGGTTTAATAGAGGATGAGAGAACACATGATAAAGATATGAATGGAAAGGTTTTTAAAGAAAGACAATAACTATTAAATAATGTTGTGCCAGGAAAGGGCATGGTTGGAACAGCATTTTCTTACCATCAACAATAGACTTCTGAAAATGAAGCATGGTTTTTAAAATATTATTGTTTCATTTTTGAGAATATAGTATAATTTCAACATTTCTCCTTCCCCTTTTCTCTTCCTAAATCATTCTACATACCATTCCTTACTCTATTTCAGATTAATGGTCTCTTTTTCATTAAATGTTATTACATGCATATATGTATGTGCACATATACACATATTCCAAAATATAGCCAGTTGTATAATATTACTTGAATGAATGCATGTTTTCAGGGCTGTCCATTTGGTTTTAGATAAACCCCTGGTGTGCTCTTTCTTGAGGAAGAATATTTATCCCCCTCTCAGCATTCCTTAGTAACCTGCAGTTCTTTTGTAGAGTTGAGGCCTTGTAAGGTTTCTACTGTCCACTTTCTCATGTCTCTTATTGCTGATCTTTATTCAGCTCCTGTTTAAGCAATCATGTTGATGAGACTGTGTCAGTGTAGCTTCTGACATTACTAGGAGACACAATATCACAGAAAACTCCCTGTTTCCCTGGCTTATAAAATCTTTCTGCTGCTTCTTCTGCAATGTTTCATAAGCCTTAGGTGCAAGAGTTGTGTTGTAGATGGATCCGTTGCGAATGTTCTCTACAACTCTGAATCTTATGGGTTGTGATTTTCTTTATTTGTATCTTTCTTATGCAAAGTGTATTTCCTTGATGAAGGCTGAGACCTATGCTTGTTTATGGGCATAAGGACAATTATAAGGATTGTGCTGATGTAGCAATGTGGCAGTCGTTAAGTTCTCTTCCAAGATCCATGACTTCACTTCACTAGCCCTGGAGAGTTGGCTAGGTTTCCAGCACCAGGCATGATTTCCTTCTTGTGGAGTGGTTCCTAAGTGGATGGATCCACAAGAGAGGTTTTTGTTATAATGAAGGTTTGCATGCCATGCTGCACACTTAGGTTATCATGCCTTGATGACTTTTGTGTTCATAGGCACCACAGCTGGGTAGAACTGTTGGTTTCCTCCCTTTTTTGGAACCTATTCAGACATTAAAAGTGACACTTAGGGACTCATTAATTGTTTCTACTATTTCAAAAGTGGAGTCGTTGTCTGTATTATACATTCACCAATACTCTAAAGAAATTTACTAAAACACAAGTGTAAACTGTGAAATCATGTTCAGGTGTCAAATGCTTAGAGTCCACTTTCCTACATATCAGATAGCATTTTTTAAAGTTGTCTCTATGCATTAACATTTAAAATTGATATATTGAACCACAATCTTTATAGACATTATTATATGGCTTTTAAAATAATGCCTATCAGTAAATAAATTTTGACAACCAGACAAATATTTATGTAAATAATGGAGCCATTGTAGCTAGTAAATTTTCTTCAATAAGTGCAGTTGGAAACTAAAACTTGAGCAAAAATAAGAAATAAGTAGGAAATCCAAAGATAACATTAACATTACTATTATTATTTTATTGGTAATAGGTGATATTGTGATGAAAAACAATAATTTCAAACAAATACCAAATTAAGAAGAACTGAGAGTCCCTGCTTTTTAAGTAAACATTTTAAGTGATACTCTAGATCCACATCATGAAGCCTTTTTTATAACCTCAAGAGCTTTTCCTCATTAGAAATTTTAAATTGGCTAAATATTTCTTCACAGGAAGTCTATACAACTTGACAAGCATTTTAAAAAAATAAAGGCATCCCATGGTTTATGACAAAAAATACAAAATTGATTTCTTCTTTCTCTGAGAGAATGTTTCATATACTTATTTGTAAGGAGACAGGAGGCCCATTTAAAATGAGATTTTTAAGAATGTTTGTAATGCTGCCTTTTGCACTCACAGGACATCAATTCCACTTCAGATTCAGATCACAGACATTATTATATTGATATGTTAGAATTATTTTAAAGATCAAATATCTCTATACAGTTGTGTCTGTCTTGATTTTTTCAACACTTAATTTTGTCATTAAGTTTTGAGGGTGCAATTATCAACTTCTATACAAACAAGAGCAACTTCATAGACTGTAAAAAATGTATGTCTTATGGCACTCAGATACTAAAATCTAAAAAAATATGAGAAAAACATTACATAGAGATATGTATTGGATATTTATCATGCTCATGTTAGTTTGTGGCATTATCAGTCAGTATCAGTCATACATTTTATGGGAGAATATTCATAGCTATTTTGATTAAGTTACTCCTAATAGGAGGTATGCTTTAAAATGTTAGGTTGACCCTAAGAATTTGCTATGGTGTCTGATATTACCAAATACATTCTGTCTTCATTGTTCATCACTGGGATCTAAGCAAGGTGGTAAACACAGCAACAGAGTAAGGGCAATGCAAATTAAGACCTTATGAGTACTGAAGCTTGATCTGGAATAAACAGCATTGTGTGAAAACTAAATCAACTTGCTAAACATATGTACTTGCTTGGTGATGGCAAAAGAGGAATAATGGAGCTTTGTATGAAGGAAATCACTCCCTGGTACAAATTCCTCCATTTTACAGGCTAGACTTACAGATTTGGAGAAATTTGAATCATAATGTAACTAAGGATATCATAGTAGAAGCAGATTAGCAACAAAATCCTAGCCATACATGCTTATAAAAATTTGAGAGTGTTGTCTTATGAATGTACCTAGGAAAGTAATATCCAAATATTAATTTTCTTTGCAAGTTAATGTCAGGTAGTTACAGGTTTGAAATACAAGTTGCATTTTTAGTTTGTGGAGGTAAAAACCAGATTTATGTCTAGTATCTTTCTTTGCTGGTGCTCATGAGGGAACGTTGTCAATAAAGGGAAGAAGCTAAGTTTCTTTAATATCCATGAGGAACTCCTCCCCCTAGAGTGGGTTCAGTTACACATAGACTTCTCATTTACAAAACTGACTTTCTGATATGCTGGGCTGTTTAAAAGACTAACGGATCCTCATGTTAAACAAATAAGATTGCCATGGTACACTTCTTACTCAGGCCAAATTTATGAAAGATGTGAATTCCTAACCTCCGGAATAGAACTTGTGTCCAATTTTATGTTTGTAGAATTTGTATCTATTTCTGGGATTCAACGGTATGTGAGGATATTTTCTTAGTGGTGTATTCCCTAGAATGCCAGTTACTTCCCATTGTCCATCATCTACAGCTTGAAGATGAACCCAAACTCTATTGGGTCAGGTTCTTTTTGACACCACGGATCTACAATACCTGCACAATGAATTACTCACCGGTAAGTACACTCTCTTCACTCAAAGACATTTGCACAGAAATCCCATCTTCTCCTCAAGTTTGTACTGTGTATGCATCATTGTCAGCTATTATCAGAAATATTATCTGAAATTTCTTGCTTTCCCATCAACATATTTTTAAAAAATTAATTTGCATTTCTTCTTAAATCTCTTGTTGCTTGCCCTGTAGTACAGATCTGAGTGTAGCTTAGATCTTCTCAAGACTTGGCTATCTTTAAAGATCTGCATGGCATTTTTAGTCTTGTGACAGATTGGCTTTTCATTTACTACCTCTTTCCAAAGGAGCACTTAAGTCTGATAAGTTGATGTCTTTGGAAAGTTTACGTTCTCATTTATAATAAAGCTATTTACAAAAAGACAAGATCATGTGGCCAAGTGATCATTCAGCTTGTGTATGAGAAAGAAAAAAGTGAAATTTATCCCTTCCAAAGTTCGTTTCTAGTCAAGGGCTCTAAAGATAAATCAAGATAAAAGATAATTTGGAGATCTTTGCTGATGCCTATCACAATTTAACACAACTAATTTCCTATAGGTGGCATCTCTTTATTTCTATATCCATGCTTCAGTCATGCTTGCTTAGACACAACTGGTTTGTGCTATCAATATTCCAACAGCCTGAATCTGTGGTCACTTATATTTGGTGAAGTTTTACATGCTTGAAATACTCCTGTTAGACTGTCTACACTGTTGTGCTGGTTGATTTTTTTGTCAACTTGACATAATCTAGGGTTATCTGTGAAGAAGGAACTTTGATTAAGAAAATGCCTCTGATCTGAGTGGTGGAGGAACATGCCTTTAGTTCCAGTACTTGGAAGACAGACCCAGGAAGATCTCTGTGTGGGTTTGAGGCCAGCCTGGTCTACAGAGTGAGTTCCAGGGCAGTCAGAGTTACAACAGATAAACCCTGTCTTGAAAAAAAAAAAAAAGGAAAGAAAAGAAATGCCTTTATAAGATTGACCTGTCGTAAATCTGTGGGTCATTTTCTGCTTGCAATGCCACTTCTGTGCAGCTGGACTGGGTGGTATAAGAGAGCAGGCTTAACAAACTATGGGGAACAAGCCAGTAAGTAGCATTCTTCCATGGCCTCTGCTTCAGTTCCTGCCCAGGTTTCTGCTCTGAATTCCTTTCATGATGATTTATAAATCGTAAGAAGAAATACATCCTTTCCTTCCCAAGTTGTTTTTGATCATGGCGCTTATCACAGCAATAGAAACAAAATGAAACAAAGCCAATTGTCCTTGAATGATCAGGTTCCCATGAATTCTGAGCACTTCACAAACCCATGCACAAACAGACACATAACAATCCATACAGGAAATGCTATAATATGTGTATAGGAATTTTAATATATGTATATATGTCATATATATATGTATATATAGTGTTATAGTGTACATGCATTTATATCTGCTCATATATTTATATTTGTATGTATGTATATGTATATATATATATATATATATATATATGGCTCAGAAATACCACAGACCTGTTAAGAGTTTTAAGTGTTAAATTTTAAGTGTTAAGAGATTTAATAGAGAGCATAGTGACTAGAGTTAAGAAGTATGTGAATTTTGGTAGTCAAGTAGATCTTATTCTACACACAGATGCTCTCTTACACACATGGAATCATATGAAGGGATGATGTGTCAATTATCTTGAGTGTGTTAATTTTTAAGTATAGATTTATAACAAGATATTAAATTAAAATATGTATATTAAATTAAATATGTATAATCTCAACATTTATACTGTAACAAAGCTGGAATAAAATAAAAGCATATACTTTTATTAACTAGACTAATATACTTAGGTGAATATAAATGTAAGTATGTATTCAAGTGAAATTTGAACATTTTGTCAAACAAGTTTAATAAGCAGTATGAAAGGTAATGTATAAAATAATTATGAACTTAGTGAAAACTAGTTTTGAATAATAAGTTGTTGCCACTCATTTGGTGACAGAAAAATGAGATCTAGGACAGAGATCTAGGACAATACGGGGACTCCATTTAGAATGCCACAATGGAAAAATATTAACTTAATAAAGCTGAGCCTAAACTTAAGTATTAATAAGGTTATTGACATTTCTGTTATTTGAAATAATCTTAACTTTGAATATTATAATTACATTATTAGGTGAAAAATTTTTAAGTTTAGATTTTAGTCAATGAGGAATTGCTAAATTGCCACAATCAGAGGCCAAAGACACCCAAGGGAAAGACAATCAAATAGGAAGAAATACAAGAAAATGTAAAACTTGAAAATGAAGCTTTGTTGACCTCTCAGTAAATCACGTGAATATAAAATTTGCAAATGCAACTGAATAAATATTTTATGATACTTTAACCTTACCTAAGCATTTTGGAGTCACTATTAAGGGGTAAGACACACAATTGACTTGGAAATCACAAAGCATTTACTTAATGAAAAGCCATTGTTATTAGTGGACTTTATGTTTTATTTCAAAATAGCAAGCTGAAAGTTGCCTGCAGGTCAGCAAATAACACAGACAACTGAAAGCACAAAGGTTCTTTGGCATCTATGGTTTTTCTTAATTAGATTTACAGTTAGACACTAAGCAGTGCATTATACAAAAGGCTTCCATATTCCCTAGGTGGATATAATAGTTTATGGAGGTTTTTGCATTCAATTAATCTTGACATAATTATAGATCAACAGTGAGATTATGCATCATTCCATAGCTGATCATGTAAATGTTTGCAATATCATTAAAACAAAATGCATCCCAGTCAACTATTTGTGTTATTTTCCCCATTTTCACAAATGGCCCATTATTACAAAATCAGGATTTTAAAATAAAAGGAAGTTAGCATTATTGTTATTTAAAATAAAGAATGGTTTGATGTCATAGGATACTGCAATGAATTTAATCCATACGATTTCATGTTATTATTTGACATATCTCTACACAAGACAAAAACCATCTCAGCTTATAATAAACAAATATTTTTTTAAAAAATTCTAATTTTTTTCCTGTTTTGTATTAATATAGTAGAAGAATAAGACAAAAATTATTGAGGGGAGGAAATGTCTTTATTTCATGTGATTCAAGGGTAAAATGTGTTACTATACCTGGAAGCAAAGGAAGTGGTAACATCCTAAAAGTGGAAACAAAAGTTTGATGGCAACATAGCCTTTCTCTTCAGTCACACCAGGTGAGAAGCTACACATAAAAATTATATATATACATTTGAGTCAGATATCATCAGTAAACATACACACTTGTTATGGAATAAAAGTGATATAAAAATCACCAGGAAATGTCGTTTCTGACTAAAGTTGAATTTTCTGCCCCTATTCCATACAATTTTGAGGATGTTTAGAGAGATCTTCTAGGCAAAGAGTTAAAATAACTTGATTAAGTAATTTCCTGTTCAATAGAAAATGAAAAATACTAATAAGCTAATATTTAGAGTCTTAGTCCTCAAATAGGAGCCTCAATTTATTCCTTGGCTTTTAGATATTGTTGGAAAGTGGACCAGACAAGTATGAAAAAGAGGTAGAACCATAGACCAGGGATCATGCAATGAGATGGATAACCTCACATAATTTTAAGGGCTGATTCACTCAAATCAAACTTAATTTAGGATAAACACACATTCTACTTCATAACTTTTATTCATTCATTAATTTCATTTTTTCTAATAGTCCTAAGTAGACTAATGCATTTAAATGGATTCACTTAACCATTCCACAATGTATGAAAATATTTTATAAATTTATTTTAAAAGTAAAAATATGCTTAAAAAGAATATTTTAAGAAAATGTTTAGACATAGAAAATTGGATATATGGTACTGAAAATTCCCTTCTCATAAACTTTCTCCTGTCAGTTTCTCTTACTATTAGTAAGATAAGGAGGTTCCCTTATCTCAGTAGCAGTTACTAACTAATATTGATACAGCTTTAACTGAAGTCCATAAATACATTAGGGTTCACTTTTTGTCTGTAGCTTATAGTTTCTGAAAAATCTAAAGTATCATGTCATTTATTATTACTTTATTCAAAAAATAGTTTAACTGACTTGAAAATTCCAAGTGCACAGCTTCTCATCCCCTTCTACTTTTAAGTTCTCTGGCAGATCCCAAGCCTTTCATCATTCTTTTTCTTTCCAGTCTACAAGGTTGTATTTTGCTATGATAAAACACCATGGCCAACTTTATAGAAGGGAGAATTTATTTGGGGATTTTGCTTCCAGACAACGCCCATGATGGCACAGCGGAGGACAAGTGGATCGAATTGAGAGCTCACATCTTGAACAGCAAGCAAAAAACAGAGTAAAGTGGACATGACACTGGCTTTTGAAAACTCAAAGCCCACATCCAGTGACATGCCTCTTCCAACAAGGCCACACCCCCTAATCCTTTCTGAATAGTTCCAACAATTGTTGGCCAAGTATTCAAACATATGTATCTATTAAGTTTATTTTGGATTCAGATCAGCACAGAAGTGAGCAGAATTGTTTGCGACACTTTCCCATCATTGTTCCTCCCCACAGGCCTCAAAGCAAAGATCCAATGGTAAAGAATTGAAATTAAAAAACCCAATTATTCACTATCAGTTGGTAATCTTAGGTACTTACTACATTGACAGATAATTAGCATAGAAAATTGGCACCAAGAACTGTGGCAGTTGTTGATGCATTGATGTGATGTGGTGAAATCTTCAGGATTAGTTTGCAGGAAGAGTTTGGGAAAGTTTAGAGGATCCAGGCATGGTGATGCATATCTGTAATCCCAGCTGCCTACCAACAAAGAAGAGAGTCATAAACTGAAAACGAAATTTGTCTGCCTCTGAAACATGTGCTTCTAACATTAAGAACTATGGGAAGTATATCTCTGTAGTATAAGCTAATATGTAGTATCTCACTGTAGCATCCTGAGTAAACCAATAGTGTGTGTGATTACAGAATTAGTGCCTAATGTAATACTTCATATTTCTCAGGAACTGTATATAAATCTTATTAGTATAGAGGATTGAGGCTAATAGAAAATTGTTTGTTTTGTGATAAAGTGTCTTTGACTTCAAAGATATAATATCCTGTTCATCTTAACATAGATAATAAATTTGCTGCATCTGCAAAAGCTAGTAATGTGCAATGGAATTTTCAATAATTTAATAGGGAAGTTCATCATCTGTTGATATAAAGAAAAAAATCATTCTGGTGTAATGACCAATTGAATCACTAATAATCACAGTATTTTAAATTCAGTGTTCTTTGTATTAGTGATCTAAATTGTTATACTATCAAAATAATTCACTTACATTGCTAAATATGCCCAGTGTCATAAGCATTTTATTTAGCTTAAAATGAGAAGACCCTGGCTCAGACAAATCTTCGTGATCATTAGGATAAGAGGAAAGACAGATTTGATTATTTTGTGGCTTTTAATACTTGTATGAAAAGTCAGCTCCAAAGGCTGATATACATTTTTTACATTCAAATCTTGAAATTTCTGCATTGTTTTTAAGTGATTACTAAAATGCTTGCTTATATAAATGTATGTGTAGATAATTGTGCACTACCCTTTAAGATTTCAAGCAGTCTTCTATGTTGCATTTAAATCTCCACAGACAGCAATAACATGGATTTATGACTTTATGCTGTGCTGCTGACTACACATTCCATTTCCTTCTTACAATTGAAAGTGTAAACGGGCTTTTGATGAGTATGTGTTATAGCTCCTTAAAGTTCTGCAATTTTTCACATGAAGAGTCTTTTTATTACTCCATCCCATTTACTTCATATTGTGTAAGGCTTTATTCATTCAATAGCATTTATAGAATAATGTATATCTAATTTGAAACTAATCAAAGGAACACAGCTCTTTGTATCCACTCAGCATGAAATCATGAGATTTGCTACTTCACCACTACATTGCTCAGTTTGTTTAAAAGAAAGGACTCTGATATTGAAACAACAGTAATAACTTGATCCACATCAAAACTTAGAAGACATAGAATTAAAATGGATGATTCTGATTTGAAAATGCCACCTTAAAATCAACAAATATGAACCACAGAATTCTATTTTGAGCTTTTCATACTGAAATAATTTACCCTGTCACCTCTGTTATTTTAGATGCTTTATTTTTACTCAAATGTTCATAGTATTGGTATTTTAATAAAAAAATGACAAATTAATCTGACACTTCTCTCTTTTTTTAAACTCTTCTTATGCTTGATAAAAGTGATAGCAGAACATATTTTGAAATGAAAGTCACCTTATTTATTGAGTCTGTATCCAGGACAATGCTATAAATATTGCTATAAATATATAAATAAAAATATAAATATTGCTATAAATGCTATATAGTATGAATATTGTATAAATATTTACAAAAAAAGAACACTTGAAAAATTCAATATTCTGTTATGACAAAAACATTCAACAAATCGGTATATAGAAGAAATATTTCTCAATTTGCAAAGACCTTAGGTAGCAAGCCCACAGTCCACTTCAGAAATGGAAAGTCCAAGGGTTCCTTCAATGATTAAGAATGAAGGTGCTTTCTGTCACCTTTTCTGTGCAACACAGAACTGGAAATCCTAGCCAGAAGAATCAATTAAAGAAGAAAAATAAAATTCATTTATACTGATAAGAAAGAATTTAAATAGCCACTGCTTTCAGATTGATGAATCACATATAAATAAATGACTCTAAAGACTACACAAACATACTGTTAAAACTAGCAAAATTAATAGAGTTTATATTTATATTCCTAAAAAAATATTTTATTAGATTTATTAGAAAATATTCTATTTCTAATAAAAATCAGTATGTTGTTATATATAAATATGAAGTTGTCTAACATTGAAATCAAGAAAGCAACATTTGTAATATCATCAGATAATAGAATAGGAATAAATTTAACCAAATAGGTGAAATACTTATAAACTTGGAAACTATAAAGCATTCATGAAAACACTCAGGGAAACACAAATAAATGGAAAATTATCTTATAATTACTGAATAAAATATTGCAAAAAATATTTATAACTCCCCCCCAAAACCCTACAGAGTCAATGAAATTCTTATCCAAATTTTAATGACATTTTTGTATAGAAATTGAAAAAAAATAATCACAAGCAGAGTGAGGTGCAGAAATCTGTGAGCCCAATATTTAGGAGCCCAAAGAACATGGGGCACAAGTAAGGATAGCTTGAACTACATAGTGAGATGCTATTTTGAAAATAAATAAATAAAAATGGAAAAATTCATCAAATTCAAGTAAACATAAAAGATACTAAATAACCAAAAACAACTGAGAAAAGAAACAGACAAAAAAATAAGTAAAGCTGAAGATGTCATACCAATAAGCCTAAAACAGAACAAATCTAGAGTTATCTAATAGTTTGGTATTGCCACGAAACCAATGCTTATTCAAATCAAACAGAATAGAAATAAATAAATAAATGCACACACTTATGGTGCACAATTGGTATAGTGTACACAATTGACAAAGGACAGTTTCTTCAATAAAAATACTGAGAAAAATCTGATATTCACATGCTGAAAAATAAAACTGGTTCTTGCCTATATACAATTAGCGATACAAAATTGGTGAAAGACATAAATGTACCATCTAAAACTATGAACCTATTAGGAAAAACAGAGGGAATAACTTCAGGATGTTGGAAGGGAATGCTGAGATTTATGACACAATGGATGAAGTTACAGGAGGCTGTGATATGTGAAAAGGATATAAATTTTGAAGTCTTTAAAAACAGATGTTGCCAAGGCCTGGATATGTCTATTAAAAGTCCTATACTAACAATTGTCAAAGCTGTTTTATCATGAGATATACTCTTAGGCAGTGTTTCTAACGTCACAGAGCACCTGATACTGGATTATATTAGGATTGGTAAAGAGGGACTTAGGAGGGGCTGGGAAATATCCTAGTGGTAAAGTCCTTGACTGCCATCCTTGAGGATACAGATTGTTCCTAGTGCTGCAACACAACAAATAAACAACCAATAAAAGACTGAAGGCTGGGTGTCTCCCAATTTCAGCAGTTGTCTGATGCAAGCTATGGCATCCTTTCTAAAGACTGAAGCAATGACATGCCTTGTCAGAAGCAGAGGTCAAGATCTTAACAGACTCATCAGACATCAAATCTGGTAGTACCTTTAGCTTGGGGTTTCTAGCTTTTAGAGCTGAGAAACAAACTTCTGTTTTCTATAAGTTATCACATTTAAAATTTTATTATTTGAAATAAACCACAACTATACCATTTTCTCTTTCCTCTTTCCTCCCTCCAGCCCCTCCCATGTAGCCATCTTGATCTCTTTTAAATTTGTGGCCTTTGGAATTTTTTGTTTAAATTGTTATTACTTATATATGTATTTGTCTACATTACATATATTCATACATACTCAATCTTCTCAGTCTGTAAATTTTACTTGTGTTTATAGGATTTCAGGAATGATAACTTATAGAAATTCTTTGTATTTAAAATTTTTATAATTGTAGAAATGAATGAAAGTAGCTGCTAAAAATCAAGGTTTCAAAGTTTTTATGAGTAATTAATTTTTATTATCATATTTTTATTGTTTGGTATTTTCTTACATAATTAATTCTAGTCATTTTGCCACTGTTTCTTTCTTTCCTACTCCTGCCTTGTCCACTGAAACACTTCCTTCTCAAAAAGTCCAACTATTACTTTTGTGCCTTCTATTTATAAGTGGCTCACTGTGCTTATCCTGATCAGGTGTGGGCAGAAGGTTATTTGCCAGAAAAGGGACAATTTATTAGTGATAACATCGTGGAAAAAAATGATACTTGCCTCCTCAATAACTCTGAGCTTCTAATAACTCCTCAGGATCCAAGAGAACACCTCTACCCCTGATGAATGGTGATGGCCCAATAACCACAGTTTCATTGAGTTCATCATGTGTGTCTACAATATTCCCTTTTGCTGCACATTTTTACACCATCTGGCTCTTAACATTTGTTCCATCCCCTTTCTCCAAGATGGTCCCTGAGCTTTGGAAAAGGTGATGCAGCTGCCCATGTAGGCTCCAGTATTCCATCACCACTTATTTTGAACAGTTTTGCCACTAGCTTATATGTTTTCCACCATAAATTTATTTATTTATTTGAAAGCATTTATTCTATGATGAGCATGAGAAACCTTCTCTGGGAGTGAAAACTGGTAGAACCCCTAGGGAAATCAATGTGGAGAATCCTCTAAATGCTGAAAGTTGATCATCACAAGATCCATTTATACCACTAGTACATATATATTCAAAGAAATCTCCTTACTTCAGAGGCACTTGCTCATCCATGTTCATTGCTGATGTCTTTATAATAGCCTGAGATTGGAAACAGCCTAGATGTCCATCAAATGATAAATAAATAATGGAAATGTGGTACATTTACACAATGGAATATTAGCCAGCTACTAAGGAAAATAAAGTTGCGAATTTTGCAGAAAAATGGGTGGAGCTAAAACAGTTACTCTGTGCGAGGTAACCAGGACACCAAAAGACAAATATTGCATGTTTTCCCCTATATGTGGCTGTTATCTTTTAAGAATTCAACATATGTATTTCAGTTTGAATTACCACAGAATTTAGGTCACTAGTAAGAGAGCAGGTGTAACAAGGAATTCCTCCAAGGAGGAAGAAATAGAATACAGTGTTATGAAGAGAGAAAGCAGAAATTAAAATAGGAGGATTAAATGGGAGAGGGACAGGATGACAAGGTGATGGAGAGAATATGGGAGGGACATCTGACACCAAAGGTCTTTTGAAAAGCAAAGAAAGGCCTTTTGGAAACCTACTGCTATAGAGGCTTTTAAAATATATACATATATGAATGGAATTCAAACAGAGTCATCATATAATGGAGACAATAATGCCCCAACTACACATCTTATGGCATCAATAAAACCTCCAGTACCAGGAATGAGTTTCATATTCTTGAGACATTGGACAAAGGGAGAAGGAGTGGGCATAGATATTACCAATCACAGGCTACTGTCAGGGCTATTGATTACTCTCCATAACCTGCTGGCAAGACCCTATGGCTGGAGATAGCACTTATGTCATCAAATATGGAGAAATGGAGCTTCTACCCAAGTAAAAAGCTTTACATCTACTGACTCACATTCAGGATGCTGGAAGGTATTTTGCACATAATCCGGGGAGAAAAGTAATTAACAACATCACTCAGCTACTGTTGTAGAAATTTATTTTTAGTTATGTATAACATAATTTCTTTTATGCTTTTGTTGGGTGAGGGGCTCCCTAAGTCTTGGCATTTTATATTGTTTACCAGCGTTGGATTTATGTGGGGGATGCTAATTGATGCTAATTGATTGCTAATGATCTGCATATGCTATAGGTAGAACACCTAAGGAGTTCTGGCTCAATAAAAACACCTGATCTGAGAGACTCAGGGTCCCATTGTACAATGTAACACTTGCCAGGATGGTGGTTCCCTCTGTTGAGGTCCGGCAGGGTACAAACCTATGAAAATTCTACTATACAGCATAAGAACTACAAATGGTGTACCAACATGGAGCATGGCATCATGCCAGCATAGCCAATGTGGAGACAGGGAAGAAAAAAAAGACACTCCAGACTTATCAGAATCTGTTTTGTTTTGTTTTCTGCAAACCTGTCCAGATACTGGTGAGGTGAGGTGGTTCTGACAAAACACATCTGCTATGGTGATGAGAACTCCACCCATGAGAGAACTCTTCTTGCAGCCAAGTTTACCAGTTATTTTTCCTGCATATCAGACTATATCTATCTTAAAATCTGGAAAGTGTTTCCTCAGGGTCAGCACACAGAAGCTGTCTTCCAGAACTGACCAGGGTTGTATCTCATGCTGGCATTGTAAGAATCACTCAGGTGGTGCTGGGTTTGAAGGCATGAAGGGGTCTTGAAGAGCAACTGAGGCTTTGCTCTATGAGAGGGTAGGAGAGGCCATTGGTAAAGATCCATCCTCAGTTGTAGTTGAAGGGTTAGATTGAGGGAGTCATGTCAAGAGTCAGGGGCTTGACACCATGAAGAGAGCCCAAGAGACGCTATTAGTGAGGTACAGCCTCAGTGGCAGTTGAAGGCCCAGACTGAAGGAGTCATGCAGAGAAGTTGAGGTCTGACACCATGAAGAGAGCCCAGAAGAGGCTATTTGTGAAAGTGCAACCCAGTTGCAGCA
This sequence comes from Cricetomys ansorgei, assembly GCA_026225945.1. Classification (NCBI taxonomy): domain Eukaryota; kingdom Metazoa; phylum Chordata; class Mammalia; order Rodentia; family Nesomyidae; genus Cricetomys; species Cricetomys ansorgei. The sequence goes on from JAMJFZ010000199.1 coordinate 22,843,550, forward strand.
AAAAATCAGTGTTCTGAAGACACCAGGACCATGAGATGACCACCAAGAACAGCAGCAGCAATGGAGGGGAGCCAGCCAGAGCCTGGAGGATAAGCTGTGTATACTATAGAGGAGAGAGCCAGAGAAGTGATCCAAGGCCTTTGGAGGCGCCCAGAAGATTGTGAGTGAATCCCAGATAATTGGACATTGATAATATGTTTCTGCTGTCCAAAGATATTATGAAAAACTTGATGGATGGTTTTATTTGTCCTGTTCTCGTGACTGGTCCTCTTGTAAATTGTTTTGCTATCGTAGTGTTAAATTGTGCTGTAAAGATAAAAACATTTTTTATTAGTTTATACAGAAAAGGAGAATTATTATAACAGTTTATTTGGATAAAGGGCTCCCTAGGTCTTGACATTTTGTATTGTTTACTGATGTTGGATTTATGTGGGAGATGCTTGATTGCTAATGATCTACATGTGCTATCAGTAGAACACCTAAGGAGTTCTGGATCAATAAAAACACCTGATCTGGGAGGCTCAAGGTTCCACTGTCCAGTATGGTGCTTGCCATAATAGTGGTTCCCTTTGCTGAGGTCTGGCAGGGCATGCACATATTAATATGTATCTTCTTTGGTGAGCATACACCAAAGGCATATTACTACAAGCTACAAACTCTGGGACATACAATAGCTACCTGCCTTTAAGATATATTGATGCCAACAACAGGGAACAAAGATTAGAGAGTAACCAACCATATTGTGATTGGATTTAAGACCAATTCCATGAGATAGAACCCATACCTAACACTGCCAAAGTTGCTAAGAACCCAAGATTACATAGGTCATGGCCTAGGAAAAAACTTACTTTTATTCTGCAAAAGGAACACAATAATAAAATGACACCTAATGGCATACTGCTATACCCATAGATGAGTGCATTGCTCACCCTTTATCATAGAATCTTCTTGCAGTTGATGGTAATTGATGCAGTGATCCACTACTAGAAAATGTGCAGAGAATGAAGACTTTGGAGTATTCACTCCTAAATTGGACGTCTTCATTAAATTCTTCCCCTCAAGGCTCAGAAAGGAGGAGGGAGAAAGATTGTAAGAGCCTAAGGTGGTAGATGATGCAAAAAACAAACAAACAAACAAACAAACAAACACTGGTGTCTTCCAGATGCAAGAGAACTACATATATGAACTCTCACAGATTGTATTATCATACACAAAACTTTCACAGGTTCAAAATAGACAAAATTCCAGCACTGAGAAGGGTAAGTGGACACAAATTCCCATCAAGAAGCTGTTTGCAATTGATACCACCTGGGAAAGGGAAAATTAATTATCTCCAAAGATACATCACTGAGTGAATCGATCACACCTCAAAGCAGACCCCATGAAAAGTAAGTAGTAGGTCAACACAAAATGAACCGCATTTGTGTGTGTTTTATTTGTTTTCCTTCCTTCCTTCCTTCCTTCCTTCCTTCCTTCCTTCCTTCCTTCCTTCCTTCCTTCCTTCCTTCCTTCCTTCCTTCCTTTCTTTCTTTCTTTCTTTCTTTCTTTCTTTCTTTCTTTCTTTCTTTCTTTCTTTCTTTCTTTCATCTTGCTTTTTGGAGACAAGTTTTCTTTATGTAGAAAAGGTTGGCCTTGATCTCATAGAGATTCTCTTGCTTTGGCCTCCCAAGTGCTGGGATTAAAGCTATGGGATACTATATTTGGCTTATTTTGGTATCTTTTGTGAAATTGATTTTGTGTTGTTTTTGTTTTGTTTTTGATTTCCATTCTGTTTTGTTTTCAGAGAGAAAGAGCATGAAGTTGGGTCAGTAGGGAATTGAAGCAGTTCTAAGAGAAATTCAGGAGGTGAAAGAATGTGGTCAAAATACACTACATGAAAAAAAATTAAATACAAAGTAAATTGAAATATATATATATATATATATATATATATATATATATATATATATATATATATATATATAATGTTGTAGATAAAAATAAAACAGTTCTTCAAGAAGCAAAGCAGTTGTGATTAAGGATATATTTGTTTATTTATTTTGAGCATGTGTGCTTATTATACTTTCCTAGTGAAATATTGCAGTTTTTTTGTCTATACAAATAGATATTTTCCCTTTCCTATTCCAATTGATTATTATTGAGACTACTGATTTCAATACATAAACACATGTTCTTATTTCCAGAAATGTCAGTAGTTTATTAGTAACAATTCTCATATTTTATCTGTAGTTCTTTTTCTTTAAACTTTTTTTGTATTATATATACTCTTCCCAGAGTAGAAATACTGTCCAGTTTACCTATTTTTAATAAACTATGCAAGCTGAGATTTTAAAAAATAAAAGAAATTTAAGAAACTTAAAGTACACAGGCAATATTAAACCAAAATATTCATGTAATAAATGTTTCATTAGGAGTATGCATGGAATATAAAATGTACATAAACGAAGTAGCAATTAATCTTATATCATGTACAGACCTAGGCTTTTAATATGTTTGAATATCTTTTGCTAGGATCATAACTGTCAGAAAGAAAAAGCTTGGCATTTGTGTCTAGTATATTTATATTTATTGTTGAAAAATGCCAATCAATAACAGTCTGACTGTTAACTAATAGCATGGTTCTGCCACTGTCCAAATAAAATCATAGTTAATAGCAATTTTAATGTCTGAAACCACCATAATTGCTCTTAGAAATCAATAAATCAATGAAAGACCCTTTTTGGTTTTAGATACAAGTATTGAACAATACATCATGTTTGGAAAGGTTACTTTTGATCTTGACAACCCAGACAAATTTAGAATTGGTTTGAAAGCTAAATAAAAACAAGTGAATTCCTCTTTCAACACCCATAAATGTAGACTTAAAGAAGTGTCAACTCATATTTACAGGTTTGGCAACATATTAATTTAAAGTCACTGAAGATTTAATGGTTTTCTTTGTATAAATAAATTCACTAAAGTAAAAGAACTTGTAGATGAATAAAGAGGTGCAGTTAACATTCCTGCACAACAAGTTACCATTTATATTTACTCTAGTCAAAAGATTGAATTTTCAAAATGTGCTGAGAAAAAACTTGGTCAAGAAACGGACTTATAGAAATCTTTCTGTAAGGATTGCCTTGAACTTTCACAGTTTCCAATCAACTTTCTTGATTATCTTTTCATTTATAAGTAAAAGGGAGATGATTTTGCAGTGAAATGTGTCAATACAATGCTCATCATGGTAAAAGCAGGAAGCCCAAGGACAGTGTTATTTGGGGAAGTGATGGTATTGTCATCTCTAGAATAATTACCTGTATTTGCTGCATTTTGCATTCAGGAAACACTAATAGAGATGCAATGATTTTTGTTTTTTTGTTTGTTTTCTCAATAGTTGATGTCAAGCAAATTATCTAGGCTCCATCTGTGACACGGGAACAATGCTTCTTGTGGCATTTGTTACTGAAATTGTGAATAATGTTCTGATCGAAGATATGTCATTTAAGTTGCTCTTAGCATTTAGCTAGGCTCTCTGTCTTAGATTGCTATTTGAACAATTTCAACCTTTAATATCTGAATGACTTGCATGAATACAGGCCACTCTTACTTATACAATGGTTATCAGCATGATCACAGTGCCTATAATTCTGAAGGGAGCAAAGAACTATTTTTCTAGTCATAGAATACAGGGTGTCCCAAAGATATTTTTCATTTCTTATTGTGTTTCAACCAAAAATCAGATAATTTTATTGCCAGTTCCTTTTTTTTTTTTCTTGTTTGAGATTAAAACCACACCTCTCTATTGTTGAAACCATCATAGTTTGTATATGTTAACATGTTGCAAAGCATTTGGTGGATTGAACTTGAATGTACTGGAAGTAAGTAGGAAGAAATGAAAATGGTTTAGGGGTGAAGAAACCCTGCTGAGGTTGGAATATAAATTTTTAACAGAAGTGGGGTCAACTAGAGCTGAAGCTAATACACAGGGATATCTGACTGAATAATCTTAGAAACAATGTGACAAAGGCTACTGTTGAGATGAGCGAGCAGAGTTTCATATTTAACATCAAGGCAGTGGAAGAAAGACTGAGCCCAGATAATGGAAAGTGGTTCAAGTCATAATGAGTTGCCAGTGTCTAGATGGGACAGCATTCCTATTACTGTTTATGTTAGTGAAGTAGTCTGATAAAGTCAGAGTGTGTCCGACACTTGCCAGACCATTGCCAACTAAACAAGCTGCATTTCTTCTAGACAATTTTAAATATATGTGGAGAACTGTCATCTTATAAAAGTTCAATCATATTTAGTACAGGGTTGAAAGTCTTTTCCTATGTATGTCTCACTCTAACAACTTCTTTTTATTTCAAACATAAACTGATTTTATAGCATTAGCTATATTATTATACATATTACTACATGTATATATATGTATGTATACATATTAGCTATATGTACGTTTGAATATACAGGTATATTCAGAAAGCAATATGTTAGAAATAATCGTTTTTAGGATTTCAATAAATCCTTTTTTTCTTCATAGTCCTTCATTTTATCTGGCCGTATCATACTTCCTCATGTGAGAATGACTGAGGATATTAGTAGGATTATTTTCTTTGTTTCTTATGCATATGTGTTTCCATTGTGTAATTAAATTTAGACACAGTGACTTTCAATTCTTGAGTTTTAGTATACACGTCACATTTAAAGAACTGAAAAAAAGAGGCCATGAATTTGAAGGAGAATGGGGAGGTATATATGGGTGAGTTTGCAAAGAGGGAAGAGAAGGAAGAAATACTGTGATTAAATTACAATCTCAAGTAGAAAAAAGAAAGAAAATCGGGATAGGTATACAGTCTATTCTTTAAAGGTAATGCTCACTCTCTGCTAGATTGAACATTTATACATGCATTCTCTTGTCCTTTATGATTTGTGGTATAACATAAAATAGCTGTTATCATTAATGTAAAAATCTTAAGTATGATACCATTAAGAGACGGTATATTTCATTTTAGTTAAAATGAATTATATTAGCAAAAATTATAATTATTCTTGAAAAAAGAGCTAGTCTTTGTTCATTTTGAGTGCATTTTAAAAGTGTTTATTATTATATTCAAGGACAATTCCTTATCATCTATGGTTGTTATTTTTTAGACATAAATTTGCTCATAGTAAGAGAGCAGATGAAGTGATTATGTAACTAAATTCTGTTTGGTATTTTGTTTAACATTTTCTAATTTTTTCTTTAAAATTTGATTACTCATGTTGAATGTAACAAGTCTAACTTTTGTTTTGTTAATGTAGTATACACAAGGAAGGCAGAGATTATAGCATTAACTGTAAATAAAAATTTAAATATTTTAAAATTTTAAATATTTTAAATAAAAACTGTAAATAAAATTTTTACATAGTAAAAATTAAAAGAGAGAAAGGAAGAACAATGAAAAAGAAAAAATAAAAGAACATGGGAAACTATGTGCATGGGATGCTCCAATATCATGTACAGTATAATGAGAAGCCATCTAAATTTTTGAATCTCCTCTCCCTGTGCTCCATTTGGATTTAGAAAATCTTAATTCACAATTGGCTTCTAATTGTCAGCCATGTGATAGATGGGAAAGGTGTGACTATTATATGAGTATGTCTCAGAAATCTCAGGAATCTCAGATATCTCAAATGATAGTACCTTATACATTAAACACTTGATAAAATCATAAATGCAATTGCACAGAACACATTCTAAATTGTAGTAATCTGTGAAATGTTGTTTACGCCATTATTGTGGTGGTTTGAATGAGGAATATTCCCCGTAGGCTTTAGTGTTTACATACATGATTCCCAATTGGTGGTGCTGTTTGGAGAGGCTTAGAAGATGAGGCCATGCTGGAAGAACTATGTTGCTAGGGACAGGCTTTGAGAGTAAAAACACCTTGCCTTCTTCCAGTACAAGCTTTCAGCTTCCTGCTTGCAGTTCACTATGCTTGCCATTTCCTGCCGTGCTGCCCCACCATTTTAGGGATTTGAGTTCTTTGGAAATGTAATCCAAAATAAACTCTTTCTTCTGAGTTGTGTTGGGTTGGTGTTTTATCACAACAATAAAACAGTAACTAATACAATGATGTAGACTAAATAAACTAGAAAAATTTCAGATCTCCAGTGTTTTGATTGGTGGATCCATTCATGAAACAAAAGACACTGCCAGTATCTAGATGAAAATTATGGTTTACTATAGAAGTAGAAAAATTCTTGATCTTGTATGTTGAAGTCACTACTGTATGAATTACTATCACATAACCACAGAGAGTAACTTGAGTTTGGTTGGGCCACACTGAGTTTTCAGATTTTCATCTTTTAATTTGATAATAACCAAATTAATCACTTATCTATATCAATGCTATTAGTTCAGTGTGTTTGTAAACTATTATTAATCCTCATATATCCTGCCTCAAATTTTTATGCTAATAATTTAATTAAATTAGTGGATTTTGCTGATGCCTATGAATCTCCTGTAGCTGTGTGCATACATTTTGTGCATACATTCAAATTGGTCTTGAGCACAAATATGTCCTTGCAGCACAATAGAGTATATAAAATACATAAAATTGGAGGAAGGCTGAAAGAGGAAATGATCAGATGATATCTCACTTTTGCCTTCATGTAATTATAATTTGCTAATTTAATACTTATAGAATTGTGTACTTATGAGACTTATCTGAAATAATTTAAGTAAGAAATCACTGCATTATTTCATATCTTATATAAAAAGTCTTTATTTCCTCTTTACATGTCTGCATCTGTATCTTTGCAAATCAGGTGCATTCAACTTAGGTGTCATTTTGAGATCTTGTCTGAAAGTCACTAATAAAAGTATTGTTTGTGCTAAAGGAGGCAGATAAGAGGCCCAACTAAAACAATGAAACACACTTAAAGCTTTCCTGTGAGTAGGACTGTGTTGAAACCTATACTATTCTCTTGGCTGAAACAAATCAGATTATGAAGCCTGTCACTACTGGAATAGAAACTTACACTTTTCCAATAATGATTTGGGAAGAGTGGAAAATCATCATTATAAAATGATCTATGTGTACTTTCTTCTCTAGACCACAATTATTAATTTCCTCTATTTCTTCCATTAGTTATTAGAGCCCTGATTCAATGAAGGTTTTCTCTTCCTCTCAACATATTTTTTTCTTCATTGGAATATTAAAAAATTAAAATATAATAACACCATTTCCCTTCTCTTTCTTCCTTCAAATCCCTCTTATGAGTTCTCTTTACAACCTCTCCAATGCTCCCCAATTCTCACTCAAATCCATGGCCTTTGATTTCTCTTTGATTACAGTTTTCACACACACACACACACCAAAATAATTATGTAAATATAACCCACTGAATCCATTTGATGTTGTCTGTATATATATGATTTCAGGGCTGATCACTTGGAACTGGATAACCAGTTAGGGTCCTATTCTGGGTGAAGATGAATTCTCCTTTTCTCAGCAGCTGTTACCTGCTTATAGTTTTTTGTCTAGGGGTAGGGTCCCATGATGTTAGCATGCTAGCATACCTGCTGGCGTCATTCTTATTCAGCTATATTTTAAGTGTCCATAATGTTGAGGTATCACGGTGTAACTTGTAGAGTATGCTGTTGTGGCGGCTCACCAAAAAAGACAAGGAGGCATTTTCATATGTGCAAACCCTGGCAGACATTAGCAGAGGAACCACTGTCCTGGCCAGTGCCATGAGAGTCCCAGATCAGGTGTTTTTTATTGACATAGAACACCTCAGATGTTCTATTGAACACCTGAAGATCATGAGCAATCAAACATCCCCACATAAATCCAACACCTGCAGACAATATAAAATGCCAAGGCTTAGGCAGTCCTTTTCCCAACAGTACACAAAACAATTATTTTATATATAACAAAAAATAAATTTCCCTGTTATTTCTAGGAGATACTATCTCACAGCATACTTTATGGTCCTCTGGCTCATATACATTTTTTTCTTCCTCATAATGTTTCCTGAGCCTTAGTTGTAGGAGTGGAGCTATCCGATGTATCCTCCAAATCAATTAATCTCTTTATTTTACCAGTTGTACTTCTCTGTAATGGTCCCTGTTTAATGCAATGAGGAGGAATAGGTCTGTGTGACAGCTAGGAGTGATCTATATTCTAGGGGTTTACATTCAGAGGCCTGTGTGGTCTGGATGGAATGTAGACACACACATAATTCCAGTATTCAGAAGCAGTGGTAACAAACATCTTTAATCTCAGTATTCAGAAGGCAATGGTGGTCCATATCTTTAATCCCTAATATAAACAAAGTGTGGAAGAAGATATAGGAAGCAGAGCTGAGAAGGAGTCATTGTTGTATGGGAAGTGACCTCTGAGATGAGAGTGAAGGACATATATAAGGCAAACTCTCAGTTCAGAGCAGAGTCATTTACAGAAGGGTCAGTTGCAACAGGCAGAATGGGGCAGTGAGAACTCACAGAGTCACAGAAGCAGTCTGAAGAGTCTGAGTTCAGGAGGGAGCTAGTAGGAGTTGCTCAGTCAGGACTGGAGGCTTAAATGTTCTAGACTGTATGGTGGCTGAGACTGAAGTTTTCTAGTTCTAGTCTTAAGACTAGACTATATGGGGGCCTCAGTGCTCCACAGCTCCAGGCTGAAACTGGTGATTGGATTAGCCAAAGAATAAAAGCCTTTTGTCCTAACCTACATCTACCTCTGGTGAATCAATGGCTTACAGTGCAAAGTAAATATTCTTTGATGGGGTTCAGAACTACATTTATCTCTTCATATAAGGATAAGAATTATATTGTCTAGCTTTATTTCAATTTAATGCAAGCTAGAGTCATTAGAGAGAAGGTAGTCTCAATTAAGAAAATGCCTCTGTGATATCTGGCTATAAGGCATTTTTTAAAAATTAGTGACCAATGGAAGAAGGCCCAGCCTGTATGGATGATGCCATCCCTGGACTGGTCATCCTGGATTCTGTAAGAAAACAGGCTGAGAAAGGCATGAGGAGGAAGACATTAAGAAGTACTCCTCCATGGCCTCTGCATCAGCTCTTGCCTCTAGGTTCCTGCCCTCACTGTTTTGGTGCTATATGGACCTGTGAGTGAAATAAACTCTTTCCTCTCCAAGTTGTTTTAGTTCATGGTTTTAGTCACATCAATAGTAACTATAACAAAAACAAGTATTTAGAATGCAGTTGGAAACTATGCTGATTTAGTAAATTGGCAATAGTAGGTTCTCCTTCAAGATTCATTACCTCCATAGCCCAAGATAGTTCAGTAGATTTATAGTACCAGGCATGAGTTTCCTCTTGTTTAGCAGGCCTTGAATCCTATTACGCAGCTTTAGTTACTACAAAGACATGAATGCCACTATTACATCTTTAGGACTATCTTGTCATGTTTTTCATTTGAGTTCATAGACATCATATATGGGTAGAATGCTTTTCTCTCTTGGCAGCTTGCATAGCATCTGATAGTATGAAAGCTAGTCCTGAAGGTTTTCTGGTAAGATCCAGGTTAAGATCATTCCAAACATATGTTCAAATTACGTGATGTCTTCAGCAATCAGGGGTTATCTTCCACCTCTGCATGACAACCAAGGAAAACAGCAACAGACTATATTGTTTTGGGAGTCTCCTGCACTTTCTCCAACCAACAACTTGAAAGGAGGAAGTTCCTCATGCTTGATGTTGGGGATTTTGTTAGATGGTCCATGGCTCTTGAGGCCAACATTGTCAGCCCAAGTGTTACAACTTCATTTAAAATATGTATGTGTGTATATATATATATTCCTAAAGGCCTTTTCAAACATTCTTAGTGCTATTTATCCCTCCTCCCTCCCTTTCTCATATTCTTCTGTATTGACCTCCCTTGTTTCTCTCCAGCTAAAGCTTTCCTCTCCATTTCTTCTGTTTCACTCTTCATAGGACTGTATCCTGCTATTTCTTCTAAGTACTCTATTTTATTGTCTGACTCTGTTCTTTGACTATTTCATACATATCTAATGTCTATTTTACATCTTTTCTATAATACCCTTTCTCATATTTCTTCCCTCGAGTTTTATTTTAGGGATCACTGAATTAACCATTTATATGAGCTTGAATCTACATATTGAAATTTGGTAGATTCAGGAGTGAGTCTACAACTGAATACAGTAACCTCCTTTTCCAGAATCTATAATATCTGATGGTTCAGGAGCCTTTTGCTGTCTCATGACTGATTGTTGTATGGCAAGTCTCTTATGTAGACCCAGTGGAATAACTGCAGCTGCTGTGACTTCATGATTGAAAATATCATGCCCTAGAGGATTTGCTTATCTCCCTGCTCTTACATTTGTCATGACACTTCTCTCTTCTAAAATGTTCCATGATCCTTTGATAGTATGTCAGGAAAGTCTTTATTTAGGGCTGAGCCATCACCTATCACTTCTCTCAGCATCTTTGCACAGCCTCATGTTTTTGCATTCCCTACAGAATATACCAAGGAGAAGTCTATTTCATTAAGATTGAGAGTATATTTTGTCTATGAGTATAAACATAGATATTTAGAAGACAGTTTGATGCTGAGTCAACGTGGATAAACAACAGTATTAAGTTCCTCCCTATCAACTCCACAGTCATTTGCTGTTCATCAGGCTTACAATTCCAAGCATTCAATCTCCGGTGAAATGGGCCTCAAATCCAGTATCAGTCATGCACCTATTCTAGAGGTAAGCACATGCTGCCTAAGTGGTTGGACTTGTTGACTGTAGGATTTATAGCTGCTATTTAGGTATTTTGATTTTGACTTTGTTTCAATTCAACAAATATCCACATATCTCCCAAACACAAGGAAAACAACATGAAGACAGAAGTGCTCCTTTAGTTTGGTTTTATAAGTCCTCTAGGAGAAGCATATCTTTCTTTTTCCACACATCTGACCCATGAAGCCCCTCCCAGTGCTCCTCCCAGCTCCTGCACCTCCCCGTTTCCCCAGATCTACCTTCTCCCATCCTGTCTCTCCTCAGATAACAGCAGTCTTCCCAGGATTAACTCGCAAACAGGGTATAACAAGATGGAACAAGGCCAGGTACAGTGGACTAGGCAACCCAGCAAGAGAAAAAGGATTCCAAGGGGAGGTAAAAGGGCCAGAGACCCCTTTCACTCCAGTCTGTTGGAGCTCCGAAAGTAAACCAAGCTAGACAACACAAGACATATCTATAAGACATTGCAGGTTCCACATCTGGTGCTTCAGACTCTGTGAGCCCTGAAGAGTACTGGTGAGTTGACTCCATGGGGCTTGTTCTTTAGATGTCCTCAACACCTCTAGTCCCTGCAATTCCTCCTTTCCCTCTTCTATGGGGTTCCCTGAGCTCTCCATGATGTTTGGCCCTGGGCCTCTGTATTTGCTCCCAGCAGCTGCCAGAGAAAACCTCTCTGATGAAGGATGAGCTAGGCATCGATCTGTGAGCAGAGCAGGATATCATTAGAAATCATCTTGTGGGTATTCAGTCTCTAGTTCCTGACCTGCTCTGCAGTAGCAAGCCTGGATTCCCTCCATTAGCATGGGATTCTGCCCTTCCATTATCCTAGTAGCTCCTGTAGGGAGGATACTGTATAGGCCAAAGTTTTTCTGGCTGGGATGGTGTCCAAGTCTCACCTTGGAATCCCTGTCTGATTACAGTAAATGGCTTGTTCAGTAAATGGCTTTCCATCCCCCATTACTAGAGGTCCTCATCAGGGTCTCTTGTGTAGATTCCAGTGAATTTCCATTGCCCTAGGTCTCCAGATTCTTTTTCAATTCCAGTCATCTCTCCACATATTTTCTCCTTCCATCCCTGTCCTCCAATCTGATCCTTTTTCTTCCCATTCTGATCCTCCCCCAGCCAACCTGCACCATCTGTGAACCATCAATTGAACCATCTGTTCTATTTTCCCCTTACCAGGAAGATCCCTGTGTTCTAACTGGGGCCTTCCTTGTAGCATAATCTCTTCAGGACTGTGGTTTGCAGCCCCTCTGTCCTTTGGTTAACAGTCAATATCCACATATAAATGAGTATATCCCATGTTTGTATTTCTGGTGCTTTGTTACCTCATACAGGTTTATTTTTCTAGTTTCATCTATCTGCCTGCAAAATTCATGGAGTAATTTTTTTAAATAGCTGAGTAGCACCCCACTGTGTAAATGTGCCACAACTGCTTTATCCATTCTTCAGTTGAGAGGTATCTATGTTGTTTCCAATTTCTGGCTATTATGAATAAAGCTGCAGTGAACATGGTTGAGTAAGTATCCTTGTGGTAAGATGGAATGTCCTTTGGGTATATGCCCAGGAGTGGTATAGCTAGGTCTTGAAGTAGGTTGACTTCCAGGTTCCTGAAGAATTGTCATATTGATTTCCAAAGTGGTGATACAAGTTTGCACTCCCACCAGCAATGACGGAGTGATCCTCTTGCTCCACAGCCTTGCCAGAATGAGCTGTCATTTGAGTTATTGATCTTAGCCATTCTAACAGGTGTTAAGGTGAAATCTCAGAGTAGTTTTGATTTGCATTTCCATGATGGCTAAGAACATTGAACATTTCTTTAAGTGTTTTTGTGCCATTTGAGATTCTTCTTCTGAAAATTCCTTGTTTAGATCTTTACCCCATTCTTGAATTGGATTATTTTCTCAAATAAGACATCTTGATTACAGTTTCTCCTCTGTCTACTCTCCCAGTCCCTATCCATCCCCCCCTCTTGCACCTTGCTACCCTCCACCAATCTATTTTGTGTGTGTGTGTGTGTGTGTGTGTGTGTGTGTGTGTGTGTGTCTCACTAGACAAGAATAAGCTTCTAGGAGATAACAACCAAACACAGTAGAATAAAATAAGATAAAACAAAAACTTTCAGATTGAGTCTGGACTGAAAAACCCAACAAAAGGAACATAACTCCAAAAGCAGCACTGGAATCAGAGACCTACCTGTTCACACACTCAGGATTCTCATAAAAATTCTAAATGGAAAGGACCTGGTGCAGACTTGCGTAGGCTCTGTTCTTGCTGCTTTATTCTTTGTGAGTTCATAGTATCCGTGCTCAGTTCATTCAGAGTGCTTTGCTGTTGTCCTCTGTCTCCTATGGCTCTTCCATACCTTTGGCCTCCTCTTCTTCAGGGTTCTCTGAGCTGTGAGGGGAGTTATTTGATTGAGATATACGATTTAGAACTGTGTGTCCTAAGGTCTCTCTCTCTGTGTAATATCTGACTGTGGGTCTCTGTATTTGATATCATTTGCTACAGGAGAAGGCCTCTCTGATGATGGCCAAATAAGGCATCAATCTATGAGTATAACTGAATATCATTAGGAGCCATTTTATTGTTACTTCTTTTTTAGACCAGTTTTGTTTTACCCTAGGTCTCTGACTATCTAGCCTCTGGGTCTTGGTCACTCAAACAGTGTTGGATATGGGTTCTGTCTCATGGAATGAGCCTTAAGTCAAATCACACATTGGTTGGCTACTCCACAAGTTCTGTGCCACCATTGCCCTAGCATATCTTGCAGGCAGGACATATTGTAGGGCAAATGTTTTATTGATGGAGAAAGACCTATCTTGTAGCTTGCTTTTGAAAAAAAAATATGACTCAGCTTTTAAGTTTAAAAATATCATAATTTGTGTTATAATAAAGTAGGCATACTTTTAGTAAAGACTCCTGACAAGGTAAGTGACTACTGCATTCCCTGCCAGCCCACTAAAGTGCTCAGTGTTTCGGATCCAACATCACAGAACTGCTTGGAGAGCGTCCTGCAGTAGCCCATTTCATTTTATAACCTACTCAGCAGAAATTGCTTCTATGGCTGCTGGCCACTGAGTGTATGCTAACTCCATGACTTGGCACACAATGCTTCCATTTGACTTAATTTAAACACATCTCTTCTTCAGCTAGGCCTTCCATTGAAAGCTCAAAAGTTTCCAGAAATGAGATAGAAGTAGCCTTGCACTAGCCCATTGGTGGTCAAGGTAGCAGTTTCGAGTTCATGACTATGTGTGTAATCTTAGATTACCTTTAAATCTATTAAAGAATTTATTCGAAATATATTTTTCATGGCCTTTTAAAGCTTTATTTTTTTTCAATCTTTCTCTCTTAATTTTCTTCTTCAAAGTATAGAATTGAATCCAAATCACAAAATGTTGTAGGTTTCTGTGCCTTTGTCTCAGCATCATTTTGGAGAATAACTTAGATAAGTTCTATGCAGCCTAGTATTTAAGACTTTGTGTAGTATGGGCTAGTGTTTTCCCTTTTGGACCTTAGTTTCAACCATGATTGTTTCTTTCCATCTGTCATCACATTTGTCCTTCTCTGTTCAGTAGTGCTTTCTGAAAGTGTTTGGTTAGGTATTCTGGTAAAGTAATCCCTACTCTGCGCCACAGTCCACAAATAGATAAGTGGTACAACAACCACCTTTGTGGTCCTTGAATTGGGTGGAAAAAAATCTTATGTTTCTATATAATAAAATGGCCTAGCTGCACTGTGATATGGTTCTAAATAATTCAGCTCCAGATTTGTTGAAAAACTTCTGGAATGGTCCATGGGAAAATTGCCTTCAGAAATGACAGCAGAGTTGAGGCCAATGTTTTCAACCTCTATCAATCATATATCATTTACATAATAACTTCCTCCTCCTCCTCCTTCTTTTTCTCCCCTCCTTTCTCTCCCTCTCTTATGGGCCTCACTGTATAGACTGATTTTTCTTTAAAAATGGGTTCTACAGTCAGGTCATGCTGTCCTTTCTCATATGTGGATCATAGTTTAAAATCTTTTGTCTTATGTGTTAAACTAGGAGAACATGTGAAATCAAGGAGACTAGAATCAGGCCTTTGTGATGGAGCATTCATGAAGGAAGAAGAGATAGTAGAATATGGTAAGATCAAAGTAGAAATGGTGGTCATGGAATAGAGAGGTTCAGGAAGGGACTAGAGTGATGGGGATAAGGAAAAGCTAAGGTGTGGGAAAGGTCAGCCAAAATGAAGTGTGTATAGAAAAGTGGTAGAGAAACTTATTATCTTATAACTCAAGTAAAAAATATATAAAAAGAAATAACAGAACACATAAGACATGAAAAAAGTAGGTAATACTAAGGCCTTAACATGGAAGCAGAGCTAGGAGCAGGAAGATGAGGTAAAGGTGGGAATAATGAAGTGTTAACTAAATTAAGTTGTATGAAAAAAGTCTTTTGAAAATCCACAAGAAAATATATCTAAACTAAAAGAATAGATTTGAACATAGATGCCCTGTATGAAGGCATAATTATGCCCCCAGAGGAAATCAGACTTGTGTCAGGCATGAGCTACCCCTATGAGTTGTTGTCATGAAAATCCCAGGGGCATCCAAAATAATACAGGCTATTGTTATTAATCATTGTCATGGCTAAATGGTAAGTGCCTATTGCCATGGACATTGAACATTTTGGTTTCAGGACACAGGGAAAATAATCTTAATCTTATTAAACTCACTACAAAGTTGTTAGCTAGTGCTGGAAATTACTATGCTGTTGGGAGAGAAAATACATAATACGCCGATGTCTTACGTAGGGATGAACTGTAGCTCTAGATTCAGGAGATGTAGACTTTGATTCAGAGCAAAGGCAGTTTATGCTTTTGCCTAATTAAATTACCAGTTCTTAGTACTGGATGCTTGGAGCATTTTGGCCTCCATACAATCTATTCTTTTTTTTTAAATTTATTTTTGTTTCAGTTTTTCTTCTCTTATGCAACTTATAGAATACATCTGGGCCCCCCTCTTCCCTTCTCTATACTCGCACTTTCCCCCATCTCTCCCAGATCTATCCACCTTCACCATCCACAAAAATTCCTCCCTTCTCCCCAGAAAAGAACTGTTTCCCCAGGGTTACCACACAATCAGGGCAAGGCATAGCAGGATGGAAAGAGGCCAGGCACCAATCCCTATATCAAGAGTGGCAGGGTCTCAAGGGCCTGTAAAATGGTAAGAGACACCCCACTCCAGTCTGGAGGAGTTTTCAAGGATACCTATATAGACAGCCATGAGATTATTTAGGGAACCCTACAGGTTTCATGTCTATGACTTCATCTCTGTGAACCCCATAAGAGTGTTAGTCAGTTGACAATGTGGGGCTTGTTCTCCTGGTGTCCTCAGCCCCTCTGATTTCTGTCATCCCTCCTCTCTGTCTTTAGAGTGGTTCTATGATCTCTGCATGATGTTTGGCCCTGAGTCTCTCCAGATGCTTCTCTCAGCTGCTGAATGGAACCTCACTGGTGAGGACTGGCTTAGGTACCGATCTATGAGCCAAGCATGACATCATTAAAAATTATCTCTGGGTTATCCAGTCTCCAGTTCCTGGCCTGTCCTTCAGTTTCAGGCAGGGGTTACCTCCTTTGGCATAGAGTTTTGCCTTTCCATTGTCAATGAGGATCATTCAGGGCAGATAGCCATACAATCTACTCTTAATCCTTGAACTGGAAGGCTTTATCCTCCATACAATCTAGAACATTTAAACCTCCCTACAATCTAATATGAGCCACTATGACTAACTCTTTTTGAATTAGGATTCTTTTGTTTCAATTCACTTTCTATTCTGGTTAAAATTCTTCTCCAGGCTGAGTGGTTCAAACTGATCTTCTGAGCTGACTTACTGTTTCTGACCAAACTCTCCTGACTCTGGCTGAGTCTCTGACTGCCTCCAACTGAACTATTCTGCTCAGCTTCAAACTGATTCACATTTCTCATCTGATAATGATTTCTTCTTCTGAGCTGTCTCTGTGTCTCTCTGCTCCTCTGCTTTATCTTAGTCAGTCTTCTTCATTTTCCCATACTGCTTCAGTAAGCTTTTCTGCTCTCAGTCAGACTGCTTCATTGTCTCTGTTTCTTGTCCTCCATCTGCTTGCTTCAGACTGCTCACCTCAGACTGCCTGCTTGACTGAATCGACTATAACTGACATTTTCTTACTGCCTCTGTAACTTAACTCTTTCTCTGATTAGTCACTTTTCCAGTCCTTCACTGCCTTAGCTCAGATGTCATTGCCTGTGTGACACTGACTCCTGAGGTCTGCTTCTTGTGTCTGCTTCTACTCTTGGTTTCTGTCTCAGGGGTTAAAGGCTTGAACCACTAATGGTTTCTGAATACTAGGATTGAAGGTGTGTACTACCACTGCTTTTTGAATACTGGGATTATAGGTGTGTACCAACACTTCATCCAGACTACACAGGCCTCTTTAGACCCTTAAAATATAGATCCTTCCTAGTTTTTACACAGGCCTTTTCCTCTACAATGAACCTGTATGACACAATGGACCTGGAAGACAATATGCTTTTACTAATACAATAGTGGCAAGATGGCTTGTGGGGGTAACCAAATGATCTTTTGATTGGATTTGAGGTCTACTCCATATGAGGATGCCTGGTATTAGTTGTTTGAGAATTTTATGCAATATGTTTTGATTATATCTGTTCTTGAAAACTCTTCTCAGAGCCATCTCTTCTATCCTACTCAACCAACTTAGTGTTCTTTAAAATACACCCATCAAAACAAATTTGTCTGTCCAAATGTTCTTGAACATATGCCTGTTCGACAATGCCTGGTGCAATTATCATGCCCAAACTTTATTTATAGACAGGTTTCTCTATGGAAGAACCTACTATTATTGTTCTGCTAAATGGACATAGTATTGAAATGACTCCCAATGACTTATTGTTGCACCCATAGATTAATGCATCTCTCAACCTTCATAAGAAAAGATTCTATTGAAATATACTGAGATTAACACAGAGACCCTAAATGGCCAGTGTACAAAAATAAGAAGCTATGGAATACTCAGTCCTATCATTGAAGAAGACAGGTCTGAAAGAATACAAGAACCACAGGCATTGGATGATATGCTGGATGAGAAATGTCCCACATAGTCTCTGGCATTTGAATACTTTGTCCCAAGTTGGTAGGTCTGTTTGAGGAAGTTTGATGTGTGACCTTGTTGGAGGAAGTGTGTCGATAGAGATGAGTTTGTGAGTCTACAGACTTGTACCCTTTTCAGTCATTACTGTTTCCTGCTTACAGTTTGAGGTGTGAGCTCTCATCTGTTTTTGCCCTCCATGCCTGGTACTTGCTGCCAGGCTTCCCTGCTGTGATAGTAATGGACTCTTATCCCTCTGGAGCTGTAAACCCCAAATAAACCCTTCTTTCTATAAGTTTCCCTGGTCAAGGTGTTTCGTTGCAGCACCAGCAAAAAATCAATAGCGAATATTGATGTCTACAAGCAAACATTGTCATCTGGACACAATATGTACACTTGTATATGTGAACTCATAATGGCTGCGACAGCATACACAAGACCAAACCAGAACACATGCCAGCATGGAATGAACAGCTGGACACAAAGTCCCACCCCTTCCTGTGGACTATTGGCAACTGCTTGCTACTGAAAGAAGAAAAACGGTTTTCTCTATGAATATAGCCTAAGTGGACCACTTTTCAATGAAAGGCCACACAGTTATTTATTATTTTTGTTATTTTTATTATTTATTATAGGTTGGTTATTATTTTTAAATTTAATGAGAAGGATTAAACTGTTCAATGTAAAATGCTTATGTGTTGCATTCATTTGTGCTGCATTCATTCTCATTTACTTGTGAGATTGATGTTTGCAACATTTATCCAGTATCTTGATAAAATAAGGCAATACAATTGAAAGGAGAAGCAGAAATGATATTGTACATTTCTTTTTCCTATGTGTCCTATGTCCTTAATGATGTTTGGGTGGTGATTGAGTTACCAACACATGTCACTGGAAGACAAGAAGGGGAGAGAACAAGACTTCCTCTCAGGAAGAAACTTCTATAAACCCAATAAACACAAGTATGGTTAGTATATCTCAGATTCTGGTTGATTTTACCTTTTAGATAAGAAGATAAAACATTTGTATGCAGATAGCTTAGAAAGTTATGCCATCTAGGGTTAATTTAAGAACACGTGAACTGGGATTCTTCCATTTAGGGAAGGAATGAGAGTGGTCTGATATGGTTTCATTTTGATGTGGAAAGAAGTCTTGATGTAGGGGAACTTCACAGTGGCAAATTAAGATAAGAAAAACAGAGGAATATGGTTAGACATCCAGCTGGTTTTTCTGGCTAATTTATAAGTAGGCAGTGGAAATGAAGGTAGAAATTTAAAGATGGTTACATTTTAGAGGGCCTTGAATGAAGGATGGAGAAATTCTATCTCTATTCTATTAGAATAGACAAAAACAAAAAAAATACAACCTGGTGAATTTAAAAAAACATAATAACTATAAAGATTGGAGAGATGACTAAATTTTTAAGAGGACTTACTGTTCTTTCAAAGGATGCAAGTTCAGTTCCCAACACCATGATTAATAGCTGCATATAACTTCAGCTCCAGGGGAGCTAATGTCCTGGGCTTCTATGGGCACATTCATTCACATGCACATACTCAAATGAACACACATACACACATAAAAAAAAAAAAACAACTTTAAGGTTGTGTGGGGGATAGAAACATGGCTCAGATGTTAAGAACACTTGTTTCTCTTGCAGAGGACTCAGGTTCAATTCCAAAAACTCATCATGACACCTTACAATGTTCTATAACCCCAGGTTCAGGGGATCCTATGCTGTCTTCTGTCCTTAGAGAACTTGGCATTCATGTGTACATGTAAATATATATAAGTATTCATCATACACTCGAAATAAAAAAAATACAGAAATACTTTTAAAATAATAGAAGCTTGAACCAATTCACCTTCCTTCATTTCTGTATTGATGGGTTGCAGGTGTGCTTCACTAAACCCAGCTTACAAGGTGTTGAGAATCAACCAAGGAATTCATACACGTTCAGCAAATACTTTACCAACTGAACTGTATCCCCAGATCCATGGAATATTTTTCAAGCGTATAATTTCTAAGAATATTCTATTATTGGAAAAATTAAGATATTAAAATCCTAAGTATTTGAAAAAAGCTCTATTTTAGATAAAACAATGTATTGCTCTAGATGGGATGCATAGTGATTGGAAAAGGCTGGAAAGGCTAGATACTAAATCCCAGTAAACTCTTGGGATTTCAGGCAATCATGTCTACATGAATTATTCCTGTTGCTGTTTATGACTGTTAAGCATCATTTAATTTTATGAAAGGGTTCACAAGCACCTGTCACAGGAAATGATATGTTCAAATACTTTTCTAAGTAGACACCATGATACATGTGACCAATGAATATGTTTCACTTAAATAAAATTAGATGTTCCAAATACCTTTTCTATCAAAATTTGTCAATTGTATTTGGTTGTCATAGCAACCTACAATAGAAATTGGAAACTGGAGTACTAGAGGTGAGTCAAAGAAGGCAAATGGCTTCTATTTAAATAAATGTTTTTCTTCTTCTGATTTTCATATATTATGGAGGAATTTTAAAGTTTCATGTCATTTTCTCCTAGCAATTGTTAGATTTAGAGTGTGCAGTTACAATTGTACTCCTTATGAATTATTAAATACGTGAGTCACCTCTCAATTTTTTCTGAAGCTCAGAAGTGTTCTTTATTTCAGCTTTGATAACTTGTGGTAGATTCTGAGAATTTGCACCCTTATTTCAGGAAAATATTTTGGTCTTCAAAATGTATTTTATGAAGGCTCAAAATCCTACATAGGAACTCTAAGGCTTTTTTAAGAGATATCAGCACATGGCTATGTGATGTAGGCATTCCTTACTCTTTTTAGGTTTCATGTCAATGTCACAATAAAAATCACAAAAAAGTCACAAAATGTCACAAATTAAAAAAACAAAACAAAACAAAAACAGAATAGGATCCCTGTGAAGTCAGGAGGGAGACAGAATGGTCTGGTCACATTGCATCTGCAGTTAAGAAACTAAGAATGGCTAGAAAATTGGGCCCAGATTTAAAATATTAAGGCCAGTAACCACTGATCCACTTCCTCCATCAAGGTTCCAAGCCCTAAAGTTTCCACAACTACCACTGTTTGGAGACCAAGTTTCAAACGTACGAGGCTGTGAGGGGTATTTCACGTTCAAATGATCAGTATTTAATATTTATAGCATTACATATACTTTTAAGAGTAAGTAGTAACTTAATATTTAATGTTTATTTACAAAATAAATATTTTACCCACCTATACTTTATTTATAAAAATGTATTAAATAATCTGTTTATTGTACATTTGCTGAATAATCAACTCACTTACCAGGTAGGCAATAGATTAGGAATAAATACACCAACTAACAGTAAATCAATCAAGTTAGAATTTACAGTATGCAGAAAGAGACATTAAAGACATATAGTTACAATTTTAGCTGAGTAACTGCATTAAGTACGCAGTAAATATTTGTTGAATAAATACCAGATGCTGTCTTGAAACACATTGAAGGTGTGATGAGCAAACAGAGTGGATTTAGATTCTGTGGTCAGGGAAGGAATTGTTTCAGATTTAGTAGAAGCAGACATATTTTCATTTCTTCTAAGACCACCCTAAAAGCTTCTGAGTACCATGAAGTTTGAACTTGGGATAAGAAAACAAATGTACCGTCTAGACGACAGGGCGTTAGTGGCTCTTACCTATTAGAATAGGCTGTGTGGAGGGAGACATGTGGCCATGTAAGAGTCTAGGTTGGGATTACTATGGATGGTAGTGTGATTAACTAGCATGATAATACAGTGAAATCTACTTCATTTTATCTACAATAAGCTTGTCGTAACAAAGGTCTCTGTGTGTGTGTGTGTGCATGCGTTTGCACTAGATGCACCCACGTGCATGCATGAAGAGGTCAGAGGAGGACATAGGTTCTCTTCCTCTACCACCTTACTCTGTTTGAGACAGTGTCACTCAGTGAACCAGAATGAGCATTAAACTTCAGCTACACTGGTTGGTTGTTCAGCTAGAGATCTCTGTGGATCAGCCTGTTTCTGTCCTGCTCAGTGTTATGTTCATGCAGACAAGACCAGCTTTTTTGTGTGTGGTAGCTGGGGATTTGATCTCAGGCCACTATCCTTGCATTAAAAGTGCTCTTACTCACCTAGCCATCTTCCCAGCTCCTGAGAAGTGTTTTATAATTTCATATTAATAAGACATACCCCATGGAGATGAGCCTGAAGACACAGTACTTATGCTTGTTTTGTAAGAACTTGGTGTATATTATGTTGTACTATTTAACTTCATAAATATTTAAAATCTTAAATGTTATTTCTGATGTTTTCATATCAGTTTAAATGACTTATTCCTACTAGAAAATGCTTGGCTAAAATATCCATGATGATATCTTATCTCTCTGATGGTCTTTAAAGCTCTTATAAATCAAGGCTACTTTATTTTATATCTACTCTTTGGAAGTAAATACCAGAGCATCAATTTCCTATGTGACTTCTTTTCTGATACAAAGACTTTGGCAATAGGAATATACTTCAATTGATTCTTTTTTTTTTCTTTTTTCCAGCTTTAGTTTGAAAGCATTTCTGTGGATGGCAGAAGACCCATCTCCTTAACAGTGTGCTCCCTATTATTTTCAACATTTCCACTTTGCTGGGCTGCAGTGTACACATGGGCTTGGCATATAAGCTGTTTACTCATTGAAATCGGTTCAGAAAAAGTAGCAAAGTGACAGGTGTTCATCCAGAAGGATATGCAAATCGATTTTTTGTATGAATACCTTTGTATGTTCCCCACAAATGTCCCCTTAACTGTATATTACAATCTACACAATTCGGTTCATTTGCTATTGTGGCTAGATTCGGCATTACCACTCTTTAGTTGCAGATGTATGGGAACACACTGATTACTTGGAAACCCATGAATACATGCTCTGTGCTTGTCTAGGTATTTAGCTATTTCTCTTCCATGTGCACTTTTCTTTTTCTTTTTTTTTTTTTTCCTTACAGAAAAAGACAGATTTCAAACTCATTAAGGTTTTAAAGTCTCCTGATTGGATTACCTCACTCAGTCTAGCACTCGGTTTCCTTTGCCTTTGTTCAGGCTTTCTAGTTAAGCAACACCTTTATGATGTGAGTGTTTCTTACTCAGAGGACAGCAGAAACAGTTTTAGGACTTTGATTTGCTGAAAAACTTGGAAATCTAATAAGATAATAATGATTCATTATGAATTCGTATTGCCATTTTTGTGGAAAGAGAGTGTAAAGAAGAATAAAAAAAGACAGGAAGGAGGGAAGGAGAGAGAACAAGGAGAAAAGGGTGAAGGAAAATGAAAGCAGGAATAAAAATAATAGGTTTTGCTAACTGGGGAAATACCATTGTAAAGTTGGAGACTTCAGAAGTAATCTACCCTAGGACTTTCCAGATTCTTTGATTATGAAGCCATTTAACATGCATATTTTTCAGGAATCCACTTAACTGAAATTGCTCTTTGGGTTAATATTGATCAAATATATGGAGACTGGTTCCATAGATTTAATGATATTTAAAAATTAACCTTACATTTTAGTAGAAACAAAGACTACATACATTTAGAAAATTAGTGCAGACATCATACAGCATCCTGGCAGAGAGCAATGTTTAAAATTAGAACAATTTGTAAAACAGGGTAGCACCATTTCAGAGGTATAATACCATGTAATTGAGAAGCATAACATTTCTTCAACTAATTCTCTCTTTAAAGTAAACACCAAACAGATAAAGACATTTGGAGGATATAATACATTAGAAATAGGTTTATGTTTCTGCCAATGAATTAAATAACATTTTTCTGTTTTCTTCTCTTGTCCTCTTCCAATCTCTCCTCTTGTCCTCTTCTCTCTCTCTCCTCTCTCATTCTGTAGTTAATGTATTGCTGCATTTTTATAAAAGTTTTCAAACACTACACAGTTAACCCTCAGAATAATTCAAATACAACTCTTTTTATGAAGTTCCTGTTTATTTTCACCATTTAAGTAGTAACATAAGAGTTTTCATTTATCTTTGAGGTTGTCATCATATACTTTTACAGCTATATATTTTCTATATTTTGAAAGTTCCATATACGCATAAACTCATATCAGTGTTACTTGTTACTATATGAAGCCAGTCAAAATTCCAGCTTAGACAGGGAGAGACACCCCAAGTCCCACCCCTATAGGAGGAGCTATTGATAACTGGCAGCTAGTGAGGAAAGAAAGTCTATTTCCTTTGGGAATGTAGCAAGTGGTTGGTTACTCATGCCCAAGTGGATGGCTTCACCACCACAATGGGCAGAGCTAATTGGATTCAGAGCATTATTAATAACAAAATAATACATTATAAAAAGGGAATTAATCTGGGAGTGAGTTGGGATAAAAGATACTAGAGAGAGAGAGAGGTAGTTGTAATGGCTATGATTATAATGAAGGAATTTGTCAATTATGTTCCTAACAATTAAAATCAAACAGCTGAGTTGGGGGTAGCTTTTACCTTCTTGTTTTGATTTATTCATTCTGTTAGAGTCCATTAATATATTTTAAAATTAAATTGGTATTAAGAAAGATTTAGAGTAAAAACATTGAATCATTCTGGATTTAAAAAAATATACATTCCAATTGAACTGTTTTTATTTATCTTATTTTTATAGCTGTATTGAATTCTCTACAGCTGTATTAAATCTGAGAACTTGATACATGTATTTTGATCATATTCACCCCTATTTCTCCTGCTAAGTCCTCTCAGATGCACTCCTACTTCCGATTACACTCAACTTTGTGTCCACCTTTTTTAAAAGTAAGTCATTGTATCTAATTTGTCTCTATGTATACCTGAGTGAGGGCTTGTCCGCTGGATCATGGTTGACCTTCCAGGAGCTACAAAAGGAATATTTAATTAAATTTGACTTTAATTAAAATTGATCAGTTCTTCAGATCTGATGCAAAATGTTCCATTAGTAGAGATCCATGCTTTAAAAGAAATCTTATTATTTGAATGGTCATTATTTAGAACAGACTTAATGATTACTAAGCTTAAAGTGATAGAAAAGTATGCTTTGTCTGCTTGTGTAAATTCTTTATTATTCCTGGATGAGGTAAGTCGTCATGCATTCAACAGCTCAGAGACCCCTTGAGATAAACATGGGTACCTTGTGGGGAAGTTGGCCACCTGTTCATCCTATATTTGAGCCAGTATTTGCCTGCAGAGATTCAGAGTTGCCATCTCTATGTATGTATGTATCCCAAATGTGTGACTTACTTATCTCCCAATCCTAATGTGCACTCCCCACTGCGCCAAACTGAGCATCTGCGTCATGTATCCATTAACTCATCTTAAGATAGCCTGAAGTCCAGGCATTTGTTCAGAGTCATTGACTTTTGTGTAGGACAACTTTACACAGTCACTTCAGCTCCAGGCACAGCAGGGTTTATTGATATATGTCCCAGATAAAAAGGTGATTCATCATCATTTACAAAAAGGTGCTACTATAATTTTATATGGATATACTTGTGATATCATCAAACTTAATATTATCTAATCCATTCATACTTTAATTAATAATAATATATCTATTATACTACATAATAGTGTATCTAATCCATTGAGAAATGACATGACTTTACCTGTTTTGAGATTACCTTTTGGATTTTAAAGCTTCAAGAGAAAGATGCATTTTATCTGTTGAAACAGTTTTGGACTCTTCACTCTACTTACTTTACAGCTATCATTTGAATGTATTGTTTTGAAGGTGAATTAATTAAGTACAGTGTATGCATATATTAATTGCACACAAATGTTTGACTTCAGTATGAGATTTTCATGCATGTGTACATTGCGATCATATACATTCCTCTCTTGTCTCCTTTCCTTTATGGCTGATCCCTCTCCTTTAGTCCCCTTCTACTTTCACATCAGTGATTCAGTTTTCTTGATCTTATCATCCATTCTCCCTCCATTGTTATTTACACCTTGCTTTCAGCCTATCTGAGTCCAGCTCTTCATGTATGCAAACAATTCCTCATATACTCTCTTCTTGCTTGCCCTCGAAGAAGCCCTTAATCTAATTATTGATCCAAACACAGTACTTAAATGTCAAACGTTGTTTGGGTAATTTGGAGCTAAAATCTGTTTGCCATAAAAATTCCATTAATCTTTTACTGTCCTTTATGGGTATCTATAGAGGAAGTAAATGAACATCATTTGTTAACAAAAATTGATAAACATTTCTCTTGCTTCCTATTAATTCCAATAACCATGTGACATTTCTCTTGCTGGTTTTTATATTTTTCTGAAACAGGTTCTCATTGTTCAGGCTAACCTGGAACTCACTAAGTAGCCCAGGCTGACCTTACACTTACGGGAATCCTCTTGCCTTAGCCTCCCAGAGTGCTGGAATTATTGGGATATGCTACCGTACTTGACTGTGACATATTTTAAATTAAAATTTGATGAGGATTTTTAATATGTATCTCCTACATAATATGTATTTTGATTTCTATTATATATAACATAATACGTAATATATATGAGAACATTCAGGTAGTTTTACTCCTAGAAAATGCCAAATTCTGGGCAGGTGGGGATTGCAATGGGAGGGATCAGCTGGAGTTGGGGAGGAGTTGGAGAGAAAGAGAGTTCAGGGAGAGTACAGGGGCATTTGGGGGGTGATGCAAAAACCTAGTGTAGTGGAAACTTCCTGAAATCTATAAGGTTGACCCTAGAGAGGACTCCTAGTCATGAAGGATATGGAACCTCAAACCAGCCATCTTCTGTAACCAGGCAGGGCTTCCAGTGGTGAGACTGGGATACCAGCCCAGTCACAGGGCCTTTTGACTTACAATATGTCCTGCCTGTAGGAAGTGCTTGGGCTATGGTGAGGCACAGCTAGTGGGAGTGGCTAACAAGTAACTAGTCCGCCTTACTGCCTATGGCTGAATAGCCCAGACACCTGGGGTGGAAAGTAACATGACTGTGAAAACAAAACAAAATAAAACAAGAAATAAAGAAAATCACTGAAATGATTCCTATGATTGTGCTGTGCTCATAGATCAGTGCCTAATAGTCATCAGAGAGGTTTCCTCCAGCAGCTGATGGGAGCAGATGCAGTGATTCACAGACAAACATTAGGCAGAAGGAGAGCCTAAATTGGAGATCTCCACTGGGTCTCTCAAATCGGAGGTCAGGGACCCCTGGAAAGAAGGAGAGAGGGGATTGTAGGAGCCAGATATGTCTGAGGACTCTAGGAGAACACTGCCCATGGAATTACCCAAGCAGGGCTCATAGGGGCTCACAGAGACTGGACAGGCAATCATGGAGGCTGCATGGGTCTGTGCGAGGTCCTCTGTGTGCATGCTTTGGATGTTAGCTTGGTACTTTTCTGGGATTCTGAGCAGATGTCTCTGACTCTTTTGCCTGCCCTTGGGACACTTCCTCCTGCTAAGTTGTGTTGTCCAGACTTGATGTGAGGGTTTTTGCCTAGTCTTATTGTATCTTGTTTACCATGTTCAGCTGATGTCCCTGAGAGGTCTGCTCTTTTCTGAAGGGAAATGTAGGGGAGTGGATATCAGGAAGAGGGGAAGTGTCTGTATATGTGGTGGGGGGTCTGGGAGGAATGGAGAGTGGGGAAATTGTGGTCGAGATGCACTGTATGAAAAGCAAGAACATTTTAATTAAGTAAAAAGAAAGAAAAAGGGGGGGGGGAAGAAGGAAGGAAGGAAGGAAGGAAGGAAGGAAGGAAGGAAGGAAGGAAGGAAGGAAGAAAACATCCAGTTCGAAGGAAACATGCTAGGTTTCAGCAAGTATGTGCAACCAAACTGAGGATGTAGTTGTTGCTGTCATTCGGATTTGACCAAGTTCCCAAACTATAGTTCCTCTTCCTACCAGTGATGATTCCAAATGTTGTCTATCTTAGGAATCAGAAACACAACAAAGAAAATCTGGTGTCAGGCCACAATCTGCTGAATTTACTTCCCAAAGAAGGACCATTTCATAATGGTCCTGGGCTATGCAGGTATCTGAGAGAAGGGTGGCTTGATAGAGGAAAAGAAGTTTCATTTGGAGTCTTTCTACAGGTGTTGATTTAAATCACAGTCATTAACCAAGGGGGTTGACCACAAGTATAACTGAATTAATTCTTACTTCTTTGGTGTAGCATGGTGATTCATTTACGCTTCTGCTATAGCTTACTTTACACTGTGGTTGTTGTAATCCTTTTCTCTCTCTATGATGAATTGTGTGCCCATGCCAGGCACCTCTCTGATCAAAGCTGCAGCCAGTTATTCACACTGACATGATTTCCAGGACCACACTATAACTATGTAAACTTGAGGCTTTTTTTTTTTTTACTTCCAAGTTTCCATTCAAATTAGCAACAGCATCTCTTCCTTGAGAACACAAACTAGTGGTAAAAGTAACAGACTCTTTTCCAAATTCAAATTTATCAAATGTCCATGGACTTACAATAAGATAGTACATTCATAGTTACTACAAAGAACAATAAGTGATTATATATATATATATGTATATATATATATGAATGATTATTTTAGAATTCTTTCATTAGTATGCTGATATATTATATATAAATAGTTTTATTGTTATCTTGAGATTTTACTTTCATTATTAGTAAAGCAGATTTAGTAGTCAAGGATCTTCCAATTGCCAAAATGACTGATTCTGTGAGAGTGGTCCTTATTGTGACAGTGCAGACTGCCCCTTTCCAAGAAAATGATCCAACAGAAAGAGTGTCCTTATTTCATATGAAAAACAAAGACAGTAAGACCTTGGTGGAAAATGTGCTGTCCATTAAGACATAAATTGATCCTATTTAACAAATCTTGGTGCATTTAAGCAACTTAATGGGGGATAAGGAAATGGCTCAGCTGTTGAAGCACTTGCCATTTAAAGCAGAAGGACAAGAATTAAGATCTCCAAAACCCATATAAATGCCAGGCAGGTGTCATGTCTCTCCTGTAATCTAGCCTTTGATGGTAGAAATGGAGACCCCTAAGCAAGCAGGCTAAAAAGACAAGTCATATGGACAAAATCTGTGTTTCAGTGTGCGATTCTATATCAATGAATAAGGGGGGGAGGTGTGAGTTAAGGGAGATTTCCAATAGCAACCTTGGACCCTCACACACATATGCAAACACACACACACACACACACACACACACACACACACACATCACATACTCATACACATGAAAAAAAATAATAATTAAGATAATGGGAAAATGACTTTCCTTTTTACTGAATTTGATTCTGAGAACGTTTTCAGGGCTCCTATCATGGAGACATAAACTCTCATTATGAAGGCTCTCATACATTTCGCAGGACTCCACAGAGGGGTAACCAGTCATTGGACTGCTGTAGCAGAGTGGGTCAGGTTTGGAAAGGTGTATATGCCTTAAAGTGAGCCTTACTTCTAATGGAAACCATATACCACGGATGGATGAATTCTAATAAATCTGCTCATTTTACATTTATGAACTTCCCAACAATTCAGAATATTTATTTTGCCTTGATTTTTTATTTTCTGGAGTCACAAACACTGAGATTGAAAACAGTTGAGGGAAAACCTGTTTCTAAGATTCTTTTCAATTTGCTTCTGTGGCAATTTAGTCAAGCAACCTGCTTGGAAATAATCTATTTGCAGAACATAGGTGGGGAAAAAAGCTGCCACATTATATAATTCACTGAGCAGGTTTTGGCTCCCACTCTGCCAATCCATCTTAAATAGTGGCTAGTGCTCTGCATCTTGCCATACATATGATCAAGTAATTTAGCAGAAAAAGCGAAAAGCCCTGCAACTTGGCATCCTCGTGGACATTTATCTTTGAGAAAACCGAATGGAGCCAACTTTTTCCAGAGTTTAATAGCAAAGCTGTCACATTTTACATAAATGAGTATTGAAGTCCGTTGGCGAATGAGAAGGGGGTGGGGATCAGGGGAGTGGAGGAGGAGGGACTGCTGACTGGACTCTTTTCAAAGTGTCTCCAGCTTTTAGGGGAGGAGCCAGATGCTTTGCTTGGCAGGAGAGACGAAGTAGTTAAAATGATTACTAGCTAGGGGTTGGAACCCCAGGCTTCGAGTGTATATAAGACGGTGGGGCCAGCGCAGATCGGCTGTTGCTGCTGATGCTGTAGCCAGGACCAGGGCACACCGGCTCAGCCCCTTAGACGCTGAAACCTGAAAAGAAAGCAAAGGCGGCTGCTTAGGTCTGCGCTGGGGCTCCTGGTTCACCTTTGCAACAGAAACAGACACGGAACCCCTAACCCTGTCCCCTGTCCCCAGAGAGAGACCCGCAGTCTCCTGTGCTCCAGCCCAGTGCCGCACGGGACAGCCTGACAGCAGGATTCCCCGCTGAATGCGATGCTTTCAGTGATCCTAGCTCCTGCCTTGGGAAGGAGGGCATAGAACTCAGCGGGAAAGCAAGGAGGCTGTTGGGGTTAGTGCCTACTGACTGCTGTGCTGCGGGAGGATATCGCCTTTGCTCCGTTGGACACCTGCTGCGGAAGCCTAGCCACCATGATCCGTGTGGCCTCGCTGCTGCTGGGAGCTGCGCTGCTCTGCGGCTATGGAGCCTTGGCCCGACGGGTGGTCAGCGGTGAGTCGGGACCTGGTTACTGTCGGTCTGGCAGAAAACTAGGGACCTGGGACTCTGGGGCACTGCGGGGCAGTCTGCACTGGAGTGGGGACTCCTCAGAGAGTTGGAAATCTGTACTGAGAAGAGAGTCAAGGAAGATGGTGAAAAACGTGTTATCCTTTCTTTTCATCCGCTCCCTGAAAGACAGAAAAGTTTCTTTCTTTTTTTCCCCTTCTTTCTCTCTTTCTTTCTTTCTTTCTTTCTTTCTTTCTTTCTTTCTTTCTTTCTTTCTTTCTTTCTTTCTTTCTTTCTTTCTTTCTTTCTTTCTTTCTTTCTTTTTCTTTCTTTCTTTTTCTTTCTTTCTTTCTTTCTTTCTTTCTTTCTTTCTTTCTTTCTTTCTTTCTTTCTTTCTTTCTTTCTTTCTTTCTTTCTCTCTCTCTCTTCTCTCTCTCTCTCTCTCTTTCTCTCTCTTCTCTTTCTTTCTTCTCCTACCCCCCACCTCCTCGGAACAAGCTCTCTAGCTAAATCCATAGTAGCATAGTCTCTTGCAGGCATGATTTTCCACTTGAAAGAGAGTAGATCACAGGCAGGCAGGGTTGGGCACCTACAAAAGGGGTGTGGTAGAGCTAGACAGAGCATGGAGACTAAAGAGCTGCAGCATGAATGCCACCTCCTGTTGGTCTGGCTACAGGCCTGCTAGAGTGATCACTAGGATAGTTTCTGTGATCAGCCCAGTTCAGATGTCTTGCTCTGTAGCCTTTGTTCTCAGAAGGACTGGCAAAGAACAGCAGACAGGCATGGCACTGCCGCCTTTCTTTTTGCACACTTCATTCCAAGTCAGACAATTCAGGAAAGTCATGTGGAGTTGGATTGAGGTTGGTGTAATGTGTACTTGGTAATGTATTTGGTTCTGTGTATACAGCAGGTGCACAATTAAGTCTCTCAATCAGTCAAAGGGAAATAGGTCAAAATTATCAAGCTTCTTAGCTTTGTGTCTGATTTTTGTTTTCAGTATCCATTGTATAATAATTAACAATTCGTGTCATATGCACCTTCCCATAGTTTGGGGGACGTCTCCTAAGGCTATAGACTCTTCAATGACTTAGGCGAATGTGAACAAGCACTGCATTCGACAGCTGAACAGTTACACATAAAGCTCTTGCTATGCTCATCAAACTGTTGCAACGAGTTTGTTGAATGTGGGAGACCTGCTTTAAGGGTCTTTGCTTCTAACGTAAAAGGCAGATGTAGTCTCCTGAATGCTTTTTCATCTGTACAACAGGTGTCACTGATAAAGAGATAGACATGAGATTGAAGCAACTTAATGAGCTTAGAGATCTGACATATGAAGACCTTTAGGATTTAACACATGAAGCCTGCCTTCGACCTTCTCATCAGCAATTCATTTATTTCACTCAGTCAGATACAATTCTTAAATGTACAGTTAACCTGTCAGTCTCCAGTAGTTTTTCACAGGATGCTCAGAGCCTATGAGTTTGAGTACTTTCCTCACTAATTTAGCAGAAATAAAGAATTGCATGGAGATCTATCCAGTGGAACCAACTATGTGTTTCACTACCTTGATTTATGATAATTTTTCGTGTAAATAATTGAATGGCAAGAGACTATGTTTTGAACATATGGCACTAAAAAAATCCAAAAGTATTTTACTAATTTAAATAATGTTCTTTTGTTGTGTTCTTATTTATATGTCTTAAATTTCCAAAGCTGGGCAATATCCAGGACAGAAACTAGAACTCAAGTACTTCGTTGATGAAAAGTTTAGTGTTCATTATACTTCTACACAAATTATTCCAAACCTCTGGCTATGTTTTCCTTTTGCAAGTCCTAGGCATCATGAAGGTGACATCTGGAAAATTTCTGAGTAACTGGGCATGATTTATTTGATTTAGCAGAAATGATGATGTTTACTTGAGATTAGAACAATTACTTAGTTATGTTTTCTTATGAATAATTCAATTGTCTTCACATTGAAATCTATATATAAATTGATTTATGAATCATAGGCTTTGATAAATTCTAGCCATGATGGGCTGAGCAGAGAGCAGCTTAAAATCTGTTATTTTTATAGCAATATTTCCTAACATGCCCACTGTTGGTCTGTTGAATACTCATTCTGAATGGTGTAGCAACCATTTCATGCCACTAGGGAACAGTTACCCAGTTCTTCTCAAGTGTCGAAGAGAACTGAGACAGCGTCTCTGCTTTCCACTATTTGCAACATACTTAGAACACATGGAAAAGAGTTTCTATTTATTTAATTTCAGGACAACAATTTATAATTTTTTATAATAATCACTTTTCCTCCATACCCAGTTGGTGGGCTTCAGACTTACCAACTATACCCCTCAAAGACAGACACCAACAAACTGAATATACAGACATGTTTTTCATGTTTCAAAACATTCAGCAAGATACATTCTAAGACTTTTAAACACATCATTTTAAGGTGAAATATTTTAGGAATAAACATTTCCAGCAACTTCACCATCAGCTGAACTACATAAGATTTATAGCTTCTGATATAATAAGACAATACACAGAACACACAGAGGACTATGATAATAATCGTCTCAATGCATTTACTGAATTTGTGATTCATACTGGGAAACTAATTTGAGGATCTGAATTGTCTGGTGATTTCTTACTCCGCACTACACAGCAGATGTGTAGAGGACATCTGTTGCATCTCTTTAATCACTCAATTCAGAAAGTCACTAGCTGGTAATGCTATTTTTCTTCTGACAAATTTTAAGATTTTTCCTTATGGTGTAATATGAAAAGAAGGGATTAAAAATTTAGGTCTCCAGTTTGACAGTTTGAGAGGATGTGTTTGGAAAGTAAGTGACATTTTAAAAACATTTAAAATATTTTAATGAAATGATTCTTTGTTTGTTTCTTCTTTTAGAGCTTGGAGCACTAGTCCCCAACATCCTCATGCTGCAATGTGACATTAACCATATTCCAAGGCACCACTCATACATCTCCAGAACTCTTTTATATGTAAAATTTTAATTCTACTACAACTGAGATATACTTTACCTTAGAGACTAAATGTAAACACATCTTTAGAAACAATGGTATTGTGACTGCTACTGACCTCCCCTCAGCAATTCATGTGCTTCATGGAGTCAGATACACTTCTTAAATGTTCAATTAACCAATTAATCTCCACTGACTTTTCCCAGAATGTTCAGGTTCTGTAGCTCTAAATACTTTTTCTCCATAATTTAGCAGAGAATAAAAAGCTCACTGTAAAAATATAGCTAGTGGAACCAATTATATGCAGACGTCTCTTTTTATCATGTAGAAACCTTCAAACATTGCATAAATGACCAGTAAGTAGCTTTAAAAGGTAATTTAATAGCAAGGAAGAAGGAAAATAGAAGCGAAACTGCAGAGCATATCTCAGATTAGAGAACAATTCCATGACATCATCAAGGCAAAAATGATGACAGTGCAAGTTGCAAAGATGCAATTACTTTAAGTATGTCTTGGGCAAGAAGGGAGCAAATTAATCTTATTACTAGGCATTTAATAAACTACCCATTTATCACAGGCATTATTCCTTAGTGACTGTTCATCATTATCATATGGTGGCAATATCTGTACATTAATGCTAGAAAAGCCTCTGTAAATTATAAGGGGCTCTAAAGGGGAAATCCTGCTGATGCTTCACTAATAATTTTTACTATTTACAACTCTCTTCTGTTTTAGATCTTCACATATAGGTACATTCATACAGATTCATATGAGGTCAACTTTTAAAACTGTTTTAAAGTAGTGTTGAAGGTGTAGCACATCACAGTATTCTGAATACAGTGATAATCTTTGTATTTGAGACAACATTCCATCTATACCTTAGCTGTTTTATTGAGAAAATAAAAGGGCAGATAAGGCATCATGTATATACATGTCATATATATATATATATATATATATATATATATATATATATACACACACACACACACACACACACACACACACACACACACACACACAGGATAGAGATGTCATCAAATTGACTCCAATATAATTACAAAGCATGGAAATCCATGCTTAGAAACAAGTTCCCAATACACATTTTTTGTGCTTATATCAGCCTCCCAGCAATCAATAACCAACCAATGGCTCTTAGATCAAAATCTCTTACACAGAATAGATTCATGGCATGTACATTTATCAGTCCCTTTGTTTATAAAGTTCTATTGCTTGAGCCACAAATGGAGAAGCACAGATATCATGGAAAATGGGCAGAAGAATCAGCCAGCCTGGTTCCAAAGTTGTGTTTGGCTATTATGAGCTTTATGAATATGGGCAAATTATTAAACTATCTTTATGTCTCTCTTCCTTATTTTAATGATGGGATGAGAAAGTCCACATTGAGCAGTGGTTGGGAGGATTAAATGGCCTTTAATTCAGTTTGAGCCTTGTGCATGTGGAGAATGTAGGAGGAAGGGCTTAGCTTGATAAGCCCTGTGTCTAGAATTGAGCTTTCTAGAGTCAAAATCAACTCTTATAGTTGAACAGCTTGTAAGGAAGAACTCTTAGTCATACATCAAGAGATTTAATTTTCCCACTTCTTCTAAAGGTGTGAATTGTACTGAATGTAAGTTCTCATATTTCAAATTATTGATCAATAGTAGATAATTATTATCATAGCTCTATGAAACATATAGGCTCTGTCAATTTTTAAGGAACACAAATGACCAGGAAAGTTTTGCTCATTTAAATTGCCTTCGGTTCTGCTGTTTTCTTCTTTTTGATTGGCCACTTGAACTCCCAAGTCACGTTATTGCCTGCTTTTCCATTCATAACCATAATATCTATTTTAAATACAAGGATTTAAAATTTGAGGTCATCCCCTGCTCAGAAGACTTGTGGTGTTTCTCAGAGGGATAAGTTAGGAGGACCGCTGCCACCACCATATCTGAGGTGACCCAAGACTGCAGATTTGTTTTTCTTAGTGTAAGAGAATTGATTCCAGCTGTAGTATACTCTGCAATTAAATGAATTATAAACTTCATCTTGCATAAAAAGTTAATTTTAGTAAAATTGACTTACCTTCAAAGGAATAAACTTAAGAAATTGGTGAACTTTTGAGTACTGCAAACAGAACACTTAGAATAAATAGCATTCTCTTTTAGTTCAAGATAGTTGATTTTATTCCAGAGATCATGCAACCTATATATTGTGATAACACCACTTGTTTTAGTGTGTTTTGAGGGGGATGGAAAGAATTGAGGTAAAGGTTAATTCCTTCAATTCTAGTAAAGTATCTTCAGATTTGCCAATATTGTTTAGGTTAGATTTATCATATTATCCATTTTTTAAATTTTTCCTGTTTTGTTTTTACCAATTTAGGATGAATCATAACTTAATAAAATAAATTTATAATATGTTGTCTATGTTTTTATTGAACAACACAACACGATCTATATGTAATGCTTATTTAATGTTGGTTATGTTTTATTACAGTAAGAGGAATAAGAAAAAAATTGACAACTTCATTACTGCAGCACATTCTACAATAAATAAAGTGAAACCAAATTATTGTTTCTATTCAAGAAGAAGAAAACCGCCATAACTTTCTGAGTTTACATTTGCTTTTATATCATTGCCAAAAACAGTTTCAAATTTTGCCAACATTTAAAATCTTTCATAGCTGTGAAAAACCAAAATACTTATTTATGGAAATAACAATAGAATCTTAGTTGTGACAATGATAGGAATGTTTAATAGTCATTACTGATAATTCTCTGTAAATCAAAGTTCATATCTAGGAATATGGTTCAATGTGTGTCCCTGTATGAAAAAGTCTAATGGGGTGAATATTTCTATAATTCTATATAAATTCACTTGACATAACTTAAATATTTAAATAATTCTTAGGCTGAAGAGACTAGCTATAGGTGCACATCTAAACATTTTCATAAAAATAAATACTCAAAGCTATCTTGGATTTCTATTTTATTATTGTTTCTAGACTCTGGAGTGGAAGATCTTTTATCTAAAAGTTAAAGTAATTTTTAACTAGAAATTCTGGATTGAGGCTTCTTTATAGTTAACCAGTATGCATACACCCTTATAATAGCATAGACCACTATATAATTTACAGAAAATTTGCCTCTCCCATAGAATATAAATGTGAAAGATTTTATTTAAATGTGATATTTAAAAGTAAAAGACAGGAAAAGTTTCATGTGGTCAACCAGTGTGGGAAGGGAGACCATCATAATTGTTCTCTAGGAAGGGAAGCTTTTCTGGGAGTGGGAAAGTCACATCAGAAGATCTGTATTAGCAGAACTTGTCTGGGAATTAGGGCAACATTTGTTTCCCAGCTGTTTGAGTTCCACTGTGATAGCAGCCAAATGGGATCAGCTGAAGTGCAGCAGCAAGCTCAGTAGCTCTAGCTCCTGCTCATTTTGCCACAGCTTGGACCAAATGTGTGCAGGAAGGTAGGAATCAGCAGTGAAGTAGAATGATATGTAAAGACATTCACCCCATCAGCATTAACTGATTCTATATAAGCCATAATAATTGTGCAGTGTGTCTATAATTTCTTGGAAACTGCTTTGCTCTCCCTGACCTAGTAGTGGCTTTTTCGTTCAAATATGAAGACTCAGCTCATACTAATTCAATGTCCTTTGAGGTTAACATATCTATTCATCTGACAAAAGGCTTCTACCTGAATCTCTTCAAGAGCCCTTTTTGTGCAGCCATCATCATCCCTGCTCCTTTGTTGAGATCTGGACTACTCCATGTATCTGGAAAGATTGCCTGGTATGGAGTGCCAAGGCTGGGAATTGTATCAGGACCAATGTAGCACTAGTTGTGAATTATTTAAAATGTAACTCCTTGTGTAAGCATCATTATTTATTTTTTATAATATAGCACAATAATATTAAGAACTTTTACATCATACTTAAGAGTCCTCCTATGCATTTCTTTTATGAGTGAATTTCAATCACATTTTATGTCTCCCACATGTATAAAGCAGAGATGCACTTGTATCTGAATATATCAAAGATAATGAGTAATGAATTTTAGCTCATTAATCTTACCCAGGCAGCTTCTGAAGGTGTCCTGGTATTGTTACATATAAATATACTTTACTCACCGAAACATCCTGCTATTCTGTTTTTATTTCTATTATGATCTTGTAAAGCAATATTTTTTAAAAAGTTATATTTAAAATTGCTAGAGTGAAATGCAAGTCTAAATGTCTTAGGGGTGAAAATTGGGAACTTGAAAACTCAAGGGACTGTAGCTAAGATATATTTGGAAACTTAGAAATATGTAAAGGATGTGCTAGATGAAAATAGGATGAGAGCTTGCTTTTTAAATATAATAATAAAAAATACTGGCTTGTAAAACTTGTTGGTATCTTATAAGAAACAACTTTTTAAACAATGAGATAATCACAAAACCTAATAATAAATAAGGATTAATTTTAAAAATTCTGTATGATTTGTATTAGAACTAAGCCTTGGAATTTTCATTGCCAACTGTCAATGATTGTTTCAGACTTATTTGTCCCATTAATACCTCTTTAGCTCATTTTCCGTGGTTATTTCTACTGATATGTTAATCTTTGTTGTAGTTAATTTAGCCTGTATATTAATTTGTTTGCACTTTCAATGTGCAACTCCTGAGTTCAGATCCAACTTAGCTGGATTGTTTGGACTGCTGAAATACTTACTTTATATTTTGAGCTTTTGTTAGGCTCCTGAATGCTTATCACTTAAATACTGTTGTGAGGTCTGTGGTCTTCTGTCAATTTCTGTTCCTTCCTGCCTTGAGTGTCATTCTGGATTACAAATTGCAGTTTCAGGGGCTGAGGGAATTCAGGGAGTGATTGTGTGATACACTTGCTCAGCATGGCAGCCTATAATTAAGAGCACAAAGTGTAAATGCTTCATTTCTCACAATATGTAAGCATGAGCCCCCTTTCTACAGCTGATAACTTTCGCGCGGGCTACAAAATTGAATTCACAATGTAAGAGGATGTCAAACATCTCATATGGGTACTGGGGATGAAAATACTGGCCCACAGGCTTACACAGCAATCACTCTACCCATTAAGCATCACCAAAGTTCCACCACTTATAGAAATTGAAAGTAAGAGTCTAGAAAAGCAATCTTTACAGTATTATTGGATGAGAAAGCACTCTTTAAAATACTTTTGTTAATTCTTTGAGAATTTCATACAGTGTGTTTTGATCAGATTCAACCCAGCTTTACCCCTACACTCCTGCCAGATCTGCCACCACCACACTATCCCTTCTCAACTTCATGGCTTCCTATTTTTAAAGTTGATAACTCATCAATTCTGATATGTGCTGTTCATATACTTCTTAGTGTGGGGTCATCCACTCAAACATGTTTGACCTACCAGAAGCGTCACCCTTAAAGAAAACTGACTCTCCTTCCCCAAGAAACAATCAATTGTCAATAGTTTCTTAGAGGTGGGGCCTCATGAGACTTTCCCCACTTCTGTGATAAAATGCTGACTCACTTGATCCTGAGCAGATCTTTCGTGGGCAAGTACAACTGCTATGACTTCATGAGTATGGTGGCCTTTTCATGTTTATTAGACACTGTTTTGCTCTGGTACTCTCCAACCTTTGGGCTTTACATTCTTTCTAGACCTTTTTCCATGATGGTACCTAAGCCATGGGTAGGAGAGTCTGATATAGATGTCCTGTTTCTGGCTGAGCATTATGTAGTCACTCATTCTTTGCATTTTGTCTTTGCATTGTGAGTTGCTGTGATCACCACCATCCACTGCACAAAGAAACTTCTCTGATAAGATCCGAGAGCTGCACTAATCTATGGGTAGAGAGATATGAATTTAGAGGGGAGCTTGATGATATGTCCACTAACCAAAATTAATAGGTTAGTAGTAGGTTCATTTCTGTGGCCTGTGAGCTCCCCAATCATTACTTCTTGACCAGATTTGCAGTACCAGGTATGTTTCCTCCTGAGGAGGCAGGGCTTAAGTCCGATCAGTAAATAGTTGTTCACTCCCATAACTGCCATGCTATTATTGCATCCATAACATATCTTGGAGAAAAGCATTCTTGATAGTGTTTTCTGGTTTAAATAGTTCTTTTATTGTGATTAACAACAAAATCATGAACAGAGACCTCACAGTCAGTTTATCTATATCTTGTTTTAGGTCAAAAGGTGTGTTTCGCAGATGTAAAACATCCCTGCTACAAAATGGCCTACTTCCATGAATTGTCTAGCCGAGTGAGCTTCCAGGAAGCACGCCTGGCTTGTGAAAGTGAAGGAGGTGTCCTCCTTAGTCTTGAGAATGAAGCTGAACAGAAGTTAATAGAGAGCATGTTGCAGAACCTGACAAAACCTGGTATAGGGATTTCAGATGGTGACTTCTGGATAGGACTTTGGAGAAGTGGAGATGGCCAAACATCTGGTGCCTGCCCAGATCTCTACCAGTGGTCTGATGGAAGCAGCTCACAGTTCCGGTAAGCTGTGATGGATCCTGAAGTGTTTACTGGTGCCCTGAAGGAGTCAAAAGGGCAAAGAAAAGCTCTTATACCTTGAAGCACACAGACCACACGTTGATGTGTCCCCATGGCTCTCTATTTATAGGAACTGGTACACCGATGAACCTTCTTGTGGAAGCGAAAAGTGTGTTGTCATGTATCATCAACCAACTGCCAATCCTGGCCTAGGAGGTCCCTACCTTTACCAGTGGAATGATGACAGATGCAACATGAAGCACAATTACATCTGCAAATATGAACCAGGTAAGAGACATCCATAGGTATAGTAGATTTTCTGCATGCTTATTCATATTGGGCTTTATCTTTAAGGTTTCTGGCCTTTCTCTCCTATTCCTTTGAAAGAGGAATTACGTCACAGCTTGCCCTGCTAATGTACTGAAGCACATTGTTTGCAGTAGTGCAAACCTCCCAGTGGGCTGAATAAAAGGGAATGAGTAGAAACATTTATTGGGAGAGGTGTTTCCAAGTGAAAATACCATTATAAAACAAGTACCAAATTATGCTGTTGCAATCATACTTTGTAAATGACAAATGTCCATGTGAAAATATATTAAGAACTGGTGAGACTGGGTGGAAATTAAGTATAGGATACCAAAGTGCCTATAGACTTACACACTTCTGAATAATAGTTCCTTGGTTTATTTCTGCTGAGTTTAGGGGAGAGAAGCAGCTTGGTGCATTACACATTAGTTCACCATGACATAACATAATGTTTTCCAAGTGGTCCTTTACCTGAGTATAACTCCTGGCTTCATAGCTAAAAAGAGTAAGGTCACATTACACATTCTTCTTCTCATTTGTATCCTTTGAAAAATGCCACTTTTGTCAGTTTTCTTTTGAAATATTCAGTTACTTGGCATGCACAGCAACTGGGAAAATTACCTTGACCTAAGAAACATTAGTGCAGCTACCAGCTGAATGTATCAAAATTGAGTTACTTTAATAAGACACTTCAATTGAATTGGGATTTGGACTGAAAGAACTAATCAAAGATGTGCAAACTTGTAATTTTGATCATCTTAGACACTCAAGTTTGAAACTTAAGCCTTGATATATTTATTTTTCTGCTTTTCTCTATAATGTTGGGAAGTTAAAAATTTTAACTTTTCTGAAGGATTGTCAGCATGACCTCATAATATGTGCCCATAGAAGGTAATTATAACCAAGTACCAATGTTCTTATTATTCTCTTGAAATTACACAATTTATTTTCTCATAAAGCACAAGGGATTATTTGGATTAAATTTACCCTTCTCTTATGTTTATCCTGCTCTTGAGTATATTAGCCAACTTTTTATATCCCTGGTGAGTTTATTCTTTGCCCTTGGTTACTAAACCTGTCATTACATGCCTAGAAGCTTTTGCAAGCTAAGTCAGTTATTCATTTATATTCTTCTCTACTGTGTCTTAGAGAAATGTAAAGTTAAGAGTCTGTAATCTTTAACTTTGCTGAAGCACTTGACATTTATTGATGAAAGAGTTAAAGAAATGAGTGTAGCTAGGTTATATATATATATATATATATATATATATATATATATATATTCTCTTGATTAGTTTAAAACTTATTATTTAATTTAGATTTCTACTCTTATATATTGTCTAGTAGCACAGCCAACAATGTTGAAAATGGCAAAAAATTACTTTCATTATTCAAAATGGGATAATTCAATTTTAAGTTTTTCTCTCCTCTACTAAAACACACACACACACACACACACCCACATATGTATATATATATATATATATAGAGAGAGAGAGAGAGAGATATCAATGGATATAATGTTTGTGTTAAGTTTGTATTTTGGGGATGGTGAAATGGTCAGTAGAGAAAGACATTTGTTGCTAAGATTGAAAA
The DNA here is from genome assembly GCA_026225945.1 of Cricetomys ansorgei. NCBI lineage: Eukaryota > Metazoa > Chordata > Mammalia > Rodentia > Nesomyidae > Cricetomys > Cricetomys ansorgei. Next base: position 22,885,444 of record JAMJFZ010000199.1, read on the forward strand.
CTAAATTCAATCCCAGGGATTTACATTGTGAAAGGAGAAAATGTACTCTGTCAAGTTGTCTACTGGCCTCCAAATGCATACCATGGCACTCATGTCCCTGATTACACACAACATAGATGTTACTTTAAAATTTTAAAAATTAAAATTGCCTTATGCACTTTTGTTTTAGATAAAATAGCCCATATAGAATTAAGTTGCTAGATTCTTTTTTTTACTTATTTAGTAATTGCATTAAAGTTTGTTAAAAATGTTTTTAGTGTAGTTGGTTTGCTGACGAATTGCGTGTCTTTATAAATTGTTCCAAAACATTGGTTGACCACTTGCATTCATATAATAATGAAATTCTATAGAAGAATAACTATAGATTAGGAATCTATTAAAGCATCAGTGCAATTTAAAATATATACAAATAGTACTACAGGATGATGGGTAGTTAAACTACTAGTGAATCAAGACTGTAGAATAATATAAGTAGTAAACATTTTAAAAAATATTTTTGAATTCCAAAAGACTAAAAAAAATGTTGTAATCTTTTGTCCATAAAATGACAAAAGTAAGCAAGAAAAAGGATTCATAGCTTTTGTTTTTTTTGTTTTTTGTTTTTGTTTTTGAGGCAGGATTTTACTCTCTGGCCCAGGCTGGCCAGAAACTCAAGATATCACTCAGGCTAGCTTCAAATTCAATGTTAACCACCTGTCATAAACAAAAGGATTTTATATGCTCATAGAGGAAAACTACAGTTTATTACCTGCCCCAGAAGAGCTTTATTAAGGAAGAAACCATTACAGATCCCATCCATAATGGGGCTCCAGAAGAATGATATGCTTTATGCTACTCCAGTTCCCAAAGAAAAACTCCATTCAGAGTGAAACATTATGGACTCCGTCATAGAAGTTCTGAAAGGAAAGTGCCTTCAATTCCCTTGACTTCCTGAGTATTGAGAGAGTTATAGCTTGTACCATAGGAAGCAAGCAAGCTAAAGACCTTATTGGGAGTGAGGATTCCTTCAGCTTACGAAAAACAAAGGGAATTCCTTGCTCTTATAACTTTCCAGATGTGAGACTTAAGGGTTGGATGAGGGTAGGAGAACACCAAACCATGTTGCTGAATCTGTGTGCCAGGAGTTAGAATGGGGGCCTGGCATTAGATAATAATTATCCTTGGTTCAGATTTGGGGGTGTAGGAAGGACGTCTTGTAATTAGTTGCAAGGGGAAGGAAACTTCAAGGCCACAGTGGGCTTGCTAATCAACTTGAGTGTGATTCACTACAGTAGATAAGTGGTTGGTAGATGCAGTAGCTAGAAGATTTGTAACCTATCCAGGCCTTTCTCAGTTTTTCCTTGCTAATACAATTCACTTTGACTAAACTGTTATTGTAACAACTGGTTTCTCAGGGGAAAAGTATATGAAATAGTAGTACCAAGTCTACTGTGGCCTTGAACTCTCCTTCCCCTTGAAACTAACTACAAGGACCCCACTTCATACCCACATTACCTGAGCAAATAAATCTAAAGAATTTCTTATGCACATGCCAATTGAAAGATCTATTCACATAATGTCAGACACAAAACAACTTGTAAGTCTTAATTTACTCTTATTTAAAGGAGTGGGCTCTAATGGGATACACATATAAAAATGTCTTTCAGAGATAAGTGTCTTTCAGAAGCCTTGAATCAGCAATTCCACTTGCAACTATGCAGTTATCTGCTAATTATTATTGCACAGTGAAGGCTATTGCTCAGAGAAGTTATCTTTTTCCTTTTTGAGTTTTGTTTTATGTCTAACATCTTAAGTTCACAAATTATTGTTTACCCCTGTAACTTTGGGCCCTTTTGTCATTACTAATTGTAGCAGGTTGCCTTTGGCACTTCGCCAATGTTAGTTGCCAAATAAAGTTTGGGGTTATAGAGGGAATTCATCAAATTAAAACTTTTATTCGGACATAAATATTGACTACTATTAGCTAATTCTATGTACATTTAAATTCAGAATATATATTTCACTACAAATTATTCAGAAATCAAAATCAAGTTTTTTTATTGTTTCATGATTTGTATTATTTTATTTCTGATGTTTGCATTTTCCTTGTTTAATTATTATTCATGATTCCTATGTTAATCATTTACAGAAGTTCACCCAACAGACCCTGTTGAAAAGCCGTATCTTACAAATCAACCTGGAGACACCCATGAGAATGTCGTTGTTACTGAAGCAGGTGATTCTCTTCTGTGTCTTCTCAACTTTCATCTAAAGCACTGCGCTTTTAACCAATATTTCATATTGATCCCAGTGGATTCTTTTATCCTGTGATTCAGGGATATTAACTTTGGGCCCATATACTTTACTTTTTAACTACATTAGAAATAATTATACAATGATGCATTTTGAATATAATAACCTTTTTAAAACTTCTATTACAAGTGGAAGATTCTACTATGAAACCAATTGATCAGCATTAACAACTGGAGCATTTCTCTGGCATGTTTAGTGGCCTGGAGCAGCAGTTTGCTGCTGAATGTCTGGAACTTGACTGGGGTAAAGATGAGGTATAAAATAAGCCTGCTTATAGTTTCTGTAGGTGTTCCTGGTGGAATGCCTCTATCTGGCCAGTTTCAGACTACTACTGTGACATCACTTATGACACATTGGAAGGAGATCCACACAACAGACTCTCAATCCTGCTACCACCCCAGATGACAGAGTAAAAAAAAAATGGAATCCCTGGTGTGAGTTCCATATTGGCCAGCAACTCCTCTTAATATTTTTTAAACCTTTTTTCAACATATCCTAATGTCAGTTGGACAAAATTGTTTATCCTATTTCTTTTGTGAATATTGATCCAAACATCCAAGTGTTTCAAAATCCATAACTAACAGATAGCACTTTATATCTGACCTTATAACACTATGAGAATTAACAGCAATTTGAAAAGAAATTATTTCATAAATCCTTAAAATGTTTCATGGACCTAGTAGAGGCTCAGAAGGTAGACTGGGCAATCCACAATCAATATTTTCTGCATTTTGATCCTACTAGACAGTCCTCTTGTCACAGCATGTGGGAATTGCACACACAAACACACACACACACACACACACACACACATACATGAGAACATGAAGTAAGGAAGAAGTAAGGAGAGTTATATGTTAGAAGTTGGAGTGGAGAGTGAGGGGTAGGTTTGATGAAAAAAATGTATTCATATTTGAACTAAAAATGTGTTAAATATCAACATTTTCTCTGAATTATCTATCATTAGATATCCTTAAATATACCCCTTAGCAAAGATAAGCAGTGAGGTGAATAACTTCTGGCCACCTTTTATCAGAATCATTAAGATTTATGATATTTTTGAACTAACTTTCAGTTTACAAGCCACATTCATAGTCCCTCAGTTTGTTTTCCTTATAGAGACGTGCTGTGAAGGCTTTGGACTTTTTATATTTCCGGTATCTGATTTTAACATCATTCAAAATATTCTAATAAAAATTATCAGTAAATGATAAAACTACATATATATTTCCTCTCATAATATTAAAATAGTGGTTAATAAAGTCATTTCATGCTCTGTGTGTCTTGAGTGTTGATTTTCTTTACAATCTACTAAGAATACCTGCTATCAATGAGAGTGACAAAGCAGGGTTAAAAGATTACTTATTTTCAGAATTTAATTAAATCATGTCTTTGTCTCCAGAGTCTTATGTCTCTGGGCTATGACTATATCACCACCTAGTATGTGATTATTGCCATTTAATCCCAGATACTTACATTGTGTCATGACACCGAGCTTATTGGCTAAGATAATTCATTATCTACTAAGTCAACAATGATTATAATAATAATTATCTTTAATAGAAAGTGTTTGCTTCTTCAAGGATTCATAATAATTAATATAATGAGACAGCTAAGATTATTAACATGTTATGAAAATTAGCCCATGTCTGAATTGCAAATGTAATAACAATTTTAAAAGCATGCATATTTAATTGAGCATGTCGACCAGAGCATTACAATTTTGTTTATATTTTTTCAAAGTGTTATAAGTTCTTGTATTTGGAATTTGCTTTTTTGTTAATTCTATTTTATCTTAATCTTTAGGGAAATTTTTTCATAAATTTGCTGTTGGGTTCCATCTTGAGTTATCACTGAACATTAAGACTCGTTTACTTTTGTAGGCATAATTCCCAACCTAATTTATGTTATTATACCAACGATTCCACTGCTCTTACTGATTCTGGTTGCATTCGGGACCTGCTGTTTCCAGATGTTGCATAAAAGGTAACAAGCATATTTCTGTCAAGATAATTAAGAAAAAAACTTTAAATATGTTTTAAGGCATCTCTTAAAAATGTTTCAATGTCTTTAATTTATACAAGAGTTTTAATGCTCTTATTTGTCACTAAAAATCCAGCACATAAAGTATTATAGGATAGTCTGGATTATATGAGACATCCATCCTTTACATTTCATAAGGTCCATAAATTCTTTGCCTTACTGTTTCTGTTTTTCAGTCAGGAAAACTGGCTTAGTTGGATCATCTTCACTTGACCTGTGTTGTGTAGTTAGCACACGTGGTGGATCTGAAGTTTGAGTGTTTTGTTGTAAGCTCACATCGGATGCACTGTACAGACTCTGGATTATTAAATTAAAAAAATTATGTTAACCCTTTCAATCTGAATATCAAAGTTATATATACGACATTTTTTTGACAGGATTTCATTGTTATAACTCTGGCTGTCCTAGAATTTACTCTATAGACCAGAGTTGCCTTGAACACCCAGCCAGAGATCCACCTGCCTCTGCCCCACAAGTGCTGGGATTAAAGGTATTTGCCACCACTGTCTGGCAATACTTGGTTTTAAAGGCATAGATGTAACAGAGTTTCAATATTCAAATAATAAACTTCTGTTATTTCACAACCTTTTAAGAATAGGAATATAAGTGCAGTTGTGAAAACAATGAATTGAGTGTGGTGGCTTGAAAGGTTCAGGCAGGATTGCCATGAGTATACGGACAGCTTGAGCTAGTGAGTTCAAAGACAGTCTGAACTATATCATGAGACCTTATCTCAATAATAAAATGTTCACTCTTTTATACACACACACAGAGAGAGAGAGAGAGAGAAAGAGAAAGACAGAAGGAGAGACAGAGACAGATAGAGACAAAGAGAGATACACACAGAGAGAAAACAAAACAAAACAAAACAAAATATCCTAGGTACTATCTGACAGATATTTTAAAATAAAATATATTGTAATAGCAAGATTTCTGGGAACTTGTCCCGCTCCTATACATGCTAACTACCCTTGAGTCAGTGAAGTAAACTTTTTGCATGTGGTAAAGTTTGTCAACTAAATTCTAAAAATTAGGTATAAATATGTATCAAAAGAAAAAGTGGAAGATGCATTCATATAAAAACAGTTTAGATAGAATCTTTGTCTTATGGTTAAATAGCTGATCAAAAGAATGCCTACATCAAGAAGGAACTGAAAATGAAATAAATTCTTTCCTCTTTTAGTTCATTGGCTTCTTTTCCTCAAATAAATTCTAAAAAGCCTGAAAAGTTGCAAAGCCTCTGATAGAAACTTAGAACTGAATAATATGTATTTATAAGGGACCTAATCTAGGCATGTCCTGTGGCACCTGCCTGCTATTCCAGACCTTAGGAGGTTGGAAAGCAGAAAGACTGTCAGTTTGAGTTCAACCCAGGCTATATAACAAGAATATATCTAATTAACAAGCAAGGAAACGTTGTCCAAACAAACCAAACCAGACAAAAACCAAAAAGAAACAGAGTCAAATAAACAAAACAATAACATATTAGAAAAAATAAAAATCATGTAACATAAAAATAAGAGCTGCTTAAACAAAGTCTTATAAATTAAAATTATACTTTGTAACCCTTTTGACTTTCATTTAAACACGTGTTAAACACTCTAAGATTTATTTTCCAACATTGTATATATAATAAACACAATAGAAAGTATTTAATATTTTTGCCCTAATTCTTAAGACTATCATTGGAATCGTGTTTGATTTCTCATTGGGAGAGAGCAATGGTGTAGGAGGATTTTAAATCCCTCTCAACCCAGACAGATTGTTATGGTGGCCATTTAAACAGCAAATCACTTAGTAAACATTAAATAAATGATTCAAACTTTCTCACTTGTCAAGTAAAATGTGCTAATGTGTTGAGCAACAGCATCGCCTTTAAGGTTTGTTTTATTTTCCCCAAATAGTGGTTGTATTCATTCTAAAGATCTGTGACTGTTTTCACTTGTTTGAAAATTCTAGAGTGAGAAAATAAACCAAAATTGGGCACTTCCAGTTGCCGGGAAGAGCAAAGTCCTGTGTTCACTCATGCTTAGATCCTCCCCTTTTCCTTTCTTCCAGGAAAGCAAGGAGAAACTTCACCAAAGACTCCACTCCATTATCATCTGAGTGCCTTGCAGAAAGTTTAAATTCCAATCTGGTACACATGGCGGTTTCTCTCATTCCATACCATTTCCAAAATAACTCTCCTTCCCTTAACTACTTTTTAAGTGAAATATTAATTAAAATTAGAAGCATATCAATAACTACTCTTCTTACCATTTAAAACACTCTGCTCTTCATAAACTTTGCCTAGTTATTTTCTATCCATCCTAGATACAGTTCGTAAAATTAAATTATGTTGACCTTATTTATTTGAAGGAATATCCTTAGAACACGTACTTTGAAATTTTGTTAATCATACCAACACTCAAATTGATATGAACAAAGTATTTTGCATTGCAATGCTCTAAAAATAGTTTTAGATAGGCTTTAGAAAGAGTTCTCTTTGTGGTCTTTAAGGAATTCGGCAAATCTGCAAGATGGTGGGATGGTTCGGGGTGTGTCAGTGAGGGTGGTGGAAGCTATTAGAGGCTTACATGTGGATACCTAGTGGTAGACGTCAGTACTGTGACTGTGGACAGACCAGGTGAGAGGTCATCTTCAGGAAACTAAAGCAAAGAAATGCAAATCTTGACTTGTAATCTGGCAGAGAATGACTTGTCAAAACTTTCAGACATTTCTGCAGGTGCCTTAACAGTGATTAAGGGGAAAACAATAAGAATCCCAAGCACAGTCTACCATGAGGGCCTAGGGTCCAGTTCTAGAGGACAGTAATTACATGTCAGACTTGAAAGAAGAACTCATGAGCTCATAAGTCACAAAGTATTCATGCCTTGAACTCACACTGGTTTGGGAGAGAAGCACGGTTAAGCTTTCAGGACACAAATTACAAATGTACATTTCAGGAAGACTGATGGTAGGAGGGGATGGGGGGGTTCCTTACACTTAGGACTGTAGTATGTATTTGAATGATTTGAAACTAGTTGCAACAGCCATTATACTAGAGTACCCATAAAGCAAGATTCAGAAACCTGGGTGAAGAAAACAGGGTTTATTGGGGGAGAAATGGGAAGTTTTAGTACTCTGTAGGCATTGTTGCATGTGTGTGTTTGAACTCTCTGGTGAGTCAACAGGTATGGATATGTTTGCTTCCGGAACTCATAAGAACTGTTTGTCATCTTCACACATTGGGATAATCTAGACTTTTTTGTAGGAATGGAAAATACGTTGGTGAGAAAAAAAATCGTAATAACTGTCTGAACGCCTCTGTATGGACCAAGACACGTAGAGTTTGATAAGAAGATTCAGGAAATGAATTTATTTCTTTTTATGTTTTTCAGTAAAGGAAGATCAAAAACTAGCCCGAATCAGTCTACACTGTGGATTTCAAAGAGCACAAGAAAGGAAAGTGGAATGGAAGTATAATAATTAACTGACTTTGCTCCAGAAACAACAAAATAGTTTTGTAATTCTTGATCAGAGTAAGGAATAGCATCATTATCTTGGAATGGCTTGAAATCTCAAAGGATCTGCAAGATGAACTGTAAGCTCCCCCTTGAGGCAAATGTCAAAATAATTTTTATATGTTCATAGTTTCACTTACAAAATATGCTGTGTTAATCATGGAGTGAGACCTGCTTACCTTGTTACAGGATGCATCCAAACTTTATGTAAAGCAAATGGACCATGCAGATAAAATGTCTGTGGTCACACATGGAATCCCTTTGTTGGAAGTAGTTACTTTTACTTTGTATCATAATTTTTGATCTACTTCATGTAATATAAATGGTACTGAAATTTACACTGTGCAGAAACATTTTACCTTTGTGAAACTGTTCGATAAAAATGAACTGTTCTAATATTTATATTTATGGCATTTCATTTTTACATACATGCTGTTTTGATTAAAAAATGAGTTCACATAGGCACAAAAAAAAATCTTTCATTGGGAAAACATTTCTTTTGCAGAAATAGTTTGCGTTCCTTCCATTTCTGTGCTTTTGGTTAGGTAAGGTTTAGGAAGTCTCTTCAGAAATAAAAAGCCTTTTCATTGACTGTGCTATAAGTCTCCTGAAATACTTTACTTAGAGGCAAGAACTGTCTAACTTCAATTGTGCAAGACATGTGCCTTACAATTATTCTTAATTTAAAATTAAAAAGAATTTTGTAATAAAATATCTTTACTAATAGCTGTATAGACACCAATGTAATTGATCTTGGGAAAAAATGGCATCCACAGTACAAATCACAGGTCTTCACATGTTGCCTATAGAATTGCAAAGCTCTCTGAGTGTCTGGAATCAATGTGACTCCTCCATGTCAAGCAAGCAGGATGGCTATCTGAGGACTTGGACTGACATTGGAGTCAGACAGCTGCCTTCTGGTTAAGGTTTTCCTAAATGAATTTAGCCTGTATTTATATATAGGGCTGAATACTTTCAGTAGTGTGATGCTAAGCAGAACACACTCATATCACAGATTAAAAACAAAACCTACAAATCGCACCAATTAATGGGCCATGGACTAGAAGTCATTGATGTTTGGATATCTTTGATGAGGGTTTGCTTATGATTGTGAACTGTGGCTTCCTTCTGTCTGAGTTTCTTCAGCACTTAGTGTTTGTTCTTCTCATGAGAGAGTTGTAACTATTTTGTCTTCAAATGTCCCTGTGTCACTTTTAACCAAATAAAGAGTTCTTGTTTCTGAGGAATGATCATTGGTGTTGTCTGAATTCTTAAGTGAAGAATTTCCATCACTACCTGAAGATGAAAACAAGTGTCACATATGAAGAAGATCGAAGGCAAGGAAGCAGAGTGAAGAGGGAAAGTTCATCTTTTCTCGGTTTTTTCAGTTAGAAAATAAAGAGCTTTCCAAAAGTAGACTTGGTTTTCCAAACAAGAGGCATAAAGGGGCTGCAGATCCTTTTCTGCTGCTTTGAGACTGAGATAGGGCAACTGCATTCGAAATACAGTTGTTCTCACTTAGCCTTCATCCTTTCTGTGGCTCTCCATCTTTTGGGTCAAATGGGAGGCCAGCTGCTCGGATCTGTGTCTTCCCTCCATGCCAACTCCACCCATTTCTTCCTTTAGTTAAGACTGTGAGAAGGGGAAGCAGGCTTTTCCTTTGTCTGTGACACCCAGAACTCTAACAGCTGGAGGGTGGAAGCACAAAGTGATAGGAAAAGCCACAGCTCCCCCTTTTATCATTACCCAGGTCAGGGTAACTTCTGGTGTCAATGAGGAATTCCATCTGTAACAAGGGTGGGGAAATAAATTCCCTTCTTTCTAGAAGACATTTATGATACTATCCTATGAGTTTCTAAAAGTTTTATCTGGTCCATGAAAATCAAACAAATATACACGATGTAGCCACTATGTATTTTCAGAATGTAGTTTTAATATATATTGGGAAATTTCATTAGATATGAAGCCACCTTTAAGTATTCAGAATAAACAACTGCACTCCTTCTGTTCCTTTCCTCTTGGTAAGATCAGATTGTTAGTGAGTTTTAACTAAGAAGAGTGAGTTTAGAGACCGCTGATTATTTATATTGCTGTTTATGGGAACATCTAATTCTCCATCATCTTGTCAAACCTTCTTTTAATGACATGTTTTCCTTGCTCTGACTGCTATAGGTACAACATGATTGTCTCTTGACCTCTGTCCTCAACCTTTAGGGTCACTCTCATCTGTGTAGTTGTCCGTAGCTGTCTCTTAAATGCACTGATTGTAATCATTCCAAGTATAGCTCTAGCTTGCTTCCTTAACCAAGAAAAAAAAAATCAGCAATTGCTTCATTTTATTCAACTAATTTGAATCCCATTTGTTCTTCCATTGTGACAATTCACACCAAAATGTTTGTGTTTTGTGTGTGTGTGTGTGTGTGTGTGTGTGTGTGTGTGTGTGCACGTGTGCATTTGTATTAAGTTAGTATGTATTTGAGCAGATTCTTTGTGGTAAGCGAAATTGACATTTGCAGTTACTTTGGAAATTATCCAAGAGATTAAAGGAGTAAAGCAAATTCATTTATTACACATTTTTGGTTTTAATGGGCAATTCAGCTGTGTCTGAACAAGTTTTTCTCATGCTAAGGATATTCTGTAGGCATACAAACTAAGAAAACATTTCTCATAGTTGCAATTCTTTAAAATACCTGCTTAATTTTGAGATAAAAAAATGCCAGCTTGAAGTAAATGGTCCATTCAAAAGATCCAGATGAAGATTATCTATGTAGAACGACAGTGCCAGGTAGTTTATTTTTTATTAATGCTAGATCAGGAGAGAGACCTGTGTGTGATTTCTTCACTTGGAAAAAAGGCACAATTATGATGTGATCAAACCTGTGATATGAGTTTACAATATATGTACTTTTAGGAGCTGGGAAAATATGACATTTAAATACAAATGCAAATGGATGGAAAAGCAAGCAAATTATAGTGAGTCTGATGAAACCCTACACTGAAACTCGCTAGTTAGAGCTCATTTCAAACAACAACATACTTATGACAAACTATTTCATTTCACTTCCTTACCTCATTTTCCTTAAATGTATAGGAATGTCTTAATATAATATCAGTAAAATGGTAAAATATAATTCAAGACAAAGGAAATGATGTCCATAAAAGCATAACTGTTAATTATGAAATAGGAATTCATTTTGAGTTACTTTATGTTGCAAAGATTAATTTTAATTTCTTGTTTTGTCGCTCTTCCCCATCCTGGCAGTTAAATGATCTAGTTAAAAATAAAAGCTTTTTTTTCTTGTCATGAAATTCTCAGTTGCCATGCTACTTTGAGTAAAAAAGAAAAATAAAAGCCTGACTTTCATGTTTGGGTCAGTAAAATGCCTAATGTAAAAAACTATTTATCCACTCTATAAACCTTGATACCCGGACATACACCCCAGGATGATTAGGCAGTGCACACTGGACTCCAAATGATGTCACCCCAGCAAGAAACCAGCTGTTGTTTTCTTTGCACATTAATGGTCCTCCTGAGTCACCCTAAAGTGTGACAAACAAAACAAAAGTTGTAAGTACATGGCTAATAAATATAAATAAGTACAATAGTGCTAAACTCACCAATCAAAAAATAAATGTGCACAAATATGATTGATTGCCAGTTATGCTTCTGTACCTCCCTGTCATTCTAGCCATGAGAATTTTTCTCCTCAAGGAGATGGAGCAAATCCTAGACAGTCTCTAAAATGCTACAATAAAAAAAAAAACCCGTGAACCTAAATAAGTTAATCACTTTATTAAATAATATATGACGTATCAGAAAAGCTTTCATAGAAAAGACAATAGTATCCCACCTTATGATTCTAGAAGAATTAAGAGCTCATATATGGTTTTGGTTTTAGTTCTCTAATGTGACTGAAAGTTTTGTCAATTAACAGTCAGATTTAAAACATGAACATTCCAACAGAAATAAGCAAATCTCACATTTTCTAGTACCGGGAACATGAGTTTTTGTTTGAGATTTCATTTATAGAACAATGGCTCTTTGTCACAATGTAAGTGGCAGTGGATCCTAATTTAGTTAATCCTGGAGGCCTTATTTGTGCATAATTATTGCTCTCCAATGCACACAGATTTAGGGTTAGGGTTAGGACATGAAGCACTATTTAATTATGAAATGAACAAATTTTTCTCCCATATGAATTATGCAAAAATTCTGGCTGTTTATTTATCTATCATTTTTTGAGATAAGATCTAACTATGTAGCCTTTGCTTGCCTGAAGCTAGCTATATAGACCTGGCTAGCATTAAATTCACAGAGATCTGCCTGCCTCTGCTGGAATTAAAAACATGTACTATCCAGCAAATTATTTATTTTTATATCATGAAATAATATGCAACCCTAGATACTTTGATCAAAATGACTGCTGTAATAGAGTATTTAAATTTTGGCTTGATGTTGGGAATTATCCTGAGTGATCCTGTGCCTAATGTTTTAACTATCCTTTGGTGCTGTATTTAAAGTCAAAGCACTCCGTGTTCCACAGTTGGGCACAGACTCTATGCCACAGAGAAACACAAGTGTCAATGTCAATCACAGATTATCTTTATTCAAGGTGCAACAACTATGCCAAAACCATCTGAAGGAAGGGCTCTGATTTTTATTTTGTATCCTAAGGTATTGATCTATATTCTAGAAATACTTTATGGGGAAGTCTATTGCTCACATTACATTATACATTAGTTAGAAGTTATTAAAATTAAACCAAACTTTAATTGGGTATTTTTGAAAGAAGCCACTTGTTTCCTTCTATTTTGTGAAGATAACTGCCATTTTAATAGGTATGTATAAGATATTGATATTAGTGTCAAGAATGTTAATTTACTCAGTGTATACTAAGTCAGCTGAGTTGCAGTGATTCATGAACCATGCAGAAGGCTTGGTGCTGGATATTTTCATGGCTGGAATCCTTTACATTATTTCCATTATACTGCTTCCTATCATCCAGCAATATCACATTATTTATATTACATAAATCCCTGGACTTGATTTTATAATTTGTTCAATGAGATTTCCTCATCTATTATTTCAAAGAAATATAAGCATTTAAATTATAAACTGATACAAGAACCCAATATATTAAAATTGACTCCTTGTTTCTACTTAAATACTATTTATAGTATGTAAGAATATATAGTATACATTAATACAAGTAAGAAAGTCACTACATTCTTTGAATGTGAATGCAAGAGTTAGTGATTGTTTATCTTTAGAACAATAGATCTCAAACTTTATTATATATTATAGTCACCTGACAAACACAAGAGCGCTTACGCCATTGAGCCTAATTTAAGATTCTGATTTGCAGGTGAGTGATGGGCTCTTAAATTTGCAACTTAAAAGAGTTCCAGGGGAAACTGATCCACTGATAGACTGTAGGCTATGCTTTTGAAGCTACTGCTAAAGAATGTAGTTTCTGAATGAACAGTGAAATGACATTCACTCTTCAAGAAATGATAAGATATTCTATAGTCTCTCTGACTGACTTTAAATTCAGGAAAATACCTCAAATATTCAAAGGAATTGGGCCTGCCTGGTTAGACAAATTTTGAGGCTAAAAATATGATTCAGTGAATATACTCAAACAATGATATACTCAAAAATTTAAATAATGTGTTACTGTTTCATCAGTTGATATTAAAATGGAACCAAAAGAACCAGGTGACAATCTAGAGTGATGCATACTCAATTATAAAAACATTCTATTGCATGAAATATTTCTATGCATTAGAAATTTCTTTCTTGATAATGAATAACATGCTTAGATCCTGTAGAAATCAGAGCCAAGCATAACATTTCACAGATCTGGAATGAGTTACTGGCTTAATGTAAAACACTAAGATCGATAGCATTAGCTATCATATTTTCTACCTCATTTGTGAGGTGTCTGCCATGCAACCCCCATTAACTGTAATTGAAGTTGTATAGCTAATTTCCCTCGTGCAAATAATTCTATAAATCACATCTTAAGTGGTAATGTATCTTATATTTAGCACATTTTTCATTTTATAAGGAAAGTATAAAGAGCCAGTGGTAAATTTTAAACAAGCATAAAGCTATTTGATTTGTATTGAATTTCCAAGTGTTCATCAAAGCAGAATAAATGTGAAAACAATCTCAAAGTTTAACATGACTTGAGACATTATTTTAACTAGGAAAAGTATCTACAAATTTATCTACCTGTTAAAACAGTGTTGTCAAGTTCTGATATATATGTTCTACTATATGAAACAAGTTGCTATACTTTAAAACAGTGAAGCCATTTTCTCATGATATAAATGGCTACTTTCACATGCGTAAATTATTCATTTGTTCTGTAATACTTTGTAGTTTAATTTAATGCCAGAGATGTGGATGCATTAATATCTTATTAATGTTCAAATAATTAAGACATGCCAGAAAATGTATTTAGTAAGTCTCCTAATAAAATTTCCTAATTGGTTTTTAATGTTTACTGGTTGTCTTGCATGTGTCATCTTACTTAACCCTCTCAATGAATGACAAGTTGCTTGTGTAAAATCACTCATTCTCAACAATCAAATTTACCATGAAAGAAGTGGAGTTGAGGATGCTTAGTGATTTCTTGACTCCCAAATTAAGTCTAAGCAAAGAAAATGCTATCTAAATGTGCAAGGTGACTATCATTGTATTTATTTACCTGACAAGAATCTATTCCCCCTTCTTCATATCCTGCACATATCATATTTTCAGTGATGTTGTATTTTGGGAGCTGTTGCTGGCATTTCTCATTGGATATGAGAGGGACATCAGCTTCTTGCAGCACGTTAGCAGTGGAACCTGCTCAAATGTATAACACAGACAGCCAGTCAGTATCCTTGAACGAAACATCATCTATCTTATTTATTCCAGCATTTTGCTCTCATCATCAAGTACTGTGTGGACATACAATGGAACTAACTACTAACCTTGCACTTTAAAGCACATAATAAACCCATCTGCTCAATTTGGCAAGTGGATCAGAGTAATGCAGTTCTTTTTTTCACAAGGGGTAGTAGGAATTGGGAATTGGACTAGGGTGGTCTTTAGGCATTTTCAATGATTTTAAAGAGTTACAGCATTGCTCATAGAAACGAAGTCTGACAGCACAAAGACTTCATTCATGGAAATCAACACCAACTTGGAGATCCAAAAGTGCTTTTTATTCAGCACCTGAAGAGGTGCTTCCTCCCGTATAACAGGGCATTCAGAGTCTGTGGTTCTGTGTGTATGAGCAGGTGCACATTGAGCAGAGGACAAAGCTCTGATGAACTGTGCTCTGCTCTGGGGGCAATCAGATTGCCATCCCAGGCAGGTGGAGAGAAAGGAAGCATATTTTAGCATTGTGTATTTACATTTGTTTTATATAATACGTCATTCACTAGAAGTATGACTCTCTGTTAACTGAATTACTATTTCCAAGAGACTTGTGAAACAAACAGGTGTTAATGCCTTCAAAAAAGGTACCTAAGCACTTCCTCATGATTAGCAATTGTATTCGGTGCCTCAAAAGAGGTAGAAAGTTAAGGATAATTTATTACATCTGTCAGGAAGTACAGTAAAAACATATACAATCTCATTTTGAGATAAGTTCTACTTATACATTAAGAAAATTAAGATATTGGGAAAACAAACATGTCATGTGTGTCTGTTTATGTGTGTTATTTAAGTGCATTATAACACACAGACACACACGACTCAGTGTACGTTGATAAATGTGTAGCTATTTGTTATCTAGGGAAAATGTCCTGAATACACCCTCTTCACTACTATTGCAAATATTTCTATCATGGATGACTTAATGTATAGGTAACACAACAGTGAAAACACATTTGGAAAGAAAATGCACAAATAGTTTTTGCCTCCATAGTGCCAGCCAAGTGAACAACACACAGACCATCAAGGATTCTAAAACCTGGCAGATTTCAACTTGAGAAAGCAAACATAAGAGATCGAAATAGAGAGTAAAGTTCAATACCTGTCTGTCATTTAACCCTAGTAAGATCAACGATTGGTGAACAGACCTCAATTTTACAATAGAAACGAAGCCTTTCTTTTTACTTGTCCCTGAAAACAAACTTTGTTCAAAGAAGTAACAGAGTTCTTTAGTAAAGGAAACTATGAACAATGCCTCTATATTTAATATTTATTTGTTTTATAAAATTTTATTTTTATTACTTTAAGTTATGTATATGTATGTGTAGGTGCACAAACGTGGAAGTGCCAGATGAATGAGAAGAGAGTGTCTGATCCCCTAGAGTTAGAGTTAAATGCAGTTAGCTGTGAGCTTACTAGCCTGGGTGCTGGGATGTGGACTCAGGTTCTCTTCAAGAACAATGTACACTCTTAAACTACCTCTTCAATCTATATTTGTTTTCTTATATTAGCTTCTATGTGGATGATTGAGAACGCACACACACACACACACACACACACACACACACACACACAAAGATATAGTATCAAAATTTTGTTATTTCAAAATAACGACTGCCTAACTTAAGCGGCTATTGCCTCATTTCTTTCCAGTGACAAAATGTACTTCCAAAATATCTTAACTAATTAATTAATAAAATATACTCATATAATTCCAAAATGGCATTTTATGAATTTTAATAGATATAAAACATAAAGGAAAATTCATAAATTTATGAAAAAAACGTAAGAAGGGTTGAAACATGGTCTGGCCTTTCTTTCTAAATGATTTCTAATGCCATTTTTTCTCTCCTGGCTCCACACTGCCTTTAGAGACATTTTAATTTAATTAAACATATATTTTAGGAACAATAAGTAATCCATGCTTGTTCTGCTCCGAAGAAACATCCATGGAATAAAGAGTCTTAAATTTTGTTAGCAGATAATTTGTTTTCGATGTCTACATTGTGACTATAAATTGCTTTTGGGAATTTGAAAAACAAGACATTTGTCTACCAATCATTTTAATGCTTAAGTTTCAAACTTAATACAACATGACATTTTTTTCAAGCAGAGAAAATATAAAACAAAAATTGTCTTTAACTTGAATATACTTTGTGGACAGCAGACATGAGATACTGTCTGCCAGACACTGTGACTGGTGTAGAGATTGATGCTGAGTCAGGAGGCAGGCATGCCCTAGCCACAGAATTTGGTGTTTTCTTTGATGAACAATTTTCATTTCATTTTTAAGTAATATTTTTAATTTATTCTTTAACATGTTCATACATGTATACACTGCCTCTCGGTCATATTGACCCAATTCCTCTCTCCTATTCTGTTTTAAAACTGAAATAACAAACAGAAAGGAATAAACATGAGAAGTGTATTTAACTGTAGGCTACGTATAATGTTGTAGTGAGGTTTCATATCACAATGTTTTACATGACCAACTGCTAAAAAACCACTGGGCCATTACATAATTTTCTCCAAAGGATAATTTCCAAGTGAATGCTTTGATTCTCAAGTTAGATTTCTTCATAATATTTGTGTATTTTCATCTTGAGTACATCTTGAGGCATTTAACTCTAATGGGTATAATTTGTCGTAACTATCGAAGTTAGGTCATCTTGCCAGAGTAAAGAGGTTTTTTTTTTCCTTTTTGCCTAGACTTACTGAGCATTCAAAACTCTGTTCAAGATGTGGTAGTCCTGGAAGGAATCTTCCAGGATTCAAAAACTTTCCAGTAGTCAAAGAGTCCATTTTGATGGTATGAACATCTGTAATATATTATATAAATCATACATACATATATGTATACATACACACATACATCCATACATAACATACATATATATTCTGATTAACTATAGTTCTTAAACTTATATCTCACTACTATTTTTTAAAGTAATGATACTAATGAATATTCCCTAAAGATGGAATTCATTTATGCAATGTTTGATATTTAAAACACATATATCTCTTCAAACATTTATCCTTTTTATGATAAACCTTCAGAGTCTTTTCTTCTGCTCTGTGAAATGAATAGAACCTCATTGTTGTCCATAATGCAATGATCATACTGGGAGTTCTTGTTTCTGTGTAATTAAAGTTCATTTGATCAATTTTACCTCCTCTTTTACTCTTCCCAGCCCCTGATAGCCATTATTTACTGTCAACTTCTATGCTTTCAACTTTTAAAATTTTCCCATAAAAGTGAGATTATATATTTCTCATGCTACTGTGTCTAGTATTTTTCACTTAAAATAATCTCCAGTTTCAAACACACTGTCACAAATTTCAATAGTACATATTTTTATGGCTGAATAGCATTCCATTGTGAATATATACTACATTTTCTTTATTTGTTTGTGTTTTCAATGTAGTGTCTTACCATGAAGTCTAGGCTAGTCCCAAGCACCCAATGTTCCTGCCTCAGTCTCCTCCTGGTTGTTAGAATTACCCATCCAAACCAATATGTCCAATTACACTTTTTCTCTATTCGCTCGTGTTAAACACACTATTGGCTATTGAGAACAGTGCTGCAGTGAAGATATGGAGGTCTCAACATGATGACATCATTTCCTTTGGATGTGGTATCTGGTAGTGATGCTTTTAGATCACATGGCATTTTTATTCTGAACCTTGAGGAGACATTTGTAATGTTGCCCTAATTGCTGTACTAATTTACATTCCTACAAGAAATGTCAGTAATTCCATTTATTTATCTTCTTATCAGCACACATCTTTTGTCTGTTTGTTAGTAGGTTCTGTTACTAAGTGCTAAGGTGACAGCTATGTGGTTGTTTTGACTTCCATTCCTTAGGTGATGGCTGCTCGTGCTCAAGTATATTCATGTGCACCTGATTTGTGTTTGGAAACAACCCATTAAGTAAATACTGAGGAGTCAATCATATAAAATTGATGGTCTTCTGTGTACTATTCATTTCATATTTAAGATCTTTTGCTAATAGGAAGAAACAGTACATTAAAATTAATAGAGAGTCTCTCCTCATTTTAGAGAATTTAAATGCAAGACCTTAGCACTAAAAATAAATATATCTTTATTGATTGTAAAAATGTAAAAAGTAATAATTTCAATTTTGATGAGACTTCATTTGTACATGTAAATGTAAATTTGTAGAACCTCGGGGTATTTCACTTCAGTGTGTATATATTTTTAATTCATCAGTGTTTTTATCATGATAAATTTATATATTGATCTTGGTGGCACCTTGGGTTCTCTGGATTATAGTATTGGATTCTACATAATCTGAATATGGTTGGTGGTACTATGCAAGCATAAAGATGAATATAATTCTGATAATTGTTTTAGAAGACTCTGCAAAAAATAATAGGCTAAGAGATGTAATAATATTGGAAATATCTACAGCAAAATTCAGTAGCATACTTTTTTTCTAGTATACATTTTCCTCATTTTTGAATGTGATAACTTACCTGGAATTTCAGTAAGTCCCCAGCCAGCAATTGAACAATTTCTTCCTGGAATGAATATTTGATTTTCTTCTGGTAGACAAATAGACTGTATGTAATCTGAAAAATCAAGTGAAACGAAATAAAAACACAATGTTGTGTTTGATTTCATTAAACCTGAACAACTTCAGATACTAAGGGGCAAAAGCATTTTAGAGCAGTGTGTATCTGTCTGTGTTTGATGGTGTTGGTGACTTTTTTGTATCCCTCCTTTTCATTCTCTAATCTTTGTTTTCCATGTTCATAGTGCCTTAGTTCAGGATGTATTATTTGTTTCTGATTCTTTTAAATAATCATGGTACTCATTTGAAAGTGGTTCCAATTTTGTAAAATGTTGGGAATGTTCCTTTAGATTTTTATTTATTTTTTTATATGTGTACGTATACATATATGCACCCAAATGTGTATGTATTTATATGTGTATGTATGCATGAATGTGAAATTTCATGCATTTGAAGGCAGAGAACAGCTCTAGAGAGCTGGTTTTTCATTATCATCTTATTGGATCCAGGGAATGAACTTGGGAAACTGTGAAAGAGACTCCAGGAAAAAAAGGCAGAGGGCCTTTTTCTTCAAGTGCATTTTGTTCCCTAAATTGTTTTCATATGTGATTTTATATGAAAACCATTTGCATTTAATCTATAAGACATGCTTATTTTTTCTGGATGCTGGGACATAGCTATAGAACTGAATCTGGTAAATGGATATGCTGAGAGCTGTCCTCAGTGTGCCCTGAATCTGGTTATGGTTTTTGCCTTGCTCTTGTGCTTTCCCAGATAGAATCTACAGTATGTGTCAGGCAATTGTGCTTCATATAATCTGCCCTGAGAAAGTTCTGGGAAAGAGCTGCCCTGTCATTATTTAGTATGTGCTTGCTGGCATTTATTTACATATTTTTCTGATCATGTTTTTCTGATCTCAAACAAACTTCTTTGGATCACTGCTTTCTTTGTTACATTTGTGTAATAAGTACACTGAAAATGAAATAAAGTTGTCTACAGAGTGAGACTGTAGTTTGCCTCATTTTTTAAGGTCTTCAAATCCCAGGTCTCAGCAGACAAGATCTGCACAGGTTGATGAATCTGCACAGTTCACAATCAAGCCTGAACAAAAATGCTTCTTCCTACTCATGTTTGCCTTCTGAGGTATCTTGTTGGCACTTTTAATAGTCTTCTAAAATCTTCATTAAGAAAAACTATTGGACAGTGTTTTAAAATATTTTTGACACCTATAACCATATTAAAACTGCTTTCCCTTGAGTTGTTTTGGTTGCATTTTATGGAATCCTTAGGTTTGACCTTTCAGCATCAACTTAACAGTTCTTTAATTTTCAGTGAGCTTCTGATGCCCATAAGATGCACAGAAAATACAGAAATGAAGATTATCCAGAAGGACAGGGCAATGTTACTAAGGATTATAATGATCTCCTTTTCCATAATCCATGTGTAGACCTATTTCATGAATTGGTATCTCATATTAAGGATGAATATAATCCTGATAATTGTTTTTATAAAATTCTGCAAAAATGAATCCCTTTTACAAAGCATGGTACTGTTCCCCAAATGGGTCTTTAAAATAGATTTCAGAGTAATGGTTGGGATTGAACGGAATCCTTTAGGACATATTTATCAGGTAAATTTTTCATATTTTATAGGCATTTGAGACAATCTTTCATTGATTACTTTTGTAGTATTATTGGACCTTCTTTAAAACTGTCTCCATGTGGATAACATAGCCACAAACCTATTCTCTTCTTTTTTTGTGTCTTATTTAATGTATTTTGGTAGATGGACCAACGTTTCTATGCATGACAGAGGAGCTGGAGGAGTTCCTGATGCTTTCCTATTAAAGAACTCTAAGAGTTCATTTTACAGGCCTTTCCTATTGTTGTATCTAAACACTATGATAAAAGAGCTTTCATATATTTTCCTTTATACTTCAATATTTTTTAAGTTTGAAAGATGTCTGTAGCAAATTACCAGTTTTTATGAATTAACCCTGCATTGTTACTGGTGACATTTCAGTCTCAAGCTCGAATACTGTGAGCAGATGGAATGGCTATACATAGTTCTCTTACCTGTGTAATTCACTTTGAACTCAAGGTGCATCATAGCAATGTCATCGAACTTTCTTCTCTTATCATAATGAGGGTTCATGACAATCTTGTCGATCACCCGTCTTACTACTTGAGGAGAAGTCAGATTTGATTGCGTATGAAGGCCCAGGACTGCTGTCCACCTGGTTGGGTCTACATTTCTTCTGAAGATTGCAATAAGAAAATATTTTCAAGAAACTTGCCATCTATAACAGAACTTTTCAGAAGTTGTCTAATATAAAAAGTTAGAACTGTGCAGCATTTCTATTCTATAGTATTCCTGGATTCCTCTAGAGGATGTGTGGGCTGTCTCAGAGATAAGAGGGAGTTGAAGTGTGCTTTGATCCCTAGAATTCTCACCCTGAGAGTGGTAGGAGTTTGGCTACTTCTCTTTCTATTCTAGTGCCAACAGGACTTCAACTATCACTAATAGCTACTGCAGCTCCTCCAATGTTGCCATGACATGCAGCATCTGATAAGATCCTGTCTCTTCAAGGAATCTTGTCTGGCTGCTGCTTGTCTGACCACTGCAGCTGAAGGGCTTCTGGTTGGACTTCTTCTTTCTATATATGATCTTATAAGGTTTCTCCCTCTGGCCCCTGTGAGACTACTGCTTATGCAAAGGAAGCTTCCTCGGGACTTGGCTCCAGTCAATGATAATATGACCACCCAGGTCTGGTTGTAAGCCTCCCACATGCCAATGGAGCTCTCATGGTATCACTGCCTTGCCAGTAACCTATCACTACATAAGGAATCCCCCTTTCCTCTTTACCCTATAAATATCATTTCCCTTGCTTTAATAAAGTGAGCTGTTCACACTAAAACTGACTCCCAAGAAGTCTGTTTTATCATCAGCTCTTCATCTCCACCCAAGGCCTCCTGGAAGTTAAGCTATCAGCCTGCAAGTTTTGGCTGCCCCGGGGAGGAAACAGAGAGCATGGACCCACGGGGATGTTTCTTTTAAAATATTTCTTATTACTTTTCACTGATACCAAAATTGGCACATACTTAAGGATTGGTATTTGATCCTGTGATATAGGTGTTATGGCAAAATAATTCAAAATGCTTTCTACTATCTTTTTGAAACATATAATACATTACTATTATCTTTATATTGTAGTGCAATATAACATTAACTTCTACTTTATGTCACAACCTTACCTATTGACCAACTTTCCTCCTGCTCTTCTGTTTGTCTCCCTAGCCTCTGGAAACCAGAACTGTGATATTAATTTCTTGAAGACCAACTTTGCTGGGTTCCACAAGTGGTTCCATTTTAATATTCCTAATTATATTGCAGAAACATCCTAATTGATGCTATTTATCTTCTAATATGTTTCCTTGAACAACTTTTGACATTACATTAGTTGGCTTCTGTTTCCAGAGGAATAGATAGAAAAACCTTCATAAAAATCATGTCAGCTAAAAGAAGTGATTCTTTGTATTTTCACATTTTCCTTTCTTCATAGATTCTAGCTAAAGTGGAAGAGCTTGATTGGGAGCATAGTTCAGTGACAGGGCACTTGGCTAGCATGTGCAAAGCTTTCGGTTTTATCGCCAGCTCTGAAAAAAGAGATGAAAGAAAAGAAAGAATAGAATAGAATAGAATAGAATAGAATAGAATAGAATAGAATAGAATAGAATGGAATGGAATGGAATAGAAGGAAAGAGAATGAAACAATAGTAAGGAAAGAAAGCAGAAGAATGACAGACACACTACTAATAGTAGTGTGGACAAGTGGACAGGTGGTCATATGGATAGCAATCCCCAATCCTTTGGATACTACCTGGATAAGACTTCTTCAGTTGACTGTAATGTTGTCAGATTTTACCTTCATCTACCAGGTATTCAAAAATACTTATCTTAGAGTTGAACGATAGATAAAGGTTGGGAAGGAGAAGAAAGACATGCATTTCTGATCTGACAACTTCAAAGACTAGCATACTGCTTCCTAGGAGAATGATACTGCACCAGATGAGTAAACCAGTGTTATCCCCAAATAGCAGAGTTGTCTCAGGCATCAATGTTTTAGGAAGTAAAAATAGCAAGAAAGTCATGAAAAAGCAACATGATATTGAAATAGACATTAGAATAAGTAGGATTTTGTAATTGTAAAGTGAACCCTTCCTCTATTTTACTATCACTAAAAATGGTACAAGAGGAGACTCAACAAGTTTATTCATAACCCAGCTTTCTCCTAGCAAAAGCTTTTGGACTCTACAGTCATTCTCTTCTGAATAAACTGAGGAACCCTGGGAGGATAGCCAGTTATAGTTTTAAGGAGTAAAAATTAAGATATTTCTGAAATGGAAGTTGATATTACATAGTAAAATATTCTTTCGGGAATTATCAAGAATAATTCCTAAAGAACAAAAACCTCAGACTAAATTGGATAATATGGATCAAGTTTCAGCAATCTTGACATTGTATAACTATCATGACTATCCTAGTCTCTATAATATTTTGGTAATGAAAGTGCCTGAATCTACAGTAAGTGCAAAAGAGGAAAATTAAAGCATGAAAGAAATCGTATCATTATGAAAAGTGAATGGATAACTAAGGAAGCTCTTGTTTTATTCTTTTTATGAGTATGTATAAATATTGTTGAAGTACAAGGAAGGGAAATACAAGACAATGAGAGGAAGCCACAAATTAATCATTATCTGACTGTGGATTACTCAAGAGACACACCAGGAATCACCTTTGAACACCTTCCTTTCCATGACTTCCACAACAACCCATGTACTTGTGATTTTCTTTTCACATAACTCTTCTTTCTTCACTCCCCACCCCAGCTCTCTCTTATCAGAATATTTCAGGATTCTGCATTAGTCTTTAAAAAATCTATATATACATTTACTCTATAGACAGCTTATCCAGTGATGCCATGAATTCAAATACCATGTTACCTCTAGTCACTCCTTAATTGTTCCTAATACCTTACTACATATATGTCTTCAATGATAAATTGTCCATTAGCCTCAGCTGTGATCCTGGGGCCACTATCATCTATTTATATCTTCCGTTTGCAATTTTACTCTTACTTAGAAATTTCATCTCACACAGAAGCTTGATTAGATAAGATCTTAATGATGCCTCATCTAGACTGTGTCCCAATATCCAATGTTATTACTGTCCTTTAAAAAGCCAGGTCAAGTAGCAAGGCCTATATCACTGTTACATTAGAGTATTTTAGTTGCCGGTTAGCTAAGCATTTATATCTGTCCATTACTTCTTTATATCTTCTTTCAGGTGGTGTAGTGAAGCTCTTCCCAATTATATTAGTACTACCATCAATCTGCCTATGTTCGTTAGATGCTTCTTTAGTGCATGTATAATTCTCTAAAACTTGAATGTTTTAATCCTTTAATCTTTAGAGTTAACATCATTGGAGCAAGGGTTTTGGTGACTCATATAGTACTATCATGCCTAAATATTCAAATGATGTTTAGTGCAGGGTAAGATCTTAGCAAATATAACTTTACTGAATAAACATATGAAAAGCAGGAAGCAATGAAATCCCTAGAGAGATACAGGACCACCTGTTATACTTAAGCCACATAAGCTCATGTTTATCCACAAACTAAGAAAGAATAAGATTTACTGATGAGATTCAAGATGGTAGATGTTCCTAACAGAGACAACTTTAGACACCTGCTACAGAAGCTTGTAGAAAATAAAACTCCTAAGAATTTTAATAACTATAAAATGGCTGTTACAAAAATAAGTGATTAAAGGATGTGTTAGTAAAGCATCAAATGGAAGTTTTGAGTAGACTAAGATACAGAAGAGTTGAGGCTGTAGTTAATGTAAGACTTTTACGAGCATTAGTTTAATGAGTATCTTGATCATGGTTATTATTTTATTAAGAAATTACTTTTACTGAAAAAATTGAGGGTATAGAATGAAAATTTATGGTATCAATTTGTTATCCTGATAAAATATCTTAATACAAGTCACTAAAGTAATTTGAAAAACTTTCCTGCTTTGCTAGTGACACAAAGCAATAAGACAAAAAATTCAAAAGAGAAACTGCTTTTATTGAGTTCTGATGGCAGTTAAATGCAAATATTTCAAGATAATTCTGAATTTTTATGATTGTAGTGTTTCTCACTTTTACTTCTCTGTGTTCAAACTGATGAAAACATTTTGTGTTCCATGTGATTGAACATGTGCTTATAATAGATCAGATTGTCTTTCTCTCTCCAAGTATTTGTGGTTTGATTAGATATTGGTATCATTGACCTATAAAAAGTATATCTGTAAAGTAGATAATTGAGAGATGTTTCTAGTACTGCTTTAGGCCTGCTTGATATTTAGAAAGCATTTGTTTTGTAAGGCTATGAAACATAATTTACCGAGCCTGGGATTAATAAAGCAATATTGCTGACTTATACCTACATATGCACAACAGTAAAGACCAAATCTTTAGCTAAAACTTTTATTTATAATGCAGGTATGATAGAGATCATCAATTTATAAATTGCCCAAAAATTTTTGTATAGGTAAAGAGTGAAAAATATTTAGGATAGATGAGAAAAATGTATGCTAAAATTATTTCTTATGATTTGTTTGTTGTCAAACAGATTAAATGTAACTATCAGAAGGTAGCAAAGTTAAGCATGTTCACTTTTTACTATGAAAGATGCTACAATTTAGTTATCTCAGTATTCACCAACGTATAATATCAGAGAGCTATACATACAGATGGAGCAACACCATAGATATCTCTCCAGACAACTCACTGGTTGACCAATCTGCTATCTGGTCAAGTGTTCCAGCTCTTTGGACTTCCGTGAGTCTGCTTTTAAGTTTATTCTCATTATGGGGCCATGGGCATCTAGATGCAGGTTGAATCAATAAAGTTCATTCTTCCTATCTTTCCTGAAAGTGTCTGACAGCTTTCCTTGATGTGCCCAATAGCTCTTCTTCTCTGTATTGAAAGGAGAGCTTAACTGTTTTAACCTGATCATGTCCAGTTGCTTCCTCCAAGCCTGAGTCCTCAGTTCATTCTCATGCTGCTACAGGGAGACTCACTCTACTCCTCAAGGGTAAGATCCTGGGAGGCAGTGTCTACTCAGCTCTTAGGTGCAGGAAATCAGTTATGTATCAGGTTCCTGTACATCTTAGGAGGAAGCTTCCTTTCTTTTATTATCTCATTTAGAAACGTTAGTAGGTAACTGTGACTTGAATTGTGTTGGAGTAGACAGATAAACAGTTTCTTGGGCCCTTACCGTTTATTTTCTTCTTTCCCCCTCATCTCTCTCCATTTACACTCTTTCTCTCCATGCCACTGCATTATGAATGACTATTTTTTGAGAGAGGAAATAAATTCTAGAATTAAGCATGAATTTTGCTCTTTCCTGTTACAAAGCAAAATTATATGTGGAAATTAGTTCTAAATTTTAGATATGTTGCATTAAAATAGATGTAACCTGAGAATTAAGTCATAACAAGGTACTTAACTTACAAACCTTTAGAGTACAATGTGGTTATAACTTGAGGGCTGTCCATTAATGTGTTTTCAGTAGTGATGATTTGTTAACAATAAGTGTTAACCTAGTTGAATTATAACACAAATTATAGAATAAATATAAATTCTCCTTTTTTTTTTGAAACAAGGTTTCCCTGTTGTAACTCTGGATGTTCTGGAAGACAAGGTTGCCTTAGAACTCACAGAAATCCACTTGCCTCTGCCTTCCAAGTGCTGGGATTAAAGATTTATGCCACCACCTCCCGTCTGAGTCGGAATTTTTAAATGTTTACCATGGACTATACAAAAATGGCATTTTTCTATGTGTAGGAGACATAATAGTTGATACAATCAATGATAATATATTTTAATAAAAAATTTTATACATAATTCTGTAGAAAATGATAGGTTTATGTCACAAATAGCAGAACTATTTTTACGATGTAGTTTGGGGCAATACAAAATGTTTTATGTCTGCTGAAATGACCCTGATTACTAAAGGACACCTTGCTGAGGTAAAAAAACAAACACAAAAAAAAACAACAAAAACAGTATTCTGTAGGTTGTAAGAGAAAAGGGCCCATGGTGGAAGCTATCAGTTGCTCACACAAGTAGAAAAAGACCTTAGAGTTCAAAAGAAAATGTTAGGGCCAAGTAATGGGGGCAGGGACATTAGGGATGGGAAATAAAGAACTTACAGTTGTCTATGAGGTAGCCAAGAGGTCACGGATAAGAGGCAGATTCTGAGAATTAAGGTCAGTGTCAGCATGCTAGCTAGCTTTCCTGAGACTACAACCCCAATCACCCAGGAGCTCTATAGTTTTTTTCACATAATCTTGTTTCTAATGCAGCTGACTGAAACATAATCTCTAAGGAAGACTATAGCTATTTCAGGAATGAGATCCCAGACTATCTTGCAGGCAAGGTTTTAATCAATAATAAGTAATAACAACCATATATACTTCTTGGTAGCTGTGAGGATAAGGAGAGCTTAGTATAAGTAATAACACTTGAGACACTGGTAAGGTTGGAGGCTATTAATGCCAGCCAGGCAACTAACAACTGGCAGATAATCATAACTAACAAATCAGGAGACATGTGGACTGATGGGGCCATCAAACATCCCTTATTGGTGGAGCAGTCCATGAGCAGTACATGATCACTTCCCTGGTTGGGCTAGGAGAAGATGCATGGAGCATATGGGCTGAGAATTGGCTCAGTCTAAGATAGCCCAGAGAACCAATAAATTTCATAACAATTACCTGAACCTTTGTTTAGTTTGTGCTAAGGCCTTATAAAAGCTCATAGATGATTTCAAGGGCTTTTTCTTCTCTTTGGAATCCCTCCCACTCTTGAAAACTTTTCTCACATTTCTTTAATTTTCCAAATTTATTTACTATCTCTTAGTGAAGCTTGTACTGTGCTTTGCTTACTCCTAGATAAATATACATACTTAATCTTTATTAGCATGAGGCAGAGAACATGAAGCCACTGTCCCAATCTTTGGTGATGGTGAGTGTTTGGCACCCTGGTTCTCAAGTCATGCACAAGTGTTTTCTTTTTTTGTTTTTTTTTCTCTTTTGTACTCACCCATATACACAGTGTGCAGCAGACACTAGCCAATCATTGCTGACAAGAGATGCACCACAGAGCAGCTTGTCTCTGTAACTTTCTCTGTAATATAGAGCCACAACCCAAGGCCACGCTCCTGCTTGGGCATCACTTCCACCAATGATCTTCGGGTTGACCTTCTGGGTCACCATTTTTACCCCACATGCTATTAAAATAATTGAAGAAAGGATATATACCTTACTTTTAGGTAATTCATTTGGTCATGAAAATAGAAGTGATGACAAAATAACTTCAAGTTTCATAAAATTCTGTCTAGAATCTTCAGTTGAAGGCTTGCAGGGTGACAGATACTTACATTTATGGTTACATTGTAACAGAATCAAGGAATCTTGTGCGCACTGTGGACTATAACAGAAAATATGTTTTTTGTTAGTTAAATAGATATTTAAATCTATGTACCAGATATGAAATTCAGGAAAGCCGAAATCCACAGAAGAAAATGGCACAGTTGAATGTCAAATTGGGCTGTGTTTGTATCCCTACCACTTAATCTTAATATGATTTTAGGAAAATTACTCAGTACCAATATGGCCATAGTAGAACATAACAGATAAGGAGATTTTTGTGAGATTATGAGAAGCATTTGCTTTGGAATTATTAACATAAATTAAACTTAATTAACACTTGATCAATGATAGATATTGCTATTTTGATCACAACAACCTTGAATTTCATTATTCTTTCATTCTTGGGGAATATGTTTTGATACCTCTAGTATATATCTAAAACCACACATAGTACTAAACCATATGTTCAATATTTTCCCTTGTAACAAAACACCTATGACATATCCCTGTTGTAAATTTTGCAGCTTGGTGTATGATGAAGACAGGATGGTATGATGGGAGATGATTTCTATACAATTATATGACTAGATAATACATCCTTGCTACAGGTTGCAGATTTTTAACTATATCAGCAGATGGCTTTTCTTTTTCTCCTTATTAGCCAGAAGACTTTTACTTAAGGAAATATTCCTTTACTTTAGCATCATTATTGAGCAAAATATAACTGACTTGAAGGAAAGCACTGAACACCATAAGTAATTTTGAGACTTAATTTCTGAAGGATTAATGGGAAGGTAATGCATGCCTTGGTCAAGCTGTACAAAGAGAGGGTTCATTCCAGGCACAATGGGAT
The DNA here is from genome assembly GCA_026225945.1 of Cricetomys ansorgei. Taxonomy (NCBI): domain Eukaryota; kingdom Metazoa; phylum Chordata; class Mammalia; order Rodentia; family Nesomyidae; genus Cricetomys; species Cricetomys ansorgei. The sequence continues at coordinate 22,915,087 of JAMJFZ010000199.1, forward strand.
TGGCTAGTGCTACCCAGATTGGCAATGATTGAAACTAATGAGCTGCTTATTTGTGGAATTACTCTTTAATATTTTTAGACTATGATTGGCCATTTGGTAACTGAGGTAGTAGAAATTAAGTCTGTAAATGAGGAACAACTGATGAGAATCAGCTTCAATATCATCAATTTCAGAGCTATTCAATGATGAGGCTCATTCTGGAAAGCAAATAATGAATGGATTGAAGGTTCTGCTATTAAGAGAGGCAGACCCATGTGGAGGAACTATAAAATAACAAGTAGGCATAAATTGCTGAAAACGTATAACCCATAATTTTGAAACTAGTTTTTCAAAAGCCAAAAATTTACATAAAGAAATTTTTTTACAAAGTGTTATACAGTCCAGCCAGCAGAGGTCAATGTTACACCACGAATCATAACACTTCACAGTATTTCCTTCTGCTGCTAAGACTATCCCACACATTAAATAGGTATATATTTATATACATATGCACACACATAGCATTAAATGTTTTACACTTACGTACTTACCTAACTGAGGTGTGCATGTTGCTTAATAACTCTTACTTTGGGAAAAAAATAAAAGGAAAACACAGAACAATACTGTATGCACAATCAAAACAATTCAATGTTTTAGACCATGCATGATAACGCTTATTTAAAAGCACATGCACCTACATTATATCATTGATATTATCTTTTAATGTAGAAGACAACTTCAATAGAAATATAAGAAAATGTGTTTTATCAATAATCAATATGATCATCTGTCTTTCTCAAGATATGTATATAGAATGCCTCAAGGAAATCTCAATTAATTTTTCTTTTGATACCTATCTATGTTTAAATAAAAATAGTTTATAGTATGCCTCATAGCATATTTTTAAGTCTCACAAAATGCTTCTCACATCTATTGTGTGTCTCAATAAAAATCCATATTCAAAATAGATTCTAAGACATTGTGACTGGTCTTAGAAAGAGCAAACGATGCTTAATTTTTACCAAGCACAGAAGTAGTTAATAATTCACTACCAATTTAACAAGACATTTCAATTTTTCTCTAGTAACTTCTTTATTTTTCTTCCAACTTTTAGAATAAGAGTGTTCTCAAAAGCACCATTTTTTCACACAACATAGAAGGCAATAATTGTACAACAAATAAATGAAAGCATAAATTAATTAACTAAGGGAATGAATAAATCATTATTTATCAATTTTGCCAGTGCAATATAATTTGGCCAATTAAGAAAAGGATTGAAGACATGTAGCTAATTGGCTATTTTGGTGTAAAAAAAAGAAAAAGGTAAAGAGTGCATCTCTATAAAGTCTTTTTTGAATATAAAGAATGGAAGTGTAATAGTGGCATTACTATTAATTGATACTGAAATCTTTTCATAAGAATGCAATGATAGGGTCATTCTCTAATACACGCATGCAATTAATTTGGATGGCTTTAAGCTACTTTCTTTTTTCTTTCTTATTAGTATTTACATCTATGGAACATGATTAGGTAGAATTCTCAACATACTGGAGCACCATGAATTTCAGAATGCCTTACAAAAATGAAGTTGGGAGTCTTGTTTAAGAAATTTCAGGTTGTTTTATGCCAATGAGACTCGTAACACCAGTCAAAATCGAAAAAAAATATTAAACTGTAAGATTCTTTCACTGATATTCAACATGGTCCTTACAAATTTATTTTACTACTTGAGCTTGCGGGAGAGCTGACTCTCGTGAATAGTGGAATCACATGATGCTATTTTGAACATGAAGTCTGTTAAGCAAATAAACTCATAATAGGATGTCAACTCTTTGAATGCAATTTTGATGTTTCCTCATAATCACTTCTCAACCACAGTTTGTCTTTAGTGGAATTATAAAATTCAGAGGCTAATTTCTTCAATTTCAAAAGCAAATTGCTACTGATGCTTAAACAGAAGAAGATGATGCTTTTCAATACCCTAAAAAAGGCTATAAGAGCAAACCACAAAAAAAAAAGAGTAAGCTTAACTAACAATTATAAAAACAAAATAATTTAGACCTGATTATATTATTTTAAGTGATATTTATATTTATTTGTTAAGAAAGTTAATATTTGATTCTCACCTAAACACCTGTCTTTTGATGGTTCTCTGATGAGCACTGATCCTATTTATTCTAGGACTTAAAATTTCTTTTCATGGGAATTAGGGTCATTAGATTATGAGAGTAAGAATGTTGTAAGCATCTATCATTTCCCTGTCTGTATGCTAGAACATTATTTGCTTATATTTCATTAGTCTGTCTTATAAAATGAGGATTAGGCAGTACTATTAGGAAAGATAGTAAGATGGTACTTGATATTACAAATAAAGGGAATTGAAGAACTTTCACATGTATGAGGTTAGTGTGTGATACTATTGACATATAATAAAATACATGCTATCTAGTCCTGTGTACCAAAGGAAAATAAAACACCTTAGTCCGTACCTGGGTGTTAGTATTAAGCTGCCATTAGAGGCTGTGCTTAATCTCACAAATGGTCCACCTCCAGTATAGACTACTGGCATCGATGAGTTTGCACTCCTAAGGAAAGAAAGTGACATGTAAATGGGAGATAAAATTACCACCAAAACACGTTGCAATTTAAAACATTTAATGATACACATCTTGAAATAAATTATGTGATGCCCTAGAAATACATAAAAACTTTATTATCAAGCATTACTATAGACCAGTAGCAGAATTATTACTAATGACATGAAATGTAGTCAAATTTTGGGGAATGCTTTTAATACTTGATTTCATATTCTACATTATCTTACCAAGATCGTTACACACTTCTCTTGAGGATCTAATTTATTTTCTGTGTTATTGAATGTATGTCAATAGTTCAATGGGTCAATTCCCATAAAATTTGAATGAAATTTGAATAAGATAAAAATAAATACAGTGCTCATGATTTAAGCCTTTTTTCTCACTGAATATAACTCACCTTTTAAGAAAATCAAATTGCCTAAAAACTACATAGAGAAATAAGATTTTCAGGGTTTAGCTTTCAAATCATTTTTTTCCTTTTGATATTTCATTAAATTTAAAGTCAAAGCAATCCTAATTCAAAGTTAGAAGACACGTGATTATTCTGAGGGCCTCTGTAGTCTGCAATTGCCACCTGGTAAACCACCACAGGGTGGCAAAAGATACCTCCATATAAAAAGGCATCAAATCCTCCAAGCTAAAACTTGTGGTATCCACTCCATCTATTGTGAGTCTTAGTGAAAATTTCTCTTAATTGTCCTTACTCATATCTTGAAATTTAGCTAGTGACTTAACTATACAACCTCATTCGTGTTTCAATTATTTTATTCATTCAAGATCTTAATCTTAATATAAAACTAAGTCTTTGAATTTGAGTGTGGATGGGGAGGATATGGAAAGAGGGTGAGAGAGAGAGACTTAAAAATGATAAAATTATTCAAGTCAGAAATCCTCAATTGTTAAATTTTAATTAATAATAATAATAAATATTCTTTGCCTTTGAATTATAAACATCAAGTTTACAGTTATCTATAGTTGTTAGGAGACAATGTGGTTCCCATCTCTTCAAATAACAAGTTGAGTCTGCTTGTTCTATCTCTAGAATATTCAATCTCTCCCTTGTATGGTAGAAAACAATAACAGTATGTTTGGGAGCTCAGGGAATGTGCAAGGAACACTCAAAATTCTTATAATCAGTAAAAAGAAGAAAAAGTTGTTTATAAGGTAACTCCTCTTGCTTCTGATGCCTTCAATAGTCTGAGCATTTATGTGGTAACTTCCAGCTACTAAGGAGATAGTTGGGAAAATGGAGGCTCTGTCTAATGTCATAGACTTTGGTATGTTTCACTTTAATTTTATAAGCAGATAAATTTAATGAGAGAACACAAAGGCATTAATATTCCCTTAATAAAATCCCAAATAGAATTACCAAAACAAAAACAAGCTTTGCTATTTTTATTTTTGGAGATATTATTTCCTCCTACCATGTGAGCAGAAGAATTATTTTATTTAAGTACCTGTGTGCACATGCCTTGGCTGTAGCTTTAAAAAGGCAGAAATTGATGTAGAAGGTTATAGGTATTCTAGTTATAAAAATCTTTACCAATATAAGATAGTTACAGGTGAAGACTCGCAAATTCATGGGAGATAGAATGTAGATCAAGAACTCTGAATTTTATAAGTGTGTGGCTCCTACAGAATTCATCACACTAACTTAACATATCAGACCTCTCAAATGTGAAGAGGCTTTATTCATGTTGACTGCAGGCTTCAGACAACTGGAACTTAATAGTGTACTTCTCTGTTGTGAATGTAAAGTCCGTGATGATAATTACTCTATAATCTCTCCTTTATACAACTTTCTTCTTGTCTTTACTTGTTTACTCTTGTTACAGTTCCTTATTCTGCTAAAGATCTACAACTTTTGAGTCTCCTCCCAGGTAGTTTTCTAAGTCTCTTCTTTTCCAGGAGACATTCTCACAGTGCTTTGTCAACAGCAGCAGCCATTGTTCCAGAAAATGTATTAAAAGTATGAATTGCCCAGAATGACTTTAGATCAATGGGATCAGAAAGCCAGGGTGCAGGCCCAGCATGCTGCTGTAACAAACCTTTCAAATAATTTTAATAACAGCTATATAAAGAGAACAAAATCATGGTGAATACAAGCTCTATCTATTATAGTTGTACAAGGTTCTATCTTTTTGCTGGAAATTTGATTTCTAGCTACTTGAATCTGTTTTAATGCATAAAATGGAGAACACCATTAAGACTCTTCATTAAAATGTACTGTAGGCATGTAGACCTTAGACAATTCAGTTTCCCTGCTCTTTCTCTGTTCCTATGAAATTTCTTTAAGATAGGACTTGAATGGACCCATGAGCATCTGTCGAAATTTAAATAAAAACAGAAAAGATTAAATTATTATTGTTATAAATATTTTAACCTAGTCTATTTATTACATATCTACTTTTGAAGATACACAGTGAGACCGTGCTTAATGACTTTAACACATCTGTTCAAAATGAAAGGAAGGTTCGGGGATGACCTTCATGAATAAAGGACACATGTTCTTCCCTAGGGATCTCAAAAGTGATGCTCCATAGAGATGAAGTGGAGATATGTATTCACACAGAAAAAATGATACGTTATATTATTATTTTCTATGAGATTCAGATCAAAATAAGACAAGGGAACAGGCAGTACTTAATTATAGAGATATGTTGATAGAGTCTTCTCTGTATCTCGGGCTCTTTATACACTCCAGGCTAGCCTTGGACTTTCAGTACTCCTCTTTCCTTTCTGAGTGCTAGGACTGCAGTTATGCAGCATCATATCATTTTTAGTGTGCTAGAAAACAGTGTTCCTTTTCAACAAAATCTATACAATATTCACATAATAAAACATTGTGTTTAATACTGATATCTAAAAGTATTCTCCAGAGCTCTTCAGTTCATATAGATGGTTCCGTGTGTAAGTACTGGATATAAGATTTGGAAACTTAAGTAGAGGTAGACTACATAAATTTAAAATCCTGCAGCTTTATCACTGGACATCATTTATTTAAATTAGACTCACAATAAACAGAATAAGGAAGCAACAGTTTAAGAGAAGCTATTGATTATGTGAAAATAAGATTAATAACCCTGTGCGATGTTGTCATTTATTTTCAAAGAAAATTCTCACAACTGATATAAATTAAATCAAGATGACCAGTACGGTATATATATTTTTATATCGTAGAGACATAATCTTTGATGATTACAACTAGTTAAATTTTTTGTGATAATTTTGAGATCTACAGATTTTGATAACTTGAGTGCTTATTTCCACAACTGTCTGAAATGACTAGAGATTTAGTATCACACAGATCACCATATAGCTTTACCTTGTTTACATATTAGTGTCTCCTAGCAACCTATTTCCAAACCATTATTATCATTTTTATAGCTTATATACCCTTAAGAGGCTCTCCTGACTTCAGGAAAAGTCTATTTTATGTGAGAAGAGAAGCATATACATACAAGCATTATTACTTTTTAGGTCATAGATGGAGTATGAAAATATACTTATAAATGAATTCTAGGGAGAGAAAAAAAGATATCCCCGGGCTGCTTGGATGGATGGTATTCAGTCTCCATCGGCTCTTCTCAGGCCCTGCTTAGGTTGCCTCTCTTTGTCTTGCTACTCAGACTGCATTTGCTGAGATAAGGCTTCTTCCCTGCAGCGGGAGCTGAGGTAGGGATGTTTTAAGCCTTTGGACACAGTAAAGCTGAGGGAATAATAATGCATGCTGCAAATACTGAGGTCCGGCACTGTAGCTCATTTTACACCCCAAAAGATTTAAGCCATGAATAGAGCCAGGTGGGATTAAGCTAAAAAAGGCTTTTGTAAAATGAAGGTCTTTCTTTAGGGATTGGAAGGAAAGACTGGGATTGATTTGGCAGGATAGAGTTCCTGACTTTTATAGACGGGATGGTGGATAGAAGAGAGTCTGAGACTAAGTATTCCGCTAGGACAGCCTCAGCAGTGGGCAGTTAGTTAACACCACGACTGAACTAGAAATATTTCAACTGTAATTCTCGCTCATTTACTACATTTATAGCAACACACCTACCACTCATCTAGGAAAACTTTTAACAAGAACGTAAACTTAATGAATTTTAGATTATTCTGACCTCGGCTCTTTTAAGTTTGTGACATTTGCATAGAAGTAAAGAAATGTCAATAGATCATTTATCTGGACCTAATCCATCCCTCCTTTGAGCAAGGTACCATAGTCACGGCAAGAAAGAAATCAACGGGCCAATCCTGTCATTACTCTCTGTTATAGAATTCACAGTGTTTGGATGAAAACAAACTCCTAGCATTTCAACCAAAAAGATGACTGAGAGGTGAGGTTTTTAGGAGCTTGTCAAGGAGGCAAGTTCTCCATGGACACTATTTTGAGCACTTTGTACAGCATGCTTTCCTTTAACTTTATTTTCTCAAGTGTTATTGAAGTTTTATTTTAGTAAATTTTATTTATTCACTTACCGTGTGTGTGTTCATATTCGTGAGGGTGTGTATGTATGTGCGTGTGTGTGTGTGTGTGTGTGTGTGTGTGTGTATCTGTCTGTCTGTCTGTCTGTCATTCTAAGCCAGAGGACTCAGGTACATCCAGTTGGTCTATGTTGTTCTAGCTCTTGGGTTATAACTGTTGGCTTCCCTTGCCTATCTGCCTTGACCAGTGCTATAAGGTAAGAATTGATTGAAAGAAATTCTCATAACTGATACAAATTGAACCAAGGGGACAGTTGAAAATTATCAGGACACTGACAGAAATTACATGTTGGAACAGGAATGCTATCTATCAACTTATTAAACTAGTATAAAATGCCATTTTTAATTTCTGGTTTTCAGTACCTCATGTCAAATTGTAGAAATAAATGCCTGTTTGCATGGGACCTTTCATTTTATTTTTGAGATTATAATTGCAATCTTTCTCCCTTCCCGTTCCTCCAATTAATTATGGTAACTGTACTTGAAAGACAAAATTCATCATCTAGCTCAATATTACCAACACCTGGCAGTAGAAGAACATTGAGGCTTGTCTATTTCTTGTCCAGATTTGTGAATGAGAGGATAAAATTGACTAGTCTGGTATGTAAGGAAGAGATACACACAGGACTATTAGGAAAGATAATAACTCCTCCCAGAATTCCAAATTAGGAAACAAATCTTTTGCTCCATTTTCCACTAATACTTTCTAAATATTAGAATTAATTTTAAGTGATTTTGCAGAGTGAATGCTATGTGGGTGGATTGGGCTTTAACAGTGTGGATCTCCCTAGAAATTGAAAACTTTATTGAAACATTATTGAAAACTCACTCGGTTTTTAGCATTACTCTTGCCTTCATGTTAAAAAAAAGTTTCTTACTTTCATTAAAGACATTAACGTGTTATTCAAAGTACTTTTCACTTATGCATGCTAGAAATGGAAAAGAATTAAAATGTTTAATACAAAGGAGTAAAGGTTGATGAAATCAGCCTCATGTGATTTTCTTGAATCTGTGGGGAATTGTAGTTTGTACCCAATCTGCATAAATAACCTTTAGAGACTACAGCACCTGCTTAGTAAACTAGAGCCTAAATTATTTCCCACTGTAGCAAACACATCATTTAAACTCACTGAGGCTTTTTTCCATTTCCGTATGCCAGTCTAGACAACTCTCATTAACGCTTTAATGTTCTTTCAGTTATTAAAGCACTATGGAGACTAATAAGCATGCATAGAGGCAAAGATGAACATCTTTGCACAAATTACCTGAACCATTTCAGAATAAAGCAAGTACCTGGCCTTTCTCAAAAATATTGTATCTAAGACAATGGAATGTGGCACTCATTTTCTTTACTGAAAGAACCCATCTCTTGGTCCCTGTTTGTTGCAACAAGTACTGTGATCCATAGGAAATGAGGTCAATGAACCAGACAGTAAAGTCTGGCTTGGATGAGATAACATAAATAAGTTGGACTCAGTGTTGTAGAATTGATTTATGTTCACTCAACTAAGACCAGTCTCTTGAAAGACTTTGCTGATGTGTCCAGACTTGTAGCACATTTCATTTATATTATACAGTAATATTCTGTTTATGCATATATCCCCACCGTATAAACATGTGAATCATAATTTATTCTTTCATGGGCCTGATACAGTACCATCGCTAGTATTCTGAACTTGAACTAGGAATAATAAAAATACGCTTGCCAAATTTAAATACACTAAAGAAACATGCATTTATTCTAGTACATTCTACTTTACATCTATAAAAATCACTTCATATAAGATATTTAATTCAATCATTTTAAAAGATTTTTTTTGCTGTTTTCATTTTTAAGATTATAATTTAATTACAACATTTATCCCTTCTTTTTCATTCATTCTCACCCTTCCAAATACCCACTCTTGCTCTTTTTCAAATTCATGACCTCTTTGTTCATTGTTATTACATGGATGGATATGTGTCTATGCATGTTCATGTGGATGTGTATATGTATATATTAAAATAAGGTGTTAACCATTTTGATTTTGAAGCATATGCATCTTCTGGAAAGTGCTCTAATAGGAATCACAAACAACAGAAAGATTCATAGAGATTCATAGTATTTATAACCGGGGGGTAATCCTCAAAACACTGATGCAAATGAGCGATTTGTAGGCAGTGAGGACTCAAGGATCCTGGATGTTTAAAAGCCCTAGCTTATAAACAAGGTAAATCCTTCAGTCTATTCAGCTCCATTGTTGCAAACTGAGTCTTTTAAAGAGCTCCTTAGCTTACTGGATATACTAACAGTAGAAGCAAAGCTTCCAAGAGCCTCCCCTCTCTGAAATAGCTATTGAATTAAATCATTGTTAAAATGTGAAGTCAGAATGAATGTTACAATCCAGTATTTCACTTGAAGTTAGAAAAATAAACAAATTGTCAACTTCTGTATTTTATTAACTCTTCCAAATAAAAATTACCACTCCCAACATAACTCCTCCTACAATTCACACTGTCCCATATTTTTTTTTTGTTTTTGTTTTGTTAAATGCTCCCCAAATTGAAGTGATTTTGTTAGAATAAAATCTATAATGTATTATAAAAGGATAGAACCTATGTCTACATGGACATCTAAAATACATGGAATTTTTAATTGATCCTAATAAACAAGTCTGATGATCATTTCACAGGATGTGATAAAATTCCTTTATAGCCTTTTCTTTAGATGGGGATCACCTTTTAGATGAGTCACAGAACTGCTGCATTTCTATCATGAATGCACAGAATTTGAAGAGACAAATGAAACCAGCAACTTTCAGTCCAATTATAGGAAATTCTGATATGCTTCTAACATTCCATGTGAGACTGCACATTATAATCCACTAAAAATATCTGTATGTAGCAGCTGGGTTCTATCTTGGCATTGATATAGAATAGGATTCTAGCAGTCATCTAGTAGCCAAATTGCTTTATTAGGGTAAACTTGAAACTTTGCTACTGGCTACCTCATGTGAGAGTATTTTCAGTAAGACTATTTTTAAGTTCTAAATTAAAAAATCACATAAACAATTTTCAGGCAAATTTTGAAAAATCTATGTGCTACATAGACAATTTTTTTTGTTGTTACTTTGAGACCTCATCTCACTGTGTGGCCATGGAAGTCCTGGAACTTTCTTTATAACCCAGGCTGGTGTTAAACAGCGATTCTCTTGCCTCTGCTTTCTGAGTGGTGATAATGTATATATGTATCACTACACCTCTCTGGAAATTCTGCTATGTGAACTCCTAGTCAGAGCAAAGTGCTAATAGGACAACCAGTTGTACAATTGTATTTCTTTGGTGACATAGCAAGAATTTAAATATCTGCCCAAAATTTATATGGAGATATGGATGTACATAAACTTGTTTTTCCTTCTTAATTTCGTATCTTTATTTTTAAAACAATTTCGGTTTAATGCCTACTGTTACTAACATTTGAAACATCACTTCTGTTTCATATAACTATGTTCATTGCAGGAAATAGGTTACCTAGCCACTCATCTAACATAATGTTAATTAATATCTCTGCACCTACCAACTTCCACAAAACAGAACTCTGTAACCAAATCACACTTAATCAGTTCAGTTAATTGCTAAGCCTGTATCTTTGTTTGTTCAGTTATTTATGGTTTTGGCTTGTTTGTTTGTATTGCTTTTGTTTTTGAGATAGAATTTTGTGTATTACCGGCTCACCTGGAATGTACTTCATAGCCAAGGATGACCTTGAATTAGTAATCCTCTTGCCTGGGATTTTCTTGTGTTGATGCTATAAGCATGTGCTACCATGCCTAACTGTATCTTTAAGAATATATTAGAAAATCATTTAGCAGTTCATGGTGGAAAATAGTTATGACTTTTTCATACCTTTATATAGCTAGACACATCTTTAGTTATGTGTTTATTTAGTTTCCCCGTTGATATTTACTTTGTAACATTTTTTTTGAGATTCTAAACAATAATGGATGAAATTAAGGTAAATTATAGTTTGGAACTTACAAATCTCCAAAAACTCCATGTTTAGAACTTCAGTCCCTGTACTGAGGAGTCTTACGTGATCTTGATGCAAACTAAAGTTATCTGAGAGGAAGAAACCTCAACTGACAAAATGCCTCCATAAAATTCAGCTGTAAGTCATTTTCTTAATTAGTAATTGGGGGGGGAGGGCCCAGTCCATTGTGGTGGTTCCATCCCTGGGCTGGTGGCTCTGGGATCTAAAAGAAAACAGGCTGAGCAAGTCAGGGAAAGTCAACCAGAAAGCAACACTCCTCTAAGGCCTTTGCATCAGACCCTGCCTGAAGGTTCCTGCTTTGTTTGAGCTCCTGTTCTGGCTTCCCTTGAGATGGACTACAACGTGGAAGTGTATATCCAATGAACACTTTCCTCCCTAACTTGATTTCTGGTCATGGTGTCTAGTGGCAGCAATAGAAACCCTAAGATAGTCTTCAATGACATGCTGCTTCGATAGCTGTTGGGAGAAAGAGAGGTTTCTTTAAGGGCATGGGTCCTCATAGGTCTAGTGTGCTCCAGGAGTGGCTTCATACTAATTAGACTTTATGAGTTTACAAAAACAAATGGACTGGGGACACAAAGTTGGTTGGGTACAGAAAGGGATGTGGGTATGGAAAGGGGTGTATATACAGGAGATGGGAGACTGAGACCAATATCATCAGAATACAGTGTATGAAATGCCCAAAGAATTAATTTTTTTGCTAATCTATTAGCATAATTCCCATTTGAGGATAGGTTTAATCATTATTGTTTCTTTCTTTCTTTCTTTCTTTCTTTCTTTCTTTCTTTCTTTCTTTCTTTCTTTCTTTCTTTCTTTCTTTTCTTTCTCATTTTTTTGGGAACTGAACATTTTCTAAATTCATACTGTAAACTTCAGATAAACATAATTCAATATGTGTATAAAACTGACAGTCTCCTAAAAGAGCTCAGCAATGAGCCAATGAAATAAGTCAGTGTGTTAACAGCTCTTGACATTCATGGTTAATTAACGGTGTTGGATCCCATGCCCACATGTGGAAGGAAAGAACCAACTCTAAAAAGTCATCTCAGAGGCTTTTCTGCTTCTCCTGAGATGACCATCTGATTTTTGTCTTTAAGTCTGTTTCTGTGCCTTATTACATTCATTTACTTGTGTTAGTCTAACCATCTCTGCATCTCTGGGGAGAAATCCAACTTGGTAATCATGGATAATACTTTTAATGTATGTCCATATTTGGTTTGCGATGTATTTTATTGAGCATTTTCAAATCAGTGTTGATTATAATAGCAGATAAAATATAATTTCTACCAAAACTATATTGTCCTCTGACCTCCACATGTATACCCTGGCATGTACATATCCATTAACTTAAATATGCACAACACACACACACATATGTTATTATTATTATTATTATTATTATTATTATTATTATTATTATTAAAATACAAAGGAGCATAGTATAATAACTTACCCTAGTCCCAGAAGCTGACAAACTTCATTTGAAATTTGTGTGGTCCAGTGCTCAGCACAAGCTACATGCCATATGTTAAGGATTCTGAACTGTACCAAACCATTGTTGTTCGTTGTGCCATTGAGAAAACTCACTAAAAATGTAGAGAATAGGAGGGTCATTATACGAGACTAGGGAGTAGGGGCCAAGTGGGGATAGTGATGAAGAGAAAAATAAAATCACCTCGACAGGAGGAAGAAAATTTTTGAGATCATGTATGTATTACAGGCATGTTAACAATATACTTTTAAATTGCTAAGGGGGAAAAAAAAACAAATTTCAAACTGTCTCATCATGAAAAATATCAAGCATTTGAGGTGTTATGTAATTTATTTACACGGCTAGGTTTACTTATTCTACATTGTACGTATACCGTATAATGTCACTTCACATCCCATAAATAGTTATAGTTATAATTTTTAATTTGCAACAGAATTGTTAAAATACTAATAAGTACATTGAGATGCATTAAGGATATTGGATTATACAGAGGTGCTTAGAGGAATGATGACCTTAATTAAACTGTGCACATTTTTAACAATTAAATCCTAGTAATTGTAGATTTTTTTGGAGACTATCTTGGGAGATATAAATTGAAAAATACAAACTTAATTGACATAATTTTGCCTTTATCAATGACTATAAAATGAAAAAAGCAGAAACATGCAAGTTTATTTCCCAACAAATGAACAAAATGAAGTTGTGTATTTTCTTATTCATTGAAAATTATTTAGGAAAAGCATTGCTTATAACTTACAGCAAACAAACAAAATAAAGTTGTGTGTTTTTTTTTATTTAAGTCATTAAAAATTATTTATGAAAAACTTTGCTTTTAAATTAGTCACTAAAGAGGGAAAACTGAAATTCAGGGCAAAGTTCATATATTTTCTATTTCACTCCTGCTGCCTTTTCAAGAACCATTGCATTTTCATAAGCCCTGTTTGCTATTTGATTTCTGTTGTCTTTCCACTATTTAACAAACATTTCACAAAGAATGTTATGGTCATTATGCCCAGGAAGGGGTTTGAACCTCAGTCAGTGATCACATAAGAAATCATCAGAGATGGCAGTCTAACTTCCAAACACCATGTTGTTATTGGTTTTATTTTCTCTCGTTCAAAGACTTAAAGTACTGAATTAAATAGACTGGGATTCAAAATAAATCCTTAGCTTAAGAGGTATGTGATCTTTGACAGATGCATAACATCTCCAAAAACTCAATTTCAACAGGGCTACATCTAGTAAATTCTTAATGTGGGAATCTTTTGTCATGCTTATTTACAGTGCATGCATATAATATGTGTAATATTTTGATTTTTTTAGAAATTAATGCAATGTACAATAAAATAACACATCACTCATGCTGCCACAGCAATGTGAAATGAGATCTTGCCCTGAAACCAAGCAAGGAAGAAGAAAGAGAAGACACTTAAGAATTAAAATGTAATGTATCAAATCCAGAGAAGTCAATTATAATATGCATTAGGTTGCTTCTCTTGAAGGGAAAAAACCAGACAGAGTAGTGAATGTTAGTGATCCTAAGGTGCCTGGTTTTGGTTATTTTCTGTTTTTGATATTTGTGCTTTCTGACTGAATCTTTCTTGTCCTAGACTTACAAGTTACTACATATAACTCAGTTTAATAACAGAATACACAAACCAGAGGCCTATATGTTATTTTTACTACTAAACAAAATGTTCTGGAAGTGCTCATATCAGGACAGAGTCTCATATTTCAAAGCCTCAACATTTGCAATAAATTCATGCATGATTTTCCTTCAATATTTGAAAAATTCAAAATAAAGTTAAAGTAACACAACTATTTTCATGAAAATAAGACATACCACAATGTGCTTCATCTGAGCCATCAGTACAGTGTGTATAGCCATCACAGAGATTTCCCATTGGAATGCACTCTCCATCTTTACACTGAAATTCGCCATCCTGGCAGGGCTCTGTTTATTGCATAGGGTAAGGAAATCACAAGTTGATGGTTTCTGAGTACTCATCCCATTTATACCCCTTTAAACATCAAGCCCTTGTTTCAGCCCATGGAGGAAGAAGCATCAATGTTGAAGTACCACAAACATTCTCACCCAAAATGCTTTGGAAACAGCATTAAAGATGTACATGTGGCTTTAAATGAATGTAGATAAAACCTCGGTCATCTCTTTTGCAAAAGTGCTTTGGCCACAGTTCCAAGAGGTGGCTGAGATTGATCTTAAAATTACCTGACCTATGAGAGCTTACATAATGACTAGGAGATACTTTCCTCAAAGAGACTTGCCATCGTTTCTTAGGAGAAGCAGTTTTATGTTGGGATGACAAGAGGACCTCTTTTCAGGCCACATATAATATAGATACTGTGAGAATGGACAGTTTTATATGAAGTCAGGACATTCCACGCTCTATAGTATTGAAAATCCCAAGGCAGGGGGAGGGGGGCCCTTGATAGCACAAAGAAGCAGGGAAACCTCTACTTTGCAAGCAACTAGAAATGTAAATCAAGGTAAATATATACACATACATAAAATTGAGTTCCATATCCAACCCTGAAACATTTCTCTTTTAAGGTAACATCCTTGTTCTCTGCTCCACTACTACCACTTTCCTCTACAAATAACAAGATAAGCAAGGAAGCATGTCTAATCCTTTCCTCTTGGTAACTGCAAACAATAACTGGAGCTATTCATCTATTTTAAACTTTGAAACATTCTGTATTTTTATCCTAAATCTAATTTACCTTAATGAAGATATTTTAGAAAATTATGGCTGGCTGTTTCTGCAAATTTTATAACAGGAGAAAAGTAGGTTATGCATCTCAAAATGTAATATTATTAGGGAGGTTTTAGTAAATGTAATTATCAATTTGTTTCATAAACACATATTTTTAAGCAGATTACTGAGAGGACAAATGGCTCCAAATGATTACATTTCTCTACAAGGAAGCATGAATATAATTAATGGAAAGATTTCTCTTCTGGATTGTATCATTCCCTCAACTTTTCATTAGAATACAAGAAAACTTCAAAGTGGATATACACACATAAATATACATTCTACAACAAATATATATTTATCATGTATTTATTTTTATAAGGTAACAATACTAATTTCAGACCAATACTCATTTTAATAGTGTCTGTTATTACTAGTTACTGTTAAATTATTTATTGCATTTTCTATAGCTATTATAATCAGTATGTTAAAAGAATTTTCAATGACACTATGTATTTATGGATATATTTATTGATAACTTTGCTTTTATTACTGTAATCAAGCTATATTTAATTGGAAAGGCATACTCAACTTTGTTAATATAAATATAAATATCTGATTAAAATTTTGAATGAAAATGTGTAACCTGTCCTTGTCAGTAAATAATAATCTGCTGTTCTTCTATAGTGAAAGCTGTTAAGATTGTACCCGCATATCCAAAAGGGATATCCAGTTTGGAAGATAGAATAAATTGGATGACAAATTCTGAATAGAGCAAAATGGTTTATTGTTGCTGAAGTGAATAGAAATTATAAAAATATGAGAAGAGGTATGAATAAGCTATTTCTAAACCTTTTTCCATATATGTTGAAATATATGGAAGCTTATAACATATAAATTTGATTTTGATTTTTTGAAACATATATTTCAGATCATTAGGAACTCTTTAATACAACTATTTACTTTCTCTGGAGTCTGAAATCTTATTTCTGGTAGTTTTATACCCATGGTGCAAGAGGAAAAAAGCAATACTACTCAGAATTGAATTTCTCCATCTTCTTTTTATGAAGTCTCTATAGCCCTGCTTCATTTAGCCAACACATGCTTCGTTTTTTAAGAAGAACTAGATTGGTTTCTAAGGCACACATCACAAGCTTGGGAGGGCTCTAAGGCCCTGAATGTCACCAGCTGCCACTTGTGAGTAGCATGACATGCTTTACTAAATTCCATGTGAAGACTGAGAAACAGAATAAAGCAACAAGAGCACATTCATAAGAGATTTGCTGTAATAAATGTCTACCATGAATATTCAAGTTCAATGTGAGTGGTAATGTTTAAGTTGGATAAATCACATAAAATTTGCCTCATAATTTTATTTCAATTGAAAACTTTCAAGTATTCCTAAAATATCCCAGAATACAAGGAGCATTCACAAATACTGGAAACAATAACATATTGTTTGCACATTTTAACTAGAATGATTACCAAAGCAGAATACCAATAAAAAATTTACTGGATATGTGACCCAATCTCAATATTTGTTACTGGATTGATTATCTTTTATTTCCAAGTTCCTGTTTCTATAGTTGTTTCACAGGCTTTTGCTTTTATATATATAGCTGTAGATATAGATGTAGCTGTAGATAGAGAAACCTCTATCTTCATTCAAAAATATGGTCTCTTAAAAACAAGATGTTCATGATTGAAATCTAGGTCTAGGGCAAATCAAATGCAAAGAACTCCTTCACATAAAGCTGTATGTCTTGTCCATTGACTGCATTAAACTATACAATTTTGGTAATTATCTCAGAATTTTTTGTGGTATTTTTCAAAATACTTGATATTGTATTTATTCAATAGTAAGAACTATATATAAAGCAACAGCTAATAATTTTGATGGAAGAGATGTATTTGTTTTTGCTTTTCTTAATCTATACTATTTCAGTTTATTTCATTTCTTGCCATTTGTGGTTTTAAAATAGGAATATAATGACCTATTACTTTTATAAAACTTTGTTTCAAGGTACTTTCATTTTTATATATAAAAGAATGCTTTACAATTATTTCATTTGCATAGATTAGTAACAAATATGCTCTCCTACTGGTTGGTATATAAATTAAAATCTAAACTATGTCAACTGGGTTTTAAATTTATTTATTTTTAAAAAAGATTGTATTTTTTTAAAAAAAAGAATGCAAGTGTTTTATGAAAATTTCAAGAAAAAAAATTCTTGAAAACAAGTTAACATGTCTATCCTTCTGGTAGGATAAGGACCTTTGTGTGTTAGATATTTTCTTGTTCTAGTGTATGATACTCAGCATATCTGAGCATGTAACTATCCTGCATTAAATTCAGACAACATATTGTCCTCCTTAGTACAATAGACAGTGACTCAGTCTCATAAAACATAAGCAATATTGATATCTGTGCATTTTTCATTGTGTATTTCCTTAAACTATTATTATTTTTAAGTTTTCATGATTAAAATTGATTTAATCATTAGTGCCCTTGAAGATACATATTCTGTTTGTAAATGTTATTCTATTTGAAATTCAAAATGCTAAGTAGGAAAGGCTATAATATTGATACTTGCTAATTAATTTTTATTTTACAAAACACAGTAGACATGAAGATTTTTCAGTTCATTTTAATTACTCCCAGAAACTGTGTTATTTTTCCCCATATGTCTTTCTCTCTGAATTTTGATGTTGTCTGTTTTCTTGTTTTGAGATTTTATTTGAGTGATGTCTTATATGTCCATTACTAACCTTTATTTTTCCATATACATTTTTTTTTTGCATTCTTCATTATTTTTTCCTGACACAATTTGTATGGTAATATGAGTATTTTGGAATCAGATTGAAGATAGTGAAAGAATTCACCAGAAAATTACATGGCTAGTGTTATTTTTTTTAATTTGTGTGTGTGTGTGTGTGTGTGTGTGTGTGTGTGTGTGTGTGTGTAAGAGAGAGAGACAGAGACAGAGACAGAGACAGAGGTTCTCTCTTTGGCCTAGAGCTCAGCTGACTAGGTTAGGCTTCCTGCCCAGGGAGACCCAGGGATCTACTCTGCCCCATAGCACTAGTGTTAGGAGTGTGTTTCCCCCCTGCACAGCTTTTTCACATGGATACTTGGGATGTAAGTCAGGTATTCACAATTGCAAAATAAGTATTTTATGGACTGAACTAACTCCCCAGCCCTGTTGTAAATTATCAGCAAAGACTCCAGTCACATTGCAAAGAAAAATCCAGGTATGGTAGAATTACATTGAAAACTGCTCTGGCCAAAGATGAGTATACTTTTTAAAAAGTCTTGAGGGGAGACTGAGTTGTTATGTCATTTACAAAACAGATGACAAGCAAGCACTAGTCTATTAGGAACCAGCAATTTTACAACAATTAAAAAATTCAGAATCATTATTTTAAGCATAAAAGTAATAGTGAAAACATTTTTAGTGTTTTGCTACTCAATATTCTGTAGGACACAATTTAGTTACTTTAATTGAATTGAATTTAATTACCTAGCACACATTTAGTTTTTAATCTAACAATATGGATCCTAAGTGTATTTTATCTTAAAAGCACTAAATATGCTCTAGCCACTAACATATCCTTACCTAAGTTCATCATCTGTGCACACTAAACATATCATTAGAAAAAATTAACATAAGCCATATCAAATGTTGAATTAAATTAAAATAGTAAAGAAGTTCCCCCCTAAAAAAAAAACCTGAAGCAGCAGACAAAGTCTTGGCAGATACACATAGTTATCATATCATAATTAGTAATAACAAAATTAGCAAGCAGCCGGACTACTGATTGAATTTAAAATGCCATGTTCAAAATTATCTTGATTAATATTTCCAAAGCAGTGATTTAATTTTCCTGACTTAAATGTACATTCACATACATACACACACTTACATTGACACAAATGCATAGCTATGTTTGTTTTCAATTTGTTTTATTATTCAGTGTTTAATAAAATTATCATTTTGTTCTTTGCACGAACTCTGTTTTCATTTTCTGCATAAATTACATTTTAAGATCAATTATGACTTCTTAGAAAACTTAGTCTGTCCCTACCCGAACTTTCTCTTCCTTTCATGTAATCCAGGCAGATTTGGAATTCACTGTGCTACATAAGAGATAGATGACCTTTGTAACACTGATCCTTGTGCCTTTTTAGGGCTCTTTTCCTTCCGGTTTTTGTTTTATCCTATTCTGATATGTTAGTTTTTGTTCAATTATTTTATTATTATCCCTTAATAACCTGTTTATTTTCTTTTTTCCAGCTATTTATTTATTTATTTTTAACATTAAAAGTTTTCTTCTCTCATACAACTTATACAATACATCCCAACACCCCTCCTCCTGTCTGTCCACCCTCTAACCCCCCTATCTCCCCCATTCTCCTCTCTCTGCCAGATCTACCCCTCATCACCACTCACGAGCACCACACTCTTCTCCCCAGAAAAGAACTATCCCCCCAGAGTTACAGCACAATCAGGGCTTAGTATAGCAACAAGGCCAGGCATCAATCCCTACATCAAGGGTGGGCCTGGCAACCAAAGGTGTAGTGAGAGTCAGAAAGGGAGTGGATTTAATGGAATTGGGAGGTGGGGAGGAAGTGGGAGAAGTAGAGAGAGGGAAAACCATAATCAGGATATATTATGTGAGAAAAAATTTATTTTCATTAGGAAAAAATAGGAAAATGATTTTCAGAAGGAAAAACAATAGGCAGTGGAGGTGAGGATATGGGGGAGAGAATCTGGTCCATCTCCTGTGAGTGGTCCATTTAGAGTTTGCCTCACACAATGGAAGTCAGCATTCTCTTTCTCTCTTACTCCTCATTCTCATGTATTGAAAGTTTGATCTCTAACTAGTGATACTTCTTTGGAACATTCTGGAAACTTTAGGGGATGGTGCTTAGCTAGAGAAAGTAGTGAACTGGTATTGTATCTTCTTTTAGGAGCCCTTTTTCCCCTTCCCTCCCCAACCCTCCCTTCTCACCCCTCCCTGTCTTTCACCCCTCTGTCTTTCTTACCTCCCCACCCTAAACTAGGCAGTCTCTATCACATGTTCCACCACTGTCATATTCTGTCTTCTATGGGCCCAGAATCAAAGGGCCAAGGACCATGGTCTGAGAGTCTGAAATCTCTGAAACCCTGAACTAAAACAAATGCTTCCTGTTTGAAATTGACTTTCTCAGGTATCTGATCACAGTGATAAATAGTTGATAGCTGTCTCAAATGGACAAATAGCTTTTCAATCGAGCAGGAAAGTCATCCCTTGGATTTACTCAATTCAGATATTTTAAGGTATATTTAAAAAATATATGAGTCTTCATATGAGAATGAATATGTGTGTGTATATAGAGAATGTTTAGGGAACCCAGTAAATAACACTCCCCCATAGCTTCTGCACCAGATCGTGCCTCCTTCCTTCTAACTTCTCTGGATGAATGACTACAAACTGTAAACTGAAACCCACACTAACCTCTCAAAATCAAAACAAAACAAAACAAAACAAAACAAAAACAATGAAAACCAGAAAAGAAAGGCAAAAGAAATTCTGATCCTCCTATTTAAGGCCTGTACCATAGCATTCCAGGTTTACCATATTTATGTATATAATATAACAAAATACAATGTAATATATTGTTTGTTTATCTCATTAATTGCTTAGTTTGTTTGATTTATATCACTGTAAGTCAAGATCATCTATTTCTAAACTAGAAGGGGAGATTAGGTGGCTGGGTTTGCATCAACCCTTCCTAAGTAGCTTTCACAATCACTTATTTTAAGGGCTGGGAGATAGTCAAGCTGAAAGCAGACCACTTCCTGGGACAAGGTCAAAGTTTTAGGCCCACTCTAGAGTAACAGATATAAACATAATTAAACTACACAACAGGATTTAGCCTTAGATAATGGTCAGGAAAAAGCAATCATGCAAATGTTCCTTTTCTTTAAGAATTCATGTGTATGAATGACCCTTTTGCATCAGGAAAGAAGCACCAAGCTGTCAGTTGGCCCAAGAAAAATCAGAGCCTGAGTAGAACTACTAGTAACAAAGAATTCAAAGATGTTATAACATGAGTAAATAGATACTTTGTATATCTCTATCTAAATGTCTATATGTCTATAAATCTCTATATGTCTGTCTCTGTCTCGTGTGTGTGTGTGTGTGTGTGTGTATGCTTTGTTCTTTTTTGCTGCTTAATTTGGGATATGATAAAGAACATAAGAAGAAGGCTGAGATGACAGCAACTTTCTACCGTATTAATCTCCTCCACTGCAGATGTTTTATTCTGTCTGTCTCTAACAAGTGAATGAAGTTTAGATTTTTAATTTTGGTGTCATTGGCATCCCAGAAGTTCAGTGGCCCATCTCTCTCTTGCTCTCTCAACAAGATCTTGGCAAAAGGAAAAGTTCTTCCATACAGAGCCAATTACTTTACTTTCAACTTTATGTTAAATTTTAACTTTGGTGAGTAGAGGTCAAGGATCTTACTAAGGAAGTGCTAATTGATATGCAGAAGTGTTGTCAATTCCTGCTGTGAAAAAAACTAGGGTAACCCTTACATAGACAAAAGGGGGAGGGATTCAGCATTATGCTGAGAAAGACAAGATGATATCTCAGAATGCAAACATATACATTGTGATTTAGGTTTTGAAAGAGGTTTTACTTTCTTTAGTTTGTTCCCATAGCTATGATGAAGTTCACACTATTTCTTACCTGGAATCCCCAAGTAATATCCAGTACTGAAATTTGCTTTGAATCCCCTGCTTGTCTTCCAGTCATTCGTGATGAAAAGCACAGTCATTCTATTGGTGGTAGAGAATACATCCTTCACAGGACCAGGCCCCGTATACACAGCTGCCCCAAGGGAAAAGAGACTGTAAGGTGTTTGTATCTAGGAGATTCATGGTGAATTTTACCTCTATTTTCTAAAGATAGGACTGCATGCAGCATGGCTCACCAAAATCATGTGCATATTCTTATATTTTTAGATGCTGATTCTTAACTTCTTTATCTATGAGAAGCAGAAAAACAATTCCAGAACAAATAGAAATGGAGAAATTTCTATTTGCAAATTATAGCATAATTTAGATATCCTCCTGCAATTTTAATTTCTTTCTATTTATGGGAGCAATGAGCAAAATAGCAAATTGTCATCTTCCTTGATCCTATTAGCAGTGTTTTCTATTAGAAACACAATTGAACCTGAGAATGAAAAAAAAAGAAAAAAAAAAGCAGACACTCAAAATATGTTTACAAATGTAGAAGACGTAATAAAGATCTAGATGAAATGTTCCCCAATTCTTGCTGATCCCATAGGATTTTATTGTTGATTTATCCTGTGTGTGGCTCTGAAAATCTATTCAGGAAGCTGTATTCTAGAACTTTGTGGGATTTTGCTGCTGTGTCTGGGGAATCCTGGTCCCTCAGAGGTTGGAGACTCACGGTGAGTCTTCATTTACTTGTCATAATTTGTATCTAACAGCATCCTGATTTAAAGAACTGCAAGTCAGATTTTATAATAAATGATGAATGACTCATAAGAACAGCTAGATAAAAACACTTTCTGTGGTGAAACATGTTAGTTCATGCTTCCCAGTAGAATATTTAAACATCTTCGTAATTTAATTTTTGGCTTACCTTACCAAAAGATATTTCTCATAAATGTTAATGGCTAAATAATATAATCCTATGTTTGGCAAATATCTTTTAAATGTGCTAATATGTATTTTATTATCCAGACATGAATATTTCTCATGTATAATTAAAAAGTAAAAATCAATAGCAATAGAGAAAAATAAACATTGATTAATTTTTTAATCATTCTTAGGTAGCTGTTGAGAAGTAGATAACGTTACAGAAAACAATAATGAAATGTAAAATAAAATGACTTAAAAATTTGTGTAACAAATAGAAATTAGACATTTTATGGCCAAACGAAATCTGATTTAGTAATTATCTTTGAGCAATTCATGTACACAAAATTCATTAAAAACTACATAAAATTACACATAGTGTGTTTATAATTAATTAGTACCAGCTTTTAAGAATGGTGATGCAAACTGGGTGGAGGTGGCACAGGTCTTTAATCCCACGATTTAGGAGGCAGAGGCAGGCAGATCTCTGTGAGTTCGAGGCCAGCCTGGTCCCACAAAGTTAGTTCTAAGATAGCCAGAGTTACAACAGAGAAACCCTGCCTCGAAAAACCAAAACATAAAACATTGTTATGCAAATGTACCAATCCTGAGTGGCAAAGAATGTTCTAGAAGGGTATAATCATTTCACCATTGCAAACATGTACCATAATAAAACTGGATATGCTATGGGAGGACTTCTGGGGAAGGGGAATCATAATCCAAATATATTTTATGAAAAAAAATCTATTTTCAATAAATTAAAAATCTTCACATGCCCTGTAGTTATATTTTCATTTTGCCGATTGTAAGATGCTTGCATCTGCTTCGAAGTTCTCTCTCAGTAAGCCAAGTATCTTGAGCTATCCAAGATAATTTTAGAGGGTTCAAATTTCAGTCTTACCTAAGAGCAAGGAGTCAACTTCTCCCCCGTCTCTCACTTCAACCACATCATTGATACTTTCCAAATCAAATTCTTCAAAATGAAGCTGAATATTTTTTCCCTTTTCTGCATTTAAATTCCATACACCTTGAAGACAATAAGTGACGACGATTAATTTACTGCCTACATCTTCATATTTCTTGTAGGTCTTCATATTTTTGTTTGTTTTCACTGTTTTGTTTTGGGCTGAGAAAGGTAATGTATCAGTTTGGTCTGAAATGTGTACTGTAACAATTCAATTAAATTTGATATAAACTCACCACAGTTAAATTTATTTTATACAAAAGGAAGTACTTTATTGAAAGGCTGTAAATAGCCACTTAATATTATAATACAGAGATTCTCTACGTGAGGGTTGCAACCCCTTTAGGCTCAAAGGACCCTTTCACAAGGGTTGCCTAAGACCATCTGCATATCAGATATTTACATTACAATTCATAACAGATAGCAAAATTACAGTTATAAAGTAGCAACAAAAATAATTTTGTGGTTGGGGATCCATACAGGGAAGGGACTATATCAAAGTATTAATCAATAGGTATTAATATTTTACTTCAATTCACTTAATTTTCTTTGCATCTGTGTGTGTGTGTGTGTGTATGTATGTGTCAGGGGTGACCCTCCCACAGTGTACAGAGTACAGCTTACTGGAGTTGTTCTCTCCTTCCACCATTTATTTCACAGGATTAAAAAAGGACATCAGTTTTAGTGGCCAGCACCTTTACCTAATAAACCATCAAGCCAGCCTCACTTCACGTAATTTTCCATGGCCAAATAAGCAAATCTAATATTTATTTGAAAGTTTCTCCATTCATTAAATTATGTTGCTTGCTGTGAATTCTTTTTAAAAATTGCCTGCCTCTATAAGTATTCCTTGTTTTTATTATTTTATGTGATGACTTAGCATTCAGATTCTCTTCTGTACCATTTCTTCCTTCAGGTTGTATTTTCATTCACACTCAGGGAGCCAATTTTTATTTGTAGAATGCTGACCTCTCCACGTATTTGGATTATGCACGTCATTAGAGAAATAAACAGATATGAGAAATATTTACTGTATATGGACCACACACACACATGAGGCTATCTCTTTGGATGACTCAGGGTCTTTTCTTTATCTTAGGTGATGGCAGCACCAATTGTAGACTAATTACTGGCTCTCTTCATATCATCTATCACATGCCTCCAATCTCCAGGACCTGTAATCCTGCCTCCTGCACCCTTCACTCTTAATCAATTCTCAACACTCATTGCC
Source organism: Cricetomys ansorgei (assembly GCA_026225945.1). Lineage (NCBI taxonomy): Eukaryota > Metazoa > Chordata > Mammalia > Rodentia > Nesomyidae > Cricetomys > Cricetomys ansorgei. The sequence goes on from JAMJFZ010000199.1 coordinate 22,940,233, forward strand.
CTATTAGAGTGTTCACACTCCTTCCTCACACTCTATCTCTGATATATGGCCAGATGGACCCATTTGAAATGCAAGTCTGATTCTATCATGCTTTACATGCAAATTTCTGGAATATCCCTCTTTTCTCTCATATAAAATTAAATTCTCATAATATGGAGCAAAATTCCTTCAGATTACTAATTTAAGCTATTACAGTTATTGGGTTTTCCTTAAAAAGCCAAGAATGTCTGGATTTCTTGGACTGATCTATGAAGGTCCCTGCTATGTCCCTCTAGAATGACCTGCTTTTACACTTATTTTAATAGTATCTTTCCTGATGCTTTATCTGAGTGCCCATCCAGACAATAGCATTGTTTATCTGGTACGTAAAGTGCTTGGAAAACACTGGATGAATAAGAAACTAAGGAATTCTGAGAGCAAGAGAAATAGTTTTCTCTGAGAAGAACAATCCAGTTAATTGTCCAATACCGAATGGCAAGCCCTGAAAACACATACAAGCAACACTATACTGATGCATATATTATATATAATATATATACTTATATACATATATATGCATATATACTGATACACACACACACACACACGTAACAAAAATTAATGTAAAAGGAAGCCATGATTTTGAAAGAAAGTGAGAAGAAGTATATCGGAGTGTTTGGAAGGAGAAAAGGGAAGGGGAAGTTGATTCAATAATATTGTAACCTTGAAAAAATGAGCAAAAATTTTTTTGTTTCAATGATATGTTTTGGATTTTTTACATCTTTATTTTATGTAAAAGATCTAATTACAGGTTGTCTTCAGCATGCTGTGTGAAGTATGGAAGATAATCTTTACTTCCACATTCAGATCAAGTTAGACTAATGCCTATCTATTCATTTATCCTGATGACCTCTATGTGCTTTGATCCGACTACCCATCTCTTTACGAAGGCTCATATCCATTTTTCACGGTTATTGTTGCATTCATATCACTGGCTCCGTGCTATGTTTGAGTCCTAACTATACATGATCATGGAAAGAAGATGGCTATTTCTCAGTCCATGAATTATAAGCTTTAGAAGACAGGATGGAAAAATCTGGATTTGTAATGCAGATTATGCAGTCTTCAGACAACTATCCAAAGTTTCTCTAGGTATACTGGCCCAGATTTAGCATTTGTACATTTTTTATAGGCTGCTCTTTATAAATTTATGTATTCCAAAAGCCCCCATTATTCTTTCATACATGCTGGAGTCTAATCATGTTACTCTGGCTGTAGTCTTCATTGAGGCTAGTATGTGTTTTCTAAAGATGAGGAGTTTCATGAGCTGTTTCTATCCATTGGCTTTGTTCTATGACACTGCAAACTTACTGGGTCTACCCTGAGGATTACATGCATGATCTAGGAAACTGATAAGTGAGAAATATCTGGACAAGGGTGACTGAACCAAGGACATCACTTTTATGCTTTTATTATGGAATTACAGTAATAGAAATGCTTTAAGGGGTAATTGTGATAGTTGACTAAAATCACACATAGTGAATGATCACTTTGACTTCAGTTAAAAAGCTAGCAATGAAAAAGTATGGAATAAATTTGAAAGAAATCAGGGAAAGTTTTATGGGGGTTTGTAGGGCAGAAGTGAAGGGAGAATGATGTAATAAAAACTCTCAAAAATGAAAAAAATATAATTAAAGAGGTATTTGATAAGTGGACATGTTACAGTGTCCATTTTGACAAATTGGTAATCTACTTTGCTCTATCAAGGGGGACCTGACCTGGTTATGTTCATTTTTCCTGATAGCCTGGGAAAGAAAAGACTCACAGAAAGCTTGATTGGGGTAGTCATCTGGAAAGTTTGGAGAACTCAGTGTCCTATTTGGCTCCCATAGTTCAAAAGGTCCTCCGCAGTCAGCTGAAAGGGATTTGAAAGAATCGTTAACATCCCACAGAGATCCTACTGGGTTCTAGACATTGTATAATTACATTTTCTAGAACACTAGTTTTGACCAATTCATTTTACAAATTGTTTAAGTTGTTAAGGAAACACGTTAGTACATTGGTGTCTTTAGTAGAAAAGTTTTCAAAATCTTTATTTTCTTATTGTCTTTTTAAGGTTTCAAGAGATTACAATAGTGTTTAAGATTGCCAATACTTATTTGATCAAGGAAAATGTTTTGAAAAACATAAGAGAGAAAAATTATAGCTGCAGAAAAACATATTTATGATAGAGCAAATCCCACCTCTACCACAATCCTGGAAAAATGGTCAGTACTGGTAAATCTCTGATCTAGCAATCTAGTTTTCTCAGTATTTAAAGATTTTCTTTATTCTTAAGGTATTGGATGAACGTGTCAATAAATGTTGAAGCATTTGATAGCCAGGAAGGGGAGGATGATACTTTCTCCTCTTGTTTATAATTCTTCTGAGGGGAAGCATGTGGCATACATCTGTGATTCCATGTCTCAGATCATAGAAGCAGGAGGATCTGAAATTCCTGTTCACCCTTGCTACACAAGAGTCCATACACAAACCTCCCCAAACAGAACAACACAACATTGTTCCGTATTGTTTTCTGGCTAGATCTGTTACTCCACTGAATCCCAAGAGTCATTTGGAATTCCCAGGGCTCACTTAAAGTTTATTAGAAAATGAGAGCCCAGCTCTTCTAGTTCTAACTATGATTAGGTATGTTAACATTCTAATATACTTAATATATTTTCTTTTCTTTTTGTTTATTAGAAACAAATCTAAAATGCTTTAAGAATTCATTGACTGCTTTAAGGACCCTTATTTTAGTCCTTGTTGCTACTATTATATTTAAAAGTGATTTCCAAGGTGGGCAGTAGTGGCACAAGTCTTTAATCGCAGCAGGAGGCAGTGGCAGGCAGATCTCTATGAGTTTGTGTTCCGCCTGATCTACAGAGTGAATTCCAGGACAACCAGAGTTACAACAGAGAAACTGTCTTGAAAAACCGAAAAAACAAATAAAAATAAATTAATAAAAATAAATAAATAAATAAATGATTTCCAAAATTTAAATAGCCTGATTTAACTGTATGAAGTATTATCCTTTTAGTGAAGGCATATGAGGCTACAATTTTTTATACTTAGTAAATTAGAAATCAGATTAGGGAGAGATAATTAAGCAAACTATACCCATGAAGAGCCTTCAGTTACACTTTTTAATAGTGGTTTCCCACACATATCATCTGCTTTCTTTACTTAAACAACTTGAACTTTTTGTGAATGTGTGCATATGCATGTGTGTTTGTATATATGAGATGTGTGTGCATGCATGTGAGTATGAGTATGTCTGTATTTGTTTGTCTATGTATATGCTTGCATATTTGTATATGTAGATGTATGTAATTGTGTACTGGTGTGAATTTGTACATGTGTTTATATGTGTGTGGTTTCTGTGCATAAGGATGCACGCACATGCATGAATATATGAGAGTGTGTACAGCTGTGTAATTATATATGAGTGTGTGATTGTGTATGAATGTGTGTGTTTACTTGTTCATGTGAATGTGTATAATATGTTTGTGTACATTTGTACATATGTATATTTGTATGCATGTGAAAGTGTATATGTGTTTATGAGTATATAGTTGTGTTTGTAGGTATGTAGGTATGTGTGCAATTTGTTTGTGTTTAAATGTCTAAATTATATATTCATGAGTGTGAATATATGTATCTGTGTATGAGTATATGAATACTTATGTGTGAACTTGGATATATGTATTTATTTGTGTATGTTTGTGTATATGAGTATGTATGTGTGCATGTTTGTATATGCATCATTGTGCTTCAGTTTTTATGTGTGTATATGTGCATGTGAGTGTACATATGTGAATGAATGTACTTGTGTATGTGTGCACATGTCTTGTGTGTGTTCATATGAGCATGTATTTCTGCATATGTTTCCATGGGTCTTCATGAGTATATGTTATATGTATGTCTGTGAATGTGTTTTTCGTATATTCATAGGTATCTATATGTGTGTGTACCAGTGAGTGTGTATATGTATGGGTATGTAGGTGTGCATGCATGTGTACCTGTCTGTGTTTGAGTATGTGTGTTCATGCTTGTGCCTATGAGTCCCTAGTATGTGCCTCTGGTACTATGTGTGAATTTGTGCATGTGTATTTGACTGTGTGCATATGCATATGTGAATGTATGTGCTTTGCTGTCTGCTTTCCATACATTAATGTGTGCTTTATGTGTGTGTTTATGTCCATATCTATGTGCATGCATGCATATGTATATATGTTTTTGAATGTTATTGATAGTGCACAAGTATGTTTTCATGTGCACATTGCTATTTTTCCCCATTTTCTATTTAATGAATGAAATTCTTTATGAATGAATGAAATGATGTTTCTAAATCAAATACTGCTAATATCACATAGTTTTTGTTTTGAGAACAGTGTGAATTTTTGCATAGCTGAAAATTTAACCGCATATTATATAAGAAAGATGAATAGATAGGACTCTAATAAACTCACAACTAGTATTACAATAATGTCAGTTGTAACTGTTAAGCCTAATCAGGCAGGTAGTTGACTTAACATTTATTCTGAAAACATAAATCTTGAGAAAGTCATCCCTTTAAGGTACTTAAGATGCACACTTTGAAATATATTCAAATTATAATTTCAAATCCAATAACTGACCAGCAAGATTCCTTTGATCTTTAGATGAAGGATGCTTCAGTGGCTGCCTCTGTGTTAATGACTATAAGAAATTAGTAAAAGCACTGTGCCAGTGTAGATATTACAGCCAACTTATTTGAACATTGGTGTTACCACAGTGGGGGTGTAGTACATGATTCTCAGGAGAGGTCCCATAGACTCATGATGTGTGATTCTAGAACTCTCAGTCATGCTGCGCTTTTAGATAATTCACGCCCACACAGGCAATGAAAGTAAAGCAGCTTGACTGGCCTGGAGGTTTCTTTCCATTTATAGTATTAAATTCTCACATTTTAATTTTATTAGGTGCTGTATCTTTCAAATGTTTGTACTTTGATTAATCTCTTCTGATGCTGTATGGATTTCCACTGTACATATGATACGTATATGCAGATTTCTCCAAGGTGGTTTTCAAAGATGAAGTTTGTCCTTCAGGGATGCTGTTTGTAAGCTATGCATAAGCCTGACACTTACAAGGCATGTGTCCATATGCTGGTGTATCCAGGAGGAGAGAAAGAGGAGAGCCTAACTTTCACTCACAGTGAGAAAGTGAATTAAACACAAGTGGAAGAAAACACATAAGAAATGAAGACATAATTTCAGTTACTAATAGGCTTCTGATTGGTACTCATTTAGGAGGGAAATAATATAGATGTAACTTGAAAAATAATAAATCACATTAAATCTGTGTGAAAATAATTTTCAGTATACTCAATTATTATATATTATTTTAGTAATAGATAATATATCTTTTTAATATTATATGGAACATTTTAATAAGTTTAGGTTATAATTGAAAATAATATCTCCCTTAAAATTGGGGTCCAATTTTTTAAAAATTCACAGTTCTACTAACACTAATGTAACTATTCATAATGTAATATTTTTATCAAATTTGTGACAAATTGGTTTAAATACTCATTCATGAACATCAAGTTTTCTTTGTTTTTAAAAGAAATCTAACCAATGATAACACTAAATGGAGCTAATTGTTGTAGAGGTAGAGTTAAGAAAACAAAACAGAATAGGGAAAAGTTCTTTGATGAAGAATTCTGTGCATGCAATTAGTACCTGTGTGTGCTAGGGGTTGAATATTCAGTTAAACAAACACCATAAAATGATGGTCTGTAGAGAAAGGCTATGACAGTGAGAAAGCAGACTGATTTCCACATGAGGAACTCATTAAGTTGTTCAGTAATTTTTAAAAATTAACTCTTATTATGTGTTAGAAATGAAAAATGGCTTAAATGGTGACATGATTGAAAAAAAATAACACACACACCTTAGAAATAGTGAAGATTAAAATGGCCAAAGTCACTTTTTCCTCAATTAGTTGAGAGCCCCAGAAATCAGCCAGAACCGGGAGTGCTAATTTCTTTCTGTCTACACTTACTGTACACATTCACAGAGTTTCAGAGTTGTTTTTTAATCCCACATGATGTCCGTGCAACAGAATATTAGCTTTTATAAATTCCTTCAGTAGAGTCCCCATATTGAAATTAATTGTACCAACTTTACAGGCATTATTCTGGATGTACAGAGCAAGGACTAAAGTGAGAAGGCAGTGGAATCCCTGCAGGAGTGAATGTCCACAAAACTAAACCTTACAATAATCTCAGGAATGAGGTGGGCACAGACTTTGTTATTCACTTGCCTGAGATTTTCTTAACCATTCTGTTATGAGTGGAAGAAAGGTTTTAACTAGTCAACCATAATTTCCTTTTATTTTTGCTTAAACAAATCAGCGATCTGCAACCAGAATAGCTCTACACAAATAGGACTTCCATTGACCCAACTGCAAATGGCATTAGAAAGAAATTGTTCAGAATGCATTGGGTGGAAATGAACATTTTCTGCTGTGCTAAAGATTGGTTCAAAGTGAATCACTTGGAAAGTGGAACAAAAACACTCTGGGCAAATTCAAACTTTTTATCTTAAAATCAGAAGGGTTATTGTCACAGTAGTTTCCCCAATGCTAAAATGCGCATGGATGCCAAGTTTCTGTATATTGAGATACTGTGATTTTTCTTTTCCTGATTAGAATATGTATGATGATGGTACACATGATAGTTTTTAAAATGGACAACCATGTAAACATTTATTTTATGTATAATATTACACATAAAGTTATCTCAGATTTAATAATTTAAATAATGTGATTTGGGTAATGTCTTAAATATGGAGCATCTGAAATTGTTCTGTGGTAACTTAGAAAAATTTAGACTATTTATTGATTAATGGATCAGTAGACTGACAGCAGAAAACTATGGTTTTAAATGACTGGCATCCTAAATCACCAAAAAAATTGGTTTATAGGAAATATCAAGCAAGTAGTGATTTTAAGACTTCTGAACATACAATTTTATGCAAAATGTCATATAATATAATTTTAGAGGGCCCACAGAAATGAAATATACCATTATCTTTAAATACACAGACCCCAAATTACTGCAATTATATTGGCGTTAATTCAAAAATTTAATTCCAATGAAAATTTGAAAAACTATTTCTGTAACTAAAAGAGGAATATGACAAAAAATCAAGAGACCATGAAGAATGCTTGGTACATATCTAATAATATTTATGGTTTATTAATTCATGTGATGTTAGAAGTTAGACAGATACAGTAAAGCACAAGTGTGCTGAATTGAGCATAAATACTGGTGTCAAGGAGCACACTCGTGGACCTGCCTAATCTGTCCATCCCCAACACTGGAAAACAATAAAACCTCTGTTTTGCCTGAGTTTACAGCTGTGTTGTTCTATCAGTGTCCTTTGCCCCTCTCTTGCTGCTTCCTGGGCTCCACTTTTATCCACACATTTCCTTAATTAAACCTTGTTCTTCTTACAGTTTCTACCACTTTCTCACATATTAGCCACAAATAGTACATTGTCTAAAATACTTATTTTTGTATCACATTAAAAATTTCTCAAAATTACCTATACTGATATCTCTTAGGCTTCTTTGGCAGTGTCGTTCACAGAGAAGATAACTATGACTTCAATGAATGATGGGCATACTGAAGAATTCACAATACATCTAAACATGTGAGTATGCAAGGAGAATGAGACTAGCCTTTTGGTGGGATATAGTAAACATCCAAGATGGCAGAATGAGGACAGTATGAACTACATCTTTTTTTAGCCATTGTTCACTTGTTAAAAGTTGTCAAATACCAGCCATTTTTCTATAATACTTTGGGTTAGTTAAAGCCACTTAGCTGAAAAAAATATGCTTCTTTAAAATAAAATGTGTTTGTTTAGTGTATGTTGCCAAGTGTGTGTGTATGTGTGTGTGTGTGTGTTTGTGAGAGAGAGACAGAGGGGGGGTGGAGGGAGTGCTTGTGTGTCTATGTAGTTGTGTTTGTATGCACTCCATGGTGAGCACATGAAGGTCAGAGGACAGCTTATAGGAGTCAGTTCTCTCCTTCCTCCATGTTTGTCCCATGGACCAAACTCAGGTCATCAGGTTTGGTTGCAAATAACTTTACTCCCTGAGCTCTTTTGCCAGCCTCTTTTGCTTTTTATTTATTTGTTTGTTTTGTTTTAACTTGAAATTTTTAAATATAAAAATATATACTTTTGAGAGTATTTTAAGTGTTTCAAAAGTGTCTGAGACAAAATGAGAAGAGGGAATTCTATGTTTGAATGTCTATGTCAGATATATGACAGAATACATTATTTGGCTCTCCCAGATTCCTATGATCACAAGAGGGCTGTTGCCTCAAAAACATAGCTCTGCAATAAAAATGTCCTAATAGAGGATATTATATAATAATATAATATTATGTAATATTAGGATTTATATGGTAGGTATATTACATAAGGTATCTTTGTCTGTGAATCTCCTTTTATTGTCAGTCAAATCCTATGGTCTAGAAATAGGATGTGTTCCTTTGGACATCAATAAGATGAATGGTGATCAAGTGAACTACTATTAAATAAATGAGCTGTCTTTGAAATTTAAGCTTTCCAGTTTGGCCTAAGAACAGAAGTAAGCATCAGATTTATTTTATTCTTCTAGGTTAAAAGTTTTAGTAGGATTGAAAATCTCAGTTATTGCTCAACTACAACCTTCAAGCAGCTACCAAGGGAGGTTATTGCAAAGCCTGACCAAAGCATTCTTTGGGATGAAAACATTTCCCATTCACTAGGATTGTATGTTAAAAGTAAAGTTAAAATTTTCCTTCAACCCATTCTAAAGTAGGCTTATGGTGTTTCAGTCTTAACTGAGCTCTGGAGATCTTCATATCTTTCATTAAAAAGACCATGAGAACCTCAGCAGTCCTTTACCAAAGAGCAATATCCCAGTCATCATGACCAATGTGGTACTATATTTTGCATTTTAATGAAAGTAAAATAAAAATTAGTACTGTCATTAATTTCAAGATTAAAAATTACTAATAATATTTTAAATATTATCAGCAATCAAGTAATACATGACTCTCTGTATATTCATTGTGTCACATTATTTGTCTATCTATATTTTGCTTATGGTTTCTATTTTTACTTTGATTTTTTTCCATTAAAATAATATTAGGCTGAGATAGCAAAAAATAAGCCAAAATAAGATATATTCATGACTTTGGGAACCTACTTATTGGGGTTACTTACTAGGAAGTTCTGGTGGAGGGGTAGGAACCAAGGTTGGTTCTGGATAAGGACTCTCACTACAAATTCCATTTGTTAGGCTTACGTCATCCAGGGCTATTGTACTCCAACCTGGGTTTCTGAAAGCATTGAACACAACCTGAAATTCATAGAGGTACATAATATTATTCCATTCTAATAATTTCTGACTTCGTTGTTCTTGTGACTCAATAACTCTGGAGAATCAATATTATCAACTACACATTGTACTTAAAATACTCCTTATTGAAATATTGATAAATCATCATTCATAAGTTCTTTTGAATATCTCAAGTTTCTTATCATGCATAAAGCTTATCAAATATCCATGTATGTCTTCCCTCTGAGTTAGGTTTTTATCATACTCTATTTTATCATACTCTATTTTACTTAGGTGAATCTATGCATAATTTGGAGGTAGAGAGAAACCTCCTCCCAAAGATATCAAAAATTAAAATATCTGTTTTCCTTCGTAGTACATGCCAGTTCTGAAGGTACTCTGAATGGATCATTTAAATAGAAAACAAAGTGACAAGAGGAAATGAATAACATAAAGTGAATGTCCAGGATCATTATATACTTGCCATAGTTTACCTAGGGTTCTGAGATTGTATTATTATGAGGGTGCTAACTACAAGATGACAAGGAGACTTGGTCACAGCTCCCAGGGTCAGAAATAGCACAGTAGATATTCAGAGATGTAGGCTGTTTTTGATGACACTTCCCTGGATTTATTTTCAGTAGAGTAAGCATGATAAGACCTTAATACGTGCTGCATGGTACTTGTTATATTAGGCTCATGATATACAGTATTTCAGTTGATTTTTCTACATATTATACATTCCTCAGTTTATTCATTTGTTCATTAGTTCTATAAATTGTATACCAGACACTGTTCTAAATAGGTGTAAATTTCCTCCTGTCCCATAAAAAAACCTCAAATCTTAAGGAGATAACAGTAAGTTATCTACAACTTCTCAATATAATGATCTAACCAAAAATTAAGTTAGCATTCTTCTTTATTGGGGAATGATACACTTGCAAAACATCACTGCATGCTTGAGATTCCATATAGCATTGAACCTCATACTGACCATGATATTTCTTATAAGACTTACATATGAGGAAGTATGATTTGTAAATTAGGTACAATAAGCAAAGCAATATTTATACAATGCAACAGAACAGTTTACTGTGTAGCATTTTCCTCCTTCTTGCAAGGAAATTCCTTACAGCATTTACTCAATGGAGTACTACTCAGCTATTAAAAACATGGCTACATGAATTTTGCAATCAAATGGAAGGAAATAGAAAAAAATCAACTAAGTGAGGTAACTCAGTCTCAGAAAGACACACATGGTATATGTACTCTCTTATATGTGGATATTAACTGTTAAGCAAAGGATAGAGGTGCTGCAATCCACAGACCCAAAGAGACTTGCAACAGGGAGGGCCCCAGTGGGGACACAGGGATCTCCCTGATAAATGAGAAATAGAAAATAAGATTCAGGAGGGGCGGGGAAGGTTTGGAATGGGAAGAGAATGGACCAGGAAGGCAGAAAGGGAAGGAGGAAGAGAATATATGCAGAGATGACCAAAATTGGAGGTCATTGAGGGGAGAATTGGGAGACCTAATGCAATGGAAACTCACTGGAATCAACGAAGGAGCCCCTAGCAAAGACATCTGGTAATGGGGGGTTAGACAGGCTAAGCAGTTCATCTCTTGTAACAAGGCAAGGCTTCGAGTGATGGAACTGGGATATCATCTCAGCCACAAAAACTTCAACCTGTGGCCTATCCTCCCTGGAGGATCTACTGGGGAAATGGAAGGGCAGAACACCATGCTATAGGAAGGAAACCATGACCGATGCTTCAGGGCAGGCAGGAACTAGAGTTTGGACAGTCAGAAGAGGACTTCTAATGTTATCTTGCTCTCCTCATAGATTAATGCCTAGCCCAATCCTCAACAGAGAGGCTCACTATGGCAGCTGAAGGAAACATATGCAGAGGCCTAGGGTCAAGCAAAATGCGGAGCTTAGGGAACTCCATATACGCGCGGGAAGGATTGTTGGGACCAGAGGCATCAAGGATACCAGGAGAACAAACTCCATGGAGTCAACTGACAATGGGGCACTCTTAGGGGCTCACGGAGCCTAAAGCAGCAGACATGGAACCTGTTGGGCTCCCCAAATATATCTTGAGGATGTCTGGTATTGTGCTCTTTCAGAACTCATAAAGCTGGAATAGGAGTGTGTGACCCTGAACCTCTTGCTCAATCTTGAGTACACTGTACTAGGTTGGATATCTGACATTGAAGTAGGGAATTGTGCCTGACCCTGTTCCATCTTGTTATGTTTGAGCAGTAACCCTGGGAAGACTGCTCTTTCTTAAAAGAGGCAGGGTAGGATCGTGAGGATTTGGGGTAGATCTGGGGGATTGGGAAGATGGGGGGAGTCTGAGAGGAATGAATGGAGGAATGGAAGGGTGTTGAAATGTATTATGTGAGAGAAGAAAAATTGTAATTAAAAAAAAAAAAAAAACATCAGGATATTCTGAAGGAAGGTGAAACGTTCCAACCTGGAGGAAAGTTCTTTCAAACTCGTGAAGCAAATAACTCAATAGATTCAAGAATTCCTTCAAACTTATAGGGTTCACTAGGTCTGCTCTCCTCAAGATTATGTAAGTAGTAAGAACTGTTGAGAAACACTCTCAAACAAGCCGAGTTGCTCAAACTCATGATGCATAAGCTGCAAATTTTCAGATTTGGTGATGTGTCTGCTTTATGAGCTAAGTCCAAGAATATTGAGCCATTAAAGGTTTAGAAAAGAATCTCAATGGCTAGGATTGCCTGAAGAAATATTTATTTCCTCATTCCATTCTTTTTTGTTTAATATTCTATTTTTCCCTTATTTTAATTATAAGAATACAAACAAAATTAACAAAGAAAATTTTACAACGAAGACTAGAATAAGAAAAAAATAAAGGAAAGGGTAATAGTAAGAATACAGACAAGGGTCACTGATTACTGCTGCCATAATCTATGTCATAAGGGAGAACTCATGCCTCTGGTGATGACATTGTCTGTTCAAATATAGATCTTCTGAAAGTGATGCTAACTTGTTTCAAATTACTCAATTAGAAGATTGCTAATTTGGTCAAACTAATAGGCTACATTATCCTATATTTTAATTGCAACAACCCTCAGGAAATGAAGACATTAAATTCTTATCTGGAAAAATTAATTCAACTTAATGCAGAATAAATGATCAGAGACTTCCCAATGATACGGCTCATAGAATTTCTTTCTAAAGGAAATCTATGGAGATTAAGTAGAGTGGAATCTGTTATGCGGATATTGATGGGCATGGATAATTATCTAGAACATGGAGAGCTGGGCTAGGTGAACTCTGCAAAATGTTAGAAGTCCCTATAAGGCAGAAGAATAGAAGAAAGCATTGATAATGGGAGATAACATTGCCTTTTTTTCTATAGGTTTCATGGACTATCAAAAGTGGCATGTTAATATTGCAAATTATTCCTCGAAATGTTATTTAACAAATCAGTGAATAAATGAAAAGAAATGTTCTGTAAGAAAAAAAATAAGGTAGATTAGAAAAGAAGAAAAAGTTACTAGATTTTTTCCAGGAAATACTTTTCTTTATCATGTCATTAATATTATATTAATCATGTCATCACAGAAAAAGACAAACAAAAATTACAAAGTGTTTTTGCAAACCTTAAATTCTCCTGTTTCATTTAATGTGACTTGGCCATAATTCCAATTATTCCCATAATTTCCTTTCCTTTGAAAAACTGTCTTGTCTGTGATTTCATCATTGCTGATATGAACGCTGAAGTTGTAGACATATTCACAACACATGTAATACCTAGTTTGGAAATAAGCATAGATGTTTAAATTCCTAACACATTGAATAAATTCAGTTTAGTTTTTTCTACATTCTTTCTTATATTTGAAATATTTTTGTTTTCTTTGGGTTTTTCCATGGAAGAGGTTGAGGTGTCGACCTGTGTTTTTCTGTTCTATCAATTAAAAAATAATAATAATGCATTCACTAAATCTTTAGCCAACATCTTAATGAAATCTGAGCCTGGTTCCCTAAGAAAGGCGTTGTGAGCCATTTACAAAGATAGCATTTAAGTATGTCCTACCAGAAGCTAAGGAACTGACAAGAAACGTACCAGAAATGAAGACAGACAGGCTCCGAAGTGAGGTCTAAAGGGAGACTTAAAAGCCCCACTCTTTCACTTCTCCATCCTTGTTCAGTTGGTGAGGAAATGTAAAATCCTGTAAAAGCAACCAAGAACCTTTACTTGCTTAAAGTACATAAACATTTAAAGCAAAGCATTAAAACACACATTTTGTACATTGGATGTGATATTAGACTTGAGTCCAGAATGGTTGACTCTGCCATAATAAATTGTTCAGGAAAATCACTCAACTTTGGACTTCCCACTTTAATTTCTTTACAGCTTGATACATTCACAGCTCAATGGGTAATCAGCACATGGCTGATTGTATTTAAATATTCTGATGGGTTACCTCATGGGATACACAATTATTTAAGCACACATTTGATGACAAGGCTAAGCATTCCAAAGAACACTAGCTTTATATCTCATTGACGACACTGCATTTCTTTATATAAGACAGTGCCTGATTTTAAAAGGGTTTCATCCTTTTGTATTCCTATGAATGATAACTAATCAGATCACAGAGGCACAGGCAGCATGCTAATCCATATAAAAGCTTTTGAAATAGCACAAGACACTACATAAGTGCTTTCTGGTCTAGAATTCATTATTCTAGCCAACGATTTGAGTCATTCTAAATGTGTGAAGTATGGTTATGTAAGAATGTCTTGAACATTCTTAGGGAAATTTACTTGATTCGTAGTTTGAAACTCACATATTAAGACAGAAACTGGAATAATACAGCAAACCATAATATAAAACAAATGAAATATTGGACTAATAGAATTTGATTGCCACATTTTTTTTATGAAATGTTCAAATGTGTTTGCTTGAAGTCAACATCTTCTCTCCTGTACCTTTCAACAGAAAAATATAGGCAATGTTGCATATAAAATGCAAGTGCGTTCATTTGTAATATGCAGAGTAAGAATAAGATATGAAGAAAAGAAATACAAGTGGACCTGCTTATAAACACATATTTATAACAGTGAAGCAAAAATTATTCCAATATAAATGAGTGTTCTATCAAGGTGAAATCATGATCAAATTACTTACAAATGTAATATATACAACAAATACATTGGATTTATATTACAAAATGCAAAATAAATGTGTTTAGCAGTTTATGCTCATATCCAATGACTCACATTTGATATATGTTGTAATATTCCATGAATACTCATTTTAGCAATGTCAGTGCTCATTTATACAAAGCTATGTAAAAGATAAGCTTCAGATTCAAAGCACAAGTTCCAGCATCTGCTCTCTAAGTGCCCACTCCCAAATCCATTTTGAGTTCATCTTGCTTTTAGTTCTTAGATCATGGAAAGGAAGAAATAAGTACTATAGTAGTATAACTGCTCAGAGATATTTCTAGTTAGCTGTTAATTGTGTAATAGAAAGACATCATTTTGCTATTTCTGTTCAGCCATGTTCACATATCACAGTCAGTCTATTAGTTACACTTTGAACTATATTAAGTCCACTATTCACTCACTTAGCTATAATATATTTAGAACTGATCATACAATCAATATGTCTTTATGTCCACATAAAACAGAACTAACTATGGAAACTATAGTACTTTTTATATTTTGCACAAATAAATTAGTGGAGTAGACATCAGGCAAATATAGAAACTGTCATGTATAAAATACTGTAATAGTATATATTTTTTAATTAGATATATTACTCAGCTAACAGAAGATGAAGTTCCCTAAAAATATGAAAGTAGAGTCTGCAATTTACATTAAATTTAGTCCACTACCCAATTATTCTTTAATTTAATCTATGACATTTTGATATTGATCAGTTGACTTATTTAACACATTCCGGATGCAACAGGAATACTCAAAGAGAATACATTTCATCTTAATTTGATTTTGATTTTTTCTAGCCTAAGAGGTTTTCTTATCTGGAGGATTAATGTTTTATGCACACAAATTTCTAACTTTGTCTCTGGGATAAGATGCATTTTTTTTTTTTTTTTTTAGTTCAAAGGCTACCAGCATGTCTCTTCTTAAGTCTTCTCAAAATTGATCATATTTTTTGTCTTAAATAATTTGAATCTTCTATAAACATATCTTTGCACCATCTTGTGATGAACTCTAAATTAGCTGTACAACTGTATTTATACATTTATACTCATAGTAAGAAATGAAAAAAATGAACAAAAAGAAAAACCTTTCTTTAAGTTTTGATTCTCTATGTACTTCCAAATATATAGAAATTTGAGGACATTTCAGAACCTCAGTATTTTCCTGACCATATTCTCTCTCTTTCAATAATTCTGTCTTAAAGTACTAAACTTTTATTGAACAAAATTTAAGTTCCTTAGGAAAGTCTTCTAGATATAAGTAACAACTGCATTTGAATTCTCAGAAATACATCTTATTTCTCTGATGTCATTTTGTACACTCTGTTGCTTACTGTCCTTTACCTAAGTGGAATATGCCAGTTTTTATTATCTTATTTCATTTTGCTTTACAATTATTGTAGATGTCTGTAAATGTGTATGTGAGTGTTCATGTATGTGCAGGTAAAGTGTGTGTGCACATGTGCATGTGCTTATGTAGGCTATGGAATGACCTTGGTGTCTCACTTTTGGAGCTATCACATTTGTTTTTGATACAGGGTCTTTCATTGGCTTGGGGCTTAGTGACTTGGATATTCTGGATGATAGGGTAGCTCTAGGGATTCCCCCAGTTGCTGCTCCACCCTTCAGGCATATGATGGGATTGCAAGTGCTTGTTGCCTGCTAATGCTTTTTACAAATGCACTGGGAATCATGTTCAGGACTTTGTTTTTGTTTGGTGAACACTTTACCCATTAAGTTAGCTTCCTAGGCCTGTATTATGTACTTATTGAACTTGAAGAATTTGCAGAAAATGTGTAGTATCCTATTCATTTTTGTATTTTCTATTTGGGTTAGGCAAATGGTGTTTAATATATACTTGTTATGCCAATTTGACTTGCTTTCACATTTATTAAGTCCTACAAAGAAGGAATGACTCATAAAACATTTTACTTAACCATATGGAATTTCTATGGTTAAATAATATTGTTTTTTAATTTTCATGAAATGCATTCTAGATCTCTTTAAAATAACCTTAATATAAGCTTAAAGCTAGAAAATTGAATAAATTTTGCTAATTCAAGCACACAATAAAATTTTTCTCACTTCATTAAATTTTTCTTACAGCTTCCTTCTGTCACTTTTTCTGTTTGTGTCTCCATGAACTGAATTCAAACTCTCTCCAGTTAACATGTCAGTTAAATCTGGAAATTCTGGGCATTGATGCTAATGTAGACATCAGAGCCTGGAGAGAGGTTGTGCTTCCTAGCAATTGGAGGTTTCTTTCAAGAGAAAAACAGGCTGACTTAAGTGCTTCATAGTTTGTGTATAAAATAACTGAATCTCCTAGGTAAGTATTACTGAGAGTTTTAATATAAAGATTGGTTTAAATTCAGTTTCTTTAAATATTATGAAGTAGTAGTAGTGTATCTAAAATTTAATACAACAAGATAGGACCAAAGGGAAGAATGCCACTTTAAAGGGGTGTAAATTACACTAAGGAAGTATATTTATTTGCAATTTGAAATGCAGATTTCTAAAAGAATGATACATATTTAAAATTTGAACCAAACAGCTGTTTTTCTCCCTGACAACAATTTATAATAGAATCATGGACAATTGTTGTCTCTTGTGTACTTTTGTGTCACAAAAAGAAACTAGTTTTTGCATTGTATGGCATTTGTGTCAAGTGATTTCCTGACCTTTGTAGAACATAAGGATGAACTGAATGTTTATTAAGTGTCTCTAAATCTTAGTGTTATCAGTCTTGGTCTCTAGAGGAAGGAACCAAAGTAGTTTGAAGAAAGGGAATTTATCTAATTGGATGGGGGTCAGGGACAATAAAATTAAACCCTAAGTCTCATGGTCTAAATTTTAATGACTTCCATCTATTCTACATAATGCTACCCTTCAAAGCATTGGAAACAATTGCAACTGTGTTGCAAAGGGGAGACAAAGTACTAAAGACTAGCTAGCCCTTCTATGACCCCTACATTTCTAAAGTCTTTTTGATGTTACTAACTTTATTTGTCCCAAATGTTCTGAACAAATAGGCTTCCTCTGAGCATGCCTCAGCACTGCCCTAAATCAATGTCATCATCTCCCAATTCCTTTTACTTCTAAGGAGTACAAAGAAATCCTGAGAGCTGACAGTGCAAAGATTGAGGAGCTGCGGCTCCCCCAGGAGAAACTTCCTTAGAAGATCTGGGAAAAGGTGAGGGGTTTTGATGTTCTTCTCCAAAGAGATGTTAATTCAAAGTTTATCTGTTCCATTTAAGCTCTCAATACCATTTAAAGTGAAGCCTAAGAACAAAAGAACCCTGCGTGGATGAGAAGAACTGCAGGAGAGATTTAATTCTCTTGCATTTTCAGAGGTAGAATGTTCTGACACATTAAAAAAAAAAAAAAAAGTCAGTTGGAAGGAAAATACACCCGGGGGTGAATGACTTGTAGATTATGAAATCACCGCCATGAGAGTTAGAGAGGCCTATTAAGCCCTACTATCATCCTCATTACTGCTGTTGGTGAGATCTGACCAGCTCTATCTTGTATAATTTTCATAACTCCTGCTACATAACGGTCTCCTGAGACTCCATTTCCCTCCCAACGATTTAAAATCTCCGCCTGACATTCATCCCTCCTCACTTTGGCTAGTTTCATCTCATTTCTTTAGTTTACTTAATCTGTGGGCACTTTGAAATCAATTTTTTCTCTCCTACAATGTACTTAGACTCTTTCAAATAGCAATGAAATTATTTCGTCTCTATTATGATGACACAAAAGTAGAAAGATGATAATCTTAACATCAAAGATTTCGACGATTTCAACTACATATAACATTTCTGTCGTAGTCAATAGGTTTCTTGAACTTTCGTCTAACTCCTCTTGTTTGAGTGTGGTACCAACATCAGTTTTTTTGTTTTGTTTTGTTTTGTTTTACACAGGAAAAATAAAAACTGATCCTGTTATTTGGCTGTTTCAGGATGTCTTTAGAGGGCTATTGTGATTTTCACCTAGGGATATTCTTTATCTGGATAAATTAATAGTTTAACTATGTGGGATCAGGTTCTTGAATACAATTTATTCCAGACTAATTATATAGGATAGCTCACATGTCATTGTTTTCAGTATTAAATGTAGCTTGCCTTTTGGGAGCAGCTGTTTGTGTTGATCACATTGTATGAACATATCTTTAATAAGATATAACGTTTCATTTTTAATTGATAGCTGTTAGTTATTAATAACTAATAACAGCTATGAGCACTATTGCTTTCAAATGCACACAGGATCTAACTTCTCACCATATCTTCTCTCTGATTGGATCCTGTGACTCCTTCTCTGGGTCAGTGGGCAGGCAGGTACTGGTGTCTTTCCCACTGTCTTGTCCTTCCACAAGTGTGCTGGTCCCATTGGTTAGCATGAGCCCCAACACTTCTCTGTGCTGGACCTTAAGCCAGTTCCTTCTGATCTTCAGCATAAAAGCCAGCATAATCGATGATACAGCACAATACACTATCAGGTACAGCTCCCTGCCCACCTTCATACACTCCAGTCTGGTGACCTTAAAGGCTCTTCCTCAAAGGGGCAAACACTGGCTTCTGTTCTCTTAGATCTCTTTACTCTCCCTCCCCCCTACCCTTTTAAGGCTACCTATGGCTGGCTTTTGTGATCCCTTAGAAGTTTGATCCATGTTATTTCTTCAACGAATCTAAAGTGATCGCCTTGTTTTAATTAGTACTTTCCCATTTCTACTATCAAACCTTTACCTTCTTCCCAGGTTCTTCATAAACATTTAATTTACTAAAATAACTCTTCATGTAAACTTCTTATTTTTAATTTTAATAGAACATGTGATCTATGAAACCAGAAAATACGTTTTTAACCACAGATGTATTCTGAGTATTAGTATAAGCCATAGGAGTAAAATAAATTAGGAAATAAATAAAAGGTTTTTTGTGATTACCATGAAAATATATTAAATATAGTCATTTTTAGTAAAATATTTTGATTAAATTAAAGCATAGAAATAAGCCATTTTTCTATTATCGTGATGTTTCTGTTTTAAAAAACTAGAGTTAAACAGGTTTCTCTCTTGAAAAGCACTTAAATTTTCAAGGTCCTTTAACCATACATGAGTCACACTTAACATTAAGACAAGCATTTACTCTTCAGGTCA